>CM064862.1:49450985-50050985 GCA_032719365.1 Prinsepia uniflora
TCAAAATTAAAATCAATAAATTAACCAACCAATACTTGATACTCATTTACCATTCTTAATAACCAATTTTCCTACACCACCTTGGGAACTGTACTAAATATCGCATGAGTCACATTCACGCACTTATCATATTAGTAACAACATACCCCATAAGTTACATCACACCAACTTCATAACTAGACTGAACCAAGTCTCAATTCAAGTATTAATCACACTATATAACAACACTTTGCCTATGCTAGTATTAGTATCAACCGTTTGGATTCGATCGTCTGAGAACACATCATCATAACAGTGGACACAATTCATGGACTAAATCACACAAACATCACAATCCCACTCAACCTTTGATTCACTTTTCAAGTCAAGACGTTACTAACCGAAATTAAACTTAAATACCATTTCTATAAGGTACCATGAAGTATTTGTATTTAATTCACACAGAACTTTAACTTAACACCACAACAAACATAACCAAAACTTGGGCCTATAACCATAACTTGAGTTTCTCCTGAACCGCTATTAATTTCTTAATTCTGAGCTCATAACCAAACACCTCTAAGTGAGGACATACAGCCTTTCCAATTTCCCTTCACTGTTTATCCTTCCTTTTTTCTCATAAATTTATTTTCTCTAGTTTCTCACTTCACTATCTTAACTCATATCCGAGTCTTAAATCAATATTCAGACCACCACCAACATGTTAGGTCATCAGGTAAAAATGTCATTCTTCACTCCTCATCTTAGCTTTTCTGAATTCTTAGAAGTTGAAATACAAATTATATCATTAAGTGAATCCCATGTCCACTTAAGAGTCGGAAGCAACTGCCAAATTCCATATAGCCTTCACCACTAAGTCATTTGCCTACTGACATAACACGATATCTATCCATAAGCTTCGTCATTTATCCATTCAGGATAGCTTACCCACAATATTTCTAGTGAGTGTGATACTTCTTAGTTCCTTCTAAAAGGAATCATATATGTTGAGACATAGATTCCACAGACCTTTTGCTCAAAGTACTAGCCACTGTACTGGATTTCAGGAAACAGTACCTGATAATATGCTTAACTAGGTCTACTTACTTTTGTTGTCTCAAGTTTAGGTCTTTTTAGGTTCTTGAAGGGAAAAAAAAAATACTCTAATCTCTTATACAACTTGTAAAGTCCTGTACTTCTATCTATAAAAATTGTACCTTCAGATCTTATAAGTGTACACCACTATTACTAGTCCCAAGTTATATGCGGAGAGCTTAATCCACGCGGTATAAGTGTTTAAATGCATACGTAATAACCTTTTATCACAAGACCTTCATAGGTTTATAACCATGTATGCATACCATGAAATATAAACATACAAACAATCAAGTTTCAAATTTCACAAATCATTGACCATGAGATCACAACAAACGTAACACACTCTTAGATAATATATGACCCTCAATATTAGATAATATAGGCATCTACCTCATGGTCACATTCAGTAACTTTCACACTCTCTCTATAAAGTATACCATCAAAACTTATGAAATCGTGTATATAGGCCTCAAGCACAACTAAACCCATTTAGTGGCCTATTATCCAATATGGGAATCGTTAGATGTCTGGGGTTCCGTTCCTTCTATTGTCCCCGGGTCTAGAGCTTTTTCCTTCACTCCATTTCCATCTTCCTTACCAATCAAATTAATAACACTATAACCATAACGAACCCAATTGTAGTGTCCTAACAATCAAAACTTCCTTACCCTCCATCATTTGCTTTTATTAAACTCAATTGATTACTACCTCAAATTTACTAAGGGGGTTTGTGCTAATTTCGTCAACTGACATCACATGCCCCAAAGGAATCTTACTAGTTAGCCAAAATGAACACGTACTATATTTTCATGCAACTAGTCCTCCACTCGTATATTTCTTCATATCAATTCAAGAATATTCAAAATGCCTTTATTAAATGCAAATAACAATACTAAGAACTCGTAATGTCCCTATTTTGTTCGAAGGGATATTTTGGGATATCATTCTCTTGTCCCAACCTCAGGTCCTTAATGTCTAATTCCTTTTTTACTCAACATATCACTTATCCAAAGTAGAGGGTAGTTATCTCATACTATCCACTTGTAGCTACATGAAATCATTGTACAATCTTAACGTATGTGTTAGCCAACTAGTCTTACTGGTTTAAAACATCGCCTCGGGTTCCACTCTGAACCCTTCATCAATATTTGAACTGTAACAACATTCCCACCTTCTAGCTCTTCTCGAGCCCTAATTTCCCAAACTTCCACTCTCTTTGAGAGTCCTATTCCAATATCGCGACTCACATCCAAGCCATAACTAGATATCATGTCTCTAATTCGAATCCTAATTCACTATTTGTACTCCATACCATTACTGATATGCGTAGTCGCCAATCAAAACATTACTATTCACGTCAGATCCGACATAAGGCCTTTCGTCCTTATAAACCTCAAACATTTACTCCAATTGGGAAACTTATTCATTTATTACATCCGTGTCCAACATGGGAACAATACTATGGCTTTCAGTTCTGAGCTCACTTACAGTCCGGACCCACACAACTTTTTCCCTTATCAGTACTAACATTCACTACGCACATTGATAATCCAAACCATTTCCTACCCTATGACTACCACGGGGCTCCTATACTTGTTTCATTACTAGGCCATGCACGAGGCTCACATCTCGGGAGCATGACAATTGCTAGCACATTTCAAAACCACGAATCTGATACCAAGTTTATAGGACCCGTCCCTAAATAACCTTGAAATTCACGCCTGGGTTATCAGACGTTCTAGTTTATCAACTGCCATTCAGGATTTGTACGTTTAGTTACATCAACCCAAACTTATCGACACTCCCACCTCTACTCTCATTTCGTTCAATGTGTAGCATCGACCTCCCGTGTTAGGAAACCGCCCCCACCCTCTGTATGTGGTTCAAACCTTCTTATAACGAATTTCTACCATCCTAGTTTGCATGGCCCAACTTGCCACACCTCACCTGATGGTAAACCACCATTTCCAGTGTTTGTGGTTCGTCAATTGCCCTGTTTCTAGAGTTTTAATAACTTGCCACCCATCAGTCCACCTGAAGTACTAGACTTCGCTGTCGATTTGAGGTCTCCATACAAGGAATCAAAGAATTATACTCATCTTGGGATGGCATCCCCTAAGAGGACATTGATTCCCCGCATCCATGGATGTTTGACTGCAACGCCCTCAGCACACCTTCTAATTTAGACTGTGGTAACTGTAGATTCACTACAAGAAAATATACCCTTCCCGTCAAGCGTTTTCCCGACCCACCCATATTCGCCAGTAAAGGGGTCTTAGCCCTACGGAATGAGTGAGGTTCGTTGGGCAAAACATGTGAGGGAGGCCTGGCTCTTTGGCACGCAAAAGCGGAGTAGTTTGCCCAGCGGGTTATGAACTTTCACCGGGCAAGGGTTCATTAATGGCGAATATGGTGCACTAGGCAATGTATTTCCTTTGACTCACAACGAGAAAAAGTTTGGCACGAAGATGTGTTGGGGCCTATTATTTGCCCAGCGGGTCATTAAAGCTGGTCCAGCACACCCTTCGCGGGGCAAAATTCCAATATGCATTTATTATAGAGCAGATTCATTTCTTCATCTTCTTCCTCATTTACTCTCTCATTATTCTCTCTCTCACTTACTCTCTTTGACACGCCCCATCCCAATCCCCCCCCCCTCTTCCCCCCCACCCCCCGGGATTACAAGGATGAGACATGCTCCCATCTAACCCACGTATGACACGAAGGCCAGACACTCATCTAACCCTCCATGTAACACGTAAGCTAGACCAGGGAAACCCAGGCTAATCGTCTAACCGGCTTGTAGAGTGCGCATAACAGTAGTGGAATGTGTGATGTCTCGGTCTCGTCAACAGCCTGTATCTGCTATCAACCCGAAGGACATTTAAAACCAGAAAAGACTGTGAGTGGAAGAAAATAATGCATGCATTCGAAAACCATTTCCTTTCCAATGTAATAAAAACGTTTATGAAACCCAACAACCAAGGAAATTTCTTTTCTCAAATCACTGGGCCTTAGCCCAAAACCATAAATCAACACCAAGTGTAAAACTGTAATCCAATCACATGGGCCACTGCCCAAAACATCCAAAAACCATATGAAACATCATCAGAATATCACAGAAATCCAAAACACATATTAATCAATCGAACTTGCTGGATCGCATATCCCCGAGTCTTTAAACTCAAATAGCATATCTGTCCTTCACGGGTAACGAGTCTTTAAAGTCACGAGTCTTTAAACTCAATAACAGGCTTCCGAGGGAAATCAATAACCGAGTCTTTAAACTCATGAGTCTATAAACTCAAATCACATATAGGGCCCTCCCCCGTCAATCAATCATCGGGGTCTTTAAACCCAATCCGGATCCAGCAAATCCAATTTCCAAACCATTTTATCAAATCTAAATCCATAAATCCATTTCCAAATCCAAATTCGAAATCAACATTTGGAAACCAAAATAAAAAATCATGTTGTCAAATTATTATCGGAACATAATACATATAAACAGTATAAACTCATCCATCAAAACCATTATCAAAACATCGCATATATCATCACAGTATAAAAGTAGATTCTTCAACTACGTGTAAATACGTAAACCATCTCGAAATATGTGCAAATAGTTAAATCATCAATATCGCAATCATAAGCATAGAAATCACATATAGAAAACATATAAAATAGTTATGCATACATTATAATTTAGAAAGCAAAGTCCACTCACAGACCGTCCTAGTTGCCGCCTCGATAAGCGCGCCATACGCCTTTTCGGCTAATTCACCATCACCGAAACTTCCGGACCTGTCCATATCACACCCGAAGGTCACGAACACTTCCAATAACTTCTCATTAAAGCCCCCTAACTTTCCAGGATTTTAAACGTATTTAAACATAAACACTAAACCTTCAGACACTTAAAACTACCCCAAAAATGTGTCTGATCGACTCGAAACTAGTCCAAAAATGTTCGTTACATCGTTAGGATAAAGTTACATGTTGACCGTGCCTCAAAACTAAGGCCCACGCGCCGCCCATAGTCCCTGCGCGTGAAACCCACGTGCCTGTACAGTCGTCCCTGTCCTCTAGTCGAACCCGATTTAGACCAGTTCACTGTAATTCTAGTTCGACCGGACCGGCGAGACCGGTTCTAAGCCGTTTCTCCATCTTTTTCAGTTCTTTCAATTCCTATAGCTTCGTCTAACCATTTCCAGTCGATCTACGTGATCAAAACATGAAGTTCAGGCTTCAATCTTACCTTCCAATTCAAAGAACAAAGGTCCAATTTTCCTCCGTCGAATACCCGCAATTCCGGCCACCGTTGATCGTGATTCCAAGCTTAACCGTTTCCTTGCAACCTCCAAAACATGTTCCAATCAATAGAATCGATCAACAACCATTAAATCAAGCTTTACCATTTTCAAGCCAAAAACAGGACATTTGGGAATTCTCACTCACCTCGCCGTCGCGAGCACCACTGTGGCCACCACCAGCCTCGTCTCAACTTCCTTTCCATCCTTTGTTTACAAATCACAAGAAATAGGTGAGGTTTGAAGGTACTTGTATGGGTTGGGTTTTCACGAGTTTCATGACCACCGTCCACGACGGTCCTCATGGAAGCACCACCAAACTCATCTCCTACCACCCTCACGTTTTCCTTCACGGTCACAAACAAAGAATGAAGATAAAATGGGTTTGTAGGGATTGGGTTTCACGGTCACACACCATACTCTATTTTTCCTCTCAACCAAAACTGTTCAACTCGTTAATCCTCACCCTTTAAAACAATTTAATGAAAGGCATGAGGCGGTGGTACATGCTTCCACAGCCTTCTAGAGAAGGATAGGTGTCCCTGTCTAATTGGGCACAATTCCCAATGCAAAGTAAAATGACCAAATTGCCCTTACAACTTCTGAGCTTAATAACTTTTTCGTTGGATGTCGGAATCGGACGTGCCACCTATCTATGGACTCGTGACGTCTTGACCTACGTCACAGTCATTGGTCAAAGTCCGTTTGACCGCCCGAGCCAAAAGTCAACGTTTAGCCCATTCTCAGGGGCAAAACGGTCATTTCGCACCGTCCATCCGAAATCACACGACTAATCACCAATTAGCCCCACTAATCCTCATTAATCACTAATCTAATCCCGAAATTCGGGACGGGATGTTACACTCTTAATCCTTGCATAATATCATCATCACTTCATCATCACTACCACACCTAAGGTTTAATGATTTTATTTAATGTTTTTTGTTTTTTTGATTTTTATTTCTTATTATAAGCTAGCATTATTTTTTGTTTTAGGTAATTTGTGGTTGATTTGAATGATTTCTTATAAAAGTTATGTGTATTTTCTTCTCAATTTAATTTTTCTCAAAAAATTGTATTTAATTATGTTTGAAATTTGTGATATATTGTGGAAAATGCTTAGAAATATGGATATTATTGTGTTAGGGAATTTTGGTTTATCCTTTAATACGTAGTTAATCAGGTTGATTATCTTTGTATAACAAAATTCAATTGAAAACCTTAGACCCGTTTGAGAGTCAGTGAATTGGATTGATTGACTGACTCTTGAATTGTCCATTTATTGGGACAATTAGGGAGTGCACAACTATGTGTTGTATAGTTTGTTGTCTATGTGGTTAGGTTTGGATCGTGGAAATTCGGTTAATACCCCCTTATTCTTGTCCAAATGCATACTAGATATTCGTTTAAAATATCTAAGACATGTATTTGGAGAACTGTAGGGTGATCCTACCGAAATTTCTCTCATTCGAACTTCGCCTTGTAGGTCACAAACTATACAACATAGAACGTGCACTCTCGAATAGGATAAGGCCAAATCTCCAGAGGCATAAGGAGACGAGCAGGTTTTGGATGGGATCGAGTCACAAACTATATAATTATGTACTTATATTGGTTATATTTTGTGGAAGTAGGCACAATGGACATAGGCTGGATGCAAATGTTGGATAGATCTTCTGATTAGTATTTGGATGGGATTGACAGCTTCATCGCTTTTGCACGTTCTCACTGTAGTGATCCAAGGCGCATATTATGTCTGTGCCGTAAATGTAACAACTGATGTTGGATGTCGCTGAGTGATGTCCATTTTCATTTGACACGGAATGGAATCGTACATAACTACACTAATTTGATTTATCACGTTGAACAAAATTTTACTACATCGACATCTTCAGTTCACAGGAACCGTCGAGATGATAGCGATTCAGATAATCAGTGTGATAATGATCAATTTGTTGAGATATTAACCTATATTTCCCCCCTCTACATTTGATGATATGGATGAGGATGCCCCTAGGTCTCAACCCAAAGAGTCAGATCTCCATTACGAAAGGTTCCTGAAAGAAGCTCAACGCTAATTATACCCTGGTTGTAAATCTTATTCGGTTCTAGGGGTAGTTGTAAATCCTTTTGATCACATGATGGACATCGTCTCCCGAATGCTCCCTGCAGATAACAGTCTCCCTAAAGATCATTGGCACACTAGAAATCTTTTGAAGGATCTTAGTTTAGGGTATGTGAAGATTCAAGCATGTACAAACAACTATGCATTGTTTTACGATGAATTCGAGCATCTCAACAAATGTCCTGTTTGCAATGAGCTTAGGTTTTGAAAGAATAAGATTCCGAATAAGGTGTTGCACTATTTTCCACTGAAGCTAAGATTACAAAGATTCTTCATGTCTTCTCACATAGCTCGTGATATGAGGTGGCACAAAGATGAAAACACTGATGATAATTCACTAAGGCATTCAGCCAATGGAGATGCTTGAAAGGAATTTAATAAGATGTATCCCAATTTTGCATCCAAGCCAAGAAATCTCAGATTAGGACTTGCTACTGACGGTTTTAATCATTTTGGAAGTTTTGCAAAGCTCTATAGCACTTGACCGTTAGTTTTAGTTCCGTATAACTTGCCACATTGGAGATGCATGAAAAAAGAATTCACAATCCTTAGTACTTTAATACCGGGGCCCAAATCAACGAGTAGTTCCATCGACATTTATTTGCGGCCGTTGATTGACGAGTTTGTGGATTTATGGGAAAATGGTGTCCGAATCTATGATAAGTGCAGTGGAGAAATGTTCACTATACGAGCGGTCGTAATATGGACAATTAATGATTTTTCTGCTTACGGGATGCTAGCAGGATGGAGCACCAAGGGCTATCTTGATTGTCCGACATGTGGACCAGACACAACATCCCTTTGGAACACATCAAAGGTATGTTATCTGGGCGTGAAAAGATTTCTACCCTGGGATCATCGATGGCGTATGCAGTCTGACTCATTCGATGGTAAAACAGAGTTATGGGCCCAACCAAGACAGATGTTCGGTGAAGAGATATTGGACATCTTAAACAGTATTCCCACATTCATCCCAAAAGGTTCAAAACCTCCCAAACAGGAAAATTGGACCAAAAAAGTATATTCTTCCAGTTGCTGTATTGGTCAAAATTGAAAATCATCGCGGATCCCATGCATATTGAGAAGAATGTTGTCGATAGTCTTGTCGGAACAATTTTACTTGTTGAGGGGAAGTCAAAAGATACCAAAAAAAATCGTTTGGGTATGCAAGAGATGGGCATTCGACGACATCTGTGGCCAAAAGTTGTGAATGGAAAATACAACATGGCACATCCAGGTTATTCATTTACGCCAGAGAATAAGAAAAAATTTCTTAAGTGGTTGCAGAGTGAAGTTCCCCGATGGTTATGCAGGCAACATCTATCGAAATATTAGCACTGATGAAAGCACCCTATCTAGCATGAAAAGTCACGACTACCACGTTTTGTTACAACGACTCATTCCGATTTGCATTCGGCCTTATTTGGAGTCTAAAGTTGTTGAGACGATAGTTTATTTGTCTCAATTTTTCTAGATACAATGTGCCAAGTCGCTAGCAAAGGTGGACCTCGAAGAAATTAAAGAGGATATTATCGATATCATGTGTCGACTTGGGCAAATATTTCCACCAGTATTCTTTGGTGTAATGGTTCACCTACTAATACATTTTCTAGACGAGGCAATCCTAGCGGGCCCGGTTCAATTTCGTTGGATATACCCAATCAAAAGGTATAAACTATTCCTAATACTGGTACTATGACCTTAACTTATAGTTCATATTTAAATCATTTTCTTTATTTCGTTGCAGAATGTTAGGTACCTACAAGCAGTACGTTCGCAACAAGACACGCCCTGAAGGCTCTATAGTGGGGGCAAACATTCAAAAGAGTCACTTACATTTTGTGCAATGTACCTTCAAAATGTTGAAACTTCTTTCAACAGTGCCCCGCAAAACGACGATGGTGTTCAACATCTAGAGTCCCTATCTTTATTTTCCTAACCCGAAAAACTGTTCAGCAATGGTCCAATCTCAAAGCCTTTTAGTGATAGCGACATGGCAGTGGAACATTGGTTCATATTGAACAATTGTGACAAAGTCTAACCTTTCCACGACCAGCATGAGGCATTGATGAAGGTCAAATATTATATCAAATTATTTTTAAATGAACCAGGCTAACATTGTGTGCTTTTGTATCAGATGGCACAGTTAAGAGCTGACAACTTGCCCAAGCTTTGTAAGGAATTGATGCGGCTTGCAATTGGCCCATTTTGAGGAGAGACATATGTTGTTCGTTACGTCAACGGAGTTAAGTTCGTGTGCACAAATCATGATGACAAGTTGTCTACTCAAAGTAGTGGGGTATTCGTTCCGGGGGATGGAGTAAATACTGATACAATATTTTACGGTAAATTATTAAGTGTGGTGAAGGTATTTTATGCGGAGCGCAAGATAATAGTCTAATTCAAGTGTCATTGCACTATGCCAAAAAAGCCTCTACACGACAACAAAAAAGTGTCGTCTGAATGTCCTGAGAAGTGATGTCTATGTGAGTGACGTCTATTTGAAATGTATCAGACGATAGTTTTTTTGTGTCGTCTAAAGTTCAATCTGTCGCCTGATTGAGCATTAGACAACAGTTTTTTACTGTCGGCTAAAATACAAAAACTGTTGTCTAAAATGTAATCAGACGACATTTTTAATAAAAACTATCATCTGATTATATCATAGACGATTTTTTATTGTCGCCTAATATAAAAAAACTGTCGTCTAGAATGTTATTAGACGACATTTTTTTATTAAAAACTGTCGTCTGAATATATCATAGACGACAGTTTTTAAATGTAATCTGAAATGAAAAACCCATTGTCTATAATACAATTAGACAACACTTTTTTGAACCTATTTTTGATCATATTCAAACAATAATTTTGTTTCATGATTTTCTTTGTAATTTATATTTCTTTTGAACCCCATAAACGCTTTTGCAATAAAAAAAAGGCACACATATATATATATATATATATATATATATATCTTTGGAGAAAATCTATCCAACATTCTTACAACAAAAATCTAAAAGCCGAAACGATAGCAAAAAATACATTAATTTTTTGCAATCTTCTAACAACTGCAAACCTATCTAGCTAATTCAATGCTTATGCCCCAAGTAGCAGTGAGCTCCTCAATCCATCTATCTAAGCAGATTGCATGCGCCTAATAGCAACAACCAGCTCCACAGCTATGGTTAGTCTCTTTCTTCGCTCTGTTTATAGACCTTCTATTCCCGGAACCCAACAAAAGCATCTCTTATTGGTTTCAACTCAACCAATTCCATGAACATCTATATAGAAACTTCAAAGGATCATACTCAATGACATGAAAGTATTTTACAAATCATTATAGTTAAAGCATACACATGATAATATTCTCATTTCTGAAAATAGCTTTTTAATACTGTTTTTTTTTCTTTGTTGGCAATGTCATTAGTGTGGAACCATGAATTACCAGAATGTTTTGGAGCTGCCACGTGGCCAACAATTCTCATTATGCCAATAGTACCCTTTGTAAAATCGACATCGACACGTTACGATTTCTGCATTAATTTAATATATTTACCAGCTAAATATATTAAATAATCAGATGAATACTGTCAATAAATAACTTCCCAACGAATTATTTATTTATTAATAAATAAGTTATTACACTCGGTACAATCACTTATTTAACACTTTCTCCTTTAACCAATTAGACACTCCGGTGACCCTAAAGACTTCACTATAAATAAAAGGCCTCATCTCACTTCTAAAGGTAATAAAAAAACTTCTACAAACACTCTATCAGTTTATTATTTCTCGGAAAATTGATTTAAGCATCGGAGCGTTTACGGTTAAACCACCCCCCTCCCCCCCGAGATTCAACCTTAAATCCGCTTAATTTTCGTTATTGTGTGTAGAGATCGAGAAGGGATTTTACATAATCGGACAATTTCTGCATCAACAATTGGTAGTTTCATAGAGAGCCAATTAGAGAAATACTCAAAGCGCGCTCTTTAGTTTTTCCTTGAAAAACTCCATTACATTTTTTACACTTACCGTTCCTCACATGGCCAGAACACGTCGGTCTGCACGAACCTCCGAGGTTGCCACATCCGCTGCTGCGATTACTACCATGAGCAAACCACTCCCTGAGATTCTAGAAGAACCACGTTCCCATTTCCCACACGGTCCTTGCCATGCATCAATCCACATGTTATTCGGAATGATAGATTGGACGCCTACGTTCAGTTTTGGAACGTTCCCCATACCTGCTGCTACTGTTAATCCCCCAGCTACGACGGGGGCAGGCACGACGTTTTTTCAACAAACAGACGGGTTGCTGGCGGGAGAAACATCTCTAAGAATCCCAAATCAGCTCTCTACCGACATGGACCTAAGGAGACACTTGGATGCCCTGCACAACCCGCAGGCCAACACCCAGGCACCAAGGAGACGAGGTTCATCGTATATGTCTGAAGGTGTGCAACGTGTGCCTCGACGTGCTACTCGTCAAAAGAAAACATTTAGGGGATCGCCTCCGCGACTTGGACTGACACAGCAGGTCGAGCAGCTGAGCAACTAAGTTTGGGCCTAATCAGAGCTCTTACAACAGCTATTGAGGGACATCGGGACATCTAGAACCTCTGAGAAGTGCAATGAATCTCGCGAGGCACCAAGGGACATCCCGACGCACGCCGACAAGGAGCACGTTCGCTGCTAGATAATTTCCCGAGACACATCGCTGAGCGACTCAAGGAAAGAAAGCTGCACCCCTAGAGCAAGAGGCCAAGACCAACCAAGACCTCCAGCTCGAGAGCGACTCGGAGGACGCCCTGGAGCAATTTCGCGCATTGAGTACCCGCGTAATAGCCAACGGCAGAAAGCAGTTTCCTAGACGTCACACAATTGCTCAAATGGAAAAATCCGCCATGACTCTAGAAGCATAGATTATCGTAGCGAGGAGGACAAAAATTATTCGCCAGCGCGCTTGAATGCTGCAACTCAAGAGATTCGACGTCATTTGACCCGGCACGAAAATCTTCGCCACGAAGGTCCATTGCACGCTGAAGACGTACGAAGGATGCTAGAGCGACGCCACTAGGGAGTTCAGCAATGGAGACTTAGAGGATGACCTTTGGCGCTAGATTTAGACGTTATCATCCTCGCCGTTCATGAGGGCATTGAGGAGGAGCCGTTCCCGCAACAATTTCAACTCCCAACTTCAATCAGTACAAAGGAACCACTGACCCAATAAAACACATCAATTACTATCGGGGGGTTATGGTACCTCACAAGCACACCGACGCGCTCATGTGCAAATTTTTCCAAGCCTCAGTGCAAGGTTAGGAGATGACATGGTTCATCCCCTGGAGATCAATCGCTTCCTTTGAAGAGTTGGCCCTCGCCGTCGTGAAGGATTACTCGCAGCTTCGTACCGTTGAAGTCAAGGATGACCACCTCTTCATCATCCTGAAAGAAGTCTAAGGAAACCTTACGACAATACATCCATAGGTATTGCAAAGAAAAGTCCCGTATTATAGGATGCATCAATCTCTTCGTAGCCATGGCTTACAAGCAAGGCCTATAGAGGGAGATCCAGCTCTATGGAGACATCGTCATGATCAACGCCCGAAGTTTCACCAAGATGTTGTCCCTAGCAGAATGACATGCATGCTGGGAGGACAAGAAAAACAAAACACATGCCAGCAACCACATCGAGGAAGGTGGACATCCCACAAAGGTGTTTGCGCAGGCAAAGGACGGCAGCCACCACAGGAACTCAGTCGGGAAAGCCAACAAGCGCAAAGGGAACCCGTCATCCAATATGTTTGCTGGTGCAAAGCCGAACACGCAGTTTTCGGTACCCGTCTTCTAGATATACAATCAGATAAAGAAGAAGTCGTGGTATAAAAGACCAGCTCCCGTCAATGGCGACTAGGAAAGGGCTGACAAGATAAAGTGGTGTGCTTATCACAATTGCTATGGGCATGACATAAGCTCCTGCTAGACCTTTGAAAGATACCTCCAGGACTTCTTAAAGGAAGGACTGCACCGAGTACTTCAAGAAAAAGGCAACAGAATGTCTCGGAGACAAAGGCCTCCAGGAACCCGCAAAAAAGATGATTCACGTGGACACCATCATTGTCGATTCCGATTTGCAGAGAACAACTAGGAAGCAAAGGAAGAGGAAGATTCGCGAGGCTATGGCTGTGACCCAAGTCTCGCATGTCGCTCCATCCCAAGAAATTGATGACCCAATCATTGGTTTCTCCGCTTAGGACAAGGTCAGGCTTGATTGGTCGCATGATGACGCCCTCGTCATCTCAATCCATATCGCCCATACGCAGGTCAATCGTATTCATGTGGGTGAGGGAATTACCACAAACATCCTTAGCATTGAAGAGGTCCGAAAGATGGGACTTGAATCCTTCACACTAGGGAGAAAGGTCGCACTATGAGGATTCAACGGATCGATGAACATATCCATCGGCACGATCCAGCTCGACGTCCACCCCACTGGTCGTCTCAAAATGTAGTTTCTAGACGAGTACTCGGCTTACAATGGCATACTAGGGAGGCCGTGGATGCACAAGATACTGGCTAACACCTCAAGCTTGTACCAAAAAATTCAGTTCCCAATTCCTGGAGGAGGAGTCGGAGAGATAAAATGAGATCAAGTCATGGCGTGCAAATGCCTCACCGAGGGGCCAAAAGAAATCAAGGTATCAGAATTCATCCCCCAGACAATCGAGGCCTCCGGGGGTAAACCTGCACCTTTAGCTTCTACATAACAGTCGACTTGACCCCGTAATTTCCTGAGAGGTATGCATGCATTGGAGCATGCCTAAAGCTCGAAGCGGAGGAAGAACTCACCATGTTCTTACGTGAGCACAAGGATGTATTCACATGGGTGCCGTCAGACATGCCCGACATAGATCCCACTTTCGCTTGCCACAGGTTGCACGTCAACCCAAGCTACATGCTGATCAAGTAGAGGAAGCAAAACTTCTCCCGAGAGAAAGTCGCAATCATCCAAGCTCAAATTGACATGCTACTCGAAGTTGGCTCAATTGACGAAGCCCTGTACTCAGAATAGCTAGTCAACAACGTACTCGTAAAAAAAAAAAAGGAAGGGGGGCGATGGAGAGTTTGCACTAACTACACAGACCTCAACCTGGTGTTCTCAAAAGAAAACTATCCCCTACTAAGGATCGACCTCAAAGTGGACTCCATAGCAGGAAACGAGCTTCTTAGCTTCCTCGATGCATACTCCGGCTACAACCAGATATTCATGCATGAAGGAGACAAGGAAAAGATAGCTTTCATCCTCAAAAGAGGAGTTTACTGCTACAAGGTCATGCCATTTTCCCTCAAGAACGCATGCGCTACCTATCAGCGACTTATCAATCGCATCTTTAAGGATCTTATTGGAAAGATGACGGAGGTCTACATCGACGACATCATGATCAAGGGTGAGATCCGTGGTGACCATATTGCAAACTTGCAATAAACTTTCGACTGTTGAGGAAATTCAAGATGAAGCTTAATCCTCTCAAGTGTACCTTCGGGGTGGTTGCGGGAATAATCCTAGGGTACCTTGTAAACCAGCGAGGAATCGAGGCAAATTTGAAGCAGATCAAAGTGATTTAAGAAATGAAGTGACCATCGAGTTTGAAGGAGATACAGAGTCTCACAGGTCGCGCAACAGCTCTAAATCGATTTTTGTCCAAGGCTACAGATCGATGTTGACCTTTCTTCCAAGTAATAAAGAGAGCATTTATGGAGAAATGGGATGCGAAGTGCGAGAAGGCCTTCCAAGACCTTAAAAGCTACTTGGCATCTCCGTCATTGCTATCAAACCCAAAGGACAACAAGGACCTATTCCTCTACTTGGGAATTTTGAAGTGGCTGTAAGTTCCGCGCTAGTAAGGGAAGAAAACAGAGTCTAACTCCCAGTATTCTACACATCAAAGGCTCTCCTCAATGCTGAAACACAGTATCCAAAACTCAAGAAGCTAATTCTGGCACTACTGGTTACCACCAAGAAACTGAGGCTCTATTTTCAAGCCCACTGGGTGATTGTCATGATGGAGTATCCCCTGCAGTCGCTTCTCTATGCACTTGACTCCTCAATAAGGGTCATGAAGTGGGCAATAGAGTTATGTCCACACGACATGCTTTATCACCCAAGGACGGTGATCAAAGGCCAAGCCTTAGTAGACTTCATTGTGAAGTTCACGCCAGCATCACCAGAAGAAAGTGGAGGCAAGGAAATAGAGAAAGCCTCCCTCATGGCCAAGCTTCCTCCACAACAGGAACAAGCGCTCGGAAAATCCTCCTCACGGCCCTCCATGATCGACCCACTTTGGAAGCTCTTCATGGATGGCTCGTCAAATCAACGAGGCGCAGGAG
This sequence comes from Prinsepia uniflora, assembly GCA_032719365.1. Taxonomy (NCBI): domain Eukaryota; kingdom Viridiplantae; phylum Streptophyta; class Magnoliopsida; order Rosales; family Rosaceae; genus Prinsepia; species Prinsepia uniflora. Next base: position 49,466,886 of record CM064862.1, read on the forward strand.
CAAGCATCGTCCTTATAACCCCAGACGATTCAATGATGGAGCAAGCAGTCCAGTTCGGATTCAAGGCCTCCAACAACGAAGCGAAATACGAGGCCTTGATTTACGGTCTGGGCCTTTCCAAGGAATTAGGAATCAAGAAGATCGCCGTGCACTCTAACTCTCAGTTGATCATCAACCAATCCATTGGAGAGTACGCTGCAAGGGATGCTAGGATGCTTCAATACAACAACAAGGTACAAAATCTGCTCGCTTTCTTCACATTCTTCACGTTTCACTAGCTCCCAGCGCCGAAAATGCACAAGCTGATGCACTTGCAAACTTAGCGTCGACACTTGATTATTGCTTCAGACGCTTGATCTCGATTGAGTATTTAGAACATCGTAGCAATGAGGTGAAGGAAGTTGAAATGAGGGAAGTTGACCTCACTCTAAGTTGGCAAGACCTTCTCATCAAATACTTAGTGAATGGAACCCTAAAATACGACCAACTAGAAGCTCAGAAAATTCAAATGAAGGCTGCATGATACTACGTCGGCAAGGGCGAACTTTTTTTTTGAAGCTTCATAGGGGAAAACATACAATGCTTAAGGCACCCCGAACCATTAAAGGTCTTGGTCGAGATTCATGAGGGGCAATGTGGAAATCACTCCGGAGGAAGATCGCTCGCACAGAAGACACTCAGCGTAGGATTCTACTGGCCAACTTTGAACCAGGATGCGCTCAAATATGCCCGAGCATGCGATAAGTGCCAAAGGTACAAACCTAACCACTTGGCACCCCTTGAAGAGTTGCACTCTCTAGTTAGCCCATGGCCATTCATGCAGTAAGACATTGACATTGTTGGACCATTGCCAACTACGCAGTCACCCAATAAGAAGTACCTGATTTTCTCCACCGATTACTTTAACAAGTGGGTCGAAGCCAAGTTGATAAGACCTGTCCCAACTCGACGTCGATAACCATGCCCGGTCCTGCTCCCATCTGACAAGTCAACTGAAGTCCCGAAAGTACCCTTCAGCACCTATCAGACAAGAGATAACTGCACTGATTTCTGCTCATGCCTCCGCCTCTCAATCAGCCCCGAACGTCGTGCCACGGCCTGGAGGGTCATCAAAACAGAAAATGTGTGAGTGGACAAAAAATAATATCATTTAAAATACGTTTCGAAACACATCATTTACCCTCCAGTTTATCAAACCATGCATGGATAGGGAAAAACATATGAATAACAATCACCGGCTTTTAGCCAAAGCACATGAAACATAACAAGTATCAAATCTCGGCTCTCAAGCCAAACATGTGAACACATAATCACCTAGCCACACAGACCAAAAACCCGTACTCACTACCAGTACGTAATCACAATCAACATTGCACAACACTATTCACAAGTTCACAAGCAAGACAAATAGTCACATAGTCACATCCGCACTACGCGTAGGCCAATCTCGGGAACTGAACTCAGGCACCATCCGAGTCGTATCCATCATGTCTGGGAACTGCACACGCACTATCTAGACGTACCACATACTCGGGAACTGCACTCACGCAACATCCGAGTCCCGTCTAGGAACTGCACTCGCACCATCCAGCACATGATCCAGTATCCAGTATCCACAATCACAAATACAATCCATACCACAACACATATCAATCATATCCATGACCTCAAATCAAATCATAAGCATTCCCGACAGGGTTTTAAGCCCAAAATACCAATTATACGCAAATTCGTAAAATCACATGGAAAACATTAAAATAATCCAAAAAATCATCATTGACTAACCACTTAAGTCAAAATATCCTTTTCAAAACCTTTTTAACTCCAGGCCTAGCCCAAAATACCCTTTGCACATTTTCTCAAAAAAACGTGCCCGAAATACCGATTAAAATAATCATTAAATCACACATAATCATGCTACATAATCACGACATCAATGTAAGTCAAATCATGCAATCAATCATGTAAAAAATTTAACTATGCATGCATCATGGTTTATAAAACAAACGTCCACTCACACACCGTCCAAACCGCTCATTTCCCGAGCTGCAAGCGTTTCCGTAATTTTCGACACTTGCCAGGAATCTCGAATCCTGTCCACATTCATTATGCAGGGTTACTAACAACTCAATTTACATCATATCAATTCTCCGTAATTTTTCGGGATTTAAATATTATTTTAAAATAAAACATAAACCTTCGGACCCTCGAAACATTATCGAGACGGTGTCCGATTGACTCGAAACCAACTCTAAAATGTTCGTTACATTACATAGAGTAAAACACTTGTTGAAAACTTCCTCAGAAAACGCACCACGCGCCCTCACGCGCCTCCGCAAGCGGCTGCGCGTGAGTCCACGCGCTGCTACAGTAACCATGAACAATGTCATCCCTGTAACCCGACTACCTGTTATAAGGATCTGCAACCCGCGGTGCAACCCGATCTGTTCTTGGTCAATTCGACCCCAATTCCTGCATTTCTTTCAGTTAATTGTATCTATTCAATCTTAATTCAAGGTTTGTATGCTCAATTTCATGACAACAGGCCTCAAATCAGTCGACTCAAAGTGAAAACCCGACAGGTCTTAAATCGGGTTCCACCCCATTTCATGTTATTTCGTTAAATTGATCGTACATGAAGCATTCTATGTCCATGATAAACATAAATTTAAGACCAATTTCAAGAGCCCTTACCTCCAAGTAATCGAACTCAAGCTCCAAACTTCAAAGAAATCGCAGGGTCTGTTTTTCACCAATTCACCACCAATTTCCTTCCCAATCGATTTGGTTCGAGTCGTCTAGCTCCCAGAAAGCTAAAGATCACGTCAATTTCAATCGAAACCGTCTAAGAAATCAAATTCGACATTAATTGTTTTGGACAGTTTTTCGGGTTTTCTCAGTAGAGTTCTAGGTCCTGATGTCTAGTATTCCTCTCAGTTTTTCACTCAGTTTCTCTGTAACTTCCTCTTTTCGTCTCAGGTACTCTCTGTTTGCCTCCTTCGCCGATCAATTTTGATCGAATTATCAAAGGAAATTGGGCGGGTTTGTTTGTTTGTATTAGGCATTGAAGCCACTAATCATTTCAATTCAAGTGGCACGTGTCACACTCTAAGCTAACATAGGCTGAATCAGCCAATTAAACCATTTAATATCAGCTAATTGCACCGTTAAGGATTTTGACTGTCCAATTTACCGTTTTACCCTTCATGTCACAATTTACCATTTTTCCCCTGAACTTCCAGACCCAAAACTTTCTCGTCCAAACTCCGATTGACGCATGCCGCCTGTCTACGGATTCAGCGTCCCGAGACTTATCCGACGGTCTCCCCAGAAAGTCCAAACAAGGTCCCAAACAAAAAGTCAACTTTCGGCCCTAATAACTAGGGGCAAAATCGTCATTTTCTTCCAATTTTTCCTTTTTCGAATTTTCGTGTCGTTACACAAGTCATTGGCGACCATCACTCAATTAGATGTGGAAAAATTCATCTGGAGCCAAATCATCAGTTGGTTCAGAATACCGAAAGTCATACTGACTGATACTGTGATGCAATTCATTGGCGTATCAATCAAAGAGTTCTTCGAATCGTGAAAATAAAGCATTTCACCTCTACTGTATATTACCCTCAGGGCAACGGCCAAGGCGAAGCATCAAATAAGACCATCCTTGATTGCATCAAGAAGAGGCTTAACGACAAGAAAGGACTATGGGAAGAAGAGCTAGACGACACACTTTGGGCCTACCACACAACCCCACGACGAGCGATAGACGAGTCCCCATTCATCATTGTATTCGGAACCAATGATGTCATCTCGCCACACGTCGTCTTTCCAGCACCATTCACGGAGCTTGATGATCCTACCGTCAACTATGTGGCCTTAAGAACATCCATTGCCTTAAGCAAGGAGTTGAAGGAACAAGTCTTTAAACGTATCTGTAATTACCACCAACAAGTTAGAAGCTTCTACAACAAGAAGACAATGATTCGACAATTTCTTCCTGGTGATCTGGTCCTCAAAAAAACATTTGCAACACCAAACCGCCAAGGGGTCCCAAAAGCTCAAATCCCCTTGGGAAGGTCCTTACGCATCTACCAAGTAGGCGGGAAAAAGAGTTACACCTTGGAGACCATGGACATGAAAACTCGTAAGCGTAGTGCTGAATGCCCATCACCTTTGGAAGTACTACGTCTAGGAAACTGAATCAGTGGCCAAGTCATCATCAAAGGCACGAAATTTTTGGTTAAAATTCAGCTCAATGCCTACTTTCCTCACGTAGTACCTTCCAATCAGATTCAAGATGTTTTGTTTCAACGTCCAATGAAATTTTCTTATCACCTACACTTTTGTTAGAAAAACACCAAGCCTTCACCACGTGAAGCACTCACAGCCTTCACCACGCGAAGCACTTCAAGCCTTTTCCACGCGAAGCACTTCAAGCCTTTGCCACGCGAAGCACTCCAAGCCTTCACCACGTGAAGCATACTGAGCCTTTTCCATGCAAAGTGCACCAAGCCTTCGCCACGCGAAGCACTCAAAGTCTTTACCACACAAAGCACTCGAGCCTTCGCCGCGCAAGAGCACTCAAAGTCTTTGCCATGCAAAGCACTCAAAGTCTTTGCCATGTAAATAATATTAAGCCTTCACCATGCGAATCACTCAAAGCCTTTTCTCGGCAAAGCACACCAAGTCTTCACCTTGTGAAGCACACGCCACGTCTTCGGCATGCAAAGCGCTCAAGGCTCGTCCCAGCGTGGCACATGAAACCATCCAAAAACTCAAATTTTTGGAGTCTGAAAGCTACTAAAAACTCTTCCAACCCCACCAAGAGGGGCAACCACCAGGCCATGACAAACATTGGGCAAATTTTTTAACATGCGAAGTCCAATTCTGCATTTCAGTTCACGGGGATCCAGATTCATTCGGTCGTAGATCGCTCAATTTTGATCACCCTGACATGAACTTAATGGTCCTAAAAAGGTACGAAAGTTAGCTTTCGAACTTCATTGATCTCACTCAATTCCGAGTTGTGATGAGTTCCTAGAGAACGTTTTTGTACACGTAGGTCAACTGCACGTACCAGCGCATGAGTACAAGATTCATCCGGTCCTAAAATGTTCAATTTGGATCTTCTTGGAACACAATTGACGTAATTAGAAAGGTATAGAAGGAAACTTTCCAACGCCGATGATCTCACTCAATTCCAAGTTGTGACGAGTTCCATGTAAACGTTTATTTACACGAAGGTCAATTGCACGTACCAGCGCACGAGCACAAGATTTGACCGGTCCTAAAAAGCTCAATTCGGTTCTTCATGGAACACACTTGACGAAATTAGAAAGGTATGGAACTCAGATTTCCAACCCCATCAACCTCACTCAATTCCAATTTATGACGAGTTTCCAACGAGCGTTTCTATACACAAAGGTCACCCTCGCAGAACAAGACGCGAGCCCAAGTTGCACTTGGTTTTGCAAAGCTCAAATTTCGACATCTCAAAACAAGCCTATGAAGGTTAAGATTCTAAGAAATTTGACTCAAAACAAAATAAGGATCCATATTGATAATGTTGAGAAAGCTATATTGGAAAACCACATATCGATTGCTCAACCACTTGAACTAACAAAACACAAGAAAAGGTTGGCGAGTCACAAGTCGACTGCTCAATAACTTATTTGATTAAACATCTAAAAAATGGAGAAGCCTACACTACAATTCTAAGGCAAGTCCGAAAGTACATCTTCTAGACCCATTGAATGTTGAAATTGGGCCCAATCCTCGATCGATATCTCAGGAATCCCATCGTAAAACGTGTCGCCAATGTCTGGAATATGGTCATCACCTAACTGCTCTGTGAAACTCAGTCACTCGGGACCTTGCACCTCAGGTGCGGTCGCCTCTCCATGTTTCGCTTCTTGCTCTGAGTTTGCAACCCGCCGGGATGCATCTTCAATGTCTCCCTCCTGAATCACATACTTGGGGGACATGTTGTTCTGACAATCGAGGTACCCCTCAACATATTTCAACATATTCATGAGCGAGGCGCATCTCCATCATGGACTCACTGCAACCCTCCACGAATAGCTTCAGCTTCAAATCCTCCATAATTTTTTTTAGCTTCTTTACATTCTGGCGCGAGGCATGGTGAGCACAAGGAGGTGAGTACATCTCATACTTAAAAAATTCAATCTCAGCATGAGCTCGCTCCACCTCATCCTCCAGGAACCCAATTTTCTCCCAAGAGCCTCGTAGAGAGTTGCGCAACAACTTAGACTCATCGAGAGCGACGACTCGCTCACTTGCCGCCAATAGCTTCTCGGCTCGGGCGCTTCTCAATTCATCCAAACTGGCTTCTATCAAACCCACCTTCTAGTCCAAATCTTCATTTTTTCGTTGTTGCCAAGCGTAAGATTCTTGAAACACTGTGCGCTGAGACTTGAGTTTTTCAATGTCAACCTGGATATTGACCCGGAGATGCAGCATACCAACAAGCTTACGTACCCCCGACTTTGTAACCTCAAGCTCTTTGACAACCTTGTCATGAACCTCCTGCGTTACTCCACTCTCGATGCACTTCGAGGGCATCTTAGCTTCGCAAACATGAGAGTTCCTCGCCTTCGCGGAAGAAACTCTGACTCCTCCATGATTAGCGCCTAAGACCTTACAGCAGGTTCTCTTCGAAATATCTGAAGTTGGTCTCTTCAGGGGGGAACACGCAACCGACACCTGGGCGGTGGGTACCACCCAAACTTCGGGGGGAGCATGTGCAACCTTCAGGTTCTTCAGGGACCTGACTACACCCTTCACCAGACTTCTCTGAGGCTCGCTTGAAGACTTACGCATTCTGGACAATCCCATTGGGGTCGAAGGCAAGGCGTGACCTGGGGAGCATCGCATAGGGGCATGAACTGGTTGAGCACCTTCGCAGAAAGGACGCCCAGCTCATCTTGGTCGGTGCGCACCGATTGGATACCTTGCTTCCTATTTCACTGGGCAGTGAACCTGCTTTTGATCAAGTCCTTGGGAGGATGCCCGCCAGCCATGCACTTGCGAGGACTAAGTAACCAGCTCAACTCACAAAACTGTGGAGGAACCATGAGGACTCTGTCAACCTTCCTGGTGTCAGCATGGAACTTAGTGACGGTGTGCAAGTCCGACGGGCCACGGTAGCATGAAGAAATGTTCAGACCACTGACGCAATTACGATCCCACTCGCCTCCAACTTCAATACACGAAGCTCGATACATTTCATCATCAAAGGACATGCCCACGAAAAGCTCAATCTTTGAGACCACATGTGAACTTCGTGTGCCAGGGATTGGCTTGTGCTCCACTGAGTAGCAATGACTGAACTCACCTTCAGTAAGCTCCAAGTTGACGAGTTTGTTCAACTTCTCAAAGCACATGATGTGGCGGTAAGCGTCGACATGAAGATGGGAAGGACAACACTCGATCTGGTAGATGATCTTGGTGACGAGCTTCTAAAACAGAAACTTGAAACCCCAGTTAATGATCAGAGGGTGAAATTGGATCCACCGGAGAAGCTTTGCATTCTTGCTTCTGGAAACAGCTCCCCTCGAAGTCTTCGTAGCTGCACACGCATCGCCAAACGAAACAACCACACCTTTATGAAAAGCATCTTCATGGAGACTCTTCCACTTTTCAAACTCGTCAAGGTCGAGTAGCTCGATCTGTGTCCCGAAGAATGGATGCCGTCTACTCGAGCCTCCCCGTTCCCATGAGTGCAGCTTCCCTAACTTCACTTCTTGCATCCCGCTTGACATCGCGAGAAGAGTCGTCGCAGGAATGGGTCGTGTCTTTGAAATCATTGTGATTGAGATCTTCAAACCTTCGGAACGTCCAAAAACAGCACAGCTGAAAAGGGAACAAAACCGGTTAGTTTCAAAAAATATTAAAAATATATATACCAATTACCTATAACAAAATAGGTAAATATGTACTTTATACTTAGTATGTATGTACTTACATATACACTCATATATTGCAAAAAAGGTACGTATATACTTTATATTTTAGTATATATTTACTTACATATATGTATCTATACATAAAAGGTAAATATATACTTTATATTTTAGCATATATTTACTTAGATATATTTACTTACGTATTCTAAAAATAATATTTAAAAAAAAGGTTGCTGAGAGGGAGATGGATGGGACCCTCCTGTCCCATCCTTGCGTCACGCCAGCGTCGGCTGTCGGGGCCTGCACATGGCGCTCACTAGTCGCATCACTGCAGGAGTTCCACCTGCCTGTCCAAGCAGCCAACAACCTTGCTGACATGCCCTAATGCACAATACCCGACGGAGGTTTTTCAGCCACTTAACAGGCAGTAAGAAGGGCCCACTTGACTCCTTCGAATGACAGAGCCGGGCCTTGGAGCGCGAAGGATACCCTCGCTGGCTGCCCACCAGCCACTCTGAAACGTCATCCCTTATACTTTGTCCTTGCCGTAATTTTCCTCCTAAAAAATCATGAGACTGCACCAACTCCCTTCCACTCAACCTAACAAGAAAAATTAAAGAAGAAAAAAGGAACTACCTTCACGGTCGGCATAGAAAAAGAACCTCCACCACAGCAGCTAATGATGTTAGCCAACCTTCTTCAGAAGTAAAGCACTATTAGGATTTGATTTTCCTTATAAAAATAAGAGCCACGTACTCTCATTTAAATAAAGAAAGTTAAGCAAACGCTAGAGTTAATCGGGCTCTCAAAGTTAACTCAAAGCAGGACTACAAGCCCAAAAAATTCCTCTTGGGACAAGCTTGAGATCAATCAGAACTCTAACTACATCTAGGAAAGAGGAGTCCTACTCCCACATAAAAATATTAAGGCGTAGTTTACCGAAACCACAGGGAAATTACATCGCTTAGGATTCCTAGAATTTCTAAGAGGCGTGGGGGCATTTGTGGAAACATGAATTACCGGAATGTTTTGGAGCTGCCACGTGGCTAATAATTCCCATAATGCCAATATTACCCTTGGTAAAATCGACATCGACACATTACGATCTCCGCATTAATTTAATATATTTACCAGCTAAATATATTAAATGATCATATCAATACAGTCAATAAATAACTTCCCAGCGAATTATTTATTTATTAATAAATAATTGATTACACTCGGTACAATCACTTATTTAACACTTTCTCCTTCAACCAATCAGATGCTTCGTTGACCCTCAAGACTTCACTATAAATAGAAGGCTTCATCTCACTTCTAAAGCTAATAAAAAACTTCTACAAACACTCTGTCGGTTTATTCTCTCTTGGAAAACTGACTTAAGTATCAGAGCGTTTACGGTTGAACCACCCCCGTGGGATTCAACTTTAACTCCGTTTGATTTTTGTTATTGTGTAGGGATCCAGAAGTGATTTTACAGAACCGGACGATTTTTGCATCAACAATTAGAAAGCTGAGTATTTTTACTAGCATAAGAGTCAACAATGTTCAGAAAATGGCAAGAATGAAAAAGCAGACCTTCTAGACCGAAAAGGTTGAAGAATGACCAAATATTGGCCTAATTCTATATGATGAATATAAAACTCATTGTTTTTCCAATGCCAACCTTGAAAAATATTTAACTCCATTATAGTAGTCCAAGAACCATAATGGTTTTCCCTAGGTTGAAGAATGGTCAGAGCAGTAAGGTATCCAACAAACAGTGAGAAAGGAATACATGCAAAATTCTTGGGGTAATGTTAAAGTGACTGAACAACATATATATCTGAAATGGGTGCACATCTAATGGAGTAAGAAAAAAAAAGAGAGGAAACTTCTGAGAAAATCTTTCCAGAACCATACGTCCTCAAGCATGTAAAATATTATGCTAAACAAGACTAATCATATTCATGCCAAACATACAAAAGAGAAAAAATAACAAGGATAAGGGAGAACATAAAAAAAAAATCCAGAGGAAGGGTAAAGATGGAAGAATAGTGCAAGAGCATGAACTTTAAAAAAAACCTACAATCATACTATAATTTGTCATATTTAACATACTTAAAATGGAACATGATTGCTTACCTTATTCAGATAACTCATCTGTGTGATCACACATGTAACTACAACCAACATAAAGAACCATGTCTCTAGATACATTAACTAGTTCTTCCCCTCAAAACTTAATTTCAAAGCAGTTACTAGGGCTTTAACACTCATCACCTGCAATATGAGGAAAAAATATACCTAACGTTGTGAGAGATGAACAAATTATGAAAATTGGAAGGAAATAATTTCATTAAAACAAATTATGAAAATTGGAAGGAAATAATTTCATTAAAACAAATCATTAAAAAAGAATCAGGGTAGAGGGAGTGTAGATTGATATGCTAACAGAAAATTTGTCTTCATCCAACCAAGAAATCAGATTGACCATTATCATTAATACCAACAAGCCAATCAGATTGAGTAGTATCCTTATATGTACTCTTACACTAGGATGAAATTCGTGAATGAAGAAATTACATGTTGATAGTTAAAGTTTTTAATATTTTCCTTATGTATGACGATGCTTAAATTTTAAAAATCTTACAGTACATCCCTATAAATGCCTAATTAATTAGGGTAGATTTTTAATTCTTAATTTTGGTGGAGAATATAGTTTGAAATGGAAAGGAACTCAGTACCGTAAGAAAGGAATGAACTGGTGATCATCAGTATTTTTAATTAATTACCGAGAGGGACCCCATCAATGAACAAATGCTAGTGAAAACTAGCACATTTGTGTGCCCATATTGTAGCACAAAATGGAAGGCTAGAATGAAAACCAGTACAATCACTGAGCCCATATAAAGCAAAAAGGCTGAAACAAACAGTATATGATGTTAATAAAATGGAGGATCATGTCAACCTCAAGAGTAAGGAGAAAAAGGATTAAAATAAACTGAATGAGCCTGAATCAAACCTGGTTGAAATGCCATATTTCAAGAACATACGTGATAGTGTGAAGGCCCAGAAATTCGAAAAAGAGAATTTTGGAAATTTTAGAAGGAAAATGACATTTCTACCCTTGGTTTCATGGGTCAAAAGTATACTTTTTGATCGAATCACTTTTTACACATTTTTCGAAGACCGTTGCGTAGGTCTCGAGACGCTGAATCCGTAGATAGGCAGCACACTGAAATTGAAGATCGAAGGAGGAAGTTATGGGTCTAAATTGATGAGGGGTATTTTCGTAACTTTAAGCCCAAGGGCATTTTGGTCATTTTTTGGCTTAAGGGGCAATTTGGAATTTTGACCACCTTGATCAGTCGGCCAAGATCTGTTGTATTATGATTCACCCTATTAGTTTAGTGACATGTGGCATTCTTTTAGCAAGGTTAGTGGAACTTTGGCCTTGTGCCGTGTGTGATCAAATGGACTAAAAATCAAAATGGAATGGTGATCTTTGATCTATTAGAGAGAATTGGAGAGAGAGCTTGACAGGACCCATCCCAATCCCCCCGGGATTAGTGCGGGATGACCCTGCTCCCGTCTGACACGAAGTGTCAGACAAGGGATATTTCCGACCTTTGCCCTCCCGGGCTATCAGAGTACGCCAGGATCCGGAGGAGGTATGTGATATCTCGGTCTCTGCTACAGTCCACATCCGATGTCAACCTGAAGGGCAGTCAAAACATTAAAAACTGTGAGTGGACAAAACAAGAGTTTATAAAAAATTTCATAAGGAAGACATTTGTACCCTTCACTAAAAAGCATGCATGCATTCGAAAACCATTTAACCAAAGAAATCATATGTGGGAACTAAGCCCAAATCAGAAATAAACCAAGGTCGAAAGGACCACAATGAAATCGACCAGACGGGCCACTACCCAAATCCATACGAAACCAACAAGGGCCTCAGCCCAAAACCATGATCAATCAAATATACAGGTCACTGCCCAAAACCTGTGTAACCACACATCACATCCATATATCATATATACATATAATCCACACAACCAATCCTGTCACGGTTTCCAAAGCTACGCGCGTGCTACCCAGGTCTCAATCCGAGTCTTCTCAAAGTCAAGATCAATATCCGCAGACCACTGACCCTACCCGAGGTAATAGTAATCATAGCCTTCCTGAGAGTAAGGAACCCAACTGGGGGGTGACTCCACTCAGTCGGTGCTCCGTGACTACTCCGGGGTCCACCCAGGCCAGCGACCCTCCCCGGAGGAGATAATAGAAGTAAAGGTATATGAATACATATATATACATAACATAAACGTTCATGCTCGGTTCCCCTGACCCGTCATGATCCATAATGACCTGACAAAGGTTCATGCCGGTTCCCATAAACCGTCATGAACCACAATGACCTTTCCAGAGTTCATGCCGGTTCCCATAAACCGTCATGAACTTGGAGATCCATCTAGGGTCCCTGACCCAAAATCATAAACCGTAAAGTAACTGGGTCTCGTGCCCGAACATATGACTCAACTGGGCACCGTGCCCGATATCTAAGGGTCAGTCACGACTCCGATCATAGTGATGCGCGCAACCATCCATCCAGGACCGCCCTCAATCCTGGCATGTCGCCGTGAACGAATCAACCGACGCGACCACCACAAGATCATGGTGCACTCATCACCGATCGCTATCCTGAACCATTAGCACTTCGAAGTCGAGCCTCCCCAGGCTGCCCGACCACGAATCGTGCATCGTGACCTCTCCGGAAGGAACACATCCCAATCCGGAGGCGAGCATCATACCGTCGATCGCCGTGCACATAGCACCCGTCGCGACCACGATTTAGACCCGAAGGTCGTAAATAGTGTCATATGCCCGAGACCAAACCAAAAGGGTCTCATACCCGAGTTTATCCTTTTAGAAATCTAAAACCTTTTCATTAAAACCAATAAAGAAATACAGACCCGTATAAGCACCGTATAAGGCCGAAACCTCGAAATACGTGCCTATACGTAACCACACATCCAAATGCACTCATGGCATCACAAACAAGTATTAAAAACATATAATAAACATTTATGCATGCACCAATTTATAAAACAAGGTCCACTCACAGACCGTCCGAGCTGCCGCCTCGATTTGCATGCCATACGGCTCCCCGAGCCGATCACCATCACCGGGACTCTCGAACCTGTCCAAATCGTAATAGAAGGTTACTAACTACTTAATTAACCTCCCACTAAAGCCCCGTAATTTTCCCGTATTTTTAACTATTTTTAAAGTCGATCATAAACCTTCGGACAGCCCGAAACCTATCGAAATGATGTCCGATCGACTCGAAACCAGTCCCAAAATCTTCGTTACATCGAATAGAAGATTTCACATGTTGAACACATCCCCAAATTCTCCCCCACGTGCCCGCACGCGCCGCCTGAAGTGGCTGCGCGTGGCCTCACGCGCCGCTACAGTACCCGTCTTCAACCTCCGCGACTAGTGCGAACCGGTCCGGTTACTGTGCTAAACCGGCGTAACCGGTTCAGCATCCCTACTCCCTCATTTTCGGTCTGATTGCTTCCATTCCAATTTCTAAATTCCTATTTTCAAGTTTCCTATCTAACCCAATTAACGAAACGACCTAAAACCCCCTAAATCGATCCCTAAAAATTAACCCCCCACGGCCCCTGTTTTCCGATTCCGTCCCCAGGCTTCACAGCCGTCAACCCCCGTTCAAAACTATCTCTATACACCCTAAACAATCTAACAAACATTCCCTAATCAACCAAAACTATCCATAATGTAAAAATCGACAAAATGGGAGATTTGGGTCTAACCGGGTACCCGTTCGGGTTTGGGTCTCCACCGCGCACGGTGGCTTCGTCCTGGCCGGCCACCACGCTTCACCGGTCCTCCTCTCCCCCTCTGGTCTCTCTGTCATGATCATAGGGTGAGGGTTGGATGTTTGGGTTGCACAGATGAGAGAAATGAGATCGGGAAAATGGGTTTGAAATGAAGAATGATCGATGAAGGGATGGTATGCATGTATGTGTGAGATTGGCCAGTGGATGGGTGACACTTGTCACTCATCCATTGGCTATCTAAAAAGCTGGGCCCACTAGAGACAAAACTGCACTTTTTGTCTCGTAAAACGTGCCGTCGTGAATAGTAACTAGGAACTTCCGTGAACCGTAACTTCGCCGTCGAACGTCCGAATTCGACGTGCCGCCTGTCTACGGATTCGTATCGTCCCCATCTACGTAACGGTCTTCGGCCCTCGGCCATCGAGCCTCCCGGTCAAAAAGTTAACATTTTGATCCTTTTAACCAAAATTACCAAAATGCCCCTAAACTTCCGAATGTCATAACTTCCTCCTCGAATGTCGGAATTGAACGTGCCACCTGTCTATGAATTTGTGACGTCACGAACTACATCATGGTCATCGATCAAAGTCCATTTGACCGCCCGATTGAAAAGTCAACGTTTTGCCCATGCCCAAGGGCAAAACGGTCATTTCGCATCGTTCGTCCGATTTCGCTCAACTACTCACGGATTAGCGTCACTAATCGTGATTAGTCACTAATCTAATCATGGAATTTGGGACGGGTCGTTACAACCTTCCCTCCTTAATTAATTTCGTCCTCGAAATTCCAACCGACCTAATTCCAACCATTCTTCCCTCCTTAATTAGTTTCGCTCTCGAAACTCCAACTATCTCAATTCCACAACCACCTCGTGGAAAGTAGAATCGACCTCGAAACACGTGTATCCTAGTACACCCAATAGCCAAAACAATACTTGTCTGCAATCAGACGTACCACTAACACCCATGTCGCATCGTCTACATTCGACCACGTCGAATAGCAGAAGTCGTACGCTCCGAACTGACACCACCTGTCAGTATCAGAGTAGCCCAAGTATCCTATGATTAACCCACTTGTCAAATCTACCCTTTCGCTGACATAAACAACTCTACGGTTCCTTGTTCAACACCAATCTATCCTGGCGACTGCTCCCACTGGGAGTCACCAAACCGCATTCAACAATCCACGCTGACACCTCCGACAAACTGTCACCACTTGACAGTCGCCAGTCAAAAACTGACACTATACCCACTTGTGGTTACACTAACCACCAACTCACTCAACCTGAGTAAACACTACTACAAAACACCCAACCTGTGTGCAACTAGACCCATTAGAAAACCATGACCTAGTGCACGGTATCCAATGTCCAGTCCACGACCTCAACTAATCTGATGGTATCGGAGCTAAGCCGACTACCAATACGTTCACCAATGTACCACTGGTATATCCAAAATACCGCTACCAGACACCACAAGCATATCCAGTATCGTACCTCGAATAACGTACAAGGTACATACAACTACCCATCAATCAGCCTACAACCACCTAGGTTGTAGCCAATCACGTTTCAATTATGGCGTTCATTTGTCCAATCCAGCATTAGACAAATCGAAACTCCAACCCATCATCTATTTCCAAATCCGATCTGAATCCGTAATTTCGTAAGAAATCCCGAATCCAAACCCAGAAATCATATCCATAGCCATGTTCAAATCCGAATCCGAAATCATTATTCCGTAAGCTAGCATTTGGAATAACCATTCCGAACCCAAATCCATAAAAAGAAAATCCACAGTCAAGCTCTAGAATCAAATCCTGAATCGTCACCCAGAATCCGATTCCAAAACTCAAATCCAGAAATCCTCTTTCAAGTTCCAAAATCAAATCCTGAATCGTCATCTAGAAATCTGATTCCAAAACTCGAAGTATCGTTCAAGTGTACTGAGAAGTACCAAAATCGAACCTCTCGGTTACCTGCTCAACCGATTACCACATTACCATCGATTGACTTCATAGGGAAGCCAATCCCAACATCAACACATCTAAGGCTGGCCAAATCCGACTTCGTCGGACACCTACTCAGGCGTAATATACCATATGGGATTTACCTCGAAAAGAAGTTCAGTCCCATCATGCTCCACTCAAACTCTCCACCTATCTGGATCATCAAAATCACGATCCAGATCCATAACGATACCCAAAGTCCTAAACCAATTCCCACATCTAAACAGATCAGTCAACGACGAGACACGCCGAGACTGTGGGTTCTCACTGATTACCTCGTATCGATCCTTGTCATTCCACCTAGGAAAACCAAGAATGATCCAAGACGATGACATCAAAACTCATCCTACGTGAATACAACCAAACTCGCTACACTCACCACATCAGGTAACTTGACATCGTCTGCCACCAAGTAGAGAATGAGGAATCTCAGTCACCTAACTTCGATATACTCACTCCACCTGATGACCCAAGACAAATCACGGGTCCACCAACCAATACACGATCAGTGTACTAGTGGCAACCAACAACATCAATAACATCTACATCATCTACCACCATCAATTATGGTAGAACCTGAGAAGTCACCCAAAATGACTTCGACATACCCAATACCAATGCGGAAAACCCGCATTCCTCTCGTCACCTCAATCGCAACCTCTCGCGATTTCGAAGTTCCAACCATATCGGAACCAACACACTCGGACATCAACCACGTGTCCAACACCAATTTACAGATACCGAACATATACCCATCATGACGGATGACACATCCCGACTCGTAACTCACCGTCATCAAGATCACCGGCACCAGTACTAGCACTAGTACCAGTACACCATCAGCCCATACACTAACATTAGCACACCTGTGCAAAACATACAACCCTGGATCTCCGCTCATACCGAGCGACGACCCCGCACCTCTGCTCGAATAGGAGAAACTCTGCCTCCCTCGTACCCGAAAACTCTGGGTACAGTAACCCTGATAACTCATACGAGAAAAGGAAAACGTCCCCGATTCCCAACAACCGTGCTACAACCACTCCGTATCCCGATCAGGGATTCCATCGACAAGTACCAACCCTGGTAACTTGTCCAACAATCTCTAACCTGTCGTAACTCGACTAAACCATTTTCGTCTACCAAGTCATCCACGACCTTAGTTGCACCAAACCACAACTAAATAACACGACAACCAAATAGGTTTAACCGATAAGTACAACCTCGACTGCGAAGTGCAGTCCCAACACAAGCTGACATGACTAGACCGACTAATGAATCCAAATCCGAATAGTCGTCAAAGTCACACCACTCGCCAACTTACCTTTCCGAACCATACCCATCCTACCGTCAATTAACTAGGATTCCCCGAATCCGGCTGCTCCCAAGAGCATAGCCACCGAACACAACAAGATCCGACCATCGAATGGTCACAACTCCCAACCAGTTGTCGGAACCGATCCAACGACATTGTGAAAGACGATCCCAACTAACCGTCTCACGATCCAAACGCTAACGTACGAATACGTTCACCCTTCGTAGGGTTCCACACAGTCATCCACGATAGAACTATGGCAACCCCGGCATCAAATGCCGAACCAAGTCATTTCTCGATTCAAGCCTACTAACTACCGTACCGACGTCCCAATAATCAGGTTGACCATGAACTGTAGCCCATTGAGATATCACATCCTCGACCTGCGTACGGAGTATCGCGCAAAATACGCTCTGGAATTCAGAGTAATATGAGCACCATGCTCTAATACCACGCTGACAGGACCCATCCCAATCCCCCCGGGATTAGTGCGGGATGACCCTGCTCCCGTCTGACACGAAGTGTCAGACAAGGGATATTTCTGACCTTTGCCCTCCCGGGCTATCAGAGTACGCCAGGATCCGGAGGAGGTATGTGATATCTCGGTCTCTGCTACAGTCCACATCCGATGTTAACCTGAAGGGCAGTCAAAACATTAAAAACTGTGAGTGGACAAAACAAGAGTTTATAAAAAATTTCATAAGGAAAACATTTGTACCCTTCACTAAAAAGCATGCATGCATTCGAAAACCATTTAACCAAAGAAATCATATGTGGGAACTAAGCCCAAATCAGAAATAAACCAAGGTCGAAAGGACCACAATGAAATCGACCAGACGGGGCACTACCCAAATCCATACGAAACCAACAAGGGCCTCAGCCCAAAACCATGATCAATCAAATATACGGGTCACTGCCCAAAAGAATCAAACCAGCACAAAAATGAAAGGAATTGATGAGGTTTGGCCTAGAACAAAGGCTGTGATAGCTTCAAAATGTCGAATTCTAATTCTAGTGATTAAAGGTGAGAAATCATGAAATTGAGTTTGAATTCATGTTTAAAATGATCCTAAGATAGTTTCTGGTTGATTAGAATGGAGAAAACAATCGCAATTGAATGAAATTGAATGATAAATAGAACCCGCGATACCTTTAAAATTTCGAGCTTGTGTTAGACCCTTTTGAGGTAAGGATTCGTGAAATTAAGGTCATAGATCTTTAATTGGGATTGATTAGATGCTAATGGATGCTTGAAACGTAAAACTTAGTGCATAATTAAACAAAAATTAATCGGGTCGAAGGACCCGTTTTGAGGAAAACGAACGAAGGAGAAAATGAACAGTGCCAGACACATGGCTTTCACGTGTAGCTGCTTACAGCGGTGAATGGGGGCGCGTGGGTGAAAATTTCAAGGTATGGTCAACATGTAATTTGATGCTTTCGATGTAACGGACATTTTGGCACAGGTTTCGAGTCGATCAGACACCGTTTCGATATAGTTTTGCGGATCCGAACTGTTATGTTATGTTTTTAATACGTATTTAAATCCCAGAAAATTAGGGAATTTTAATGTGAGAATATTTGTGGTGTTAGTGGCCCTCGATAATGATTTTTGACAGGAGCGGTGATTCCTAGAAATTACAAAAAAAATGAATAACTCGGAATTGAGCAGCTTGGACGGTGTGTGAGTGGACTTTCGTTTTATAACTGTGATGCATGCATAAATATTTTAAGTGCTTTATCGCATCATTTGAGTTGAAATGATTTGATTGATGATTTGATATCATTGCTTGATGATTATATGGATTTAATTATCGGTTTATGGACGATTTTACGGATTTGTGTGAGAATTGTATTTTGGGTTTGAGACCCAATTGGATAATGATTTTGACTTAGATTTGGACTCAAATGTGAATACATGATTGAATTGACTGTTTTTTAATTCATGAAATGAGTTCTGGACACTAGTTTATGCTGGATTTGTGAAAACTGCTTTGTGAAAGCTATGTCTCGGGCATAGGCCCTAATGAAATGTTTTGACCTAATTTGAGATATAAATGGTTTTAAGAATTTATTGGATTTGATTACTGTGATATTGAGTTTAAAGACTCGTTAACCTGGGAGGCCTGATATGATATTGAGCTTAAAGACTCGGGAGTTTAAAGACTCGTTAACCTAGGAGGCCTGATATGATATTGAGTTTAAAAACTCGGGAGTTTAAAGACTCGGATTCTGATATATGTGATTACTTTGAAATCCAATAATTTTCATTTATCGATGTTTATGTCTATATATTTCTTATCATGATTTGATTGATGAATATGAGTCGGGAAATCGTGGTGCATGGGAAATTTGAAACATGTTATGATTTTTCTGGTCCACGTTTTATATTTGATTTGATTATACACTATTACTCATGTGTAATTATATGCATGCATGTTTGCGAAACTGGAGGGTAAGAATGATTTTCCTCAAATGTGTTTTCAAACGTTACTATTTTTATCCACTCACACCTTTAATATTTTTATTGACCCACCAGGCCGTGGCACGAAGATCAGGGCTGAGCGAGAGGCGGAGGCATGATTGGGAATCAGTGCAGTTATCCCTTGTCTAGAGAGTATTGAGGGTATTTTCGGAACGTCTGTTGACTTATCAGACGGGAGCATGACCAGGCACGGTTATCAAAATCCTTTCGGGATGGGTCCTATCAGATAGAATGCTCATGTGGTGCATGGATAACAATTATGACTGACCCAGCAATGCACATTACATAACCCAAAACCCAAGTCGGTGTAACCTCTCCTTCAAGATAAAATGAACGAGAAAAACACTATGACATACCATTTAATTATTCAAGTATTATGAGAAGACAAACTTTGTAAGAACCCAAACCGTATTTAATTTGTAATTTCAAATATTTAATATAAAACGACCGTTTTGCCACTGATCGGGGAAAATATTAACTTTTGATTCGGGATACCTTTTGAACTTTGACCAATGATCGTTACATAGATCCAGATGTCACGAGTCCGTAGATAGGTGGCACGTCAAAATCGGACGTCGGACGAAAAAGTTATGGGTCACAGAGGCAGAATCAGACTATTCACATTTTTCTAGATTTTAAACAAATGGTTGATTTTGATTGGTCTGAAATATCTAGGTGGGACCCATTGGATGAGTGACAGGCCCATTGGCCCAATTACCCAAGGTTCTATATATGATTTAGGGTTTATTTTTATCATTTCCTTCATTAATCCCTTCAACATTTTCCAAACACTAAACACATCTCCCACCACCCTACCTTCATCATCTTCTGTGTTCATCCTTGGGACTGAGTGAGTGAGATTGAAGGACCGTGGTGATATGACGGCGACGAACTAAGCACGGCGGGGACCCATGATGGAGGTAAGAACCCGAAACCCAAAACCCAGTTTTTGACCCAAAAATGGAAAACCAGATTTTGACATTTTTTGGTCGATTTGGTGGATTGGGACATGTTCTAGGGACCAAGACGACTTTGTAGGGACTGGTTTTGAGAAAGGTGGTGGCTGGAGACGACTGGAAACAGAGCCGGAAGGTTTAGTTACTGTTAATCGATTGAAGGTGAATTTCTAGTCTATTTTTTTTTTGAGTAGCTAGGATTGTTGCTGGGGATTAGACAATCATTTAGAACGAAACTAGGATGAAAACGGTGTAGAAATGAAGAATTGGGAGCTGAGTCAAGGTCGCGGGTCTGCACGACCCGTTTCTGGAAACGGGTCTAACCCGTCGCGAGGAAAGAGATGATGACATCAGCATGTCAGATGTCAGGCTAGGTGGCCCAGTCATGGGTCGACACGTGTCACTTGTCATTGCCAGTCAACCTGACATGACAGTGACATGGACCAATCAGGTGGTGCCACATGTCACTAACATGTCAAACACGTGGACCAACGGGCTGCTGACACGTGGCACCTGTCACGTCTAACACGTCTTAGATCTGACAGCTATTAGGATGACGTCAGCGTTGACCATTGACTGTTGACCTGACCATTGACTTTTTGACCAGTAACTTTGACACGCGCGTGGGGGTGTGTGGGCATGAATCTCGAGGTGGACTAGTACAATTTTAAAGGTTTCGACGATCTGTATCCAATGGTGGTGGTTTCAAGTTGATCAGAGATGATTTGATATGTCATTTAGTGGTTTAAAGCCTCGAGAAACGTGTTCAGGACGCATTCTCGAGATGGGACTGTTCAGGGGACTTATATTTAAACTTGTAGAGCCCGTTAGTGACCTTTGGATATGTTTTGGATAGGCCCGGAGACTGTGACTTAGCTTAGGGATAGGTTTAGGCGGTTCGATTGCACAGCGAGGACCGTGTGTGAGTGGGCTTTTGATTTCTAAATGGATTGCATGCATAACTGTTTTCATTGTTTTACTATATGATTGGATTTGGATTACTCTGGATATTATTCATGGATGATATACACGTATTATGTTGTTTTGGGCATGAGACCCGTCTAGATTTTATGGTTATTAGTTTTGGAGTAAAACGGGGATTTCATTGGTTTATACTATTGCACTGTACATACCAACCTTATGGATTGTTGTCTCCTCCAGAAGACTTGGTAACCTAGAGTAGTTGATAGGACCCACCCCGCTTATCACCTCAATAAGTACCAAACCCTACTCTGTGAGCTAACTATACGCACAACGGAAAAACTTTATACCTCTGCTTCTGCCTCTGTGTCAACCCCAAAACTTGCACCACGACCTGGAGGGTGTTAAAAACATAAAAGTGTGAGTGGACTAAAAATAATAGTTATGAAAAACAGTTTCACGGAAAACTAGGTTCGCCCTCCTTTTTCAAACACGCATGCATAACCAAGTAGCTGAAAACAACAATATAAACGATATAACCATAGTTATGGAAAATAATCACGAATCATGTAAGTCTAATACAACATCAATAAATTGAACCTGCTGGATCTATCCGAGTCTTTAAACTCAATATCAATCCGAGTCTTTAAACTCAATCAGGCCTTATCAATAATCCGAGTCTTTAAACTCCTAACTCTTTAAACTCAATTGGCATACGGGGGAAATCATAATATCCGAGTCTTTAAACTCACCGGGTCTTTAAACCCAATCACATATCCGGGCCTGCCCCTATCATATATCATATCCGGGTCCTTAAACCCAATACCAGATCCAGAAAATCCAATTAAAACCACATTATAAATTCCTACATTATCATATCCGGGCCCGCCCCCATCATATATCATATCCGGGTCTTTAAACTCACCGGGTCTTTAAATCCAATCACCGAATCCAAATCCGAAATCTTCCTTTGAAGTCTCGAATCCAAACCCAGAAATTATCTCAAAATCGAAATCCGAAATCATATTTAATCGAAACGGGACTCAACCCGAATTCACTTTCAAATCCCAAAATCATATCCACAAATAATTATCAAAATAGAAAGCATATAAATAGCATAAAATCTTCCAGCAAATGTATAATAGAAACCATATTCTCGAAATACGTATAAATACGATAAATCAAATTGCATATGTGAAATCATGGAAATCATAATTACCATAATAAGAACCATAGATCATATTTTGAAACATATAATAAATACGTAAAAACAATTATGCATGCTTGGTTAGAAAACAAAAGTCCACTCACTAAGTCTGAACACGTCAATCGTGTCCTGCACGCTCCCCGGATGCCTCAAAAATGTCTTGGCTGGTTAAACATCATAATGTTTGGTCACAATCACTTTAATTAAACTCGTACTAAATTCCCCGATTTTTCAGGATTTTTAAACGTGATTAAATTAAACCCTAAACCTTCGAACACTCAAAACTACCCAGAAACGGCGTTCGATCGACTCAAAACTTGTCTCAAAATGTTCGTTACATTGAAAAGATAAAATCATATGTTGACCTTGATTCATTCAATTCTTTCACTGGATTTCCTCTAATCTAGCTCAATTTAGGTTCTGTATCATTAATTACATCAATCAAGGCCTTAATCCATCAATTCTCCTAATGGATTTTCGAACGGTTTCAACTTCAATCTCACCCAATTCCCATTAGTTTTTCCAATTAATTCACATAGGAAGGAACCTAGGATCATAATGAACATCAATACAAAACTACTTACACAATTCCTTACCTCTAATCACTCGACCTCAAACTCGATTTTTCGAAGAACTGGAGCTTCGGTTCTCGATCGAAACAAGGTCGAACTCTTTTGATTTTAATGTGGTTTGATTCGAAATGGTCTCAGAAAGCTAACTCTAATCTTAATTTGGATCGTGTAGGCTCACAATTGAAATTTGAATTCTCACCCTATTTTTCCAATTTTTCGATTCTGGGTTTCCTCTCTGTCCCTCGTGTTTTCCTTTCTATCTCTATCTCAGTCTCTTAATTCTCTCAAGGGTATCCGTTTTCCCAGTCTCTCACCATGGTTTAGCCTCTGATCCTCATCAATTCGAACGGTTGCTCTGTTTGTTGTCGTTTCAAGTCACATACACACGTCTTCACTTTACACACACACATCCACGGCCGACAGGCCACTCCTCCAACCATTCTAAGTGACATGTGTCACTCAGGAAATGAAGGATATCTCCATGTGGCTGATTAATCCACTGCCGTCAAAATTACCATTTTGACCTCCTTAACACAATTACCAAAATAGCCTTCCTCATTCTAGATTCATAACTTATTCATCCGAAGTCCAATTTCAGCGTGCCACCTGTCTACGGACTCAGGGAATCATGACCTATCTAATGGTCTTTGAATTACGTGAAAAACATACGTCATGTAAAAAGTCAACTTTGACCACACTATTCACAAGGGTAAGATTATCATTTTTACACAAAAAGTTTATGAATTTACATTTTTGCTCTTTTCAACGTTCCTAGCCATTACAATAGTCATGGAGCATTGCTGAGAGGGTCTGCTATGCGTGAGAAACCGTAGAGAAGCTCAAGATTAGGATTGTTATTGGTATACCCCGGGCAGTGATTTAGGGAAACGCCCGGACACTAGTGGACCTAGGGGAGTACTCGGGATTGAGACCTAGGGTGGCACGCATAGCCTTAGGACCGTGACATTATTAGACATCTGGGATGTCGGGGTTGGGTTATACGGTGCACTATTACGTTTGTTTTATACATTCTACTATATGAGATTATATGATTTTACGTTCCAGTTATTATTGCCTATATTTTGACTCGAATGCATGCATGTTTGAAAACGGAGGGGTAAAACATTATTTACTATATTATAAATGGTTTTGAACTTTTTTTTTATTTTCTGCCCACTCACTCTTTTATGGTTTTCTTGACCCCTCCAAGCCATGACACCGAGGTAGAGGAAAATCTGGAGACTAAGTCCTAGTTGTTATCATTGTGCACTTGCACACCCGTTTGGGTAGGTTGAGCACTGTTTTTGTAACTTGACATTTGTGCTCACATTTTGTAATGTATTATCCCTGGTCTGATAATGTAGAACCCGAATTTGTTTATGTTTAATTTCTTTAATTTCAAATTTAAAAACCGTTAGGGGTATTTTTGGTACTCACTAGGGTTATTGTCAGACGGGAGCAGGGCACATCCCCTGGTGGTCTCAGGGGGATCGGGATGGGTCCTGTCAGTTTGGTATCAGAGTACTAGGATAGTGGTCTGTAGCTTGTACATTGACACTTTAAAATGTCATAACTAATCTATGCCTTTTAACAGTTGATCATGCCTCTGAGACGTGACCCTCGTGTGCGGGCTGAGGAAGAGATAGCGAGCGAAATGGAAAGTGCGAGTATCGAGCAAGTGAAATGGAAAGTGTGAGTATCGAGAGAGCCCAATGTTTGGGGAGCTACAACTTTCAGTGGGGGAGCGGACCTCGAGGAGGCTCATCAATGGATCACTCGATGGGGGTGAATCTTTACTGTGATGCAATGTCTTCCTGAGGAGCAAGTACTGTTGGCTACGTTCCTACTTGATAGTGGTGCTTACTAGTGGTGGTAAGCACTGGAGATGACAGGCTAGAGTGTTAGCAATATAACCTGGGAGGTCTTCAAGGAGCGGTTCTTAGACCAGTATTTTTCACGATCATTCCGGGATGCTCGTGAGACCGAGTTTCTGCAGCTTCAGCAGGGAAGCAAGACTGTGGCAGAGTATGAGCGGAGCTTCCTGATGCTGTCTCGATTTACTTCTGCTTTTGTGCGGAACGAAGTAGATAAGTGTCGCCATTTCGATTAGGGACTCAGGGGGAATATCTGTGCCATAGTTACGACACAGACTTACACCTCCTTGAGAGATTTAACTGATGCATCACTGCGAGTGGAGGCTAGTTTACCAGCATGGCAGCAACAAACTTCTAGTGAAAGACGACCCCGGGATCGTCCTTATCTTGGACCTTCGAGCCGTAGGGGTTCAAAGGGAAGACATTATGGAAGAGCATCATCCTCTTCAGGCCGAGGAAAGTTTGGCAGATGTGGGAGTCCTCAGAGATCAAGATCGAGGTTTAGTTACAGACAATAACAGACTACAACAAGTGGTAATTCAGTAGGATCTACAGGGCCGAGAGGGTTGTCTTGCTTCGCTTGTGGGCAGTCTGGACATTTTACTAGGGAATGCCCCTTACTGTTGGCGAGTGGCAATAGAGCTGGTCAAAACTCAGCAGGACCGAGGCCAAACGCAACTATTACATCGGATGCCACAGGTGGCAGAAGCCATGGTAGAGTTAGAGGACGAGGACGTGGTTGGCAGATGGGACCACATGCAAGTGTTTTGGGGGTTACCCAGCAGCAGACCAGAGCGGCTCCTAGTATTGTGATAGGTACACTCACTATTTTTGGTATTTTTGTTCGTGTTTTGATGGACCCCGGGGCTACGCATTCGTTCATTTTACGGAGTTGTACAGGTATGTTGGATCATTAGGTGTCAACATTAGAGAGTGAGATGGGTGTCGGTACACCGATGGGGGTTATCTACATAGTGAATCAAGTGATGAAGGATTGTCTGGTGAAAGAAGGAGATGTGGAATTGACTGCTTATCTGATTATCATGGACTTGCATGACTTCGACGTCATACTTGGTATGGACTGGCTGTCGGAGCACTATTCTATAGTTGACTGTTGCAGTAAGCGAGTGACCTTCCAGGGAGAGCGGGAAGTCTCGCTGCATGAGGTAATTTCTGCTCTTACAGCTAGCAAGTTACTACAGAAGGGTTGTTAAGGTTATTTGGCTCATGTCGTTGAGATACGTGAGGTTCCGTTGAGAACCGAGGACATACCGGTGGTGCAAGATTTTCCAGATGTATTTCCAGAGGACTTACCCGATTTACCACTGCATAAAGAGATTGAGTTCACGATTGAACTACTCACCGGGACGCGACTGATATCTCAGGCGCCGTATCGTATGGCATCGACTGAGTTAAGGGAGCTAAGGTTCAACTGCAAGAGTTGGTGGATCTGGGATTCATCCAACCTAGTACTTCATCGTGGGGAGCACCAGTGTTTTTTGTCAAGAAGAATGAGGGAAGTTTACAGTTGTGTCTGGACTATCGGCAAGTAACAAGGTGACGGTAAGGAACAAGTATCCCTTACCCAGGATTGATTATTTGTTGATAAGCTACAGGGAGCAAGGTACTTTTCTAAGATTGATCTTTGATCAGGATATCATCAGTTGAGGATTGCTGAAGAGGACGTTCCGAAGACGGCTTTTCGGAAGAGGTATGGGCATTATGAATTCCAGGTAATGCCATTTGGGTTGAAAAATGCACCAGCTACATTCATGGACCTGATGAACCATGTGTTCCGATCATACTTGGACAAGTTTGTGATCGTATCCATCGATGACATCTTAGTTTATACGAGGAGTGCTAGTGCGCACGAGAAACATCTAATATTAGTGTTAACCAAGCTAAGGAAGAACCAGTTGTTTGCTAAGTTGGGCAAGTGTCAGTTCTGGTTGAATAATATTGGTTTTCTGGATCATATTATCTCAACGGAGGGGATTAGTGTGGACCCCCAGAAGACGGAAGTTGTAACTAACTGGGAGAGACCGAAGACGGTTATCGAGGTTCAGAGCTTTATGGGTTTGGCATGATACTACCGGCAATTTGTAGAGGGTTTTTCTACAATCGTAGCTCCTTTGACCCGATTGACCTAGAAAGGGGTTCAATTTAATTGGGATGAACAATATGAGCAGAGTTTCCAGGAGTTGAAGAGACGGTTGACTACTGCGCCCCTTCTTGCACTTCCAGATAATGGTGGGGAGTTCGAGGTGTACATCGATGCATCACTATAGGGTTTGGTTTGTGTACTAATGTAACACAGGAGAGTTATTGCTTATGCCTCACGACAGCTAAAGCCACATGAGTTGAACTATCCCACTCATGATTTGGAGTTGGCGGCAATGGTACATGACTTGAAGATTTGTAGGCACTATCGGTATGGGGAGACTTGCAGAATCTTCACTGACCACTAGAGTTTGAAATACTTGCTTATGCAGAAGGAACTGAATCTGAGACAGAGACGGTGGTTGGAGCTGATTAAGGATTACGACTACAAGATCGAGTATCATCTGGGAAAGCGAATGTGGTGGCAGATGCTTTGAGTAGGAAATTAGCGGGTTCGATTACACACTTGAGGATGGTGTATCTACCTTTGTTAGTGGAACTCTGGAAGGATGGAGTCATGCTTGGTTAGATGATGAGGGAGTTTTGTTGGCTAGTTTTAATGTACGAACAATCCTGATTGATCAGATTATTAAGGCTCAACTTCAGGATCCTACATTGTGTATTTATCGGATTGAAGTTGAAGCAGGTAACTGGCAGGATTTCTCCATCAGGGACGATGGAGCTTTACTAAAGTAGGGTCATATGTGTGTGCCTGTAGTGGCAGAGTTGAGAGCAGAGATTCTGGAGGAGGCCCATAGTTCAGCCTATGTTATGCATCCATGAGGTACAAGATGTACGGTACCCTTAGTGATCATTATTGCTGGGCCGGGATGAAGAAAGATATCGCTAAGTTTGTCAGCAAGTGTTTTACTTGTCAGCAGGTTAAAATGGAGCGGCAGAGACCGTATGGAGCTATGCAGCCACTTCCGATTCCTGAGTGGAAATGGGATCATATCACTATGGATTTCATATTCAAACTGCCTAGGACATAGAGTGGTTATGATAGAGTTTGGGTGATTGTGGACTGATTGAAGAAATCAGCACATTTTCTACCTGTACATGAGACGTTTAAACCTAACCGACTGACATATTTGTTCGCAAACAAGATCATCAGGCTACATACTACGCTAGAGTCTATAGTATCAGATCAGGATTCGTGGTTTACTTCGAGATTTTGGATGCGTCTACAGAAATTGCTTGGTACGAACCTACACTTTAGCACGTCTTTTCATCCGCGGATGGATGGTTAGTTTGAGTGGACTATTCATACATTGGAGGACATGATGAGAGCTTGTGTGCTGCAGTTTCAGGATTCATGGGATACGCTCTTGCCTTTGATGGAGTTTTCTTACAACAACAGTTATCAGACGAGTATCGAAATGGCACCTTATGAGGAATTGTATGGCCGGTAGTGCAGAACTCCTGTTTGTTGGACTGAGGTAGGCGAGAGGGCAGCATTGAAGCTAGATCTTATGGATATGACCCAGAAGAGGGTCCAGATTATCAAAGAAAGGTTGAAGGCAACACAGGATTGCCAGAAAAATTACACCGATCGACGGATCAGAGATCTAGAGTTCGCAGTTGGAGATTGGGTTTTCTTGAAATTATCTCCTTGGAAGGGAATTGTTCTATTTGGTTAACGTGGGAAGTTGAGTCCCCATTACATTGGACCATATGAGATTACCGAGAGGATTGGTTCGATAGCGTACCAGTTGGCTTCACCTCAAGAACATGCCATAGTGCATGATGTGTTCCATCTATCGATACTTCGGAAGTATGTGCGTGAGGAATCGCATGTCTTACTAGAACAACTGTTGGAGCTTAGGACCGATTTGAGCTTCGAGGAGCAACCGTACAAATTCTGGATTGTAAGGACAAGGTTTTGAGGAACAAGATGATTCCTTTGGTGAAAGTATTGTGGAGGAATCATGACTTGGAAGAAGCCATGAGGGAGCTAGAGGCTCAGACCGTATCCGCATTTGTTTGAGTGAATTTTATCCTCGAACCATATTTAATTTGTAATTTCTAATATTTAATGTAAAATGATCGTTTTTCCCCTAGTGTGGGAAAATGTTGATTTTTGACCCGGGATACTTTTTGAACTTTGACTAATGACCGTTACGTAGATCGAGACGTCACGAGTCCGTAGACAGGCGGGACGTCGAAATCGGACGTCGGACGAAAAAGCTATAGGACTATTCATGTTTTTCGAGATTTTAAGCAAATGGCTAATTTTGATTGGTCTTAAATATCTAGGTAGGACCCATTGGATGAGTGACAAGTGTCACTCATCCCATTGGCCCAATTACCCAAGTTTTTGGGTCTAATTTAGGGTTTATTTTTATCATTTCCTTCATTAATCCCTTGATCATTTTCCAAACATTAAACACACAAACACATCTCCCACCACCCTACCTTCATCATTTTCTATGTTCATCCTTGGGACTGAGTGAGTGAGATGGAAGGATCGTGGAGAGACGACGGCGAAGAGTTGAGCACGGCAAAGGTAAGAACCCAAAACCCGAAACTCGAAACCCAATTTTTGACCAAAAAATGGAAAACCAGGTTTTGACGTTTGTTGATCGATTTGGTGGATTGGAACATGTTCTAGGGACCAAGACAACCTTGTTGGGACTGATTTCGAGGAAGGTGGTGGCCGGAGACGACTGGAAACAGAGCTGGAAGGTTGAATTACTGTTCATCGATTGAAGGTGAATTTCTAGTCTGTTTATCTTGTTTTTGATTAGCTAGGACTGTTGCTGGGGATTAGATGATCATATACGAAGAAACTAGGATGAAAATGGTGTAGAAATGAAGAAATGGGAGCCTGGTCAAGGCCGTGGGTCCGCGTGACACGGTTCAGGAAATCAGACCTGACCCATCGAGAGGAAAGAGATGATGACATCAGCATGCTGATGTCATCATGTTAAATGTCAAGCCAAGTGCCTCAATCATGGGTCGACACTTGTCACTTGTTAGTGCCCAGTCAACCTAACATGACAATGATGTGGACCAATCAAGTGGTGCCATATGTCACTGACATGTTAGACACGTGGACCAATGGGATGCTAACATGTGGCACTTGTCAGGTCTGACACGTGTCAGATCTCACAGCTATCGATGTCATGTTGACGTCACTGCTGACGTCAGCACTTACCATTTACCATTGACTTTTTAACCAGACAAATTTGCTCGCACGTGGGCACAAATATCGAGGTCGAACCATTACTATTTTAATGGGTTCGACGATCTGAACCAAATAGTGGTGGTTTCAAGTTGATTAGAGATCATTTGATGGGTAATTTAGGGGTTTAAAGCCTCGGGAAACGTGTTCGGGACACATTCCCGGGATGGAACTGTTCAGTGGACTTATATTTGAACTTGTAGAGTTCGTTAGTGACCTTTGTATATGTTTTGGACAGGCCTAGAGGCTATGACTTAGCTTCAGGACAGGTTTAGGTGGTTCGATTGCACAGCGAGGACCATGTGCGAGTGAAGTTTTGATTTCTACATGGATTGGATGCATAATTGTTTTCGATGTTTTACTATATGATTGGATTTGGATTACTCTGGATATTATACATGGATGATATACACGTATTACTTTGTTTTGGGCATGAGACCCGTCTGGATTTTATGGTGATTAGTTTTGGAGTAAAACAGGGATTTCATTGGTTTATACTATTGCATGTACATACCGACCTTATGGATTGTTGTCTCCTCCAGATGACTTGGTACCCTGGAGTAGTCACGGCGCATTGCTTGAGAGGGGCTGCTCTACGTGAGAAACTGTAGAGAAGCTCAGGATCAGGATTGCTATTAGTATACCCCAGGCAGTGATTCAAGGAAACGCCCGGACACTGGTGGACCCAGGGGAGTACTCGGGATTGAGACCCAGGGTGGTATGCGTAGCTTTATGACCGTGACATTATTGGATATCTGGGATGTCGAGGTTGGGTTATACGGTGCACTATTACGTTTGTTTTATACATTATACTATATGAGATTATATGATTTTACGTTTCAGTTATTATTGCCTATATTTTGACTCGAATGCATGCATGTTTGAAAACGGAGGGGTAAAACATTATTTACTATATTATACATGGTTTTGAACTTTTTTTTATTTTCTGCCCACTCACTCTTTTATGGTTTTCTTGACCCCTCCAGGCCATGACACCGAGGTAGAGGCAAATCCGGAGACTAAGGCATAGTTGTTATCGTTGCGCACCTGCACACCCTTTTGGGTAGGTTGAGCACTGTTTTTGTAACTTGACATTTGTGCTCACATTTTGTAATGTATTATCCCTAGTCTGACAATGTAGAACCCGAATTTTTTTATGTTTAATTTCTTTTATTTAAAATTTAAAAATTTTTAGGGGTATTTTTGGTACTCTCTAGGGTTATTGTCAGATGGGAGCAGGGCACATCCCCGAGTGGTGCCGGGGGGATTAGGATGGGTCCTGTCAAACTTAATCAATAGGACTTCATAAACTTAAATAAAAATAATCAAGAACGAAATCAAAAGGAACATATGAACAAGTACCTGACGATTATACTTAGTGCACTAAGAGGGGTAATAAGAACTGCCGAGCAAAAGCTTATGCAATGAAATTTGCGATCTCCAACAATCACTATATAAAAAAACCATATCAAAACATATGCATATCATCAGTGGCATTCAAAGAGCAAATTTGATCCCTCAATGAATTCTTTAACAGACTAGAGGCAATGGAATACAAAAAAAAATTTCCATGCTAAAGGAGGAATTTTCCAAAGGACCTTTATTGCAAAACAAAGCATTAATGATAATCACAGAAGTTTATAACCATTTGCAGACAAAGTAAGTAATGAGCAATGACCATAAGGTTCCACATGGAAACAAGACAGACCATAACCATTTTCAAAAAGGTCAGCTATAAAAATAATGCAAAGACTCACAACAATTCAGAGAATTTAGGACGTAAAAACTTACTAGTAATCATTCCCACCCTCCACAAAGGCTCCAGGAGATAAGAATACCGCCATAACCTAAAACATTCCAAAAAACCAAAAAAAAAAAAACAAAAATCATTCATTCAAACACAATTGAGTAAAAAAAAGGGTAAAAGAGAAGCTGAAATTGAAGAAAAAATGAAAAGATAAATTAGTAGCTCTGAGCCCAGAAGCAGCTGTGGCTTTTCTTACGCCTTTCTTCTTGATAATGAAGCTTGCGCCTATGAACCCACATGAAAACAGAACCAGAACAAAGCCTTTAAGATTGTCTGTGGAGAAACCCATGTCGAAAGTCAATCAATAAATTAGAAATCATCTATATGCTTATTCCCATGAACAGAAAGCCCTGCAAAACAGAGATTACATTACAAAAATTCCTTCCGGTCAGAGTTGAGATAGAGCAAGAGGACACACCTCCGTGCGCGTCGCAATGTAGCCGTCGAGATTCCACTATTCGATGAGAGATCCACTGTGCACTTCATCTATTCAAGGACAATAGAAGAGATTGTTAAGGTTTACGGGCTAACGACTTTGATTAGAAAGAGAAATAAAGCAAGAAAAGGGACATAGAATAGGAAGAGTATACCTCGAATCCTAAAGAGGTGACTGAGAAAAGGAATAGCATACCTCAAATCCTTGAGTGGTGATTGAGAAATGAGGTAGGAGGAGTGGCATTTGGAAGCGAGAGTATCGCCGCTAATAAAGAGAGGGAGAGAGCCATGAGAGTAGCAGATACAGTTAGGGTTGATGGAGAGAATGAGAGAGGCAATAGATAGGGCTGCGGCGAATAGAGAGGGAGAGAGGTAGCAGATATGGTTGAGACGAGATATAAATGGAAATCATAAAAAATGACCCAGAAAGGACCGAACTGGGGATTTGGCAGTATGTTTTCGTTTTAGAATAGTACCTTGCGTGTTTTTTTTCTCACCGTTTGCCGCTTTCAACTTCTTATTTATATAACATTTATACCCAAATAGACAACACTTATGAAAAAAATGTTGACTTTAATTCCTAAATTATTATCAAATAACATCACACAACACTTTTAAAAATTGTAGACAACAGTTTTAGCGTAAGCTGTCGTCTCTCAAAATAAGACGTCACATTTAGCATAAACTGTCATCTGATTAGTGATGTCTATACCTATAAATGGCATAGTGTTGGTTCGATACGAACGCAAGTGTCCCGAGCAGGATCATTAAAAATCATTTATGTATCTTTGTCAACATAAACATCCGGTGGTTTGAGAGTGATCCATACAACCTAGCTAGTACATCGAAACAAGTCTTCTATGTTGATGATCCAAAAGCTGGTGCTGGTTGGAAAATAGTTGAGATGGTGAAGCATAAAAACATTTGGGACTTGGAGGATTAGCACCATGAAGATGGTGGAGAAACGGAAAATGACGAATTTGTTTACCAGCAGGATTCCTCATCACTCGCCATAAACGTGGAAAGAGTACACATCGACGACCTCACTCTGTTAGTTGCAATTGATGGTATTTTTATCAATCTCGTTACCTTATAACCAATTGAAAGTGACGTTGCGGAAACAAGTAGTCTGCATAGCTCAGATGATGAGGGTGATTGGGAAGGGGATAGTGAAACCGACGTTGATTAGTCGTTGCTTATAAAGACATTCAATATATATATATATGTAAAATTATATGTATTTTTGTATTTTGTATTTTTAGATGTTATTTTTAATCTATGTGCTATTTTTATCTTGTATATATGTTTATTATAGATTAAATCATATATAATCATAAATATTAATTATATATATAATTGTTGTTAATATAAGATACATAAAAATATACTATTTTTTTTTTGTCAAATATTACTTATTTATTAATTATATAGGTTCATATGTAGACTAATTTATCTTAATATGTAATATGTTAATTATAATCATATATATATATATATATATATGTAATGTACATAAATTATAATCATATATATGTAATATATAATAATTATGATAATATAAATGAATTATCATATTATTATATTTTTTATTTAAAAAGGGCTTGCTCGGCGCAAATGCGCCCAACAAGATGCACATGGCCCAGCGCATCACCAGCCTTCACCGCGCAAGGATAGTTATATATATATTTGGTTTTTATTCTTAAATATTACTTATTTATTAATTATATAGATTGATATGTAGAATAATTTATCTTAATATGTAATATATGTTAATTACAATCATATATAAGTAATGTATATAAATTATTATCATATATATGTAATATATAATAAGTATAATTATATAAATCAATAATCATGGTTCGAGTAATCCAACCGTCCACATTAAGGAAAAACACTCATAGATCATCTCCGTAAAATTTTACGAAATTTCGAAGTCCCGAGATTAGGTTACGGGACGAAACGAATCGACGGTTCCAAATTGTTGTTTGTTGCTCCAAGGCCTTTAAGTACTCAAACATCGCCATTTTCGACAGGCAAGGTCTAGGCACACTATATCACAAACTCAACGGTCAAATTTGTCAAATTCACTCGTTAGCATATTGATCGTGCACAAAAATGAAGATTAGTATTGAAATTTCCTTCAAAAGTTCTAAGTGTTAATGAGTTTGATGGTTTTAGTATTTTCTCTATTTTTTCTTCATAGTTCGAGTAATCCAACCATCTACATTAATGAGAAACACCCATAGATCATCTTCAAAAAATTTTACGGAATTTCAACGTCCCGAGATTAGGTTATGGTGCAAAACGAATCGACGGTCCCAAATTGTAGTTTGTAGATCCAATGCCTTTAAGTGCTCAAAACGTTTCCATTTTCGACAGACGAGGTCTAGAAATACCATATCACATACTTAACGTTCAAATTTGTCAAATTCACTCGTTAGCATATCAATCGAACCCAAAAACAAAGATTAGGATTGAAATTTCCTTCAAAAGCTTGTGTTAATAAGTTTGATGGCTTTAGTATTTTCTCTGGATTTTCTTCATGGTTTGAGTAATCTAACCATCCACATTAATGAGAAACACTCATAGATCATCTCCATAAAATTTTACAGAATATTGACGTCCCAAGATTTGGCTACGGTGTGAAACGAATCGACGATCCCAAATTGTCGTTTGTTGATCCAAGGCCTTTAAGTGCTCAAAACGTCGCCATTTTTGACATGCGAGGTCTAGACACACCATATCACAAACTCAACGGTTGAATTTATCAAATTCACTCGTTAGTATATCAATCGAACCAAAAAACGAAAATTAGTATTGAATTTTCCTTCAAAAGTTCTAAGTGTTAATGAGTTTGATGGTTTTAGTATTTTCTCTGGTTTTTCTTCATGGTTCGAGTAATCCAACCGTCCACATTAATGAGAAACACTCATAGATCATCTCCATAAAATTTTACAGAATTTTGACGTCCTGAGATTAGGTTACAGTGTGAAACGAATCGACGATTCCAAATTATTGTTTGTTGATCCAAGGCCTTTAAGTCCTAAAAACGTCGCCATTTTCGACATGCGAGGTCTAGACACACCATATCACAAACTAAACGGTCAAATTTTTCAAATTCACTTGTTAGCATATCGATTGAACCCAAAAAAAAGTAAGACTTTTATTGAACACTTGGCCCAACGGATGGTGTATATTCGTGAGGCAAGGTGAATTGTTGCGAAGATTCAAAAATTCTGCCAAAAAATTCAACAAAAATTGAAATTGCCGCTCAATGTTGCCTGGAAAATCATTAATCTTTGCCTGGCAGATTGGTGCGCTGGGCAAAGACCCCCACTTACTTAGAACAGACGCGACCCTTCCCTTTCTTCTTCCTCTTCATTTTCCCAAACACAGCCATGTTGCCCATTGCCTTCCCTACTCTCTGCAACTCCTCAGCCCCTTCCCTCACTCAACTCCCTCTCTTACTAAAGCTTACCTGTCAGGACCCGACTCTCCTCGGTTTGGATCCGACTCATCTAGCGTGATATTGTCCGTTTTGGGCCTCCTTGCCCTTGCCCTCAGGTTTTGTTTTCGGGAGCTCACGGTGCAACTTCCTAGGGGATAACCCATCATGGAATTGCACCAGCCTCAACTCGCTTAACTTTGGAGTTCCAATCCCCCCCAAAGCCACTTGAGCTCCCAAAAGGCCTCGTGCTAGATAGGTGTGTGCCTACATCTTTAAGACACACCACCAACCCCCTCCTAAACTATTCCCCTCGCAGGAATGTAGGATTGTTCACCGTTTCCTCCAGGACACGGGTCTTACAATCCACCCCCCTTAGGGCCTAACGTCCTCGCTGGCACACTTCCCGGTCAGGGTCTGGATCTAATACCATTCTATCAGGAACCGACCCTCCTCGGTCATGATCCCACTCATTTAGCACGATATTGTTCACTTTGGTCCTCCTTGCCCTTGCCCTCATGGTTTTTTTTTTCGAGAGCTCACGGTGCTACTTCCCAGGGGGTCACCCATCATGGAATTGCACCAGCTTCGACTAGCTTAACTTTGGAGTTCCAATCCCCTCCAAAGCCACTTGAGCTCCCAAAAGGCCTCGTGTTAGATAGGTGTGTGCCTACATCTTTAAGGCACACCACCAACCCCTCCCAAACCATTCCCCTCGCAGGAATATAGGATCGTTCACCGTTCCCTCTAGGCCACGAGTCTTACATCACCCCTTCACTCAACTCCCCCTCTCACTCACCCTCACCCCTAAACCCTAAACCAAACCTCTCTAAATGTTGAACCCAAAGACCCACAACCCAAACCCACGACCCATGACCCCAAAACCCAAAATCGTCTCGGTCCTCTCAATTTCTCTCTTTCTCTCTTGAGTTCCTCTCTTTCGTTTCCCCAATGTAAGCCCTCAATCTCGTTTTTTATTTTTTGTTATTTATTGTTATATTGGATTGGATTGCTTTTTGGATTAATTCATATTATTTGATTAGTTATTGGATTGGTTTTTGGATTGGTTTTTGGATTAATTATTAGATTGAATTGTTGAATTTGGATGAAAATATTGGAAATTATTGAATTATTGGTTTGTTGAAAAATATTGGCAATTATTGAATTAGTGGATTGTTGGAAAATAATGGAAATTATTGAATTTTTGGATATTTTTGGAAATTATTGGAAATTGTTGTATTTTGATACTTTTGGAAAATATTGCATTATTGATATTTTGGAAATGTTTGGAAATTATTAGAAATTTTGGACTCGTTTTTGGATTAATTCTTAGATTGAATTATTGAATTGTTGAATTTAGTTGAAAATATTGGAAATTATTAAATTATTGGATTGTTGGAAAATATTGGGAA
The DNA here is from genome assembly GCA_032719365.1 of Prinsepia uniflora. Lineage (NCBI taxonomy): Eukaryota > Viridiplantae > Streptophyta > Magnoliopsida > Rosales > Rosaceae > Prinsepia > Prinsepia uniflora. Next base: position 49,504,446 of record CM064862.1, read on the forward strand.
TTATTGAATTAGTGGATTGTTGGAAAATATTGGAAAATATTGAATTTTTGGATATGTTTGGAAATTATTGGAAATTATTGGAAATTGTTGAATTTTGATAGTTTTGGAAAATATTGCATTATTGATATTTTTGGAAATGTTTGGAAATTATTAGAAATTTTTGGATTGGTTTTTGGATTAATTATTAGATTGAATTATTGAATTTTTGAATTTGGATGAAAATATTGGAAATTATTGAATTATTGGAAAATACTGGGAATTATTGAATTAGTGGATTTTAAGAAAATATTGAAAATTAATGAATTTTTGGATATGTTTGGAAATTGTTGAATTTTGATACTTTAGGAAAATATTGCATTATTGATATTTTTGAAAATGTTTGGAAATTATTAGAATGTTTTGGAAATTATCGAATGTTTGGAAAATTTCAGAAATTATTGAAAATTATTTAATTAGTTAATTATCGGAATATATTTGAAATCATTATACATTTATGGAATTTATCAAATTTTTTGAAATTTTTTGACAATATTGAAAATTATTACATTAGTTAATTATTTAAAATTATTATATATTTTTGGAAATTTTCAAATTTTTTGACATTTTTAAAAATTATTCAATTGTATTTAATTAGTGAATTATTGAATTTTTTTTTTGAAATTATTAGAAATTTTTTTATTATTCCAATTTTTGGAAATTATTATAAATGGTAAGAAATTATTTGATTCGTTATTTTTTGGTTATTTATTCAATTATTTAAATAATATTAATTATTAATTACTTTTGTATTGCAGATGTCTTTGTGTAAGTTTAGCACATCGCGAGTTCGTCGTAATTCACCAGTAGAGCAACTATCTCTGGGATCAGTGTCTTCCCCGATGGAGCAGCCATCTCCGGGATTAGTGCCTTCCCCGACGGAGCAGTCATCTCCGAGACCAATACTCTCCCCGACGGAGAAGTCGCCACCATCTAGTGGCTCACCATCAACAGATCTGCCAGAATCTTCCTCAGCTGACACAACCCATCCCAAATCCCGCAGGATTAACGCGAGATGTGCCATACTCCCGTCTGACACAAAGTGTCAGACAAGGGATAACTCGAAACCGCGGCCCATTCGGGGCTTCCAGAGCGCGCCAGGATCGGTGTAGGAGTGAGATGTCTCGATCTCTGCTACAGGCCGCATCCGCGATCAACCTGAAATGCATTAAAACCATTAAAACCTGTGAGTGGATGAAAAATCAATAGTTTAATAAAACACATTTAATAAGGAGACATTTATGCCCTTCACTAAAAGGCATGCATGCATTCGAAAACCAATAATCAAACCATTTACTTTAATTAAATCATTAGGGTCATAGCCCAAAACCATAAATCTAAGTATGTGGTAACTCAGCCCAAAACTGTAAATCCAATCATGTGGGCCACTACCCAAAACCACCAACCCTGAAATACCATTTCATAAACCCAATAAATCTGAAATACAAATCCATAATCCAGTAAATCCATAAATCATGATCCAATCAACCACCGTTATATACCAATCCTCAGCATCCCAGACGTCATGTCATGGTCCAAGCTACGCGTGCTACCTGGGGTTCTCAACCCGAGTCAATCTTTGACATCCCAAATTTCTGACGTCCCAGACGTCTAGCAATCTTGCTCCTGAGTCACTATATGATCTGGTCGCTCTGTGTAGTGTCCCTTCGCAGGCAATGCGTCGTGACCACTCCAGCGTCCCAGACGACTAGAGGAAACAATCCATAGATATAAGGATGGTATATGGAAAAAATTTCATAATCATCTCAAACCGTTCAAATGGGCCTATGCCCGGGATTTCCATAAAACCATCGTAATCCACAAATCCGATTTCTCAAATTCAAATCCATTTATTCCAATCCATTTATGGGTCCCCAACTCGAAATCACATTCATAAAATACAATTGGACCTCATGCCCGATTTAGTAAACCAACTTGGCTCTTGGCCCGATAATATAACTCAAATGGACTTCATGCCCGAGGGTTTTCAAAACAAATGGGTCTCATGCCCGAGTTCACCTTTTCAAATCCAAAACCACTTGATCAAACAATCACCGAAACCACAAGCACGTATAACCACAGTGTAAAAACCATAAACCTCGATATACGTGCAAATACGTAAATCACCTCGAAATACGTGCAAATATGTAAATCACCAATACCACAATCATCATTATACAAATCACAAATATAAAACATATAAAACAGTTATGCATGCATCACAGTTTAGAAAACAATGTCTACTCACAGACCATCCTACGAGGCACCTCGATATTCATGCCCAAAGATTCCCCGGGCTAAATCACCGTTCTCGGAATATCCGAACCTATCCAAATCATACTAGAGGGTTACTAAATACTTCAATAACCACTCATTAAAGCCCCCAAATTTTTCGGGATTTTTAAACTTATTTAAACTCGATACTAAACCTTCAGACATCCTGAACTATATTGATACGATGTCTGATCGACACGAAACCAGTCCCAAAATGTTCGTTACATCGAAACGATGAATTCATATGTTGGTCATATGTCCCAGAAGTGCCTCACGTGCTGTCGCAAGCGGCTGCGCGTGAAGCCCACACGTTGGGTACTATTCATTATCTTCCTCGAGTGAACCCGGTCTGAACCGGTTCACCGGTTTTCGGTTTGATCGGACTGGTGAGGCCGGTTCTCTCTCGTTCAATCGCCATTCTTCTCCCCATTTCTTCCATTCTCCTCGTCTTAATCTAACTAAAGGTTCTATCCCATTAAAAACATGAAAATTGACAAAAAAATTACCTGTTCAAAGGTGAATAGTGATCGACCACCTGCATATGCGAACTTCCACCACCTCTGGCCACCCCGATCCTCAAAATCGCTGCCATCTGACTCGTCTGAGTCCTAGGAACACGGCCCTGTCCACCAAATCAATCCATAAGACCTAGAACCCAACTTTCTATTTTTGAACCAAAATCCCACCGTGTCGGGTTGCCAGCCACCGTACACCGACGTCCATTCCGTTAGCACCCCACCCTCATCTCACATTACTCTCACTTTTTCATTTACAGGTCATCAATGTTAGATGAGGTTTGAAAGGGTGAGTGTTTTGGGGTTCACAGCTTAGAAGAAAAAGAACAATGAAGAAGATGAAGATAATTGCACAGGGGAGAAGATAGAGACATGAAGAGGGAAAATAATAAAATAAATAAAAATAATATTATTTTAATATTAAGCCATCCAATCACACTTAGAACCACAATTTAGGGGCAAGGACCAATGGGATGAGTGACATGTGTCATGCATCCAAGGGTCCCATATTAATTAAATAGCCAATCAGATTTTAATTAATATTTAATTTGAATCCGGAGATGTAAGTTCCCGATTTCGATCTTGTGACCATAACTTCTCCGTTCGACGTCCCGCCTACCGACGTACTCGTAACGTCCCGATCTATGTAACGGTCCTCGGTCCTCGTATGTTTGACTCCCCGAGTCAAAAGTTGACATTTTGCCCAAGTCTAGGGGCAAAACGGTCATTATACATCGTCCGTCCGATTTGTCTCGATTAATCCCTGATTAATCATAATAAATTCTTAATTAATTAATATTTAATCCCGATATTCAGAACGGATGGTTGCAATCTTCTCCCCTTTACAGATTTCGTCCTCGAAATTCATACGGACCCAATTCCACATCCACATCCACATCGTGGAAAAACAAGCACAGTCTCACTGTCACGTTTAACATCCCGTGTATACGTCTACACCCACTAACCAACATAAAACTTTTTTGTACCCAGATGTTCCATCACGAACCCACGTCGTATCGACTACACCCGACCACATCGAGTGACATTGATCACATGTTCCAAGTTGACACCACCCGAAAATTCTACCATTACGCTGACACATTTAGCTGACACATTCAGCTTGACGATTTTTCTCAATCACCATTCCACCCTAACATCTGCTCCCACTAGGAGTCACCAAATCTCCCTCATCAATCCACGTAGACACATCCAGCCAAACTGTCACCACTTGCCAGTCGCAAATCAATCCAGCATCTCTCCCACACCGAGAGTTATCCAATCTCACAATTTCTCTGCATTTCCTAAATTTTACCACGTCAACATCAAACGTCCCATAATGTCGCACTCAGCCGGCACTCACGGCTCCATGGTCATAGTTCGAACTACCAACACAACTCTGACTCACTATAGAGTCGCACCAAGGTATTTCGTACCAAAATTTCCTCATAAATCCATGTTGCCATTAATTAGAGTCACAGAGCATTCGCTCCATGCAAAGCAACCCGTGGTTACACTAATCAACAACTCACTCAACCTGAGTATACGTATACCAACATCTCACTCGACCTGTGTGTAACTAGACCAAATTGAATACCTGCCCAGCAGTGATAACACATCTCCGTTCTAGGATTCCACTTGCCATCCACGACTCTGAGCACCTGCTCGTACGATCCCTGAACCCATCAAAATTAACACAGTATCCAATGTCCAGTTCACGTTCTCAACAAATCCAATGATATCAGAACTAAGCTGATTACCAACAAATCAACATACCACTAGTATATCCTATATACAGTCACCAAGCATCACTCAGGCCTATCCAGAATCTTTGACATCCCAGATGTCTGACGTCCCAGACGTCTAGTAATCCTGCTCTTGAGTCACTGTACAGTCCGTTCGCTCCGTACAATGACCCCTCATAGGCAATGCGCTGTGACCACTCCGGTGTCCCAGACGACTGGAGGAGACAATCCATAGATATAAGGATGGTATATGGAAAACATTTCATAATCATCTCAAACCGTTCAAATGGGCCTATGCCTGAGATTTCCATAAACCATCGTAATCCACAAATCTGATTTCTCAAATCCAAATCCATTTATCTAAATCCATTTATGGGTCCCCCGATCCGAAATCACATTCATAAAACACAATTGGGCTTCATCCCGATTTCGTAAACCAACTCGGCCACTAGCCCGATAATATAACTCAAATGGACTTCATCTCCGAGGGTTTCCAAAATAAGTGGGTCTCAACTCCGAGTTCACCTTTTCAAATCCAAAACCATTTCATCAAACTATCACCGAAACCACAAGCACATATAACCAGAGTGTAAGAACCATAAATCTCGATATACGTGCATATACGTAAATCACCTCAAAATACCTGCAAATATGTAAATCACCAATACCACAATCATCATCATAGAAATCGCATATATAAAACATGTAAAACAGTTATGCATGCATCATAGTTTAGAAAACAATGTTCACTCACAGACCGTCCTACGCTGCCACCTCGATATTTGTGCCCTAAGCCTCCCCGGGCTAAATCACCGTCCTCGGAATATCCGAACCTGTCCAAATCATACTAGAGGGTTACTAAATACTTCAATAACCACTCATCAAAGCCCCCAATTTTTTGGGATTTTTAAATGTATTTAAACTCGATCATAAACCTTCAAACATCCCGAACTATATTGAAACGATGTCTGATCGACATGAAACCAGTCCCAAAATGTTTGTTACATTGATACGATGATTTCATATGTTGATCACATGTCCCAGAAGTGCCCCACGCGCCGCCGCAAGCGGCTACGCGTGAACCCCACGTGTCGTGTACTATTCAATATCTTCCTCGAGTGAACCCGATCTGAACCAGTTCACTAGTTTCCGGTTCGACTAGACTGGTGAGGCCGGTTCTCCCTCCTTCGACCGCCATTCTTCTCCCCATTTCTTCCATTCTCCTCGTCTTAACCTAACTAAGGGTTCTATCCCATTAAAAACACGAAAATCGACCTACAAATTACCTGTTCAAAGGTGAATAATGATCGACCACCTGCATATGCGAACTGCCACCACCTCCGGCCACCCCGATCCTCAAAACTGATCCCATCTGACTCGTCTGAGTCCTAGGAACACGGCCTTGTCAACCAAATCGATCCATAAGCCCTAGAACCCAGCTTTCAATTTTTTAACCAAAATTCCACCGTGTCGGGTTGCCAACCACCATACACCGTCGTCTGTTCCGTTAGCACCGCCACCCTCGTCTCACATCACTCTCACTTTTTCATTCATAGGTCATCAGCGTTAGATGAGGTTTGAAGGGATGAGTGTTTGGGGGTTCACGGCTTAGAAGAAAAAAAAATAATGAAGAAGATAAAGATAATTGGATAGGAGAGAAGAGAGAGAAATGAGGAGGGGAAATAATAAAATAAATAAAAATATTATTATTTTAATATTCAGCCATCCAATCACACCTAGATCCACAATTTAGGGGCAAGAACCAATAGGATGAGTGACACTTGTCACTCATCCTAGGGTCCCACATTAATTGATTAGCCAATCAGATTTTAATTAATATTTAATTCGAATCCCGAGATGTAAGTTCTCAATTTCGATCTTGTGACCATAACTTCTCCGTTCGACGTCCCGCCTACCGACGTACTCGTAACGTCCCGATCTATGTAACGGTCCTCGGTCCTCGTATGTTTGACTCCCCGAGTCAAAAGTTGACATTTTGCCCAAGTCTAGGGGCAAAACGGTCATTATACATCGTCCGTCCGATTTGTCTCGATTAATCCCTGATTAATCATAATAAATTCTTAATTAATTAATATTTAATCCCGATATTCAGAACGGATGGTTGCAATCTTCTCCCCTTTACAGATTTCGTCCTCGAAATTCATACGGACCCAATTCCACATCCACATCCACATCGTGGAAAAACAAGCACAGTCTCACTGTCACGTTTAACATCCCGTGTATACGTCTACACCCACTAACCAACATAAAACTTTTTTGTACCCAGATGTTCCATCACGAACCCACGTCGTATCGACTACACCCGACCACATCGAGTGACATTGATCACATGTTCCAAGTTGACACCACCCGAAAATTCTACCATTACGCTGACACATTTAGCTGACACATTCAGCTTGACGATTTTTCTCAATCACCATTCCACCCTAACATCTGCTCACACTAGGAGTCACCAAATCTCCCTCATCAATCCACGTAGACACATCCAGCCAAACTGTCACCACTTGCCAGTCGCAAATCAATCCAGCATCTCTCCCACACCGAGAGTTATCCAATCTCACAATTTCTCTGCATTTCCTAAATTTTACCACGTCAACATCAAACGTCCCATAATGTCGCACTCAGCCGGCACTCACGGCTCCATGGTCATAGTTCGAACTACCAACACAACTCTGACTCACTATAGAGTCGCACCAAGGTATTTCGTACCAAAATTTCCTCATAAATCCATGTTGCCATTAATTAGAGTCACAGAGCATTCGCTCCATGCAAAGCAACCCGTGGTTACACTAATCAACAACTCACTCAACCTGAGTATACGTATACCAACATCTCACTCGACTTTTGTGTAACTGGACCCCAATGAATACCTGCCCAGCAGTGATAACACATCTCCGTTCTCGGATTCCACTAGCCATCCACAGCTCTGATCACCTGCTCGTACGATCCCTAAACCCATCAAAATCACTATAGCTAGCGCACACTATCTAATATCCAGTTCACGTTCTCAACCAATCCAATGATATCAGAACTAAGTTGATTACTAACACGCTCATCAACATACCACTAGTATATCGTATATACAGTCACTAAGTATCACTCAGGCCTGTCTAGTATCGGTCCTCGCGCAACGTACTTAGTACGTACATCCATCCATTAACCAGCCTGCTACATAGCTTGTAGCCAATCACACTTCAATTTTGGAGTCCATCTGTCTACTCCTAATCACGTAATCCAACACTTACCAATCCGACTCACGCCCACCAAGGCATACCCATTCATTTAAATGGGCATCCAATCTCACCCACGTCTATCGAGATGCACTAACTCTGAACCTATCGGTTACCTGCTTATTCGATTACCATATCATATTCAATTAACTTCGAAAGGAAGCCAATCCCATCATTCACATATCCAAGACTAACCAATCCGACCCATTGGATACCTACTTGTTCGATTAATATATCATATGGGATTAACCTCGAAAGGAAGTCAGTCGCATCATCCCCATATCTAAATATCCAAGACAGATCGTATACACCTCAATTCACTCAATTACTGTCTCATACCGGATTAAGTTCGAAAAGAAGTCAACCCAACATTCCCATATCCAAATATCCAAGACAGAGGTTGGACAATCCTTTCGTTCTATTCCAAGAGATTCTTCAACTGTCCCACAATACGATTCTCCTCTACTCCTAGCTTAGCATAATTAGCAAGGCGAAGTTTGCTAGCACGGTAAGACATCACGATCCACACCATCCTGATCCACCACATAACCTGATCATTAACATCACGATCCTCGATTGTCACAACACCATATATCCTCAATGTCACGATCCTGATCCAACACAACATCACCCGATCATCCACATCATGATCTAGATACACCTAGGATCCACACATGCTCATTCAGCTAACTACTAGATTTCAAGTCATAGGGTCTTACACCTTATTTGAATCCGTATACTATCAAATCGCTTCTCAACCATTTTCACATCTAAACAAATCAGTCAACGACGAGACACGTCGAGACTGTGGGTTCTTTTCAATTACCTCATATCGATCCTTGTCATTCCACCTAGTAAAAATCAAGGATGATCCAAGATGATGACATCAAAATTCATCCTACGAGAGTGGAACAAAATCTCACTGCATTCACCACACCATGTAACCCAACATCGTCTGTCACCAAGTCGAAAATGAGAAATCTCATTCACCTAACTTCGAAATGCCTAACTTCTCTTGATGACCCAAAACAAATCACTGGTCCACCAACCAATACACGATCAACGTACTGGTAACAAAAACCATCATCTGCCATGGTCGGAACCTGAGATGTCACCCTCAATGACTTCGGAATACCCATCACCAATGCTGAATCAAACACCCTTCTCATCGTCTCAATCGCAACTTCTCTCGATTTTGAAGTTCCAACCATGTTGAAACCTACTCGGGCATGCTCCCAAGTCCATAATTCAATTAGACATCAACCACATGTCCGTAACCAGTCTAACTTACTAGAAAATTCGCCTATCTGTTATATCGTTTCATCCAATCACAACTTAGCCATCTCAATCACATTAGTTAGTTCAATCACGGTTGGGTTAGGGTCCTAACACATCCCGTCCATTGCTGGATCCCATCCAATCCATCATTATCATATCTGTCATCTCGACACTACTCCCAAGAATCAACACTAGTCGACGAATCCTCATCGTCGGATCAACACCGGACACAAGCAGATCACGGGACCAATTACCGGATCTCGGGACGTCAATTGGCATCTTGGAGCGCCATCTTAGTCGGTGACCCGAGAAAGTTGTTTGGGGCGCCAAAGGAGAGTTCTTTCGAGATGTCTCAAGTCGATCCTCGAGTTCATCCAGGGGAGTTAATCCCGAGGAGGTCTCTCAGCTACGGGGCAACTTGGAGAACCTCCAAGTGGAGACTCCAAGCGGAGAATTCCGAGCTTAAGGTCTAGTATGCCCGGCCCGAGGCCCAACACCAAGTTATGCAGGCCGAACTTGCAATCCTATTCACCCAAATGTGTCAGCGTATACCTGATGTCAATGGCTCACAGTCCCAGTTGGATCCCAGTCGACAGCCTGCCCATCATGACGCTCACCGACGACCGAACATTTAGTTTTATTATATATATATTTTAATTATGTAAAATTATTACATTTATTTTTATATATTATAATTAATTTTCATTTAATTATAATTTTTTTTGCTATTTTAATATTATTTCCATTTATTTATATCTAATATTAAATAAATATAATTATTTAAATAATAAAATAATTAATAAAAAACAATCTAAAGTTTAGCCCGACAAACTATTTCCATTTATTTATATACATAATATTAAATAATAAAATAATAAACAAAAATGAAATTTAAAATTTAGTTCGACGGGGCAAGGCGACTTAAGCAAACATTGCCAGGCGCACCTCCGCTGAGCTAGATACTCTTGCTCAGCGAAGCCCCGCCGAGCAAACCTTATACGCCTGCTCATGAGCATGGTTTTCGACCACGTTGCTCAGCGAAGACTACGATGGGCAAAAAGCGTTGACTGAAGCCTAATTCTGCGGATCATCAATTTTCCCCGAGCTAGACCTTTTTCCGAAGAGCCCTTGACAAGACCCATCCCGATTATCCCTCGATAATCGTGAAAGATCCTTCTCCCGTCTGACAATCAGTTTAAAGTACCAAAAGTAACCTTATATATATACATAGAACATAACAAACGATAAACATGATCAGACAAGGGATAGTTCAGTGGTCCAGGACCGTTGACTTCACAAGTTTGACTAGTCAACAAGTTTACAGAGCATAGGTAAATTTTACAAGTAGGGCTCAAAATCCTACTCTGTAAGGTGTCTGAGTGCGCAACGGTCTGTTTATTCCTCTGCCTCTGCCTCGATATTAGCCTCAGTACCTGTGCACTGGCCTGGAGGGTACATAAAACATAAAAGGTGTGAGTGGAGAAAAATAAAAGTTTTAGAAATACATTTGTAAAATACATTCTTACCCTCCAGTTTCACAAACATGCATGCATATCATAAAACATGAGTTATAGTGTAATATAAATCAAGTATGAACAGTGGACTGATAAAAACATGTTCATTAAATCAGGCATAAATATCCATCAATCAGCATAATACCACCATCCCTCAATATCCAAACTCAATGTCTAAGTAACCCGTCACGATATCAATGCAACGCGTGCAACTCGGGTGTCTCATGTCCGAGTACCTCCCCAGGATCTATGACGTCTGGGGTGATATCATCTCCAGGATCAACGACGTTTGGAGGATATCATCATAATCTCACACTCCTGAGACTAAGCCTCCCTCGGAGCTACTCATCTCCAAGTAGTGGATCGTGACTACTCCAGGATCTACGACGTCTGGAGGAGACTATCAAATCACAGAGGATGGTATATGTGGAACAGTCACCAAATCTAGTAATCTCATTTTAAAGCCATTTAAATCTCAAGTCAAATAAAAAACATTTCAACAGGGCATCTGCCCGAAACATAGCTTTCACAAAGCACATTCCACAAATCCATCATAATCACGCAAATCCATAAATGATAGTCAAAATCATTTCAACTTCATCAAATCAATTTCCTGACTCACAATCCGAGTCAAAACTAAGCTCAAATCCCGGGCCTTCGCCCAAAATAATAATATCAAGAATTTCTCAAAAATCGTGCCCAAAAGCATATAAAATAATATAATATTCCCAAAATCCAGAAATCATCATATCGAAACATCAATCATACCAAATCATTTCAAATAATATCATAAAGCATTTAAAACATATATGCATGCATTCAGGGTAGAAAACAAAAGTCCACTCACACACCGTCCAGATTGTTCAGTTTCGAGTTGTTCGTTCTCTTCCGACGTCCTGGAAATATTCTGGCCTGTCAAACAAAGTAATAGCAGGTTACTAGGTTATCACATGACCCCATGTACGAATTCCCTAATCGTCGGAATAAAATAATATTATTTAAACGTAACCTATACGCTTCGGACACGCAAACTACTCTAAATTCATATTTGATTGACCCAAAACCAACGCCAATAAGTCCATATCATCGAGAACATCAGAAAGTATGTTGGACCCAAAGCCAAATTCCCAGCCACGCGCCCTCACGCGCCGTGAACAGTACTGCTACAGTGCGTTTCTCTCGCCCGTTTCCCTGTTAAATGGGTTGTGAACCTGCGATCAGACCCGGTGCAATCTCTCTCGATTCGACCTCAATTTCATTCATTCCTTCACTCATGTTCATCTATTCTCTGTCTATTTTGGATCTGTGACCTCAATTTGATGAAACAATTCCTAAAATCCCTCGACTCAACATAGAAACCCGACGGGTCCTAAATCAGGTTCTAGCCAAATTCAATCTGTTTCATTCAATTAATCACACAGAAAGCATCCTAGGTCCATTCTAAACACAAATTTGAAATCAATTTCAAGAATCCTTACCTCCAAGTATTCGAACTCAACCTTCAAAATTCGACAATATCACAGGGGCTGTTCTTTGTCAATTCACCACCAATTTCCTTCCTAATCGATTTGGTTTGATTCGTTTAGCTCCCAGAAGATGAAATATCACGTCAATTTTGATCAAAACCGCCTAAGAATTTAAATTCGACATTTGTGTTCTTGGATTGTTTTTCGGGTTTGTTCTCAATTCTAAGTCCAGTGTTCCTCTCAATTTTTCACTCAGTTTTACTCACCCAACTTCACCCTTTTTGGTTCTTTGTTCAGTCTCTCTTACTCTCTGGGATGATGGATCGATCAAGGTTGAGCAGGAGGTTTTGGTTTTGATTAGTGTCCATTTGACATGTTTAGCGGCAAACGGTGCCACTAATTAGCTTATTCTAATGGCAGGTGTCACTTGATGAGCTACATGAATCATCTAATGGGTTGAATCAGCCCTTTGAACCGTTAATCAATTTCTTCACCTACAATTACCATTTTACCCTTTAAGTCATAATTTACCATTTTGCCCCTGAACGTCCCAGACCCGTAACTTTTTCATTCGAGCTCCGTTCTCGACGTGCCACCTATCTACGGATTCAGCGTCCCGAGACCTACACAATGGTCCTCAGAAAATATACAAAAAGTATTCCAAACAAAAAGTCAACTTTTAGCAACATCCCTCCAATGGTAAAAACGTCATTTTTCATATTATTTTAATATTTTACATTCTTTGAATTTTTGGGGCGTTACACCCCTGCCCGACGCATTGATCGTGAACCCAAATAGATGTTTGATGGAGAGTTGTATCCGTGGCTTTGTATTCCCGTATTTCTCTCCATGGCGCCTTTAGTCGAGGTCATGTATTATGGCCCAACCACGTAACCCTTATTAATAATGATGCATTTGTTTGCTTTTTATTTAATTTTCCTGATGCATTTGGTTCTCTCTTGCCAGTTATGTAGCCTTCTTACGTTAATTTATTTAATCTCGCACTTTCCTTAAATCAACAAATAAGTAAATACTTTGCTTTTTATTTAATTTTCCTGATGCATTTGGTTCTCTCTTGCCAGTTATGTAGCCTTCTTACGTTAATTTATTTAATATCGCACTTTCCTTAAATCAACAAATAAGTAAATACTTTGTGGTATATACTGGCGCAATAATTATATCTTAAAGAAGCAAAATTTTGCCTCCTTTTTAATTGTTACCGTACGTGTACATTCATACCTATTGGTCCCTACACATGTGGGGTGCTTGTTCAAAGCTCTAATTCGTAATAATAAAATTTCGAATTTTAAAAGTTCTTAATAATATTTTGCTCGTTTAACGTTTATAAATATTTCAGTTCTTAATAACATTTATGTTTTTTTCATATCATATTTTGTCTAGCCTTCTTACATTAACTAAACGACTGTAATTGCGTACTTGGAAATAGGAAACCTAAATGATATATACTGCTGTAATCCAAATTCAACCTGTTACTTTTACTAGGGCTCGTTTATAATTCCCACGGTTTCCTTCTGGATTTTCTGGGCGGCATCCAATATTTAACTCATTCCCTTCATTTTCATTTTCATTTTATTCCAAGGTTATTTTATTTTTAGTACCTTGTTATTTTCATTACGGTGATCCCTCTGCTTAAAACTACATTTGAAATTACATTTGAAGTTGCGTTCACCACGAATATAACTTTAAATATACATCATCATTGTGGGTGGCTTAAATAATGCGTAAGATTATATCCAGCAATGTTCTAAAAATGGGTAGAAGAAAAAAACATAATTTGAATTTATGATAAAAAAAAAATATAACTTCCAATGTGGAGAAAACAAGGGCCAAACACGTGTCATTGGGTGAAATGGCCAGCCAACTACAAGTGGCCCGTTTAGTTTTGCTTAAATTAGTGGGCCCCCTTTGGTGCTCCCTGTGATCTGTCTTTCAGCAATTTTATTAACAATCCATAGCCTCTCTGGTTGCTGTTGCTGCTCAGCTCCATCTCTGGTCGCTGTTGCTGCTCCATCTCTTCTAAGTTTTGAAGGCGAGTGTTGTCGGCGACACTTCCATCACGGCTTGCGAGTTGGCGATGGCTCCATCTCAGCCCTCTTTCACGATTTGCGAGTTGGCGTCGACTCCATCTCAGGTATTCTTCGGTTTGTGTCGATCTGGATCGTGGGTTCCTCCTAGATTAATTAGTTTTGTCGGAATATTTGGAAACTGTTTCGGTTCTTCGGTTCTCTCTGCTCCATCTCTTCAAGCTTCGAAGGTGAGTGTTGTCAGCGACGCATCCCTCACGACTTGCGAGTTGGCTACGGCTCCATCTCAGTTCTGTGGGTCGTTGTCCTTGATTTGTAGTTTCTGATTTACATGAGGTTTCTCAGATATGTTGTCGATCCAATATGCGTTGATTGATTTTCGGAGCCTTGTTTTGAGAAGGAAAATTGTATGTGTTTTTGGGGTTTTATTTTCCACCTCGTCCTCCTATTGCAGTCGTCTTCCACGATTCCACACCGTCCTCTTCTTGCAGTCGTCTTCCACGATTTCTCTGCTGGCGCAAGTGTCTTCTGGGCTTTTTGACTAGTGCCAGCGTCGTTCCACCCTTCGGTCGTTCACCCCATGGCTCCTTAGTCGGTGAGTTCTTTCCGATTCTTTCCGCTGTTGTTCTCTTCTTGGGCTGTCATGGAGCCTCGTGGGTCTCCGCCCCCCTCCCATATATCCATTGATCCTGTTGGCCACTCTTGGCCCTTGTTGCCACAGAAAGGCCCCTCTGATTTTTCCTGCAGCTCACCCTTTCCTCCAGCTCTCAAAATTTCTTCCCCTACTCTGAATAACTTGTGTTATGGTTCTCGGATGGTGGATGGTAAGGTAGTTACTGCTATCTGCCTTCAGGATGGTGGGTTGGATTCTCTGATTGGTGGTGGTGGGCCACCGAATGTTCTTGAGGGAGGGCTTAGGGCTGCTCCTATGACTGCTGCGGTTGGGACCTCCAATGTTAGCTATTGCATGGTTGTGACTGGCTCTAACTCACGGGTTCGGCCAGCCCATAATCTCTCTTTTTGTAAACCTAAATTGGTGGATGGAAGGAAACTTGTGTGTCCCCCAAAGGAGGCGGCTACAATTGCTGCTGAAGAGTGGAAATTTTGTCTAGTTGGGTACTTTGTTGACAAACAGTTACCATTCTCGGCAATGAATATTCTTGCTAGAAAGGTGTGGGCTAATTGGGGTTTTTTGGAAGTTCTTGTTAATGATAAAGACTTCTATTATTTTAAATTCAAGGATGAACATTCTTGTGCCTCTCTTCTTGATGTTGGGCCTTGGCATTTGGCGAGGCGCCCTATTTATCTTACCTGTTGGAAGACCGGGCTTGTTCTCTCCAAAACCTCCCATACCAAAGTTCCTATTTGGGTTAGGTTCTATAATGTTCCTCTTGAACATTGGAATTTGGAAGGTTTTGGGCACTTGGCGAGCGCAGTGGGTAAGCCTTTGTTTGCTGATTCATTCACGATGAATAAAAAAAGATTGCTTTCATGCGTGTGTGTGTTGAAGTTGATGCTGCTGATGATCCAATTGACTCATTTGATATTCAACTTTGTTCTGAAGAAGAAGGGGAGATTCCTCAAGTGGTGGAAGTCCAGGTTGAGTATGAGAGTTTGCCAGGGATTTGTGGGAATTGTAAAGGCTCTGGCCATTTGGTGTCCTTGTGTCCTCTTAGTCGTCGACCCGTGCGGAACAATGGGCCTACTTTTAGGGATCGTCCTTCTGTGGGTTCTCGGGACCGTTTGGGTCCATCAAATAAGAATAAGTCCTTGGCCTTGGAGGCTCCTATCAAACTTCTTAAGCCTGTTTGCGTGAGTTTGGAGGAGCCCAATTTCCAGGTCCTTGATACTGCTCATGTGGTCCCTGTTGGCTTAGTGACATCTGCTAACGAGGGTGGTGGTTAGAGCACGATTGTGCCTCATTTGTGCAGCCCTTCTACTAGGATGGGAGAGGGAATGGATGCTCTCAGTGTTTCACCTCCAATTGTGATGGGGGTGGAGCAAGGGTTGGTATGTCGAGTCCTCGTACTGATGACTTCTCTAGCCGTAATTATTTTGGTGCGCTTGGTGGGTTGGTGGATGATTTGGATTTAGTGGAAGATGAAATCTATTCCTCCAAGACGGATCAGGCCAATAATGATGTTTTGGTGAGTTCCACTGCCAATTTGGGTATCACTAAGAAGAAGAAGGGTAAGGGCAAGAAAAAAGGCAAAGTAGAATTGGTTGGGAAATTATCCCGGGTTCTCTCTATCCCTCATTCTTATGATTAGTACTAGTTTCTGGAATGTTCGTGGGCTGAATGCAGCTTCTCGGCAGCTTGAGGTTAGAAAGTTTATTCTTGCTAATAATTTGTGTATTGTTGGTTTGTTGGAAACTAGGGTTAAGTTTTCGAGTTTTGCTGGCATCTCTTCCTTTATTCTCCGTAATTGGAGTTTTTACAATAACTACTCTCATCACTTCAATGGTCGTATTTGGTTAGGTTGGGATCCTAATGTGGTTATGCTGTCTATCTTGAGTATTTCTGATCAGGTGGTGAATTGTCGTGTTCAGGTTCTGAGTTATGATACTATAGTGTTTCTTTCTATGGTTTATGGGTCGAATGTTGACTCTACTCGTTTAAGGTTGTGGGAAAGCCTTAGTTCCTTTGCTGATAGTTTGGGAGAGGCTCCTTGGGCTGTTTTGGGGGACTTTAATATTACCAGATTTCTTAATGATAGTATTGGGAGTATTGATGGCGATAGGGGGGCTATATCTGCTTTCAATGATTGTTTAAGGGAGGTGGGTCTTGATGATTTGGGGTATAGTGGTAATCACCTTACCTGGTGTAACCTTCAAATTGGTGGGTTTCTTTTTACGCGGAAACTTGACCGGGCCTTGGCCAATGAGGCATGGCTATCTATTTTTCCTAATTTCTCTGTGAAGTTTCTTAACCGTGGGTCTTCGGACCACTGCCCTGGTTGTATTGACTTTGGTCTTCCTAGATCAAACCGACGTGCCCCTTTTAAGTTCTTTGATTTCTATGTTGACCGACCTGATTTTCTTGATATTGTTCAGCAAGCTTTTGATTCCTCTTGTCACGCACCAATACCGTTTGGTTCGGAGGTTAAAGATCTTAAAGGAGGCTTTGAAGCGTATTAATCGCGGGCCTAGTTCTGATGTCTCTGAGCAGGTCTTGAAAGCTAGGGTGGATCTTGATGATTGTTAGACCTTGTTAAGAGGTAATCCTCTGGATAATGACTTTCTTTGTAGGGAGAAATATTGTCTTCGGGCTTATACTGCCTGTTTATTACCGGAGGAAAGCTTCTTCCGGCAAAAGTCTAGGCTCAAGTGGATGGCTGATGGTGATCTCAACACTACTTACTTTCATAGTTCGATCAGAAAACATTCCAACAGGAATCAGATTTCTTCTATTGAGTTACGGTATGGTAGTGTGACCTCTAATGAGTTAGAAATCAAGGCTGAGGCGGTATCTTTCTTTCAGAATCTCCTGGGTTCTCCCTCTCTGGTGGTGAATTGTAATTTCAGCGGGTTGATTGAGGATACTATTGGGGATTGGGAGGCTTTGAACATGGTGCGTGAGTTTTCAGCGGAGGAGATCCGTAATGTGTGTTTTCAGCTCAAGCCTAATAAGGCCTCGGGGCCTGATGGGTTTAATGGCCTCTTCCTTCAGAAATCATGGAGTGTGGTGGGAAGTCATGTCATTGTGGCGGTTTGTGAATTCTTCTCTACTAGTTGTTTACTTGGTGAGGTTAATGCCGTTATTATTACCTTGGTTCCTAAAGTTTCTAATCCTTCTACCATGACTGATTTTCATCCTATCGCTTGTTGTAATACCCTGTATAAGATTATATCTAAGCTGATTGCTAATCGAATGGTGGGGATTCTCCCTTCTATCATTAGAGCGAATCAGTCGGCTTTTGTGGTGGTCGCTAGATTGGAGATAATATTTTGTTGGTTCAAGAGCTCATGGATGGTTACCATCTGAATAAGGGTGCGCCTAGGTGTATGGCCAAGGTTGGTATTTTGAAAGCTTATGATTCTCTAAACTGGGGGTTTCTCTTACAGGCTATGAGAGCGTTTAATTTCCACCCTAAACTGGTTGCTTGGTTGGAAAAATGCATATCTACACCTAGATTTTCGGTTGCTGTTAATGGGGAATTTGTGGGATTCTTTGCTGGAATGCGGGGGTTACGACAAGGGGACCCTTTTTCGCCATATCTCTTTATCATTGCTATGGAAATACTTTCTCAGATGTTGAAGGCTAGGATTGCTTTATGCCCTCAGTTCAGGTATCACTGGAGGTGTAGTAAAGTGGGCCTCACCCATTTGGCTTTTGCGGATGATCTGTTGTTTTTTTGTCATGGTGATAGGTATTCTGCTAAAGTTATTAATGATACCTTAGCAGTGTTTTTCAGGGCCTCGGGGTTGGTCCCAAATCTGGCCAAGAATAATGTCTTTGTGGCGGGAGGGTCTAATCATCTTTTAGGTCAGGTTATGAGGATTTTTGGGTTTGGTCAAGGGTCCCTGCCTATCCGTTATTTAGGCATCCCTCTGATTTCTTCCATACTTGGGTTCTATACTTGTCGGCCTCTTTTGGAGCGTATGGAAGGCCGGATTAGTAGTTGGGAGCACCGTAAGCTTTCTTTCGTTGGTCGGTTGCAGCTAATTAAGTCCGTGCCAGTGTGCAGGTTTTTTGGTCCTCTCATCTCTTCCTCCCGAAGAAAATTTTTCTTGACCTGGAGCTTAAGTGCCGAAGATTCTTGTGGTCTGATAATGTTTATGGGAAGTACTATGCTAAAGTTGCGTTGAACCAAATTTGCAAGCCAAAGGTGGAAGGTAGTTTGGGGCTGCGGCGCCTACACTTGTGGAATGTGGCTCTTATGGCTCGTCATATATGGTCCATGTTTGATGTTGAGAATAGTAGTCTTTGGTGTAAGTGGGTCAAGACCTATTTTATTCGGGGAAAGTGTTTTTGGTGTCTTACCCCTCCTACTCAGTGTTCTTGGAATTGGAGAAAGTTGTTTAAGGTAAGGTCTCTTGTTAGACCTTTCATTAAGGAGGTGATTGGGAATGGGGTCGATGTGTTTATGTGGTGTGATAATTGGCTAGATGTGGGCCCGTTAAGAGTTTTGGTGGGTAATGAGTTGGTTGGTGATTCTGGGTTGGCTGCTCATGCTAGGGTTAGTTCTGTGATCATTGGCTCGAGCTGGTGTTGGCCTTCTCCTCTTTCTCCGGTGATTAGTTTGATTAGTGCTGCTGCTAGGAGGTTGTACCCTAATGTTTATGTTCCTGATTCTTATCATTGGGTAGCTA
Organism: Prinsepia uniflora; assembly: GCA_032719365.1. Classification (NCBI taxonomy): domain Eukaryota; kingdom Viridiplantae; phylum Streptophyta; class Magnoliopsida; order Rosales; family Rosaceae; genus Prinsepia; species Prinsepia uniflora. The sequence continues at coordinate 49,523,880 of CM064862.1, forward strand.
ATCCTTCTGGAAAATTTTCCTCTTCGTTCTTGTGGAATAGTTTGTCTCCTTCAGATCCCCGTGTCTCTTGGCATCGTTTGGTGTGGTTCTCTGGTCATATTCCTAGGGCGAGCTTTTTGTTGTGGCTTGCTATTCAGTGCAGGTTGTCTACGTTGGATAGATTGAGGAACTTGACTGCACATGGTAATAGAATGTGTTTTCTTTGCAATCTTGCTCCTGGATCTCAATCTCATCTATTCCTTGAGTGTCAGTTTTCTGCGTATGTGTGGGAGCGAGTTTTGCTTCGATGTGAGATTTCATGGCAGCTTCCTTCGTGGAAATATCTTATCCCCAAACTTGCTAGCTGGTTTTTTTTTTTTTGTGGGGGGGGGGGGGGGGGGGGGGGGGGTGTGTGTCAGAGCTATTGCCTGCAAACTTGCACTTGCTGCATCAGTTTATGGAATCTGGTTGGAACGTAACCATCGTGTGTTTGGACACCCCCCAAGGTCTCCAGATGTTGTCTTTCTTTCTATTTGTAATATGGTTAGATCCCGATTAAGTACTTTGAGTATTATGACTTCAAGCATAACTGTGTTGGAAGCTCTAAAATGGAACATTAGCCTTTAGGTAAGGTTGTTGTGGGGGTCCTTTGTGACCTTCTTTGGGTTTTTGCTGGGTTTGATGCAACTCTGTATTCGTTGTTAAGTTATTTTTTTATTTCCTTTGGGGTCAGTTTTGCTAGTGTTATATAATATTTTTGTTTAACAAAAAAAAATTAATTGATGCAAAGGGATATAAATTGAACAATTAAACAATTGAACAACTCAATTCATGCAGCCCTGTAGGTTACTAGGTATCGATACATAGTTTCGTATCAATCGATTCATTTACTTTTCTTTATATCTCTTAATCCATTTGAATTAACTCTTTTTGTTTATATATATATCTTTACGTTATTCCCCTTAACTTAATTGACAAAATATTTTTTGTAAATTATTAAAATTTTAGTCAATTTAATACTTGCTACTCAATTTTGGTAAAACTTGAAATTCATTTACCATAATATATTAAATGACCAAAAAAACAACCATAAAAATTTTAAAAACACTGAACGCATAAGACCCATGAATGACATTCACCGTAAATTAAGAGTGACTTGGAGCTTAAGACAACATATATCTCACACAATGGATTGTCATTTATTACATCCACTATAAATCAAGTGTGAGTTCGATCATATTCCATGTCGGTGTATATATATGTATATATATATTGCCCAAAGTTGTGCGGAAAAATCCTTTCGTATGTCTTTGTTTGCATTGCGAGCCCTTATCATTATTTATCAAGGCAAGTATTTATATATAGCTATTTTACCAGTTTGGAGATGACGATCCCATCAGGGTTTGGTTTTATCCTTGCATGAGTCCTTTGAGATCTGTTGGTTCCGTTTGTCATCTTCAAAGTCGCCATCGTAGTAGTCATCCGGCCATCCTCCCCACTCATCTTGTGCAACATTGACAAGACCCATCCCAATCCCACTGGGACAACCCGGGGACGAGCCCCGCTACCGTCTGACAATGACTCTAAACATACCAAAATTACCCTTAAATAAAAACCGAATACTTAAATAGATAGATACGTACAACAACAATGTTTAAAGCGATACTGTCAGACAAGGGATAATAAAACAACAACACTTGAGCACAATAGTCAGAGTACATTATTCGGTGCTCAACCTACCCACAAGTGGGTGTACAGGTGCACAGCTAAGCAAACTAAACCTCTGCCTCCTCCACTATTTCCGTGTCAGGGTCTGAAGGGGTCAGTAAAACAAGAGTGAGTGGGCCAAAAATAACAGTTTATAAATCAATTTAAGAATAAAATAATCATAAGGTTTTACCCCCACCGTTTTCCAAATCTTGCATGCAGTAAAAACATAATGTCATAATGAAATCAATCCATAAAACGACAATAATAATCGAAAGGAGAAACTAACATATCAGTGCACTGTAAAACCCAACCCAAATGATGTCACGGTTCTAAGGCTACGCGTCGCCGCTCAGGGTCTCACACCCGAACCTCTCTAGGTACATCAGCTCCCGGTATCCCGGTCACTGCCGAGGTATATGAACATGCCTTCCTGAGAGTAAGCAGCCCAACGGGGGTCAACTCCACTCAGTCAGGGCCCCTTGACTACTCCAAGGTCCACCCAGGTCAACGACCCTCCCTGGAGGAGACAATATACACAAGTAGGAAAGTACAGTACAATAATAGTATAGTTTACCCTATGTCCCCCCGGACATCCCACACAAAATCCACATATAATCCAGACGGGTCTCATGCCCAAAACATTGTAATAGCATATATAAACCATTCATATAAGACTCATCGAAATCATAAGTGGAAATAGTAAAACAGTTATGCATGCAAGCCTTTTATAAATCAAACAACCCACTCACACTCGGTCCTTGATGCTCAACGATCTCTAAAACCTGTATTAATATACCTGAGGGTTACTTAAGGACCCTATAACATCAATACCAAGACCCTAGAACAGATCCGCCTCAAAATCGCATCCCGGCCACTATTCCCGGTGCTTCAAACCCCATTTTGACTAACTTAACGATCTCCGATCGACACGAAACCACCTCCATTGGATCCGTATCGTCGAAACCTTGAAAATGGTACTGGCCCCACCAAAATCAATGTTCACACCTCCATTGGATCCGTATCATCGAAACCAGAATGACGTCATGCTGACGTCAGAATGACGTCATCACTGACATTGTCAGGTGACACGTGGCATGTTCTGATTGGTCCCTGGTATGAAAATATCTAACAGGATGACGTCATCATGACGTCAGCATGATGACGTCTTCATTGCTACAGTACCGGGTCAGCCCGTTTGACTGGAACCGGGTCGCCGTTGACCCACGGCTTGATCCGATTCCACCGTACGTTTCTGGCCACCATTTTCGATGGGGTTCATCCCTATAGGGTCGTCTAGGTCTGTTCTATGGTTCTACAACCTCAAAAAAGAAAGAAAACGAGAAGAAACTCACTAGTCCTTGCTGAACTTCACGACCAGAAATCCGGTCGTCGTCTCTGGCGATCCACGCCGTCTCAGTCGTCCAAGACAGTCCCAAACAGCTCGTCTCTAGCCCTAGGACATGTCCATAACCAAAAGATCGATTTATAGGCATTAAAACGGGTTGGTTCAAAACAGGGGAGTAAAAACGGGTTCTCGGGTTTTGGGTCTTACCGCCGCCGTGTCGCCGCCGTAGCCTTCGTCCTCGTTCAGTTGTGCTCCTGGGGTCCTCACGGTGTAGACTAGAGCTCCACTTGAGTTGAGGTGGTGTGGATGTCGGGTTTTGCTTCTAGGACCCGATTCCTCTGTGTTTCGGGTCTGAGTTTTGCACGGCTGTTCAGGGTAGGGGAATGGGGTGGTGGTCGCCGGTGGTGCACGGTGGTGATCAGCAGATGATATTGGTGCTGTGGGTGGTCGACTGGTGGTGTGAGGGCTGCTGGTTCGATCGTTTGGGTTGAGAGAAAATGGAAGGGAAAATGGGTTGCACGGTTTAGGAATTATGCAGAGTGTGTTTGTGTGTGTTTGAGATCATGCATGAAGGAGAAAAAGCAGAGGGAATAGAGGGCTGGGATTCATTTGGGCAGGGATCCAATGGCTAGGATTGATGGAGGGAAATTAAATTGGTATAAAATGGTTAAATAGTGGTAAGGTTGCTTTATTGGAATAGTGTTGACTTGGATGAGTGACACTTGTCACTCATCCGCTGGTTTGATTTAAATATGAATTTGGCACGGATTCCCATAATTAATTAATATTTTATTCCGTTGTTCTCGGTTCGTAATTTCCGCTAAAACGCTTCCGTGACCATAACTTCTTCATACGAACTCCGATTTCGGCTTGCCGCCTGTCTACGGATTCGTGACGTCCCGATCTACGTCCTAGTCATGGGTCAAAGTCCAAATTATTTCCCGGGTCAAAAGTCAAAGTTTCCCCCCAGGGGCAAAATAGTCTTTTTACATTAAAATATTATTATTTTTGGTTCGGGTCGTTACAATCTACCCACCTTACAGAAATTTCGTCCTTGAAATTTACTCAAACAAATGTGGGTACTGCCCCCTCATCAACTCCTCGGGTTCCCATGTTGCTTCCTCCACCTCGTGGTTCTGCTATAGCACCTTAACCAATGAAATCGTCTTGTTCGTTAAGACCTTTTCTTTCCTATCTAGAATCTGAACTGGTCGCTCCTCGAAACTCAAGTCTGTCATCAGTTCCAGTGGTTGTTCCTGTAGTGCATGAGAGTCATCCCGAAGATACTTCCGTAGCATCGATACATGAAATACGTCATGTACTCGGGAAAGCTCTGAAGGTAGTGCTAAACGATAAGCCACCGGACCAATCCGCTCGACAATCTCATATGGCCCGATATAACGAGGACTCAGTCTCCCACGTCGTCCAAATCGGAGAATCCCTTTCCACGACGATAGCTTTAAAAAGACAAAGTCACCAACCTCAAACTCCAAATCTCGGATCCATCGATCCGCATAGCTTTTTTGACTATCCTGGGCCGCCTTCAATCTTTCCCGAATAATTCGAACTGTCTCCTGGGTCATATCCATCAAATCTGGCCCCACAGCGGTTCTTTCTCCGATCTCCATCCAGCATACAGGTGTTCTACGCTGTCGACCATATAGTGCCTCATAGGGTGCCATCCCTATACTCGCATGGTAGCTGTTATTGTAGGCAAACTCCATCAATGGCAATCGATCAGCCCACGAATCCTGGAATTGCAACACACAGGCTCTCATCATGTCCTCGAGAGTCTGTATTGTCCTTTCAGACTGTCTGTCGGTCTGTGGGTGGAATACTGTACTGAAGTGCAATTTCGTACCCAAAGTAGTTTGTAGACTCCTCCAAAATCTGGATGTGAAACGCGGATCACGATCCGACACGATCGACTCCGGGGTACTGTGTAGTCGGATGATCTCATTAATGAATATCTGGGCCAAACGGTTGAGCTTGTATGTCTCACGTACAGGTAGAAAATGCGATGATTTGGTCAATTGGTCCACGATCACCCAAACCCCATCAAATCCACTCCTTGTCTTTGGTAACTTGAAGACAAAGTCCATAGTGATATGATCCCATTTCCATTGCGGAATTGGAAGTGGCTGCATTGCCCCATACGGACGCTGCTGTTCTGCCTTGACCTGCTGACAGATCAAACACTTGCTGACATACTCAACTATTTCCCTCTTCATCCCTGGCCACCAATAATAGTCCCGGAGAGTACGGTACATCTTCGTCCCTCCTGGATGCATAGCATAGACCGAACTGTGGGCCTCTTCTAAAATCTCTCTCCTCAACTCTGGTACCGCAGGTACACACAATCTCCCCAGCTTCACCAATGCTCCATCGCCCCGTATGGAGAAATCCTGTCTTTGTCCGGACCCAACCTCGTTTCTGTAGTCACAGAGTATCTGGTCCTGTAGTTGAGCCTCGATGATCCTGTCGACCAACAGTGGCCGCACATGAAAGCTAGCCAACAAGGCTCCCTGATCGTCCATTCCTAACATAACTCCGCTCTTCCGGAGTACCACTAGTAAAGGAAGATACACCAATCTCAAATGCGCAACTGATCCCGCCGACTTCCTGTTAAGCGCATCAGCCACGACATTGCCTTGCCAGGATGGTACTCGATGGTACAGTCATAATCCTTTAACAATTCTAACCATCTCCGCTGTCTCATGTTGAGTTCCTTCTGAGTGAACAGATGTTTGAGACTCTGGTGGTCGGTGTATATCCGACATGTCACACCGAACAGGTAATGTCTCCAGATCTTTAGAGCATGAACCACCGCTGCCAATTCCAGATCATAGGTAGGGTAGTTCAATTCGTGCGTCTTCAGCTGCCGGGATGCATAGGCAATCACTTTTCCATTCTGCATCAATACACAACCCAAGCCCTGCAGCGATGCATCACTATATACCACGAACTCTCCACTGATGTCCGGTAATGCAAGGACAGGGGCAGTGGTTAAACGGAACTTTAATTCCTGAAAACTCTGTTAACACTGATCGTCCCACACAAACTTCACCCCTTTCCGGGTTAACCGAGTCAATGGTGCGGCAATCTGGGAGAAACCCTCCACGAATCTCCGATAGTAGCCTGCTAACCCAACAAAACTTCACACTTCCGTCACCGTGGTCGGCCTTGGCCAATTTCTCACAGCCTCCGTTATCTGAGGATCCACACTTATCCCTTCGGGTGATATAATGTGACCCAAGAATCCAATACTATTTAGCCAGAATTGACATTTGCTTAACTTGGCATATAGCTGCTCCTGTCGTAGTTTACCCAATACCATTCGTAAGTGCTTCTCATGAGCCCTGACACTCTTGGAATACACCAAGATGTCATCGATAAACACGATCACAAATTTATCCAAGTACGCTCGAAAGACCCGATTCATCAAGTCCATGAATGCAGCTGGTGCATTCGTCAGTCCGAAGGGCATCACCAAGAACTCATAATGCCCATACCTCGTTCGAAAAGCTGTTTTCTGAACATCTCCCTCGGCTATTCTCAGCTGATGGTATCCTGACCTCAGATCTATCTTGGAGAAGTATCGTGCTCCTCATAACTGATCGAACAAGTCATCGATCTTGGGTAAGGGATATTGATTCCTTACCGTGGCCTTGTTCAACTGCCTATAATCCACACACAACCGCAAACTACCCTCCTTCTTTTTCACAAATAAGACCGGCGCTCCCCATGGTGATGTACTGGGTTGGATAAACCCTAGATCCACCAGTTCCTGTAGTTGGATTTTCAATTCTCGTTGCTCTGCTAGTGCCATACGATACGGTGCTTGCGAAATCGGTCGAGTCCCGGCGAGTAACTCGATCGTGAAATCGATCTCCCTGGGTGGTGGTAATCCAGGTAAATCCCCTGGAAAGACATCAGGAAATTCCCGCACAATCGGAATATCCTCGATTCTCATAGATTCATCCGTAGACTCTACCACATAAGGAAGATAACCCTGACACCCCTTCTGTAAGAGTTTTGTAGCTGTGAGTGCAGATATTACCTTGGGTGATGCATCTCCACACTCCCCCTGAAATATCACTTCCGGCAATCCCGAACCTCTCAAAGTCAATCGCATGTTACTACAGTCGATGAGCGAATTGTACTCCGACAACCAATCAACTCCAAGTATCACATTGAAGTCGTGCACATTCATAAGAATCAAATCTGCTGGGAACTCGATTCCTTCAATCTCCACAGGAAAAGCTCGTATCTCCTGGTTCACTTGGTAGGTCACACCCATCGGTGTCCCCACACCCATCTCGTGCTCTAGTGCGGTCACCTCACGGCCCAACAGACCCGTACAACGCGGTGAAATAAAAGAATGAGTTGCTCCCGAATCCATCAATGCACGAACAACCATGTCATAAATATGTACAGTACCTGTCAACACTCCCGGAATGGATTTGGCCTGCTGCTGGGTAACAGCATAGACACGGGCCATAGACTCTGCAGGTCGTCCCCGTCCTCTAGCTCCTCGATCACGGCCACGCACAACACCGCTTGTCCGACTGCTGGCAGTCTGGGATGCTGAGCTCTGTGCGGGCATAGTGCTGCCCCGAATCAATAGACAATCAGAAGCATAGTGCCCCGGCTCACCACAAGCGAAGCATGTGACCTCCCTAGGTCGACCCGAGTATCCTCCCGGTGAGGTGCTCATCGATGAGTACGGCTGCTGCCAAGCCCCAGAACACTGTCCAGACCGCTGAGGACTCCTGAACTGACCAGAACGTCCTCGGCTGCCCGAAGATGAAGATCCACCAGAATGTCCTCCCTTCGAGCCCCGACGGCCCGAGAATCCCAAGTGTGGGCGATCACGTCGCTGTGTCTCCCCCTCAGCTCGCTGACGTGCCAGGATACTGTTCTCAACCCTGGTCGCCGCATCAGTCAGATCCCTCATGGTAGCAAAGGGTGTCGCAGTCACCATCGCCTGAATCTCAGGTCGCATGCCCCACTCAAATCTGCGACATCGATCATCCTCGGTGATCACAAAGTTCTCAGCAAAGCGAGACAACATCAGGAAGGTCTCCTCGTACTCTGCTACAGTCTGGTATCTCTGCCGGAGTTGCAGAAACTCCGCCTCACGGGTGTTGCGAAACGACCGTGGATAAAACTGGTTGAGAAACCGCTCTCGGAAGGTCTCCCATGAAATGGTGTGAACGGTCCAGCCGGCCAGGACAAGGTTGTGCCACCATTGATAGGCGCTCCCATCCAGTAGGAACGTCGCCAGTACGACACGTTCCTCCGGTGGACAGTGCATGACCTCGAAGATCCTCTCCCAGCGGTCAATCTACTGGTGTGGTTCCTCGGGGTCGGTCCCCCCACTAAAGTCCGTAGCACCCAGGCGCTGGGCCCGCTGAATGCTCGCAGTGTCTCCATTCCCTCCATTGCCCTCGTCAACACGTGCACGGGGATCACGTCGGGGAAGCATATCCAACTGTTAAGAGGCAAACAGGTTAAAAGACATCGAAAGCGACCATGTACCAAGTACAAACCGCTAACCAAGTACTCTGACCGCTAACCCTAATGCTCTGATACCAAGCTGACAAGGCCCATCCCAATCCCACTGGGACCACCCAGGGACGAGCCCCGCTCCCGTCTGACAATGACTCTAAACATACCAAAATTACCATTAAATAAAAACCGAATACTTAAATAGATAGATACGTACAACAACAGTGTTTAAAGCGATACTGTCAGACAAGGGATAATAAAACAATAACACTTGAGCACATTAGTCAGAGTACATTATTCGGTGCTCAACCTACCCACAAGTGGGTGTACAGGTGCACAGCTAAGCAAACTAAACCTCTGCCTCCTCCACTATTTCCGTGACAGGGTCTGGAGGGGTCAGTAAAACAAGAGTGAGTGGAACAAAAATAACAGTTTATAAATCAATTTAAGAATAAAATAATCATAAGGTTTTACCCCTCCGTTTTCCAAATCTTGCATGCAGTAAAAACATAATGTTATAATGAAATCAATCCATAAAACCACAATAATAATCGAAAGGAGAAACTAACATATCAGTGCACTGTAAAACTCAACCCAAATGATGTCACGGTTCTAAGGCTACGCGTCGCCGCTCAGGGTCTCACACCCGAGACTCTCTAGGTACATCAGCTCCCGGTATCCCGGTCACTGCCGAGGTATATGAACATGCCTTCCTGAGAGTAAGCAGCCCAACGGGGGTCAAATCCACTCAGTCAGGGCCCCGTGACTACTCCAGGGTCCACCCAGGTCAACGACCCTCCCTGGAGGAGACAATATACACAGGTAGGAAAGTACAGTACAATAATAGTATAGTTTACCCTATGTCTCCCCGGACATCCCACACAAAATCCACATATAATCCAGACGGGTCTCATGCCCAAAACATTGTAATAGCATATATAAACCGTTCATATAAGACTCATCGAAATCATAAGTGGAAATAGTAAAACAGTTATGCATGCAAGCCTTTTATAAATCAAACAGCCCACTCACACTCGGTCCTTGCTGCTCAACGATCTCTAAAACCTGTATTAATATACCTGAAGGTTACTTAAGGACCCTATAACATCAATACCAAGACCCTAGAACAGATCCGCCTCAAAATCGCATCCCGGGCACTATTCCTAGTGCTTCAAACCCCATTTTGACTAACTTAACGATCTCCGATTCACACGAACCCACCTCCATTGGATCCGTATCGTCGAAACCTTGAAAATACTATCGGCCCGACCAAAATCACTGTTCACACGCGCCCCCACACGCCTGGTCAACGCGTGGGTCAATACTGCTACAGTATTGCTGACGTCATCATTGACGCTTGTCAGGTGACACGTGGTATATTCTGATTGGTCCCTGGTCTGACAATATCTGAGAGGATGACGTCATCATGACGTCAGCATGATGACGTCATCATTGCTACAGTACCGAGTCAGCCCGTTTGAACTGGAACCGGGTCACCGTTGACCCACGGCTTGACCCGACTCCACCGTACGTTTCTGGCCACCATTTTCGACGAAGTTCATCCCTATAGGGTCGTCTAGGTCTGTTCTATGGTTCTACAACCTCAAAACAGAAAGAAAACGAGAAGAAACTCACCAGTCCTTGCTGAACTTCACGGCCAGAAATCTGGTCGTCGTCTCCGGCGATCCACGCCGTCTTAGTCGTCCAAGACAGTCCCAAACAGCTCGTCTCTAGCCCTAGAACATGTCCATAACCAAAAGATCGATTTATAGGCATTAAAACGGGTTGGTTCGAAACAGGGGAGTAAAAACGGGTTCTCGGGTTTTGGGTCTTACCGCCGCCGTGTCGCCGCCATAGCCTTCGCCCTTGTTCAGTTGTGCTCCTGGGGTCCTCACGGTGTAGACTGGAGCTCCACTTGTGTCGAGGTGGTGTGGATGTCGGGTTTTGCTTCTTGGACCCGATTCCTCTGTGTTTCGGGTCTGAGTTTTGCACGGCTGTTCAGGGTAGGGGAATGGGGTGGTGGTCGCCGGTGGTGCACGGTGGTGATCAGCAGATGATATTGGTGCTGTGGGTGGTCGACTGGTGGTGTGAGGGCTGCTGGTTCGATCGTTTGGGTTGAGAGAAAATGGAAGGGAAAATGGGTTGCACGGTTTAGGAATTATGCAGAGTGTGTTTGTGTGTGTTTGAGATCATGCATGAAGGAGAAAAAGCAGAGGGAATAGAGGGCTGGGATTCATTTGGGCAGGGATCCAATGGCTAGGATTGATGGAGGGAAATTAAATTGGTATAAAATGGTTAAATAGTGGTAAGGTTGCTTTATTGGAATAGTGTTGAATTGGATGAGTGACACTTGTCACTCATCCGCTGGTTTGATTTAAATATGAATTTGGCACGGATTCCCATAATTAATTAATATTTTATTCCGTTGTTCTCGGTTTGTAATTTCCGCTAAAACGCTTCCGTGACCATAACTTCTTCATACGAACTCCGATTTCGGCGTGCCGCCTTTCTACGGATTCGTGACGTCCCAATCTACGTCCTAGTCATGGGTCAAAGTCCAAATTATTTCCTGGGTCAAAATTCAAAGTTCCCCCCCCCAAGGGCAAAATAGTCTTTTTACATTAAAATATTATTATTTTTTGTTCGGGTCGTTACAAACATCATGCATGTAATCTTAAAAAAAATATTAGTAATTCCTATTTTTTGAGAAATTAAGAATCCCTATTTGGGTTTGCCATTTATCCAATCAGGTTCTTATAATTAAAAGGCAAATTATCTCAACAACATCTTTACAATGTTATAATTTTAAAGTAACACCTGAAAAATACATTGTTCACGATCCAACACGCGGAAACAAATTTCATTGATAAATTCTTTCAATTTTGTCAATGCTTTGTAAAACCGTTCAGTGTTGAATTTAGCCCATTTATTTTTTCATTAAACTCAAAGATATATTACGAAATTTGTAACATATTAACCAAAATATACAAATTTAATATCTCATATGATTAAGTACGAATATAAATATTTACAATAGAAGTTGGAATATTGGTTGGATAAACCCTAGCTTAGTTGAGGTTGTGAGTGGATCCACTTGCGTACATGAATGCCTTCTCGATAATATTGGCCCCTATAACCTATATTGTCAGGTGAATACAACTATCATAAAATCGAAGTATGAACATGAAAAAAAGGGGGCCAGGCCTTACTCTTGACCCTAGTTGCCAACATTGTGGCGCTGACTTGGAGACTTCAACCCACATTTTGGTTGATTGTGTGGCCGCAAGGGAGGTTTGGGCGGCCTCTATGAATCCTACACAGTTCTGCTGAGGTAGCAGCATGATGATTTCGTCGCTTGGTTCCTTGTGAACCTTAGGGCCTCCTCTCACATGGTTTTGTGGTCTTGCATGTCCTACGCTCTTTGTGTACTATTTGGAGGAATAAGCGAATTTTTTATAGTTCCTTTTGCCAGCCTAGGTACTCGGTGGTGGCTTATGCCCGAGATTGGGGGAAGGCGAATGTGATGACTAATGAGTGGCCTTCTCACCGGGTGGTAGAGCTTGCTTGGGTGAAACTGGCTAGTGGTGTTGTTAGGATCAATTCAGATGGGTCTAGAATGGGGGATAGTGGTTGTATTTTGGCTGGTGGTGTCATTTGTGAAAGTGAAGGGGCATGGATATCTGGCTTCTATATTAATTTGGGCAATGGGGAGGTCTTAGTTTCTGAATTGTGGGAAATTTTCTATGGGTTGCAGTTGGCTTGGTGTACGGGTTTCAGGGATATGGTGTTGGAAGCCGACTTCGTTGTGGCTATCATCCTTCTGTGTTTTGTGGTAGGTGCCTTCCACCCATTGGCTTCTTTGTTGGAAGGGTGTAAGGACCTTCTATGCGGTGCTTGGAAATGTGAGGTCACCCATATCTATAGGGAATGTAATCGTGTTGCTGATTGTTTGGCCTCTCTAGGTGATGGGGGTGAACCTGGGCTTGTGGTTTTATCTCAACCCCCACCGTCTGTTGGTGCTTCTCTGCTTGTTAATAGGGTAGGGGTATTGATGAAAATATCGGTAAATATCGCCGAAATTTCGGTATTTTGAGCCGGCGGCACATAAAAGGGGGGGGGGGGGGGGGGGGAAGAAATTTGTCGAAATATCGAACAATTGTCTTATTTTGAGCCCACAGATCCTTTCCTAAAATCAAAACGATGAACATGCACTATTAATTCGTGAAAATCGGACGTAAAACGAAGGAGATTGAGTCGGGTCATGCTGCCGAGTCGAGAAACTCGAGTTGCAGACCCGGCTGAAGGTTAGGGATGACTGGTAATGTGTATACTTATATATTAAACGATGTAAAATAATAATAATGAAAGGTAGCAGAGATGGCTTTAGCTGTTTATTGAGTTAAGTTTGGGGGGTCATGAGTTCAACTCCCCCCCCCCCCCCTATTCATTTTTTCCAATTTTTCAACAAAGGTTGATTTTTTTTTTTTCATTTTTGTCCAATTTTAAATATATCCATTATTTCCAATTTTTTAACAAATTTTGGTCATATTTTTTCATCTTTTTTTTTTTCAATTTTAAATATTTTAAACTTACTATATCATTTTTCTTACAATGAATTTTTGTATGTTTATTGTTATGTTTTTAACTATTTTAACTTTCAATTATAGTAACTCACTTCAATTTATGTTTATATTTAAGATTTTATATTATTAGTTATCGTCAGAATCATATTACATCATATTATTCATCATATATTTATTATATCAAAGTTATTTTATAATTTTATTAGTTATATATAACCATCATTGAACACTTAAAATTTTCCCAAAGTTTCATTCTAAATTTCCAACTTTTAGATCGAGTTTCCATTATTTTTGTTTACCGTAAACGATATCGATATCGATACCGATATTTGGGGCGAGATATCTGTAAATTTGACTAGCAATATATCCGTCGATATCGATATTTTCATTCTTGGGTAGAAGTTAGCCTTGTTGGTCATGCTAGGTTTCTTTTCTCATTTGATTACCAAAAAAAAGGTCAAGCCACAATTCTCAGGGCTTCTATCGCTTTCCCAACCCATTACCGCTTTCCCTTTTACAGCCCACATGTTGAATAGGACAATTATTTTCAGTTTTTGATGCAATAGGACCTTCTCCTATTTTCACGTGCTCATTGCACTGTTTAATTTCGGGGTTTGGCGACATATAATTAACCTACATATTTCCTCAATTCCCATTAGATAGAGGCATCCATATTTAATATATTCTGACACGCCAGCGATGACCGTGTGCAATCCAATCGTGTTGAATAGTGGCTGTACTTAGAATATATAGATTTCTATTATTTACTTTTGGGAAAGAGCCAATGGCTCCACTATCTGTGTTTGGTCGTATCTGGGGTGTAACTTCATATCCTTGAATTTTGGCCATTTAAAACTATTATTGATTTTACATATTTGACATTCATAATAGAAATGAGTGCCTTCAGCCTACCACTTATATGCATTTTGTTGGTATTACACGACTAACAAGTAAGACCCTTCGGACGTTTTGGCCCTGTGCAGTTATTCAATACCAAATCCCGAGCTATATATTTTCATTGCTTCTTAATCATATAATAGGTGAAAGACAATTGTAAATAATATTTGTGCTTCTATGATAGACATATAAAAAACTCGACAATACACGCTTAAACAAACACGCCCTCATGTTTAACAAACCATATTACACTGCACGTACGTAAATAAATCTGATCGAGCATAACAATTGATGTCGTATGTGACGAAGGCCTAAGGAAAACGATTGATAATCAAATTGTTTTAAATTCAAAAATACCTTGTGCATTACGCAAAACTACCACCAGTCGCTTTAAACATTTTCCTACAAGTATGTTCCTTGCAACTAAGCTGATCTCAAGGTTGCATACAATACGTTTCCTATGTGCTTGCCATATTCTTTATTGATTTCATCGACAATTTCCCACTTTTCTGTATATTCGCGATCAAAATGATGAATGTCGTCCCAACTCGCGTCAATCGTACCTACTACTTCAAGAGGGTCTATCGTTTATCTCCCAATGTATGGTTCACCAAAAATCGATTTATGGGGAAGCTTCGTGTAACGACCCGACCCTTAATTACAAGATTTACGGGAATTATTGAGGATTTTTCAGAATGTTTTGGGATTATTTAAATTAATTCGACGGTTTTACCCTTAGGGCTGTTCTTGACATTCTATTTTAAGGAAGGGCATTTTGGTCATGATGAAAATATGGGATATTTTATATAAGTGGATAGGGTTTGTAGGGAGTGGATCATTATCCATTCTCCATTTTTCTCTCTTTTGTCTCATGCAAACAACAAACACACACACAAATAACACACAATCATCCCATCTAGTTTTTGAGTAGGATTTGGAGCAAACCATGACTGGGATCATGTTCTAGGAACCCCCACGAGCATCTTTAGCTAGATTTTAAAGGTGGAACGGGTTGGAGGTACTTCGTGTGAGAGAAAGAAGGTTGGCTGAAACTTTGGAGGATCATAACATGGAATCCGGGTATTGTTTGACAGGACCCATCCCAATCCCCCCGGGATTAGTGCGGGATGACCCTGCTCCCGTCTGACACGAAGTGTCAGACAAGGGATATTTTCGTCATTTGCCCTCCCGGGCTATCAGAGTACGCCAGGATCCGGAGGAGGCATGTGATATCTCGGTCCCTGCTACAGTCCACATCCGATGTCAACCTGAAGGGCAGTCAAAACATTAAAAACTGTGAGTGGACAAAACAAAGAGTTTATAAAAACATTTAATAAGGAAGACATTTGTACCCTCCACTAAAAAGCATGCATGCATTCGAAAACCATTTATCCAAAACAAACCATATGTGGGACTAAGCCCAAAGCAGATATAAACCAAGGTCGAAAGGACCACAATAAAAACGACCATACGGGCCACTGCCCAAATCCTGTGCACACCTGTACACACCACATATCATATATCATATATCCATCACATACATATATATATAAGTCACACAACCAATCCTGTCACGGTATCCAAAGCTACGCGCGCGCTACCCGAGTCTCAATCCGAGTCATCTCAAAGTCAAGATCAATGTCCGTAGACCACTGACCCTACCCGAGGTAATAGTAATCATAGCCTTCCTGAGAGTAAGGAACCCAACTGGGGGGTGACTCCACTCAGTCGGTGCTCCGTGACTACTCCGGGGTCCACCCAGGCCAACGACCCTCCCCGGAGGAGATAGTAGAACATGTAAAGGAAGGTAGACGAACATATATATACATAACATAAACATTCATGACCGGTTCCCCTGAACCGTCATGAATCCATAATATCCATAATCAGGTAACATGCCGGTTCCCATAAACCGTCATATACCGTAATAACATAACCGAGGTAACATGCCGGTTCCCACAAACCGTCATGTACCGTAATAACCAACAAGGGTTCATGCCGGTTCCCATAAATCGTCATGTACCGTAATAACCAACAAGGGTTCATGCCGGTTCCCATAAACCGTCATGTACCGTAATAACCAACAAGGGTTCATGCCGGTTCCCATAAACCGTCATGAACCATGATACCATAACAAGGGTTCATGCCGGTTCCCATAAACCGTCATGAACCTGGGAATCCATTTAAGGTTCCCTGACCTGAAATCAAAACCGGAAAGTGACTGGGTCTCGTACCCGAACATAGGACACCAACTGGGCACCGTGCCCGGAATCTGAGGTCATATGCCCGAGACAAAACCAAATGGGTCTCATACCCGAATTTATCATTTTGAAATCCAAATTCAGTTCATTTAAATTAATAAAGAAATACAGACCCGTATAAGCACCGTTTAAGGCCGAAACCTCGAAATACGTGCTTATACGTAACCACATACAAATGCACCCATGGCATCATCAAACAAGTAATAAAACATATAATAAACATTTATGCATGCACCAATTTAGAAAACAAGGTCCACTCACAGTCCGTCCGAGCTGCCGCCTCGATTTGCGTGCCATACGGCTCCCCGAGCCGATCACCGTCACCGGGACTCCCAAACCTGTCCAAATCGTAATAGAAGGTTACTAACTACTTAATTAACCTCCCACTAAAGCCCCGTAATTTTCCCGTATTTTTAACTATTTTTAATCCCGAACCTAAACCTTCCGATGCCCCGAAACATATCGAGACGGTGTCCGATCGACACGAAACCAGTCCCAAAATGTTCGTTACATCGAATAGAAGATTTCGTATGTTGGAACCTTCCCCAGATTCCCTGCCACGCGCCCTCACGCGCCGCCTGAAGTGGCTGCGCGTGGGCTTCACGCGCCGCTACAGTACCTGCTGACGTCATCGCTGACGTCAGCATGACGTCATCACTGACAACCCCTGACAGTGACACGTGTCACGCTCCCATTGGCCCACGGTCTGACATGTCAGTCTGACATTGTCAGATCTGACATGATGACGTCATCCCTGACATGATGACGTCATCAGGATGACGTCATCAGTCATCCCTGCCTCCTCGCGGGTCGACCCGAACGTCTGCAACCGGGTCGCCGTGACCCGCGGCTTGACCCGGCCAGTTCTCCCTGCTCCGGCCATCGTTTCTCCTCCCGTTTGTCTCATTCTACTCGTCTTAATCTAACCTAAGGTTCTATGACATTAACATGGAAGGAAAACAACTAAAACTAACCCTTCAAGCTTGGCTATGGCGGGTGAGTTTTCCCCCGCCGTTCACGGCCGTTCCAGGCCACCCCAAGCCCCAAAACCAATCCTACTGAGCTCCTAGGACTACCAGCAACCTAACCCAATCCTTGGAATCAGCTAAAAACCATTAAAACACAACTTCAAATTTTTGAAGTTTTCTTACCTCACGGGTTCGGCTCCGCCGTGTCCTCCGCCGCCTGCCACCGTCCAGCCTCTCAGCCCTCCGCCTCTCACTCTCCTCACGGTCATATTATCTCCTAGGGACTGGTGGTATGTGTGTGTGCTGCTTGGAGAAAATGAAGAAAATGGTGAAGGAGGGGGGGGGGGGGGGGGGGGGGGTTCGGGTTTTGTGCTTGGAGAAGAAGAAAATGAAAAGAAATGAAGATGATAATGTGGATCTGGTGAGAGGAGTGAAATGGAGGGTGAGGATTGAGAGATTAATTGATAATGGATGGTTAGGATTAATGGTTGTTAGGTTTAATTATAAAATAATTAAAATAATAATATTTTATTAATTAGATCCACAAATTAAGGGTATTGACCAATAGGATGAGTGACACTTGTCACTCATCCATGGGACCCACTAAAAATATCTGCCCAATCAGCTTTCGCCAAAACGTCCCCGTCTCGAAGTTCGTGCATAATGAAATCGAACTTCCGTGACCCATAACTCTCCCGTTCGAAGTCCGATTTCAGTGTGCCGCCTGTCTATGGATTCGTATCGTCCTTATCTACGTAACGGTCTTCGGCCCTCGGCCATCGGACCTCCCGGTAAAAAAGTCAACTTTTGACCCCCTATTCACCCAAATTACCAAAATGCCCCTAATCTTCCGAACGTCATAACTTCTTCCTCGAACGTCGGAATTGAACGTGCCACCTGTCTATGAACTCGTGACATCACGAACTACGTCACGGTCATCATTCAAAGTCCATTTGACCGCCCGAATGAAAAGTCAACGTTTTGCCACCATCAGGGGTAAAACGGTCATTTCGCATCGTTCGTCCGATTTCGCTCTACTAATCACGGATTAGCCTCACTAATCGTGATTAGTCACTAATCTAATCTAGGAATTTGGGACGGGTCGTTACATTGTTTCTGAAATCCGACCTTGGATTTGGGGGTACATGAATTTTGATATAAATTTTGTAGAATTTGATTGAGATATGAAAAATTTATGAATGTTTGAAGTTTGGGCCTCTAATGGCGGTTTTCTGGCTGGCCATGGAGGTGGCCGCACGAGCGAGTTGATGGTGTCAGCCTGACATATGATGCGTCACCAGGTGACGTGATCATGACATCAGTTGACACATGGAAGGGGATGGTCAGTGCCACATGGAAGGGGATGGTCGGTGCCATATGGCAGGGTGTTGTCAGATTGTTAGGTGGACGTGGCAGGGTGCCACATGGAAGAGGGTACTCTAGACCCTTGCAAAAAGACCAAAATGCCCATGTGGTAAAATTACCATTTTTCCCCTCACCACTTTTTACTCATAACCTTCTCATCCGATCTCCGATTCTAGCGTGTCGCTTGTCTCTCAATTCCGAATCTCGAGACCTTCGTAACGGCCTTCCCGAAATCCTCAAAAGAGGTTCATAAACAAACGTTAACATTTGATTTTTCCAAGGGAAAAATCATCTTTTTTACCTAACTTTTCCCAAATTTTTCCTCTTCTCAAGATCCGGGCCATTACAGGTGTAGTTTTTGCAATTTTAGCAGAAGGACTTGACAGTTTCTTAGTACGAGCAGAGATTTTAGGATTTGTCTCGGTTTGCACTAGTGTGCGTAGCAAATATGGTTGACGAGTGTCGGCCCTTTGAACGGAGTCTGAGAGATGGGTTCAGGGTTTTAGCGATAGTTTGGTCATATGCTTCTCTCATAGACTTATCGGGTGTTGGCACCAAGATTGAGCCGAGGTCACGAGTTATATAGTAGTCTAGAGATTTTTGTCAACATTCAGGAGTATCTTTCTTCTGGACCTTCGAGTCGGGGAGTCCCAAAAAAAGATAACTTTAGCGCAAGATCTTTAGGGAATTACTCGTGGCAGTATTGGAATTGGTCGAGGAGATTTCTGATCATAGACATTAGCATAGTTTAGTAGGCTTCAGTCTAGCCGACCAGAGGACAGGGTTGTGATATGTACGATCTTGTTTGGCCACTTGTTTTCCTATTTGGACTTTCAGAGGGACTTGCCTTTTCAGCTACTGTAGTGGTACAGTGCGGGATGCTACAAGTTAGTGACTGAGGGAACTATCGATACCTTGAGGGGCATGGGGGAGTTAGACTTCTACTAGTTGGGCTGGTCATGTCGGTGGAAGACAATGAAGATGTGGTCGATCCTTAGGCCTACAGATCTATGTGTTATAGTTACTCAGTTGGAGGCCCGAGCTTCATTGTAGGCGACGATGGGCACACTCTCTACTTTTGGATTGATGCGCAAGTTTTGTTAAGATCCTAGGGATGGATCGTTTGACTACTTACCATGCATGTATCGAGTGTTCAGGAAAAAACTTATCTTCTAGAGTTTGAGTGCATTGGAGATCTTGTCTCGGGGTATTGGAGGGTAATCACTTTGCGTGAGGATTTCAGTTGACCTGTGTTGCATTTCATTGGATGGTGGTATTCGCTGCGGGGATTTTGTGTGGATCCACAAGGATTGATGCAGTGAGAAACTAGAAACAAATAGGGACGACACATGAGATTCATAATTTCTTGGGCTTTAGTAGGGTACCACAAATGGTTCGTAGAGGGTTTTCTATGATGGTTGCTTCTTTGCCTTCGTTGACTAGGAAGGTAGACAAGTTTGACCAGGATGACAGTTGTAAGCAGAAATTTTGGACATTTATTTGGAAGTTGTTTTTCGCTCCAACTTTGACACTTCATGATGGTGGTGGGGGGTTTGAGATTTTAGTGGTATATTAATGCATGATTTGATGACAGGACCCGTCCCAAGTTTCTGTGGATAATCGGACTAGTCCTACTCCTGTTTGATAATGCTTTTCGGACAAGGGAAATTATTGACTTAAACCAAGTCCAAATCTTATGCAATTAACCAAACCTAGTCCGTCTTTGTGGGGTTTCCGCCACGTCCAACCCACTTTCTCAAACAAGGCAAAGAATGTAACAATTAAACGTACTCCTTTCCTTGTCACCACGAGTATCCACCTTAACATGTTACTAAATATTCGAGCGTGATCGTACACGATTTCATAACTTCCACAAGCTTCACAAATTGTAAGAAATCAACAATTGGCCGATTCAATGAATGCCCCATGGACGACATTATAATTAGTTAATATATATAATTTATAAATGCTCTACTTAGGCATAAGAAACTACCAAATTATATCACCAATCACTTGATCAAATACATAATTAACATTTCCAATTCTTTAGCCATAAACAAGGTTAAAAATATAAAAGGCTACATCTATCACCCCCCAACATACAATTTCCTCATGTTTAACAAAAAAATTTAATTAGCACAATAAATATCCAATTACCATATTTAGGAAAAATTATAAGAATAATTAAATTATAAACAGAATATAATGGATATTCGGAACAATGCTTAAACACAGTCAAATTAACCCATAAACTATACCAATAAGTTCCTAATTTTTTTTTTTAAAAAAAAAGATTTTTCATGTTGATCGGAACAGCGAGCAAACGTCGCATGCGCCGCCATGCACCGCCGCAAGGCTTCTATGAGTGGTGGCCACGTGCCTGCACAATCGTCCTCTTCCTTAGTCCCAGACCCAAATTGTAATGACCCATCTCGAATTAATGGGATTAATTAAGGATTAATGACGAATTAATGAGACTAATCGGGGATTAGACGAGGATTAGCGGGCGTTCAAGGAAAAATGACGATTTTTCCCTAAAAATGGGTAAAACGTTGACTTTTTCTTCGGACGGTCAAATGGACTTTGGTCGATGACTGTGACGTAGTTCGGGACGTCACGAGTTCATAGACAGGTGGTACGCTTGATTCCGACATCCGTGGAAGAAGTTGTGACGATCGGAAGTTCAAGGGCATTTTGGTAATTTGGGTGAATAGGGGCCAATAGTTGACTTTTGATTCGGGAAGTCAAATGGCCGAGGGCCGAAGACCATTACGTAGAGCTAGATGGTATGTGATATCGGAGTACGCCAGGATCCGGAGGAGGTATGTGATATCTCGGTCTCTACTACAGTCCACATCCAATGTCAACCTGAAGGGCAATCAAAACATTAAAAGTTGTGAGTGGACAAAACAAGAGTTTATAAAAACATTTTAACGAGAAGACATTTATACCCTTCACTAAAAAGCATGCATGCATTCGAAAACCATTTATCCAGAAATCATATGCGGGAACTAAGACCAAAACCAAGATTGAAAGAACCATAATGAAAATGACCATACGGGCCACTGCCCAAAACCTGTGTAAATGCACATCATACATCATATCATATATCTCATATAGCATACATCATATATACATATAATTCACACAACCAATCCTGTCACAGTTTCCAAAGCTACGCGCGTGGTACCCAGGTCTCAATCCAAGTCTTCTCAAAGTCAAGATCAATGTCCGTAGACCACTGACCCTACCCGAGGTAATAGTAATCATAGCCTTCCTGAGAGTAAGGAACCCAACTAAGGGGTGACTCCACTCAGTCGGTGCTCCGTGACTACTCCGGGGTCCACCCAGGCCAAAGACCCTCCCCGGAGGAGATAATAGAAGTAAAGGAAGGTATATGAATACATATATATACATAACACAAACATTCATGCCTGGTTCCCTTGAACCGTCATGATCCATAACATCCATTAACCAGGGTTCATACCAGTTCCCATAAACCGTCATGAACCAGAATGACCTGACAAAGGTTCATGTCGGTTCCCATAAACCGTCATGAACCACAATGACCTTTCCAAAGTTCATGCCGGTTTCCATAAACCTTCATGAACTTGGAAATCCATCTAGGGTCCTTGATCCCGAAATCATAAACCTTAAAAATAACTGGGTCTCGTGCCCGAACATAGGACATCAGCTGGGCACCGTGCCCGATATCTGAGTCATATGCCCGAGACAAAACCAAATGGGTCTCGTACCCGAGTTTATCCTTTTAGAAATCCAAAACATTTTCATTTAGACCAATAAAGAAATACAGACCCGTATAGACACCGTATAGGGCCGAAACCTCGAAATACGTGCCTATACGTAACCACATACAAATGCACCCATGACATCATCAAACGTGTAATAAAACATATAATAAAAATTTATGCATGCACAAATTTAGAAAACAAGCTCCACTCACAGACCGTCCGAGCTGCCGGCTCGATTTGCGTGCCATAGGCTCTCTCGAGCGTATCACCATCACCGGGACTCCCAAACCTGTCCAAATTTTAATAGAAAGTTACCAACTACTTAATTAACCTCCCATTAAAGCCCCGTCATTTTCCCAAACTTTTAACTATTTTTAAACTGACCCTAAACCTTCCGACACCCCGTAATATATCGAAACGATGTCTAATTGACACGAGACCAGTCCCAAAATCTTCGTTACATCGAATAGAAGATTTCCCGTGTTGAACACTTTCCCAAATTATGGTCCACGCGCCCCTAGAAGGTCAAAAATACTATTCATCGTCTTCAACCTCCAGCTACTGTTCACGATACTGTTCACAGTACTGTTCATCTCGGTTTTCTCCGGTTTTCGGACCGATTTTAGGTCCATTTCATCTCCTTTTAATCCTAATATCATCCTAATCCTATTTCCTATCATTTAGACATTAAAAACCGAAGGAAAAACACAAAAGCCATACCTCCTTGATCGACCATGGTGGTTGCGGCTGCAACCTCCCTCTGCCGTGCTTCCCGGCCATCGAAGCACTCAAAAACCATCCCATTCTTCCCCCTAGGTCCCCAGAAGCGTAACCCAATCAATAGAATTAGCTAGAAACCTCAAAATCTCATTTTTTCCAATTTTTGAATAAACCTTACCTCACGGGTTAGCTTTCCCCGCCGTGGCCGCCGCCGTGGCTGGCCATCCAGCCCCTCAGTCCTCCCTCACTCACTCACACGGTCACACTCAGCTCACACACTCAAAGGATGGATGATGGAGGTGTGGTGTTTGTGTGTTTGAAGAAGAATGAAGAATGAAGAACATGGAGGGGGGTTCGGGTTTTTGAGGGAAAATGAAGAAAAATGAACAAAGATGAAGTGATGATGTTTGATTAGATGAGAGATGAGAGAAATAATGGATGGTGAGGATTTAAAGATTAAGTTGAAATGGAAGGCTAGGATTGATTGTTAGAAGAGATTAATTATAAAATAATAAAAATAATATTATTTAATTAACATAGATCCTCAATTTAGGGGATTGTCCAATGGGATGAGTGACACTTGTCACTCATCCATGGGACCCACTCAAAATATCTGGCCAATCAGAATTTGCCAACTCAGCCCTGCCTCGAAGTACATGCATAGTGAAATCGAACTTCCGTGACCTATAACTCTCCCGTTCGAAGTCCGATTTCAGCGTGCCGCCTGTCTATGGATTCGTATCGTCCCGATCTACGTAAGGGTCCTCGGCCCTCGGCCATCGGACCTCTCGGTCAAAAAGTCAATATTTGACCCCTTTTAACCAAAATTACCAAAATGCCCCTAAACTTCTGAACGTCATAACTTCTTCCTCGAACGTCGGAATTGAACGTGCCACCTGTCTATGAACTCGTGACGTCATGTACTACGTCACGGTCATCGGTCAATGTCCATTTGACCGCCTGAACGAAAATTCAACGTTTTGCCCACGCCCAAGGGAAAAACGGTCATTTCGCATTGTTAGTCCGATTTCGCTCAACTAATCACGGATTAGCCTCACTAATCGTGATTAGTCACTAATCTAATCTAGGAATTTGGGACGGGTCGTTACAACCTTCCCTCCTTAATTAATTTCGTCCTCGAAATTCCAACCGACCTAAATCCAACCGTTCTTCCCTCATTAATTTAGTTTCATTCTCGAAACCCCAACTATACTAGTTCCACATCCACCTCGTGGAAAGTACAATCTACCTCGCGATACGCGTACATTCGTACACCAACTAACCAGAATAATACTTACTCGTCTGCAGCCAGACGTGCCACTAACGCTCTCGTCGTATCGACTACATTCGACCACGTCGAATGACAAAAGTCGTACGCTCCGAACTGACACCACTTTTAAGATCTACCATTTCGTTGACATAAACAACTAGAAGGTTCCTTTCTCAATCACTAATCTATCCCGACGTCCTCCCACTGGGAGTCATCAGACCTCACTAACCGATTCACGTTGACGCCTTCGACAAACTGTCACCACTTGACAGTTGTCAATCGAAAACTGTCACTATACCCACTTGTGGTTACAATAACCACCAATTTACTCTACCTGAGTATACGTATACCAACAAAACACTCGACCTGTGTGTAACTAGACCCACCAGAAATAATATGACCCAGTGCACAGTATCCAACGTCCAGTCCACGTTCTCGACTAATCCAATGGTATCGGAACTAAGTCGACTACCAACACGCTCACCCATGTACCACTGGTATAACCTATATACCGTCACTAGGCACGACAAGTCTGCCCAGTATCGTACCTCGAACAACGTACAAGGTACATACATCTACCCATCAATCAGCCTACAACCATCCAGGTCGTAGCCAATCACGTTTCTATAATGGAGTCCATTTGCCCAATCTCAGGCTAGACAAATCAAAAACTCTGACCCATCATCTATTTCCAAATCCGAATCCGAATCCGTAACTTCGTAAGAAATCCCGAATCCAGACCCAGAAATCATATCCATAACCATATCCAAATCCGAATCCGAAATCATTATTCCGTAAGCTAGCATTTGGAATAACCATTCCGAACCCAAGTCCATAAAAGAAAATCCATAGTCAAGCTTCCGAATCAAATCCTGAATCGTCACCCAGAATCCGATTCCAAAACCCAAATTCAGAAATCCTCTTTTAAGTTCCAAAATCAAATCACAAATCGTCATCCAGAAATCTGATTCCAAAACTCGAAATCTCGTTCACGTCTACCGAGACGTACCAAAACTGAACCTCTCGGTTACCTGCTCAACTGATTACCCTATTACCATCGATTGACTTCATAGGGAAGCCAATCACAATATCAACACATCTCTAAGGCTGACCATATCCGACCACGTCAGACACCTACGCGCTCGAGTAACAAGCCATATGGGATTTACCTCGAAAAGAAGTTCAGTCACATCATGCTCCACTCAAACATCCCAGTAAGAGTGATAAACTCTCCACCTATCTGGATCATCAAGATCACGATCCAGATCCAACACTAAGTCAACCGACCATAGAAGTCACGATCATCCAAAGTTCTCACTGATTCCCCGATCAAGAAACCGATCGAGGTAATCGGTTTTAACCGATTTTAATCTATTTTCAATTTCAATTATTATGTACCATTTTTAATATTTGTTTTGAGTTAAATGGATTAGTAGGATTATGTTAAGAGGTTTTTGAGGAAGGTTAGAGGTCGAAGAACCTCTGGGGAGGTTTTGGAAAACTGAACCGTGAGAATAGAATTGGACCGGTCAGGTTTTGACAAGACCACCCCCGAAAAGGGCATTATTAACCGAGCCCGGTCCTGCTCCCGTCTGGCAAGACGACTGAAATCCCCAAATTACCCTCAGTACATGCCAGACCAGGGATAGCCACATGTGTTTACTCATGCCTCCGCCCCTCGTCCAGCCTCAAACAACGCGCCACGACCTGGAGCGTCAATAAAAACCAAAAGGTGTGAGTGGACAAAAATAAATCAGTTTAGCAAAACAATTACAACAAACGTTTTTACCCTCCGCGTAAAAACGAATGCATGCATACAAAAATCATTTCGCAATCGATTAAGATTTTCCACATAAGAAAAACTATGTATCAAATTCCAACACAAGGAAAAAAACTCGTATGAACCTCAAAATCATTTTTCCTTCCTCAACCATCGGGTCTTAGCCCGCAATCATAAACACCGGGCCTCGGCCCAAAACCACGAATCAAAACCAAATGCACAACATGATCCAAAACCAACAACCATATACCGGGCCACTGCCCAACTCAACTGAAACATCAGAAATCATCAATAAATCACAAGTCAATCATTTTGCTGGATATCAAGTGCGCCCGAGTCTTTAAACTCAAAACCATGCGGATAAACAGGCCTTCCCGGGATATCAACGAGTCTTTAAACTCAGAACATAATCAATAGGCCTCGGGGGTATCACAGTAACCGAGTCTTTAAACTCACGAGTCTTTAAACTCATTAAGGGCCCTCCCCCGTCATCAATTAACCGAGTCTTTAAACTCAAAACGTGCTCCAACAATAGCACGCGGGTCTTTAAACCCCAAAACATTTGTCAAACACAACAACGTGGGATTCATCCCAAAATCACATTTCACAACAGGACTCATGATCCGAATTTCCACCTTCGAATTCCCAATCATACTTCACAAAACATATTCAAATCACCATTACACACGGGGCATGTACAATCATACCAAATCACTTTATTAAATCCTTTTTCATTCCTGAATTCGAATTTGCAACAATGATTCCGTAAGCCGGCATCCGGAAGCATCATCCCGAACCCAAACCAAGAATCCACTTTATTTTTCCGAAAACCGAAATCTCGTTAATCAAAGTTACTTTTATGCCCCGAGCATCACGCCCGAAACCACCTTTTTCACAATCCATTTTTAATTCATTGAAATCACTTCATTTCTCAAATCTCATTATCAAGACATCAAAACCACAATTAAATTACCAAAAATCCCGACCAACTCACAACATACTCGAAATTTCGGAAAACGTGCCAAACCGAAACATTCTTGAAATACGTGCAAATTTCGTGTGCATATCGAAATACGTAAAATTACGGAAATCGAAATCAACCACCATTCATAATCATAATCATGGAAATCATAGAAATATTTATGCATGCATTAAATTTTGAAAGCAACGTCCACTCACACACCGTCCGCAGTGCTCGGTTTCGCGCTGCACGCGTCTCCGTAATTTCCGCCCTTTTTTAGAAATCCCGAATCCTGTCCAAAATCACTTCTCATGGTTACTAAGGTCTCAATTATCAATAAACTCATTTCCCATAATTTTCTGGGATTTTTCGACATAATTAAACTTAAGGACTTAACTTCCGAGCCCTCGAAACTATCCCGAATGACACCCGATCAACTCGAACTCTAAAGATAAAATGTTCAAAACATTAAAAGGAAGGAAACCTCAGTTAACCGTGACCGGAGATAACGTCACACGCGCCGCCCAATGTGGCTGTGCGTGAAGGCCACGCGCCCAGCACTGTAGCAACAATGTCGTCTCCTTCACCCGCACATCTGCTAAACGGGTCTGTTACCCGCGACTTGACCCGGCCAGTTAACACTCAATTCTCCATCAATTCCTTCCGTTCTCAATCCTAATATCTTCTTTATTCATTTAATTTAAGGTCTGTGTCATTAATTAGCTTCGACATGAACTAAATTGATCAATCCAAACTCGGACCCCAAATCGGGTCGAAGTCCACAACTCACCCAACTCAAATCCATCTCCAAATTAACCTAAACACGAGCTTAATATGACCCATATGAACAATAAACCGCAACCTATTTCACAAACCTTTACCTGTAGGTAGTCATCCGCAAGCTCGAAAATCCTCAGAACTAGGAGCTTCGGTTCTTGGCCAATCTGGGATCGTTTTCCTTCGAATTCGATGTGGCTGAGTTCGTGCTGATCCCAGAAGACGATTACTGTCCCTGGTTTCGTCCAATTCCTCACACAATTCAAACTCTGATTTTCCCTCAAATTTTGAACTCCGTCATGTCTGTCCAAGACTTCCCAGGGCTTCAAGCTTCGATCCCAGGATCTGGATCGACTAAGGGAGGTCCCAGAAGACTGAATTAAGCCCTAAATGTTCTTGGGTTGGCCTACACTTTGAATTGAACTTCTGAATTTGATCAAACACAGTCTCGGGTTCCTGGGTGCATTTCCGCTCAGTCTCCCCGTTCCTCCTCACCAAAACATCCACTCTGCTTCTCTCTCTCTCCCCCAGCAACTGATTTAGCCAATTCGAACCAACATTACCTGTCACCCGTGCTCTGTACAGTGTGAAAAGAAAATTCCAATGCTCTGTCTCCCATTTCCAACGACACCCAGAAATGGAGAAACAACCGTTCTCTGCACCCCACTGTCCCACGAATTCTGTTTCCCACCCAAGGTATAAACAATTCTCTACACCAAGTCCCAGCAATTGGTTCCTAAACAAATCGCCCGTGCTCTGTTTTTCAGAGAAGGAACCGACACCATACACGGTTGTCCCCAGAACACAGCCAAAATTACCGTTTTGCCCTCACTTGATAATTTACCAAATTGCCCCTCACGCGTTCTAGACCCGAAACTTGGTCATTCGAACTCCGATCGATGCGTGCCGCCTGTCTACGGACTCAGGGCATCGAGACCATCCTAACGGCCCTCGGTCCTCGGCCAAAAGACCTCGCAGTCAAAAAGTCAACATTTTCTCCTATTTTATCTAAATTACGAAAATGCCCCTGGACTTCCGAACGTCATAACTTTCACCACGAACGTCGGAATCGAACGTGCCACCTGCCTATGAACTCGTGACGTCCCGAACTACGTCATGGTCATTGGTCAAAGTGCAGTTGACCGCCTGAATTAGAAGTCAACGTTTTACCCACAACCAGGGGCAAAACGGTCATTTGCATCGTTCGTCCGATTCCACCCAACTAATCACCGATTAACCCTCATTAATCACGATCAATTACTAATCTAATCCCGAATTCTGGGATGGGTCGTTACAGGTTTGCTAGGTTTTAGAGGTTTTAGTTTATAGTTTTAAGTTCCTAAGATCAAAACAAGAAGATTAGGATTGATTAGGAGTGGAATCGGACCAAAACGAGAAGGGAAAACTAGTGGACCGGTCACGCTGGTCCAAGTTACAGGCATGAATCGGACCGGCCGGTATGAACCGCCAGAGGAAGAAGACGAAGCACTATAGCACTGGCGCGTGAGACCCACGTGCAGTGCAATCCCAGGGCGCGTGTGGGCACGTGAGGGGGAATTTGAGGATGGTTCCAACATGTCAAATCATCTATTCGATGTAACGAACATTTTAGGACTGGTTTCTAGTCGATCGGACATCGTCTCGATATGGTTCGAGCTATCTGAAGATTTCGGTGCGCGTTTAAAAATACTTAAAAATCCCGGAAAATTATGGGACTTCAATGAGAGGTTAATGAGGCTATTAGTAACCCTTTAAATTAATTTGGACAGGTTTGGAAGTCCCAGAGATGACAATTGACCCGGGAGAGCCGTATTGCACTCGTATCGAGGCGGCAGCGCGGACGGTCTGTGAGTGAACTTTCTTTCTGAAATCAATGCATGCATAAATGCTATATATAAATTTTAATATGTGTTTTGTGATTACTTGAGTGCATTTTGGTGTGTGTTTACGTATGGGCACGTACATCGACGTTTTCGGGTTTATACGCGCTTACACTTTCGATTTTCATGAAATGGTTTTGAAAAGTAAAACGACCCATTTGATATTGATTTTAACTCAGGCATGAGACCCATTTGGATTTGGTTTTGACTCGGGCATGAGACCCTATTGACGACCCGTAGCTCTGAGTCGTGGTCGTGACGGGTGTTGTGTGCACGGCGACGGACGACGTGACGCTCGCCTCCGGATTGGGATACGTTCCTTCCGGAGAGGTCACGATGCACGTCTCGTTGTCGAGAAGCCAATGGAGGCTTGACTTCGGAGTGCTGACGGTTTAGAGGATCGATCGGCGACGTGTGCACCATGGTCTAGAGATGGTCACGTCAGTGATGTATTCACGGCGACATACCAGGATTAAGAGCAGTTCTGGATTGATGGTTGCACGCATCGCTATGATCGGGATCGTGACTGACCCTGAGATATCGGCTCGATGCCCAGTTGATTCGAGTTCGAGCTCGATGCCCAGTTATTGTGAAATCGGGCTAGTGGCCCTATTGAGTCCTATGTTCGGGCGGAAGGCCCAATTGATTTGTGTTATCGGGTGTGAGTTCCGTTTTTATGGTTTTGTATACTGGTATGTATATACCCTCCGTATGAGCTAATTGATTGGTCTTCTCCAGTCATCGACCAGGAGAGTCACGATCCAGAGACCAGAGTGGGTATCCCCATAGGGATCCCTTTCCAGGAGTGGGCGTTATGATGTGGTCCTGGACCAGATTCCGGAGAGATGATCGGACTAGGTCCGAAGATGAGCCTCCCGGATGGAGAATTCCTGAGAGAACACTCGGAGTGAGACCCCGAGTAGTATGCATACTTATATATATTGAGACATCGTGACTATATCGGGGATGTGTTCCCTAGGGGTTGTGTGCCCCGAGATTGGCATCTTCTCCGGAAGTGCCTAGGATGGGTTATATATGTATATATGTACATGTGTACGAGATTTCACTGAGATGGCGTTGGGCTGAGACCCACGCGTATTGGTTTTGAGCTGAGACCCCGTATGAGTTCCCACGTGTTTAGGTTTGGGCGGAGGTCCCATGTGTTGTTCGACTGATTTCGGGCCAAGGCCCAAATGGTTTGATGGTTCATGACGGTTTATGGGAACCGGGCATGAACCCTAGAAATGGTTTTTGAATGCATGCATATGTTTTTAATGAAGGGCATAAAGGTCTTTTGTGAAATATTTTTATAAAATATTTGTTTTGTCCACTCACAGCTTTTGTGTTTTGAATGCCCTTCAGGTTTATTGCGGATGCGGCTATAGCCCCAGTTGGGCAAAGGACGGAAATATCCCTGGTCTAACACTTCGTGTCAGACGGGAGCAGGCACGTCCCACGCTAATCCCGAGGGATTTGGGACGGTTCCTGTCAAGTTGGTATCAGAGCAGAGTGTGTGCAGATCGAGGATGTGATGTCTCTCCAATCGTAACAGCCCATCATCAACCTGATAGTTAGGGTATTAGTACGAGGATTCGGTCGAATCAACTTTAGGTCGTGTGGGGTCAGTTTAGCAGAAGAAGCCGTGTTTTTCGATAGGTTGGAACCTCGAGTAGGATCGTTATCCGTGAGAATCCGACGGCTTAGAGCCGCATAGTTACTAGAATGAGATCCAGTGGATCAGTAGACGTAGTAAGACGACCTGAGAGTCAGGACCGCTGAGGCGTCGTGACGGACTTGGAACGGAGCGTAGGGAAACCCGTGGAGGTCGGACGTTGGGATCGTCCACGATGGAACCGCAAGGATTGAGATTGTGCTGTTTGGAGTAGTCAGACGCGTGAGGACCTTAGTTGAGACTGGTTGGAATTGGACCGTCGATCCTATGTGGCTTGAGAGGCCACATTTATAAGTGTCGAATCCCTCCTATATGTCGGCTGGCGAGAGATGCCGGCGTAGTTGTGGTGTGATGCAATAGGATAAGATTACGACGTGTAGCAGTGGTGCATCGTTAGGCACGGAATTGGGCCAAGTTTTTGCGGAGGCCAGCGGCTGAGAGTCGTAGAGTTACAAGAGGACAGGGTCCTCATGTTGTGGTTACTGGTTGTTGGGATACCAGTATCGGAGTACCACGATCCTTCGGAGTCGAGGCGAGGGATTACTTGAGA
Organism: Prinsepia uniflora; assembly: GCA_032719365.1. NCBI lineage: Eukaryota > Viridiplantae > Streptophyta > Magnoliopsida > Rosales > Rosaceae > Prinsepia > Prinsepia uniflora. Next base: position 49,555,861 of record CM064862.1, read on the forward strand.
TGGATATGCTGCAGCAAACAACCGGGTTGTGTTAACCCTAGTCGGTGATTGGTTCGACGAGTTACCAGGAGTATGATGCTTGTCGATCGGTTTTCGAGGTGGAACGATCGGTGTATGTTGTGTGTTGAGCAGTTAGTACCGGCAGTGAGTTGACCGCGTAGTTTTGGAGTCTCGATAGCAGAGTGCTTCTGAGATCGGTCTGCACGAGGTTGTGGCAGACGCTGCTGTCGATGGACGTAGTTGAGTCTTATTGAGTTGGATAGGCTCAGGTTGCCGTGACGATTGTGACGATAGGATTCGTCAGTCGTGACGAGGATACGAGGGTGCGTGGGTGACACACGTTATGAGCAGTGGTTTGGGGAGTTGGCTCGGTCAAGACCGAGTGCGATTACAGAAGAAGAGGAGTTTCGAAGTGACCAATGTGCCATGCAACCTTGTGAGGTAACAGAGAGAAGTGGTGACTGCTCGACAGGAGCAAGTTTTTAGGATTGATTTGATTCGCACTCCGTGTGGCAGTGATGCGGTGAGTTAACGAGAGTAAACGACGAGCCACGAGCTGAGGATAGCTCAATTGTCATGTGCTCATGGTAAGGTTCTACCATTTCGCGACGAGAAGGATTTGTCGGAGAATATAGATTTTTCTTGGCAATTGGTGATGGTTGGTTGGCTACGGTTGACCATACCTCTTGAGTTTCTTGTACGCTGTTTGAGGAGAACCTGATAGTGAGAGATAGAATGGGTCACTACAGTAGTGATCGACAGTTGTCATTGATCGGAAAGAATGGACAACATAAGGACTGTAGTGAGGATTAGTGACGGGAGGATTGGTCAGGACACATAGAGTTGTCTGTGGATCACAACAGGAGCCTGTTGTGACCCTGTAGTCTGGTGGCACATCGGATTAGGATGAATTGACATCCTTTTGGATGTGCATAAACGGTATTAAACGAATAGGCGAGTTGGACTGTTTGCGGACATGTGGATGATGTTCGAGTTAGTTGTTGTGATCGAGTTGGTAGTCGTGCGAGTTTCGGTGGGCACTGAACGGGACGAAGAGGATCCCGAGTGGCTCAGTGCGAGGTATACCCAATACCTAGTTTGGCAAGGTATGGGTTGTACCTAGTTTTAAGGTACCTGTTCCGAGATCGTTATGGACGGTTGACACGAGTGCTAGGTGCTGGATTTGGATCCCATAAGGATTGGGACGTGCGAATTAGGTTATTGACGCGGACGGCAAGGGGAGAAGCCGGAAGAAATCACTGGAAGTGTTTAATCCTGAAGGGAAGGATTAACCATTACAGTAATTATCAGAGAATACTCTTAGTCGGGAAGAAGGACTTCTAGCTCAGGAAAAAGATCTGTTGGGAAGGTTAGGTGTGCTTCCAACATGGTTGCAACTACTCTCGATTTAGAGGCTGGTGAAGGAGACTTTTCATTTTCTGCTCCTTAGCAGATCTTGCTGGATACCGGAGAATGACATGGGATGACTTTGATGTCATCATCTGCAACTTTCCTCATGTTTATTGATGAGGAAGAAAACGAAAATGATGTCAAATTGGATTGATTTGAAGATCAGATGATTCTTGGTGTCACGTCTAGTGATGTGACAGTCGCGTACCCAAGACGAGACAGATTGAGTAATGTGAGAGTGATCGAGATGACGGAAGTGATTATGACGATCGTGAGGTATTCAGACTGAGGCCTGGTCGTCATTGGAGTGAAATGCCTGGCTGATTATCCTAAGCTAGGAGCAGAGGAGAACTTTTAAGGATCCCTTAGCATAGTTGGTGAAATGACAGAGTTTGGAAGTGGGAATAAAGGTGAGATAAGGACGATACGTGGATATCAATCAGGAAAAGATTAATAGACGATGCCTAGAAATGGATTTGAGAATAGAGATTGTGTTGGATTGAGGCTGGCTCGTGACGCACGATTGAACATCGGGCCGATGAGTACTATGATCGGATTTGTTCCGACATATTAGTATAGTGACCGGACGTCGAATGCGGTGTGCTTGAGCAGAGTTAACAGAGAGGGTTCGAATAGTTGGTGAGCCGAGAGCTCAGAGCCGTGTGGGCCGGTGGAACCTTAGTGCCTGTTTGTACTTTCTACTGAGACAAGTATTCGATTGGATTCCGTGTACACTCAGATGGGTGAGACGTCGATTGGTTGTCGACAGGATGAGTAGTACGATAGTTGGGACTCGAGGTGAGTCTAGATCTCAGCGAAGATCGCTGAGTGATGTGAGATGCGATACGGTATGAGGACTCAAGAGCGAGTCGAGATCAGAGTGTGCAGCGGGAGCACAGTGCAACCGAGGGCTACCGATTAGACACGATTACACTCGTGGACTTAGTGATTGTGACGAAAGTTGAGTATTGCTCTGTGGAAGCAATGAGAATAGTTGTCGGATCGGGTGCTGATTAGGACATCAGTTTTGATTGTCATATGAGAAGAACCATCAGACTGAAAAGTCCACTTGATGGTAATTGGTAGGTTGGAACGTGTCGGGAAGTTATACTATAAGGATCTGAAATCAACTTAGTATAACTAACCTGTCAGAGTGGCTTCGTGAGAGTTGAGATGGAGCTTGGGAGTTTCGGGGACAGTGTGCACCGATGAGTACGGTGTAGTGATGGACATGTACTTGTACATGTGAGCGACCGTGTTTGGAGACACGATTGAATTTCCACAGTTGGGTGTGGAAATCGGGTTAATTTGAATTTCGAGGACGAAATTCTTGAAGGATGGAAGATTATAACGACCCGTCCCTAATTAACGGGATTAATTAAGGATTAATGACAGATTAATGAGACTAATTGGGGATTAGACGAGGATTAGCGGGCGTTCAGGGTAAAATGACGATTTTACCCCTAGAATGGGCAAAATGTTGACTTTTTCTTCAGAAGGTCAAATGGACTTTGGTCGTTGACTGTGACGTAGTTCGGGACGTCACGAGTTCACAGACAGGTGGCACGCTCGATTCCAACATCCGTGGAAGAAGTTGTGACGATCAGAAGTTCAAGGGCATTTTGGTAATTTGGGTGAATAGGGGCTAATAGTTGACTTTTGACTCGGGAGGTCAAATGGTTGAGGGCCAAATACCATTACGTAGAGCTAGACGATACGAATCCGTACACAGGCGGCACGTCGAATTCAGACGTTCGACGGCGAAGTTACGGTTCATGGAAGTTCGAACGTACTATTGCATGTTTTACGAGATGAGGACTTTTGGCAGCAAGTAGGGCCTAGATATTATTGGACATGCCCAATGGATGAGTGACAAGTGTCACCCATCCATTGCGCATCCAAACCAACTCATGCATATCCCATTCCTTCATCATCAATCATTTTCTTCCTTTTCAAACCCAAAACCCGATCAACCTGCACCCCAAATCCAAAACCCTTGACCCTTTAAACATTTGTGAGAGGCCAAAGGATGAAGCGAGGATCAGATGGTGTGGTGGCCGGCCCAGGCAGCGCCGACGTGGACGGCGGGGGAGGAAACCGATCGAGGTAATCGGTTTTAACTGATTTTAATCTATTTTCAATTTCAATTATTATGGACCGTTTTTAATGATTGTTTTGAGTTAAATGGGTTAGTAGGATTGTGTGAAGAGGGTTTTGAGGAAGGTTAGAGGTCGAAGAACCTCTGGGGAGGTTTTGGAAAACTGAACCGTGAGAATAAAATTGGACTGGCCGGGTTTGCTAGGTTTTAGAGGTTTTAGTTTATAGTTTTAAGTTCCTAAGATCAAAACAAGAAGATTAGGATTGATTAGGAGTGGAATCGGACCAAAACAAGAAGGGAAAACCAGTGGACCGGTCACGCCGGTCCAAGTTGCAGGCATGAACCGGACCGGCCGGTATGAACCGGCCAGAGGAAGAAGACGAAGCACTGTAGCACTAGCGCGTGTGACCGATGCGCAGTGCAATCCCAGCACGCGTGTGGGCGCGTGAGGGGGAATTTGAGGATGGTTCCAACATGTAAAATCATCTATTCGATGTAACGAACATTTTGGGACTGGTTTCGAGTCTATCGGACATCGTCTTGATATAGTTCGAGCTGTCCGAAGGTTTCGGTGTGCGTTTAAAAATAGTTAAAAAATAATGGGACTTCAATGAAAGGTTAATGAGGCTATTAGTAACCCTCTAAATTAATTTGGACAGGTTTGGAAGTCCCGGAGACGACGATTGACCCGGGAGAGCCATATTGCACGCGTATCGAGGCGGCAACCCGGACGGTCTGTGAGTGGACTTTCTTTCTGAAATCGATGCATGCATAAATGCTTTATATATGTTTTAATATGTGTTTTGTGATGTATTGAGTGCATTTTGGTGTGTGTTTACGTATGGGCACGTACTTCGAGGTTTTCGGGTTTATACGTGCTTATACGCGCTTACGCTTTCGGTTTTCATGAAATGGTTTTGAAAAGTAAAACGACCCATTTGGTATTGATTTTAACTCAGGCATGAGACCCATTTGGATTTGGTTTTGACTCGGGCATGAGACCTTATTGAAGACCCGTAGGTCTGAGTTGTGGTCTTGACGGGTGCTGTGTGCACGGCGACGGACGACGTGACGCTCGCCTCCGGATTGGGATGTGTTCCTTCCGGAGAGGTCACGATGCACGTCCCGTTGTCGAGCAGCCAATGGAGGCTTGACATCGGAGTGCTGATGGTTTAGAGGATCGATCGGCGACGTGTGCACCATGGTCTCGAGATAGTCGCGGTAGTGATGTATTCACTACGACATACCAGGATTGAGAGCGGTTCTGATTGATGGTTGCACACATCACTATGATCGGGATCGTGACTGACCCTTAGATATCAACTCGATGCCCAGTTGATTCGAGTTCGCGCTCGATGCCCCGTTATTGTGAAATCGAACTAGTAGCCCTATTGAGTCCTATGTTCGGGCGGAAGGCCCACTTGATTTGTGTTATCGGGTGTGAGTTCCGTTTTTATGGTTTTGTATACTGGTATGTATATACCCTCCTTATGAGCTGATTGATTGGTCTCCTCCAGTCGTCGACCTGGAGAGTCACGATCCACAGACCAGAATGGGTATCCCTATAGGGTTCCCGTTCCAGGAGTGGGTGTTATGATATGGTCCCGGACCAGATTCCGGAGAGATGATCGGACTAGGTCCGAAGATGAGCCTCCCAGATGGAGAATTTTTGAGAGAAGACTCGGAGTGAGACCCCGAGTAGTATGCATACTTATATATATCGAGACATCGTGACTATATCGGGGATGTGTTCCCTAGGGGCTGTGTGCCCCGAGATTGGCATCTTCTCCGGAAGTGCCTAGGATGGGTTATATATGTATATATGTACATGTGTACGAGATTTCAGTGAGATCGCGTTGGGCTGAGACCCACGCGTATTGGTTTTGAACTGAAACCCCGTATGAGATGGTTTTGGGACGAGTTCCCACGTGTTTTGGTTTGGGCGGAGGTCCCATGTGTTGTTCGACTGATTTCGGGCCAAGGCCCAAATGGTTTGATGGTTCATGACGGTTTATGGGAACCGGGCATGAACCCTAGAAATGGTTTTTGAATGCATGCATATGTTTTTAATGAAGGGCATAAAGGTCTTTTGTGAAATGTTTTTATAAAATATTTGTTTTTTCCACTCACAGCTTTTGTGTTTTGAATGCCCTTCAGGTTGATTGTGGATGCGGCTATAGCAGAGACGAGACATTGCTTTCCTCCTTCGGATCCTGGCGCACTCTGATAGCCCCAGTTAGACAAAGGACGGAAATATCCCTGGTCTGACACTTCATGTCAGACGGGAGCAGGCACGTCCCACGCTAATCCCGAGGGATTTAGGACGGGTCCTGTCACAAATCTCTGGAATTCGGGTCATTTGGCCTACGATCAAAACCAGCCATATCTCGGCTATTTCACATCCATTTTCGACGTTCCAAAGATCAAAATCTACCTAAACTAACTAAGGAAATTATCTATGAAGTCATAAGGAAGAAATACTCACCAAGTCTCATCGTTCGATCTCACCATCTTTTCAGCCATGGCTTCCTAGAGCAGCTCCACCATTTCTCCACGCACATAACCAGTCCTCCTTAACTTAAGAGGGTCGCACGACCTTCAGGAGTTCGTTAGTACACACGGCAGCTAGTTTCCTATACCTAAACTGGAAACCCGACATGGAATCCTCACAAGTTACTACGCCACCCTCATTGTTTCCCCTCCTTTCACTCACCAGTCTCTCCCTTTTTCCTTCTTTCTCTCATTCTCTTTCCCTGATCAGATCGTCATTTTCTTAGCTTTCTTCATTTCTTTATCCAGTGTCTCACTAATCATAATAACATGCTATATTTACAGCCCTGACAATAAACATACAACGTATACCATGAATAATAACAATAATGAATCAATTCACATTGATCACCACCATACGCACTGGACCCAATACAAAAATCTTTTCAACATCTCAATGCCTCAACCACTGAATCTTATTTGGAACTTATTTATTATTATAGTTGGGTCTGGTATATTGAAAATTACTATGGCTTGTCATCTTTGGGTCACTTATTACGCGGACTTACACGATTATTCCCTTATTAGTGCATTGAAGTCACACATTTATTTCCTTACCAAAACTGACCGCCTAATAATATACTTGCAAGTCTTATGAAAACCACCATCTAAAAGATTACCACAAGATTTCATATACCACGAACATCAAAAAGCACATACTCATCTCATATCTTAATTAAATCAAATCAAACCTACAATCAGAATCTTGGGCCTGAGCCCAACACAACTCAATCATATACTCTGTAAAGTACCTCTTGGAAATACATCTGAATAAAAACATCACCAAAGTCCCATATCACAAATTCAGCATAACAATCATACACATCTAATCCTTGTCCAATTTCACATTACACAAATCCATGCATAATCAGTCCATGACACACAATATCAATCACCACATTCGTCATAGTAGGAACAATGAGGGAAAACAATGCTAGAACAAAAAGATAAAGTAGCACAGTATTCAAAATTGAGAATCTAGTTTCAACTAAGCATATCATAACCACAATAGATAAACTTCACACAAGTTCCCATAAAAGTTACACCAACAAAGTTTTCATAAAGAAGGGAACTTCCGGAATGATGGGAATTAATCCCTACTATATCCAAGTAAACTTACCTTATTTTATTTCTCTCCCCTCGCCATACCAATCTTACTTTAGTATTCAATTTTCCAAATTTCCTTGTCTCATTTAGCGCCCTCATAACTAGACTAATCAATCAAGTACTTAACCACTCAAATTAATGCATAATTATAACTACGCATAGCATATTATTCAAAACTTACTTCTCGGGTTATTATTATACTGTTGGTCAACATACTACTCAAGGATATAGCATCCGAGTGTGCGCTCAGGGACACACCATTTGAGCGCTAAACGCACGTCATATCACATAACCACTCAGGGATACAGCATCTGAGTGTCCACTCAAAGATACAGGATCTGGGTGTAACCTGCACAACTCAACCATTTATGGATACAACACCTAAATGGCCACCCAAGGATACAGTATCTGGATGTTACACACATAACCATAGGACACTACCGGTAAGCCAAACATCATATCATATAACCACTTTGGAACTACGGAGCCCAGCTCGACTTCCGAGTGGTCACTTAGGGACACAACATTTGGGTGTCAACCATATAACTCAACCACTCAGGGATACAACATTTGAGTTGTCGTCTAAGGATACATCATCTGGACGTTACCCCGCAACCTAACCATTCGAGAATACATCGTCTGAAGGGTCACCTAATGATACAACATCTAGGTGTAACTCCATAATCCAGAGTAACATGTTCACAACATAGAATGCACCAATATTGAGGAACCATATACTAATGACAAAGCAAGCACACCCCACCATTAATTATTATTTTCATCGTTATGCCATATTACCATCATGTCATGAAACCATCACATATATCATCAGTCATATCTCATCCAATCATCCTTATCATTAGCATGATATGATTTATCATAGAAATATTCTAATCTTCTGAAAATCATCAAGTAACTGTTTAACAGTCATACTCAAGTTATGTCAATTTATTCAACAAAACAAATTTACCATTTCATAAATTATACATTGAAACAGCTTTCATAAAAGCACTAGGTAACTATTAGAAATCACCTCCAAATTATGCCAACATATATTCATTTTTACAAGCAAAAACATTATGATGAAATAGAATCTCGTAAAACGTGTGTTTGAACTAGGTTAAAACTAAAATCATCAATAACCATTTACAACTAATGCCAAATTAGTACGTTATCATTGCTCATCAATTCACGTTTAAATCATCTCGACATACATTCATTAAATAAAAGACACAAATATTTTGAAAACCAAATTTAGTTTATCATCATCTAATAATCACAACTTTTAGATAATTTTTTGAACCAGATTTTAACCAAATTACTGCTTATGAACAATCTCGTAAACATATACCTTAAATAGTTTCATAAAAGTATAAAAAAAATCATTTTAATATTCATTTCCAAATCAACTTCCAAATTAGTATATCAACCAGACAATAATCTTTGTCTCTCGATCTAAACTAAATTTCAATCCAGAGTTTATCACAATCATCGTTCCTAGTACATCTCGTAACACGTGTAATTCATAGGATTCCAAAACATTTCGATATCATTTGAAAAAAGGTCATAATCAATACCAACATTATGCAGATCATGTAACAAAACAATTAAAATACGCTATACACAGAGCTGATATTGCATGACGAGAAAATTCATAACCTATGCTCTGATACCAAGTTGACAGGACCCGTCCCAAGTTATTGTGGAAAAACGAGCTAGTCTTGCTCCCGTATGACAACGCTTGTCGAACAAGGGACATTATTGACTTAAATAAAGTCCACATCTTATTCAATTAACCAAACCTAGTTCATCCTTGCGGGGTTTCCGCCCATGTCCAACCAATTCCCCAACAAGGCGACGAATGTAACAATTAAACTTACTCATTTCCTTGTCATTATGAGTATCCACCTTAACATGTTAGCGTGATCGTACACGATTTCATAACTTCCACAAGCTTCACTAATTGTAAGAAATCAACAATTGGTCGATTCAATGAATGCCCCACAGAAGACATTATAATTAGATGATATATATATATATATATATTATATAATTGCTCTACATAGGCATAAAAAACTACCAAATTATATCACCAATTACTTGATCAAGTACATAATTGACATTTCCATTTCTTTAGCCATAAACATGATTTAAAATATATAAGGTTGCATCTATCACCACCCAACATACCATTTCCACATGTTTAACAAACAATTTTAATTAGCACAATAAATATCCAATTACCATAATTTAGGAAGAATTAGAATAATTAAATAAAAAAAAATATATTGGATATTTGGAACAAGGCTTAAACAGAGTCTAATTAACCCCAAAACGATACCAAGAAGTTCCTAAAAAAATTTTAAAAAAAGATTTTCCATGTTGATCTGATGGCCAGCGGACGTCGCACGTGCCCCCACGCGTCACCACAAGGCCTCTGCGTATGGTGGCCACACGACTACACAGTTGTCATCTGCCTCAATCCCAGACCCAAAAGTCTAGTATTTGATTTATTTGACCTGTGATCAAACCCGGCCATATCTCGGCTATTTCACGTCCATTTATGACGTTCCAAAGATCAAAGTCTACCTAAACTAACTAAGGAAACGATCTATGAAGAAATACTCACCAAATCTCACCATTCGATCTCACCATCTTTTCGAACATGGCTTCCCAGAGCGACTCCACTATTTCTCCACACTCAGTACCACTCATCCTTAACTCTGGAGGGTTGCACGACCATCAAGAGTATGTTAGTACACATGACAGCTCGTTTCCTGGACTTGAACTGGAAACCCGACATGGAATCCAGAAGGATTAGGACACCACCTTCACTGTTTCCTCTCATTTCACTCACCAGTCTCTCCCTTTTTTCCTTTTTCCTTCTTTCTCTCATTTCCTTTCTTTCTCTCTGTATTTTTACCCGATCATATCATCCTTTTCTTGGCTTTCTTTATTTATTTCTCTTTTCTTCACTTTCTGTAATTCCTCACCGAATGCCCCTAACCCAACCAAGCCCTTATATTTATACATGAAGGGGAAAGTCGGTGAAGGGCTGAAAACAAAAGAGAAGGGAAGATTCTAGATGACCCCAGAATCCCACTTGTCAAATTACCATTTCGCCCTTCCAAGCAAAATTACCAAAATACCCCTTAACCACTTTTGACCTATTCTTAACCCATATGATCTCTGATTCCAACATTCTACCTGTCTAGGAATTCGGGACACTGAGACCTATGTGATGGTGTTCTCGAAAGACTCAAAGGTTGTTCATGCCAAAAAGTCAATTTTTTTACTTTCCTGGGGTAAAATCGTCAATTTTCCTAATCTTTCCAAATTTTCATTTTCTCGAATTTTGGGGGTGTTACAATTGGGGTGGTGTAAGGACCCGTCCTAGAAATTAGGGTTAAGACAATGATTAAGATGGGATTAGTGAGCTTAATCGGTGGTTAGTTGGTTCTGATAGGTTCGTTAGCGTAGAATGACGATTTTGCCCCTGGTTGGGCAAATAGTTGACTTTTAGTTCGGGCGGTCAATTGGATATTGACCGGTGACCGTGACGTAGTTCGGGACGTTATGATGTTCGGAAGGTTGAGGGCATTACCGTAATTTGGTTAAAATAGGGGAAAAAGTTGACTTTTCGTACGAGCGGATTTTGACACGTTGACCTAGGACCATTAGGTAGATCTCGTTGTCCTGAGTTTAACGACAGGCGGTACATGTTCACCGGACCTAGGGTGAGTAAGATACGGGTCTAGAACTTCGATGGCATAATCGTAATTTTTGACTCAAAGGAGGGGCATTTTGGTCTTTTGCACATTGGGATTTGTGCACATCAGATGAGGACAAGTGTACAGGTTTAATAGGATATTTTGGAAGGGGACCATTGGATGGTGGACATGTGGCAAGGGGCTAGAGGTTTCTAGGATTCTTCACGGTTCCAATTAAACGGTTTTGTCGTGTGTGTGCCCGTGTGTGTGTGTGTGTTCGGACAAGTGAGAAGCAGAGGGTGAGATGGAGAGAAATTGGACGTTAGCCGTGGGCGTTTGTGTGTCCTGGTGAGTGAGGAGTAACCAGAGATCGAGAGAAAGACAGTGAGAAGGTTGGGAGGTGAAGTGTTCGTGTGTGTGTGAGGTGTGAGCTCACGGGAAAACCAGAGAACATAGAGGGATTTAGGTGGTGGTGTTGCCGTGAAGGTGACCAATCGAGGCTGGTGGAGGTGTCCAGAGGACGGAGGAGGACGAGAGGAGTCGTGTGTTCACGGCTGAGCTCACAGCGGTGGCCTGAGCACAGGTAATTTCGCGTTCCCTTTCAAATGCTCTGTTTTTCCGTTTTGTTTCAAATTTATAGTTGTGAAGTCTGGGGCTGAGTCGAGGGTTTCTGTGAGTTGGGTAAGACTTAGTGAGGTCCTAGGAGTTGTTTAGTGTAGCCACCGTGACGGGGGAGGACTTGGGTGGCCGGAATGGAAAACATGGGACTGTTCGGGTTTTGCTTCGAGGTTGAAGACGACGGGTTGTAGGCTGTGTCGAAAATGAGGAAAATGGTGAAGGAACGGTGGAGAACCGGGTACGCCAGTTCAGACCGGTCGAGCTGAGGAAGACGATGATGAACAGTGTCTGGGTGCAGGCGCGTGAGGCCCACGCGCAGCCACTTTGGGTAGCGAGTGGAGGCGCGTGCGGTGGTTTCTGGGGAAAGTGTCAACTAGGTTTGTGGTCTAGAGGTTGTAACGAGTCTAGTGAACTAAGTTTCGGGTTAATCGGACGTCGTTTGAGGTTAGTTCCGCGAGGTTGAAGGTTTAGGGTTCAGGTTCGTTACGTTTAGGACCCGGGGATTTTTGGGGAAAATTAGGAGAGTCTTCGTAGACGTGTTAGTGACGTTCTTTGGTGACTTGTGACAAGATCGGGACTTCCCGAGGAAGCTGAGGAACATACGGGACGTACGGGGCGCGAGTGACGTGACGGTATCTGTGAGTGGACCCCTTACTTGTTTTATGGTTTTACATGTGATTTCATGATTGTTGAATCTGGTATGTTGGTTTTACATAATTGCAGGTTTTTCGAGAAAGTACATATTTGGCACGTTTTACGAGGAAGTTTGGAATTCTGCTTTCGATGCTATGATTTGGGATTTCAAATGATAAATGGTTTTCAATGATTATAAAGGAGTTTTGGAACATGATTTTGATGATCAAGGCTTTCGGTTTTGAAATCGGATTTCGGAAACGGAATTTGGTTTTAAAGTTGGAAAGTGGAATTCCAGATTTGGGTTCGGAATGACGGTTCAGGATGCCGAAAAGGCTTCGAACCAGTGATTTCGAATTCGGGTTTGGATGTGGATTGAGAAATGGTTTTCAAATGGTTTTGATTAGATTTTCTGGATCTGGTTATTGGGTTTAAAGACCCGGATATTGTGATTGACGGGGGACGTGCCCGGATTGGGTTTAAAGACCCGGATTGAGTTTAAAGACTCGGGAGTTTAAAGACTCGGATATACTAATATTTCCCCCGTAGGCCTATTGAATTTAAAGACTCGGGAGTTTAAAGACTCAGATATTATTAAGGCCTGGATTGAGTTTAAAGACTCGGGAGTTTAAAGACTCGGATAGGTCCAGCAGGTTTGATCGGATAATGATTGCTTGGTATTTATGTTTTATGTAACTGTTTTTATGCTGATTCTGCAACTGGTTTTATGACGATTCTTATGTGATTTATAACTGTTTTCAGCTAATGGGTTATGCATGTATGTTTTCAAAACGGAGGGCTAAAACCTTGATTTGCTTATGAAGTGGTTTTCGAAACTTTTATTCTTTATGGTCCACTCACACCTTCTGTTTTTAAACTGCCCTCCAGGTCGTGGTGGGGGTTGACATTGAGGCAGCGTCGGAGGCATAGAATTTTCGAGAGTGACCCAGGAGTGCTTAAATTTTCCGTTGTGCGTGTACCTTATTTATCGGTTTTCTTTCCTTGTATTTTAGTACTATGCTCTGTAAAACTTTGACTTCGGGGTGTTTAAAATTTCTCCTGCGTCTGATTGTGTAATTTGGTGGTTTTTTTTGTGAGTTTACTTTGGTTTAGTGTCGGGGTGTCAGAAGGGAGCAGGATTTACCTTAGTTTTCGGGGTGGAACCGGGGTGGGTCCTGACAGGTGGGTATTGATGTTGCATAACTAGAGTATGACTTACGCATCCAGGCATTTGGAAACCCCGACTATCTCACCCGTGACTTGGAGTTAGTAGTAGTGGTTGTACCTTGATAATTTGAAGACACTTTTTCAATGGAAAGACTTGTAAGATTCTCTTTGACTGCCAAGCTAAAGTGTTTCTTTACTTATACGGAGTTGAATCTGAGACTGATCCGTGGTTAGTTTTGATTAAGGAATTACGACTGTACTTTTGAGCATTATGAGGATAGATTTTGTAGTTGTGGATGACAGGACCCGTCCCCTGAGAAACATTGATAACCGTGTCTGGTCCTGCTCCCGTCTGACAAGTCAACTGAAGTTCCAAAATTACCCTCAGCACTTGCCAAACAAGGGATAACCATACATGTGCCCACTCATGTCTTCTCATCTCGATCAGCCTCGATCATTGTGCTACGACCTGGAGGGTCAATAAAAACATAAAAGGTATGAGTGGACAAAAATAAATAAGTTTATAAAACATGTTACCAAAAAAGACATTTAAACCCTCCACGTAAAACCAATGCATGCATTCAAAAACCATTTTCTTTTCTCAAACCTCGGGCCTTAACCCAAAACCATAAATCAAAATCCAAGTACGAGAACATAGCCCAAAAATCTATAAACCATATAAACCAGGCCACAACTCTAGCCAATTGAGCTCTAAACCGGGCCACAGCCCAAAACATCTGAAAACCATCGGAATCAACAGTAAAACATATTTCAATCAACATGCTGGATCCCATATTAACGAGTCTTTAAACTCAAAACATATATCAGGCCTTCCCAGGATATCAACAAGTATTTAAACTCAAAACATATCAATCAAGGGACCTCCCCCGCACATCAATCAACGGGTCTTTAAACCCAAAACCAGATCCAGCAACAGCAACAGGTCTTTAAACCCAAAACCATGTGTAAATCATAGAAAATCCAGAATCCATCGAAATCCAAATTCCAAAACAAAATCCGAAATCATATTTTATAAAAATGGGTCTCGTGCCCAAATTCACATTCAAACCCAATGTCACATCATCAAATCATTATCAAAACATGATATGTGTAAAACATATAAAATCATCCATCAAACCATCATCAAGGTATAGCATAAACCATATTCTCAAAATACGTGCAATTACGTATTTCATATCGAAATACGTGTAGATATGGAAATCGTAATTACCATAATCATAAGCATAGAAATCATACATCGAAAACATATAAAACAATTATGCATGCATTGAAATTTAGAAAGTAAAGTCCACTCACACACCGTCCAAACTGCCAACATCCGAACTGCACATTTTTCCATAATTTCCGAGAATCATGATTCCTGTCCAAAATAATTTTCGAGGGTCACTAACACTTCAATATAGTCCTATAATTTTCCCCCAATTTTCTGGGATTTAAATGCGTATTTAAACTATAATATAACGCTTCGGACCCTCAAAATTATATTGAAACGGTGTCTGATCGACTCGAAACCTGTGCCAAAATGTTCGTTACATCAAAAGGAGCAAGTTTCATGCTCGCCTCACTTCGAGATTGTGTCTCACATGCCCCCATGCACCGCCTTGAGTGGCTGCGCGTGAAGCCCACGCGCCTGCTACAGTGGTGCACAGTGTCACCAACTTCACCCGATTTCCCTGCAAAATGGATTCTGAGACTCGCGACTCGACCTGGTTAGAAACCCAGTAATTCAACATCATTTGCAACAATTGAAACTTCCATTTGCATTGTTTAAACCTCAATTAGAGATCTGTGATTTCGGTTACATAATTCTTTACCTCAATCCATTCGATTTGAGCTCGATTTTTCAAAGAACACCTGAGCACTGTTCATTCTTCGAAGTTCATCAATTCCAATCGTTTGTCTTCAAGTGATCCATCCAAAAGCTTCGTGGGACTCTTATAAACTTGTTTCCAGTTCCAATTGCATCCTTCCACCCATCCAATTACTCGAACTCAACCTCAAGGTTTCTCGAGGCTTGAGGGTTCTGTTCCTGACGAAAACACCCTCAATTTCCTTCGTTTTTGAAATAGTTTGAGTCGCCTGGGTTCTAGAAAGATAAATCTAAGCTCAATTTCAGTCATCAACATCAAAAATTTCAAATTCGACTTTGATCACATTGAATTTCAAATAGTTGGATTTCGGGTTTTACGCGACCTCTTCCTCTCTGGTTTTTTTTCCTGTTTCCCTTCTCCCTGTCATTCTAATATCCTCTTAATTTATCCAATTATCCAGTAATTCAATCGGTTGGGCGGTGGACTCATCTTGCTCAATCATGCTCTATTTTTGGTTTACAATACCCACACACACGGTGCACAACCAATTCAATCTCCACCTCTTGCTAATTATTGCCACTAATTGGAATAATCAATTGACGGATGTCACTAAATAACTTAGTGAATCATTAGGTACGGCTAAATCAGCCATTTAACCGTCCAACCGAAATTACCATTTTGCCTCTCCATCACATAGTTACCAAAATGCCCCTCATAGTTCTAGACCCGTAACTTCCACGTCCGAACTCCGATAGACGCATGATGCCTGTCTACGGACTCAGCTTCTCGATACCTACACAAAGGTCCTTACAGAAAGTCCAAACAATGTCCCGATCAAAGTGTCAACTTTTGGCCCTCAAACTAGGGGCAAAATTGTCATTTTCTTCAAATTTTTCAAAATTTTCATTTTCGAATTTCCAGATCGTCACAGTGGATGTATGGAGCAGGAATTTTTACGGGTCTATAGGACTTCTACACACTATTTATGTACCAGTTCTGGTGAGACTTCAGAGTGTAGGAATTGTGCTTGGAGTAGATAACCAGGGAGTTTTATTATCCAGTTATCTCATGAGGCATGTTTGTTGCGAATGGGTTATGGTGACTCAACTCTAGATTCCTGCATTGCATTTTAGAATGAAGTTGAAGGCCAAGGACATGCAGGGCCTTACGATTAGAATTATTGTAGCCTTGGTTTTAAAGGCCAGTTGAATGCGTCAGATGTTATCGAGTATGAAAATGGAATCCTTGAGGTGACGCGTTGTTTTTCTTGTGACATGCATCCTAGTAGGACCCAGATGTACCATATTCTTAGTGACCATTTTGGTGGGTTAACTTAGAAAGAAGCTAGTCGAGTTTGACTTTGGATATCCGGTATGTCAGCGAGTGAGGCTAAATAACCGAGACCTTTTAGAACATTGTAGTCATTTCCTATCTCGGATTAGAAGTAGAATCATGTCAACTTGGGCCTTATGTTTAACTTTCCTATGATCTAAAAGTCTTAATGGAGTTTGGGTTTTTGTGGATGGATTCACGGGATCAGTATACTTCTTCCTAGTGCAAAAGGATTTCATATTGGACCAATTTGCTAGTTGTTGTGATTGAGATCATTTGTTCGCATGGGAATCCAAATAATCTGTAGTATTAGACAAGAATCCAAGGTTTACCTCGATATTTTGATGAAGTTTACTGTGATCTTTGGGAATGAGTCTGAATTTCAGTACAATTATTCTTTCTTAGATGGATAGGCAGTCGGAAAGGACCATTCTGATTCTGAAGGACTTAGTAAGAACTTATGTGCTACTGATTAACAACTATCAGGATTTGCACTTGACATTGATACAATTCACCTATAGTAGCAGTTTTTAATCTAGTATCATAATGATTTCATCTAAGGTACTGTTTAAGAAAAAAGTGCATGAAATCTTTTAATTGGACTAATGTATGCAATGGGAGTTTATTGCCACCTGAGGTTATGGATGTAATAGAAAAAAGATCGAGTTTAACCGAAGATGGTTAAGGCAGCTTAGGGTCGTCAAGAAAGTATTCTTGACCGCCTAGATTTTGGACCTTGAGTTTCATCTTGGAGAATGAGTTTTCTTTAATTTATTCCCTTGTAAGTGCTTTGTATGGTTTAGTAGACGTGGGAAGTTGAGTCCCTGGTATGTTGGGTCTTATGAGTTTACAGTGAGGATAGGCTCGGTAATGTAAATGTTAGTTTGGTCTTCGGAGTTCTCTGTGGTTTGTGGGCTGTTTCGGGTTTCCATGCTTCAAGAGTACTTATATGATGAGTCTCATGTGTTAGTAGAGCAATGTGTTGAACTCAGAGAGGATTTTGAGCTTTGATGAGAAAGTTATACAAATCTTGGACCGGAAAGACAAGTGGTACGTTGGATGACTATTTTCCCTGGTTTTAGTTCTGTGGATGAATTTTTATGTGGATGAGGCCACATGGGAGCCCGAGGTACTGATGCAGGTGCAGGTTCCATAGCTTTTCGAGGGCCATGTTCCATCCCTTTTCGAGGGACAGGTTTGAATTTCGGGGACAAAATTTCTTTAAGAAGGTGGATTGTAATGACCTAGATTTTATTTGTGTGGTTTATGGGATTTTCCCAGGCTTTTTAACTACGGTTGGATGATTTTGCCCTTAGACCTTTATATTAGGTTGTTATTTGGGGATGGGTATTTTGGTCATAGAGGAGGTTGGATATTTTTGCGTCAAGTAATTAGCATGTGGTTGGGAACCATGTGTTTTTTTTCCCAAAATATCATCTCCATCTCCATCTCTTTTTCTCTCCTCGTGCACTCGAAACAACCCAAATATCCCATTGATTTTAAGCCTTGATTTTGGACATTTTCAGCTCAAGGTGATCTTGGGATCGTGTTCCTTTGACCTTCATGAGAAAAACCAACTAAGTGTTGGAGGAAGAAACGTGTGGAACTGGCCATACTCGAAGAGGAAAGAAACCAAAAAGTTTTGGAGCTCTTTCTAAAAAGTCCATATGGATTCTTTCCATTCTGGCCCTTGGATTTGAATTCTTTGGATTGAGTAGATGGATTTCGACTATTAGAACGTCCAATTTGGTTGAGTTTTGACGGAGATATGAAAGTTTGAACACGACAGCGACTGCGGACGGAGATGGTGCACATCGGCGTTGACACCATTTCAGATGACCTGGTTCAGGTTTGGTGCTAATGTGGTGCTAATGTGGCCTGACTCGTATCAGGCCACGTGGCAATTGATATGGTGTGCCACGTGCAAGCATGCGTGGGGTTCAGACACATGGGATGGATGCCACTTCTAGTGGTGCGTGGTGGGGGCGTGGAGCCGTTTGAAGGCCCACGACAGTGCTTGATTTCAAGTTCTGATACGAATCTAATGGCGCTGGTTCCAGGTCAATCAAATATCATTTGGGGATGTTTTTGGGCGTCAAAGTGACAATACTTAGGTTTAGAGGGCGTTTCTTAATCTAGGATTTTGGAGGAGTACATAGCTTGGGACTAAACTCAATTGGACAGTCTGTGAGTGGACATTTGCATTTGTAACTATTTTGCATGCATAATTTAAAAAAAAAACTATTTTGCATGCATATTAAACTATTTAAATGATTTATGATAATATTTGGATTGAAATGATTTGAATAATTATTCTGGTTGTGGTTACTTTTATTTGCGAATTTATGGTTTTTGAATAATTATTTGAGTAGTGTTTTGGACACATGTGTTTTATAGATTTTTGTGGAAACAGTATTTTCAGCTCAGGCCCGGTTTAAATGTTTTGACTTGGATTTAGAGTCATGGATACATTTTGAAACAATGTTTTGGCTTTATTACTTAGACTATTTCCATAGTTCCCCATCTTCGAGAGTTTTGACTAGCTCTTCGACGTCCAGAGCACGACTCCACAGATCTTGAGGCTAGAGATGCCATAGTTAGGGTTTAGACATCCAGAGCACAGCTCCACAGATCCTGAGAATATCTACACGTAGTACAGGGTTCAGGTTAATAGTGGTCAGGTATTGAGGATTGGTTATACGAGTTACTGAATGTTGTGTCCAGGTTTTCCTGATAGTTTTACAAACGAGGATTTTAGGGAAATGCGGGTTGCATGTATTTTTATACATGTTATGTTCACATTTTTTGGGTCCACGATCCATAAATTAATTTTATATTTGAAATCCCATGATTTTATAGTTAAATTTTGGATTTTTCTTTACATGCATGCATGTGTTTATAATTGGAAGGTGATTGATAATTTCTTCGGAAAATTTGTTTTAAATGTTATTTTTTTCCACTCACACTTTTGCCATTAGAAATTACGGAATAAGGTTTGTACTCTTACAATTGTTCTACAAGATGGAGGTATAAACCTAGGGAATGCAATACTACAAAAGTAATGAAATCCTTTCCCTCTACAAAATTAAAAGGTAACTCGTCAATAACCACCATCCTAAGACATGCAGTTCTACAATCTTCCTTACTAAATCTCGTTGCCCCCAAAATACTAACACTCCCAAATTGATCCTTGGAAATAACCAAAACCTTTTGGGCTGAACTCGCTGCAGAAACTCTATAAGGGTTGATGATAGAGCTTATCCCGAAAAAACATCTCATAAACTATGTATGGGCCTTGCTCCCGTTTGCCAGACAAGGGATATTCACCTTATCAATCATGCCTCTGCCTCTCATTTAGCTCTGATCTTTGTACAACAACCCTGTATGGTATCAAAAACACGAAAACCATGTGAGTGGATAAAAATAAATAATTTAAAAAACATAATTTGAAATGCAACATTTTACTCTCTGTCTTTCTCAAGCTAAGCATGCATATAAGAAAAACCGTTCAAACCTCAAGAAAAACATAATATAATTAACAACCTTGAAAAGCATGCAAATTGACTAAAAAGCATCAAACGCCCGCAATCAAGACCACTCGCACACACCTCACCACAATAATCAACACAAAGTCATCACAACAATCACATAATCAATCTACAACCAATCGACATACAACTCATCCTCGATGCACAACATCTGTCACCATGTCCACTACACTACCAGTAGGCATATCACTCGAGATTTGGAGCCTAGCTCAACGTCCGAGTGTGGACCTCACACACCCATTCAAGATTTGGAGCCCGGCTCGACGTTTGAGTGGGAACTAACTTAGGATCTAGAGCCCGGCTCGACGTCTCAGCCAACACCAAACTAATCTCAAGATCTCGTGTAACGACCCGTCCCTAATTTTAAGAATTAATTAGGGATTAATGATGGATTAGCCTCGCTGATCGGGAATTAGCCGAGGATTAATGGATGTTTAAGGTGAAATTACAATTTTACCCCTAGATGAGGGCGAAACGTTGACTTTTAACCGGGGAGGTTCGATGGCCGAGGACCAAGGACTGTTACGTAGATCGAGGAGATACGAATCCCTAGACAAGCAGCACGTCGAATTCAAACGTTCGACGGAAAAATTATGGTTCACGGAAGTTCAAACGAACTATTGCATGTTTTAAGTGGCGAGGGACTTTTGGCAGCAAGTGGGGCCCAGATATTTTGGACAGGCCAATGGATGAGTGACAAGTGTCACCCATCCATTGCTGATCCCTAACATGTTCATACATATCCACCCCTTCCCCATGTTCGATCATTTTCCCCACCAAACCAAATCCGAGCAACCCCTTCATCCCAATCCAAACCCAATCCCCCTCTGATTATGTTTGAGAAACCAAGAGAGTGAGAGAAGTGAAGGATGATGGTGGTGGCTGGCCAAGGATGGCGCCGTCGTGGACGGCGGAGGAAAATCGTGCAAGGTAATCAGTTTTGCCTGATTCCTTCTATTTTTTATTTCTTACGTTATGCACCGTTTTAGTTGCTTGGAATGGGTTTATTAGGTTGTTTAGGAAGTTTAGAGATGGTTTTTGGTGGTGGTGGACGACTATGAAGCTCTGGGGAAAAACTGGGAAAATTGAGACGTGAGGGCAAAATCGGACCAATGGTTTTTTTGTAGGTTTTAGGTAGTTTTTTTTTTCATAGATAGGTTCCTAAGATCAAAATAGGAAGATTGGAATCGATTAGGAAGAAAAAGGATGAAAATTGAATGGTTTAGGATCCTGGACCGGTCACGCCGGTCTAGTTGGACCGGATTACAGGGAAAAATCGGACCAGTTGGTCGAACCGGTCGGCTGGAGGTTGAAGACAGCACTGTAGTTGGCACGTGGCTGATCGCAGATGCAGACTGTAGTAAAGACGAGACATCACATTCCTCCGCCGGATCTTGGCACCCTCTGATAGTCCCGGTTAGTCGACGGACGGAATTATCCCTGGTCTAACACTTTGTATCAGATGGGAGCAGGCACATCCCACGTTAATCCCGGGGGATTTGGGACGGATCCTGTCATCTCGAGACCTTTGTAACGGTCTTCTCAGAATTCTCAAAAGAGGTTTGTAGCAGAAAGTCAACATTTTAACCTCTTCAAGGGTAAAATCGTCTTTTTACCTAACTTTTTCCAATTTTCCTTTTCTAGAGATCCGAGCCGTTACAACCTACCCTTCTTAAAAAAAATTCGTCTTCTAAATTTCAGAACTAGACCAATTTTATCTCCATATTCAAATTGGGCAATTGAGTCACCACTATACTTGTCCCCTTACGCTAAGACATCATGTACGATCTATTACCACAACATAATCAAGCATCCCATACAAAAACAATATGGAGACATCAACCCATACCAAATCACACGTACACAACCATTCATCATACCCGGGTTATCATATTTCGCAAGTTATTTGAAAGTCCACCATCATTCTCAACTAACCTCGGGAACTAGGCTTAACTAACCTTCCATATTCAAACCCATACTCAACTAGAAAACTAACTTACCAGTTTCCTTTCATTTTGGGATCCCGTTTGATTTGCTTATGTAATCTCATACCGAGCCTTTCCTAAATTACCAGCGTCACTCATATTCCATCAAATCATATTCAACTTGACCAAAACCTATTCCAATTACCACCACGTATCATACAAAGGGGTACATCTACATGACCTTGTTTCCATATGACTTTCATCTCAATATAATACTTATCAAACTCAAAATACCTTAAATCATTTTCAATTCCTTATTCTGAATCCAAAGCGTGAATAGAAACCTCATACATCCGGCTCTTTCTCGAGCCCTATTCATTACTTATGACTCTTTCCGAATCCTATTTCACAATCATTTCCTAGGGTGCTTAACCACTTTTGTTTTTAACTTGATTTCTAAAACTTGGAACTCACTATCTTATGCATCATATAGTTGGTTTAGATTGTTTGCTGTTTTTGGTTCTTATTAACTTTGTAGTGGATATCTCTAGCATGTTAGTGGTTAACTCGATCGAGTCTTCATTTTTAGTGCTTTGCTAAAGGACTAGCAAAAGTTAGGTTTGGGGGTATTTGATAGGTTGTTAATTATGCATGTTTTAGTTATGATTCAATATCCCTTTTTACTTTGCTTTTGTTTGATTATGCCATAAAATAGGAGAAATTAACCATTATTGTGAGCTATGTGCAGAATTGTAATGTAGGACCAAATTTAAGCTAAAAATGGAAGAAAGGACCTAAACCTAAGTTTTGGGTCCTAGCCGGGTTCCAAGACCCAAGTTAGGCTCTAAGTCCTAGCCGGTCCCAAGACTCATCACAAGGACCAGGCCCAAGTTCCAGCCCGCAGACCTCAACCCAGAACAACCTAGGTCCGCTTGCTTCGAAGGCCTGTTGATGCTCAGACCAAGTTCTAAGTTCATATGCCTAAGTTCATTTCTAGCTCGCCAGCCCAACTCTGCACTAGGCCCTGTTCTTGCGCCTAACTCAACACGCTGCACCAAAGTTTCACCTGCACCCAAGCCCAGGCCCATGCCCACACGGAAGTGACAAAGCTGACTAGCGGCTGACTCTCTTAAGTTCCCTAATAGGATGTGAACTCAAAAAGGAAGGAAATCAAGGCCAACAATAAAGAAGGAGCTTGCGCCTAAAGTTCAGGAGCCGTGTCCTATCTTTTAGGAGCTGACACTCGGGTACTTGAGGGCTCTTAGGAGCAGCTAGGTCGAAGAGCACTTAGTCATGCCTAGGATTTTGGAGGCTCTATAAAAGGACCAACCAAGGGGAGTTGAGGGTTGTTCTTGAAATCCTTGGAGTGTCAAAGCCTTGCCAAAACACAACCTCGTTCCTACACTTTGCTCCTCACATTTTCCTATTCAAAAACACCTAGTCCCTTGTACGGTTTGGAGAATTCCATTCACACATCTTGTTCCTTTGCAGGTTTAAGTTGTTACACTCGTTTCTTTACGTTTTCTTTCATCTATACATTTGTTTCTTTATGATTATATGTTATTACAATTAGTTCTCCTACATTTTATGCTCTTACTATGTTCCTTGTAATTTGGATTGATATTCTTGTTCTCTATACGGTTAAGTATTCTTATATTGAATTCCTTACGTGCATGCTCATACAATAGTTCTTATTATTTTCTTGGATTTGTATTTAGTTCTTACTGTATTTCAATTCTTAGCTTTAGTTCTTCTATGGTTTTACATTCATAGCACTTTCTTTTATGATTTTGGTTGCATCCACTTAAGGGCCGTTTTCACCTCTTTTGGGGTCTTGAAACTCTGCCTAAAGTTGGACTAGTTCTCTACGGATTTAAAATTCTTAGACTAGTTCCTTTGTAATCTCGGATTCATAGTACTTGGTGGGTGGCTTTCTTATGGAAGTTCATCCCTCGTCTACTTTCATACTTTAGTTTCTTGATTTTACTCTTTGTCCATTTAATGTTTATTTCAATAATGTGTATGTTATTTATTTCAAGCATGAGTGAGTAGTTTTTACGAATTAGGTTTACTTGAAGCCCTTACTATGAGTTGTTATACTTAGTTTTTTGTTTGTTTATCTTCATTATGTGCGTATTGAATTGAATCGATCTACTGTGCTTAAGTAACTCAATGGGATGTGTGTAAGAGTAGCTAACTTATATACATGAAATTCAAGATGACATATGCTAGGTTAGATCACCATATCTATCTAGTAAATGTAAGCATTAAGATTAAAAGGTGGACTTTTAGTTGTAGATTGATTCCATGAAGCTTAAGGTGTATTTATACTCTTCAGTTAATGCGATGTCATAAAATCCTTTTTGCATGCAAAGCATCACCAAAATGTTGTGATAGACACTTGAGAGCACATGCCATGCCTTAAGTATACTAAGCAAGAAAGGATAAAATGTGTTTAATGAGAATATGCTCTGCCTTAGGCACAAGCACCTAATTCAATCTCTAAATGAAGATGACTAATAAAGACTAAGGAAGATAACAATTGGTAGGGTGGATAGTGACCCTAATTCTACCTTAAAAGTAATTCAGAACTTAATCATTTCTTTACTTGTAAATCAAGCAATCAACACAATCATAGCGTAGGCATCTCCATCGTATATGGATCCAAAACGGTAAGTACAACTCATAAAGAATTTGTCAAAAGATGTTGCTTCACTAACAAGAGAAGCTGCTGGGATTTGGACCACATTACAAGAGTACTCCACTACATGGAAAACCTTCGTCAAGGCAAAGACCGTGATAGGGACATAAAAGGTGAGCCAGATCCCGATGAATGAAAGAGAAAGGGAAAGACAGAACTTTCGTGAACCAGATCCTGATGAAAGGGTCATGAGATCAATCAAGGTTGATGCTCCTATCTTTGATGGTGAGTTAGATCCTAAGGCTTTCTTGATTGTTTGGCTGCAATGGATCGTTATTTTGAATAGTATAAGATGTCGAGAAGGTATTAAGGTCAGATTTGCCAAGTATCAGTTGGTTGGTCAAGCGAACCTATTTGGACATACGTTGAGAGGCAAGTAGAGAGAGCTTGCCAAGACCCAATTGCCCATTGGGATGAGATGAAAGAATGATTGAAGGAGAAGTATGGTACTCTGTCGTATCAGCTACTATTAGACCAATGTCAATCTCTTCACCAAGGAAGCATGCCAGTTTCTGAGTACATTGCCAAGTTTGAGGAACTCATGTTGTGATGTGACATAAGGGAAGATCGACTGGTGACCCTTTCCTATTTTAGGACAAGCCTACAACCAGGATTGCAAAGAGAGTTGATTCCTCCTTATGTGAATTCGTTAGAAAGGGCTTATCAAGTAGTGCAAGAACTAGAACAGTGTCTGAAGACCACTAACTTTGTCAAAAATTCGAGCCGCGAAGGGCTGATCCTTGCACTAGTTCATCTAGGAAAAAGCTAGATCCCGCTCCTAAGGAGACTAATATGCCTAGCACAACGAATTGGGACAAAGGAAAGGCAGTGCAAGGCACAACAAGAGGATCTACTGAGTGTTCTGAATGCCAAGGATTTGGAAATTTTACTTCCTACTTTCCTACATGAGAAGCACCACTAACCCTAGCTCTGGCAAACACTGAAAAAAGTTATGATGATTTCAAAGAAGGGTTTATGAACCCAAAGTTCTACTCAGCGATGAAGATGGTAATGGCGGGTCTGGCTCTTACACTCCACCACACCTAGGGGTAGTAAGATGCGCACTGTCTCAACCTAATAATGACGATGATTGGGGAAGAGCCTCAATCTTCCAAACCTACGTCTAATGTGGGGACAAAAACATCAAGCTCATCATTGAAATGGGAGTTGTATTAATGTCGTGTCTACGAAATAGTTTTCCGAGTCGTGTTATCTCCTACAAATCATCCACAACCATACAAAGTATCATGGATCGACACTTCCCCTATTCCAGTTTCTCAACGATGCTTAGTGCCAATTCAACTGTCATCTTACTAGGAAGATATCTTGGATGAAACGGTTGTTTCCACGAGGCTGGGTGGCTATCAAAAGTTCTTCTTGAAATGGAAGTATCGGCCAGACTTTAACAATACTTGAATTACAAAGGAAGATCTACAGTGGATTGACCTTGGCATGTTAGAGCGATACTACAACTTTATCTTGCCGGAGTCGAGCTCTTCTGAATCGAGGAAAAATGATGAGGAATCATTGACAAACCCTATAAGGTTTACCAACGGAAGAGAGGAAAGAACAGACCTTCTAATTCAACCATATCTTTATGGTTAAATTAGACTTTCCTGTCCTAGTAGTTTCCTTTATAGTTTTGGATGTACAACTTTCTTTATTTTCTATTAAGATATGAGTGGAAATGTTTCCAAAATATACTTGGATTAGGATGTTCTTTTCAATTCCAGTTCAATTAGGCCTTCTAGTTTGTTTAGTTCTCTATAAATACCCCATTGTAATTCAATGGATTATTATGCGTTTTATGAATAAAGTCTGAGAATTATTTCCCGCAAAGGGCTGTTTGTTGTAAATAGTTTAATGGTTATGTCTATTTATGTAATATGTACTAGGGGTAGTTTTGTCCTTTTGTATTCATTAATTGTTCTCCCATATATAAGGGATAATTAATATTTGTAAACCCTAATTCTAATCTCATAGTAAACAGACGTCTTATTTTCTTCTCCCTGCTTCTCCATATTCTCTCTGCATTCAACTACCGGATTTCCTTCACAACACGTTATCAGCACGATCGTCTCCGAATCGGTGACCATTCAAGTGGAGGATAAATTCAATCAAGTAGGTTTTCCAAATCCTAGAATTTATTTTATTTTGCATCAAACCTAGAACCCATATTTCTAGAAATTGATTTGCATATTGCTTAGAATTGATAATGATATTGAATCCTAAGATTATGAATTATTTTATTTGATTGATTAATTCAAAACTTGATTTAATTTATTTAATTTGATCAATTGAATTATATGAATTATCGGTTTGTGTTAATATATATGTGTGATTGCATAGGCTTGAATTGAATTAGAAGTTGAAAAAAAAAATCACGGCAACATGCAATAGAAATCCATGAATGTGATAATTTAATTGGATATTGGTTTGATGTTTGATGTTTGTTTAAATTTTATAAAATTTAATATTTGATATTAATTATTGATAATTAATTGAAACTTGATAATTATCAATATCTATATATTATATACACTGCTTCACGATTTGAATGATATTTTTGGTTGAATTGATGTGTATGTCATTTAATATTTTGAATGATAACTTTGAAGGCCATGGATCTGAAAAATTGTATAAAATAAATAAAGAAATCAATAAAACATAAAAAGGAGGAAATTGGATTGATGCACGACTGGGAAGGTCGAATTGGGTGGATCACGGCCTAAATTTCCGCCACAATTGATGGCACCAACCATCAATTCGAAATAACTGAAGAGCCAAGAAGGCCACATCAGGCCATTTTTCCCTTAGGCCCGGAAGGCCTCTCACAAAAAAAAAAAAAAAAAACGTTACTGAGCCCAGAAGGCTAGCCAAAAAACAGAAGAAAAATGGGGGGCTCAATGGCCCGGAAAATTGACTTTCTGAGCCCTGAAGGCCCAGCAGAAACCGAAAACAAGGCCCAGCAGGCCCAGCCCAGAAGGCCAGCGTGCAGGCCCAGAGCCAACAGACGGATCGGCTTGGCCCGCCCAGATGTGGCTCGGCTCGGCTCCGGCCACCGGCTCGGCTCCGGCGACCGGCTCGGCTCCGGCGACCGGCTCGGCTCATGCGACCGGCTCGGCTCCGGCTCGGCTCCGACGACCGGCTCGGCTCCGACCAAAAAAAAAAAACAGAATCTTCTTTTATACTCCTTGGGCCTAAAACATACACTCATGCATGCCTGAAGCATTGCCATACTCCTCAATCAAGAAAAAAAAACATTTATTTATACTTATACATATTGTATCTTGTTTGCTTGTTTAGTTAATTCTTTATATATTATTTATCAATGTCATAGACCCCCTGTAAATAAAAGGAACCTGAAGCTTCCTTCATTGATATTCTAAATTATCATACCATGTTATAGAACCTGAAGTTCTAATCTGTTGCTTATGGATGCATTTTTCCCAAAGCACTAATCCTATTCATTAATCTTTGTAGAGCATGGCACATCTCAACAAATTGGATTTTGACGCACTGGAAGTTTCCGGAAGAAACTACTACCAGTGGACGGAAGATGTGAAACTTCATCTCACTGCCAAGAGAATCCGCTCAACCATCCAGGAAGACAATGTGGTTTCTGAGCATCAGAAGGCGGATGCTATGATCCTCATTCGGAGGCACATGGATCGCGCACTGCAGCGGGAATACCTGGGTCAAGAGGACCCGAGAGCCTTATGGGTTTCACTAGCTGATCGTTTCGATCACCAGAAGGATATATTCTTGCCTGAAGCAAGACATGATTGGCATAACATTTGTTTTCAGGATTTCAAATCCGTAAACGAATATAACTCTGAGATATGCCGTATCCGGTCTCTTCTCAAGTATTGTGGGGAGGAACTCACTGAAACTGACTTACTTGAGAAGACTTTCTCCACATTTTCGGCCTCGTGTATTGTCCTGCAGCAACAATACCGAGAGCGGAAGTTTACCAGGTTCGCGGAGTTGATCACTACTTTGTTGCTTGCTGAAAAGAACAATATTTTACTAATGAAAAATGATCAATCCCGACCTGTAGGCACTAGTGCAGCACCTTTGCCTGAAGCAAACGCTGTCGCACCTCGCGATGCCAACCGTGGGGGGAGAAATAGGGGACGTGGTAGAGGTGGAGGACGTAATCGTCCAACACATGGTGCACACCCCTATGGCCGGGTCCATGGTTACCGTGCCCCTCGTGGTCGTGGTAATCGACATGGTGGACACCCCTATGATCAAGCCCAAGATTACCATGCCCCACGTGGCCGTGGTAACCGTGGGCTAGGTCCACGTGGTGGATATCACGCTCATCCTGGTCCGCGTGCTCAAAATGAGAGAAACTATGGTCCGGCCCGTCGCCACCAGAATCAAAACCCACCGGACCTATGTTATAAATGTGGAGGTCGTGATCACTGGTCCCGCACCTGTCGTGCATCAGCTCAAATTATTGCCCAGTACCATGCTAGACGTGATACTCGAGAGGCTAATTTTGCTGCAGGACCAGTCCCCGCTGATACCACCCTAGCCATTGCCGATTTCCAGACCGCAGCTGGACATAATGAGGATTAAGTTATTTATATACCCATGGATATGATCGGCATTTGTGCCATTTTTTTTTATGCATATTGTTTTTTTTTATTTCTTCCATTACTTCACTGGATATTGTTTGGTGATTCATTTCCTTTTGGACTTATTTTGTTATTTGCTCGAATATTATTCAATCTATTTATTCATTTTTTTTAATAATACATGTGATTGTTGATTACTTTAGTTATCTTGATGGTTAGGCATGTCAAATGGTGAAGTTTGTTGTCTAGCCGACAGTGCTACTACGCACACCATCCTCCGTGATAGGATGTTTTTCACAAACTTAATGCCTAACCACACCCCGGTTTTAACTATTTCTGGAAAATCACACTTGATTGAAGGCTCCGGAAGAGCCCAATTTATGTTGTCCAATGGTACCGCATTTACCATTGATGAAGCCTTATACTCCCCACGTTCCAGCAGAACGTTATTGAGTTTTAAGGATATTCGAGCTAATAATTATCATGTTGAAACCACAACCGAAAAAAATGTGGAATATCTTTGCATAACATCCAACTTGTATGGCTGGAAGCGTACATTGGAGAAATTAAAATGCCTCAGTAGTGGACTCTACATGACCACTATTAGGACCATTGAGGCGAATCACATAGCTAGCCGGAAGCTACCTAACCCTAGCAACTACTTATTATGGCATGACCGATTGGGACACCCCGATCAAGGTATGATGCGCCGTATCCTCAATACATCACACGGGCATCCCCTTACAAATAAGGACCTAGTGTTTAGTGACACACAATGCCAAGCTTGCTCAATGGGAAAATTGAACACTAGACCATCATATGCAAAGATCGATAAAGACTCTGTCCCTTTCTTGTACAGAATACAAGGGGATATTTGTGGACCCATCCAACCACCATGTGGACCATTTAAATATTTCATGGTTTTGGTTGATGCATCGACGAGGTGGTCACATGTGACCCTATTGTCCACACGCAATGCTGCGTTCGCTAAACTCCTTGCCCAAATCATTAAATTAAGGGCCCACCATTCGGATTATCCCATAAAGTCCATTAGACTTGATAATGCCGGGGAGTTTACATCGAAATCTTTCGATGATTATTGCATGTCCCTTGGGATTGATGTTGAACATCCAGTTGCACATGTTCACACCCAGAATGGTCTCGCAGAAGCATTCATTAAACGTTTACAAATGATTGCACGGACTTTGGTTATGCGCACCAAGCTACCAATTTCTGCGTGGGGCTATGCAATTTTGCATGCAGCTATGTTGGTCCGGTTGAGGCCCACTGCCACCCAACCCTATTCCGCGTTACAGCTGGTAACTGGGTACGAACCTGATGTTTCGCACTTACGCGTGTTTGGGTGTACAGTTTACGTGCCAATTGCGCCGCCACAACGTACAAAAATGGGACCTCAACGCCGGAGGGGCATATATGTCGGCTATGAATCCCCCTCCATTATACGATATTTAGAGCCCTTGACAGGCGATCTCTTTACCGCTCGTTTTGCGGATTGTCACTTCGATGAGACAGTCTTCCCGCCGTTAGGGGGAGATAAGAACGCTAACGTTCCTGAAGAACGACGTGAATTGACGTGGACTGTCTCCACTATGTCTCATCTTGATCCCCGAACCGTACAAAGTGAGAATGAAGTGCGGAGAATTCTAGATCTACAGAGTGTAGCTAATAATATGCCAGACGCTTTCTCTGATCTAGCTAAAGTGACGAGATCACATATACCTGCTGCAAACGTGCCTGCAAGGATAGACGTCCCCGTAGGACGCGCCGTCCCAGATGGACGGGTCGTCCCAGATGGACAAAGTACGGCCATGGCGGCTAACCAGTCTTATGTCCCTGCCCAGAAGCGAGGTAGACCAATAGGTTCGAAGGATTCTTATCCCCGGAAGAGGACAAATTTGGCACAATTGAATCCCTTAGATATCACTATATCATCCGATCCATCTCATGAGATAATTCCGGATTATGGGTCTGTCTTAGAAGAGACGACGTTGGGGGACGCCTCAACGTCTGAACCCATTCCCGAGAATAGAGAGATCTCGGTAAACTATGAATGCTTAAATGAGATATGGAATCGGAATGATATTATCATCGATGATATATTTGTATTCGCAGTAGCTACTGAAATAATAACTAGTGATGATATCGAACCTCGCTCCGTTGATGAATGCCAACGTAGAGAAGACTGGCCAAAATGGAAAGAAGCAATACAGGTCGAACTTGATTCCTTGACAAAAAGAAAGGTGTTTGGACCTGTAGCTCCCACACCTCCCCATGTTAAACCTGTAGGCTTTAAATGGGTATTTGTAAGGAAGCGTAATGAGAAAAACGAGATTGTGAGATACAAAGCTCGTCTAGTGGCGCAAGGATTTTCTCAACGCCCTGGGATTGATTACGAGGAGACATACTCTCCCGTAATGGACATTATAACGTTCCGCTACCTTATCAGTTTGGTAGTTTCCGAAAAACTGAGTATGCAGCTTTTGGATGTGGTCACAGCTTATCTCTATGGGGATCTAGATACAGAGATATATATGAAAGTTCCTGAAGGACTTAAGCTATCTGATTCAAATAGTTCCAGACCACGGAACACGCTCTCCATTCGTTTGAGGCGTTCACTCTACGGATTGAAACAATCCGGACGGATGTGGTATAACCGTCTAAGTGAATATTTGATCAGATTGGGATATATGAATAATGAATTATGCCCATGCGTGTTTATTAAGAAGACAAGTTCCGGGTTCGCTATAGTGGCAGTTTATGTCGATGACATGAATCTGATTGGTACTCCTGAAGAGATCCAAGAAACCGCTAAGCACCTGAAGTTAGAATTTGAAATGAAGGATCTTGGGAGAACACACTTCTGTCTCGGCCTGGAGCTCGAGCACCGTGCAGATGGGATTTTGGTCCATCAATCGAATTACATCCAGAAGATGTTGAGACGCTTTAATGAGGATAAAGCAAAACCTTCAAGCACGCCCATGATCGTCCGGAGTCTAGATCCTAAAAAGGACCCGTTTCGTCCAGCAGATGACAACGAAGAGATATTGACACCAGAAGTGCCATATCTAAGTGCAATAGGCGCACTGTTGTACTTGGCTCAATGCACAAGACCAGACATTTCATTCGCTGTGAACTTGCTAGCTAGATTTAGCTCTGCGCCAACACGCCGCCACTGGAATGGCATAAAAGACATCTTCCGATACCTTAGAGGTACAGCGGATATGGGCTTATTCTATCCCTATGCATCGAGGAATGAATCACCCCCCCTTGGACCTCGAAATGATGCACGCCTCGTTGGGTATGCTGATGCAGGTTACCTATCAGACCCATATAAGGCACGTTCCCAATCCGGTTATATCTTTACCATTGGGAACACAGCGATATCTTGGAGGTCTACAAAACAGACCCTTTGTAACGACCCGTCCCGAATATCGGGATTTAATAATATTTAATTGTGATTTACTAATCTGGGATTAGTTGGGCGATTTTGGACGAATGGTGCAAAATGACCGTTTTGCCCCTGGGTGTGGGCAAAACGTTGACTTTTATTTCGGATGGTCAAATCGACTTTGACCGATGACCGTGACGTAGTTCGGGACGTCACGAGTTCATAGACAGGTGGCACGTTCGATTCCGACGTTCGTGGTGAAAGTTATGATATACGGAAGTCCAGGGGCATTTTCGTAATTTGGACGAAAGAAGGGGAAATGTTGACTTTTTGATCGGGATGTCCGATGGCCGAGGGCCAAGGACCGTTACGGAGGTTTCGTCGATGCGAATCCAACGACAGGCGGCACGCCGAAATCGGACTTCGTACGGAGAAGTTATGGTCTAAAACGTGGAATCGGGGAAATTTACGTCTCGGTAACCGTGTCGATTATTTTATTCAGAATTGGTGGTTGGAGGACACTTGGATGAGTGACAAGTGTCACTCACCCATTGGCTAGATTGGATCTTGATCCACTAATCATAAACTATACTAAAAGCTTCCACTACATAATAATCTAGAATTTAATCCTTGCTTTTGATCTGAACCATCCATTCCACCCCCAGATTGCATCACAGCCGTCCATCTCATTTTCCCCCTTCCATTTCCGATCATTCCTCCCTCACCGTGAACAACAAAATTGAGAGATTGGGTTCTGGCCATTGCCAATCTCTCTTCCACAATTGATTGCACAAATGTTTAATTGGTGAGTTGGGGAAGGTTCTGGCTGAGGGAGAGCACGGGGGACGGTGTGGGGTGGTGTAATTCGAGAATCAAAGTTTCGGGGAATTGGAGGGAATTTCGAATTGGAGTAATTGGGCCGTGTCGATCAAAATGGGGATTAGCTGGAGTCTTCTGGGATCAAAACGTGAAGCTTTGCAGCAAAAACGACAGGAAACCATGTCGGATTGAGGGAGAACTGAGCTTCCATGGCAGCACGATTTCGAGCTTGGGTTCAGTAAGTTTAAGGTGTGAATTCATCAAATTGTTTGTGCAGAAACATCCCTTACACTCTCACGATGCTTACTATATGATTTAATTTGGAAATCAGGGACGGAATCGGTGAACCCGATTTGAAAACCCGTCAAGGATCTATCGTGAGTCGTGGAGATTTTTACCCTAAATTGTGTAATTCAATCTACAGAACTTAGTTGGTGATTGATTACAAGGGATCAGTGGAAAGAACGGATGGATTTGATGTCGAATTGGGTGAAATTGGACCGGGTCTGTTCGCGGGTTTTTCAACCCGTTTTACAGACAAACGGGTGAGAGGGATGACTGTGCGGGTTACTGTAGCAGGCGCGTGGCTTCCACGCGCAGCCGCTTGCGGTGGCGCGTGGGGGCGCGTGAGTGCGAATCCCGAGGTATGATCAACATGACTTTTATCCTATACATTGTAACGAACATTTTGGGATTGGTTTCGTGTCGATCGGACACCGTCTCGATATTGTTCGGGATGTCCGAAGGTTTTAAATCCAGTTTAAAAATACTTAAAAATTCGGGAAAATTACGGGACTTGAATAGGATGTTAATGATGAGGTTAGTGATCCTCTAAATTGATTTGAACAGGATTGGGAGTCCCGGTGATAGTGAGGTGGCCCGGGAAGGCCTATGGCACGCGTATCGAGGCGCTCGGTTAAACGGTCTGTGAGTGGACATTGGTTTCATAAATTCGATGCATGCATAACTGTTTTATGATTGTTATAATTATGATTAAATGATTTACTTTGGATATCGGTGAATTTAAAATGATTTCACGCATTTCGAGGTGAATTACGTATTTGCACGTAAACCGAGATTTTCTGGATTTTCACCGATTTCCATAAATGTGGTTGAATATGATTTCATGAAACGGTTACGAACTTGAATAAAGTAAAATCGGGCCAGGGGCCTAGTTGAACTATGAAATCGGGCCAGGGGCCCAGTTAACATGTGGATCGGGCCAGGGGCCCAGTTAACTTGTGAAATCGGGCCAGGGGCCCAGTTGATTTCTACATGTGATTGCGGGTCGGGGACCCTAAAATGGAATTGAATAAATGTTTCCTGGTTTACATTTTATATATGTTCACATGCTGGAATCTATAAATGGTTTTGATGATATTTCGGTTATGGCACGTTTCACGGTATTTGGGCATGAGACCCGTTTGATGAAACGTAACGAATGGTTCGGATTTTATCTATGTATACCTATATGTTTTGCATGTGGATATCTATAAAATGTATTTGGTACTGCACTGTATAGATCCTTCCATATTATATTGTCTCCTCCGGATGAGGTACCCCGGAGAGGTCACGGACGTCTAGTACGTCTAGCGTCTATGACGCTAAGCATCGGGGATGCTGTACCCGAACGGGGTTCGGGGATTGAACTCGGAAATTGATACCCGAGTGGCACGCGTAGCCTTGTGATTGTGACCTTATTGACGTCAGGGACGTCAGACATCAGGGATGTCGGATTGGAGTGTATAGTGCAGTGGCTAAAATAATGGTTATGGTTTATATGCCTTATGGTTCATATTACTGGATTTATGAAATAACTCTTGGGTTTACTTTTGGAAATTGAAACTATGCTTTGGTTTCCGGGCTAAGGCCCTAATGGTTATTTCTAAATAAATATGGGATTATTGGTTTTTGGTGCATGCATATGATTTTACTGAGGGGCATAAATGTCTTATAAATGTTTTTAACAGACTTGTTTATTTTCGTCCACTCACAGCTTTTGTTTTCAATGCCCTTCAGGTTGATTCCGGATACGACTGCAGCAGAGACTTGAGCATCGTACACCTCCTCCATCGATCCTTACGCACTCTGGAAGCCCGTTTGGGCAATGGCAATCGATTATCCCTTGTCTGGCGCCTCTTGTCAGACGGGAGCACGTCACATTCCATGGTAATCCCGGGGGGATTGGGATGGGTCGTGTCAAGTGGTATCAGAGCAGGTTTTGCTCTTTTGTGCGCGAAGGACGAGGGTGTGATGTCTCTTTGGGCTGCTGTTCCGTTGTCAACCTGATAGATAGTTTTGGGTTTGTATGGTGAATTGGGTGTGTTTGGCCCGATACGCCGTGCATGGTTGCGATTCAACCCAGGTGGGGTTGTATACGATTAACTGGTAATGTGGGACCGTCGGTTCGGTCATGTGATGATGGATTGTTGTGCCACTGGGCACAGCTAGGTTCAGGGAACCCCATTTGATTGGAAATGAGAAACTCAGTTGAGTATTGGTCTATGTTTTGGACCCTAGTAGTGTTGGCTAGTGTACGGGGGTTGGTGCATCGGAGTTAGCCGATGACCTTCGTGGTGGAACCTACGATGGAACCCACGTTGAGTTGACGATTGGATTGGATTGGACGTCTATATGATGTCAGGACCGCGGGGTCGGTCAGGTTGTGGATTTTACTGCAAAAGGCAGTTGGGTTCGGTGGAACCCTAGGGTGTGACCTTGGAACCCTAATTTATAATTGATGGACCGAAAGGTGAACCTTAAGTGAGAATTTGTGCTGCGACGTGCGGCTGAGGTCTTGGATGACCATGTGGATGACTCTAGTGAGTCTTATGGGTTCGATCTACGGATGCGGTTATGAGATAAAATATGGAATACCGTGTTGGATCGAATAGTAGTGTGATGTGTGGATACGGATCTTGACAACGATGACTGTTGGTCGACAGTTGTGTCGAGATGACTGGCTATCGAGGGTATTTAGTGTGGTTTTAATACTTGGGGATGTTCAGGGAACGTCCATTATCCTGATGTGCCAGTGGTCAAATTGGAGGTACCCATAGTCGTGGGGTACGAGTGGTGTTACGGGATCGTCGTTCGTAATGAACGGAGATCCAGGGTAACAACTTTGCACGCTGTGTGCTAGCATGGATGTTCGTGTGCTATGTATGGATGTCGGTATGGTGATACCTTTATGCCAATACTGGTATGGATGCCTGTGTGCTGATACTAGTGTTGATGATGGTGCGATGGTGCTGGTACTAGCGCTGGTGCAGGTGTCAGAAATTGTGTTGACAATGAGCCACCAGTTGGGGTGTGACTCTGTCATAATGGACCGATGATTGGTATATGCGACTCAGTGGTGGTTGAGTCTTGGACTGGATGGGATCTAGTGGAGGTCGTGATGTGTTGGGATAAGTCTTAACAGGTATATGATGACAGGTGATGAATGGATCAAATGGTATGATTGAAACTTGGGGAATCTAGGGACGATGTTCCCTATGTCATGCGAGTTGGTGGATTTGGGGAGTTGTGGTCAACTCCGAGATTGGTAAGTTTGTGTACTTCTTATATCCCCAGGAAATACAAGGAAATTATTGAAATTGGAAAAGTCGGGGAAACCATTCGTGGTATTTTGTGATTGTGAATCACTTGGAACCTGAGGATTGAACCTGTTTAGGTTGTGATGTGAGACGAAGGCAGTTGGGTATGCACATCCAGGCAGTGTTGTGGATATTCCGTTCGGAATCGGGATGTGTGCATACATGATTATTGACGGACGTGAGGTCCGAGTAATGAATTGATTTTGGACACGTGGTGGTCCAAGTGAGGTATGGACGTGGGCAGTCCAGCGGTTGGACTTGACATCTCATTGGGAGCATGTCTGTTTCCAACATGGTTGGAACTCCCGATCTGGGGAGAGTTGTGATTGGGGGAACGAGAGGAGTGCTCGTTTCCGCATCAGTGATTGGTATTCCGAAGTCATTAGGGTTGACTTCATATTTTCTGCCGTGGCAGATGATGATTGTTGCTACCAGTACGTTGAGCGTGTATTGGTAGGTGGACCCAGGTTTGGCCTTGGGTCATTGGACACAAGCAGTTGTGTATGATTTTGGATTTGGTGGTGAAATGCGTGGTCATCTTTCCACCAAGGGGAATTTGGCAAGGATTCAATTGAGGGTGTAAGACCCTACGATCAGCTTCCAGATGGATTGTTAGCTATGTGAGCATGTGTGGATCCCAGGTGGATCTGATTTGTGATGTTGTCGACTTTGGTCGATGTGACGATCTAGGATCGTGATGCTACTTGTCGGGTGACGTAACGATGGATATGGATTGTGATCTTGATGATCCAGATGGGTGGAGAGTTTATCACTCTTACCTTGGTACGTGAGTCGTTAATGACGGGACTGAACTTCTTTTCGGAGTGAGTCCATATGGTTGTTACTCGGTTGAGTAGGTTTCCGATGTGGTCGGATTTTGTCAACCTTTGACGTGTGGATATTGGGTTTGGCTTCCCTATGAAGTCAATCGAGTGTTTTGGAGAGGCAACCGATAGATTCGGTTACGTTACGTCTTGATGGACGTAAACGAGATTTTGGGTTTTGGAATCGAATTTCTGGGTGACGATTCAGGATTCGATTGCGAAGCTCGAAAATGGATTACTGGATTTGGGTGCGGAATGATTATTCCAATGCTAGCTTACGGAATAATGATTTCGGATTCGGATTTGGAAATGGGTTAAAAATATGATGTTGGGTTCGGGTTCGGGATTTCTTACGAAATTGCGAATTCGGATTCAGAATTGGAACTAGATGACGGGTGGAGTTCGTTTTGTCTCATGTTGGGCTGGGCAAATGTACTCCATTACTAGAACGTGTTTGGCTATAACCTGGGTGGCTATAGTCAGATTGATGGATTGAGGTACGTACAGGGTACGTTGTACGAAGATTGATACTGGTTAGGCTGAGTGGTGCCTAATGGCGGTACGTGGGATGTACCAGTGGTGTGTAACTAAGGTGTTGGTAATCGGATTGGTTCTGATATCATTTGTTTGGCTGTATTGTGGACTGGACATTGGATACTGTGCACTGGGCAGATTGATCTTGTCGGGTTCAGTGATTTTATGAGCAGGTGCTCTTAGCCATGGTTGGCTTGTGGAACCCTAGTATTGAGATGTGTGTTCACTGCTGGGCTGGTATTCAATGTGTTCCAGTTACACCACTTGATGGAGTAAGTTGACGGTATACGTACACTCAGGATGAGTGAGTTGGTGGTCAGAGTAACCACGAGTAGCCTTGCGTGATGCTACTACGCCGTTATATTTTCCAGCGTCTTGGTTCGCTGAGGGAGTCGGCGATTATGGACATTGAGATTTATTTATGTCGCAGGATGGGCTTGCCCTGCGAATTGAGATCATGTGGTTGATCTTACGCTACATCAAGGGCGATGTAGTACATGGTGTTGTCTTGATTTGACCGATCGGTTGGGGCTTTACTAGGGTGGTAAAGTTTTGTGATGACAGTTTGACTAGTGGTGTCAGCATGGACTGACAAATGAGATTTGGTGACTCCCAACGGGAGCAAATGTAAGGATTTATTGTTAATGGAAAGGAACCATCTAGCTGAAGGAGTCAGCTAAATAGTTAGGCGATTTTATCGCGGATCTGGTGATCATTTCCACTCGAGGTGGTCGAGTGTTGTTGCTATTATGACGTATGACTGTGATGGGATGTCTGGGTACAAACGAGGCTGGTGTTGTCCCAGTATGTGGGTGTACAGGTGTACACATGATATGAGGTCGAAATGTTTTCCACGAGGTGGTTGTGGAATAAGATTGTTGGTAATTTCGAGGACGAAATTCTTTAAGGAGGGAAGGTTGTAACGACCCGTCCCGAATATCGGGATTTAATAATATTTAATTGTGATTTACTAATCTGGGATTAGTTGGGCGATTTTGGACGAATGGTGCAAAATGACCGTTTTGCCCCTGGGTGTGGGCAAAACGTTGACTTTTATTTCGGATGGTCAAATGGACTTTGACCGATGACCGTGACGTAGTTCGGGACGTCACGAGTTCATAGACAGGTGGCACGTTCGATTCCGACGTTCGTGGTGAAAGTTATGATGTACGGAAGTCCAGGGGCATTTTCGTAATTTGGACGAAAGAAGGGGAAATGTTGACTTTTTGACCGGGATGTCCGATGGCCGAGGGCCAAGGACCGTTACGGAGGTTTCGTCGATGCGAATCCAACGACAGGCGGCACGCCGAAATCGGACTTCGTACGGAGAAGTTATGGTCTAAAACGTGGAATCGGGGAAATTTACGTCTCGGTAACCGTGTCGATTATTTTATTCAGAATTGGTGGTTGGAGGACACTTGGATGAGTGACAAGTGTCACTCACCCATTGGCTAGATTGGATCTTGATCCACTAATCATAAACTATACTAAAAGCTTCCACTACATAATAATCTAGAATTTAATCCTTGCTTTTGATCTGAACCATCCATTCCACCCCCAGATTGCATCACAGCCGTCCATCTCATTTTCCCCCTTCCATTTCCGATCATTCCTCCCTCACCGTGAACAACAAAATTGAGAGATTGGGTTCTGGCCATTGCCAATCTCTCTTCCACAATTGATTGCACAAATGTTTAATTGGTGAGTTGGGGAAGGTTCTGGCTGAGGGAGAGCACGGGGGACGGTGTGGGGTGGTGTAATTCGAGAATCAAAGTTTCGGGGAATTGGAGGGAATTTCGAATTGGAGTAATTGGGCCGTGTCGATCAAAATGGGGATTAGCTGGAGTCTTCTGGGATCAAAACGTGAAGCTTTGCAGCAAAAACGACAGGAAACCATGTCGGATTGAGGGAGAACTGAGCTTCCATGGCAGCACGATTTCGAGCTTGGGTTCAGTAAGTTTAAGGTGTGAATTCATCAAATTGTTTGTGCAGAAACATCCCTTACACTCTCACGATGCTTACTATATGATTTAATTTGGAAATCAGGGACGGAATCGGTGAACCCGATTTGAAAACCCGTCAAGGATCTATCGTGAGTCGTGGAGATTTTTACCCTAAATTGTGTAATTCAATCTACAGAACTTAGTTGGTGATTGATTACAAGGGATCAGTGGAAAGAACGGATGGATTTGATGTCGAATTGGGTGAAATTGGACCGGGTCTGTTCGCGGGTTTTTCAACCCGTTTTACAGACAAACGGGTGAGAGGGATGACTGTGCGGGTTACTGTAGCAGGCGCGTGGCTTCCACGCGCAGCCGCTTGCGGTGGCGCGTGGGGGCGCGTGAGTGCGAATCCCGAGGTATGATCAACATGACTTTTATCCTATACATTGTAACGAACATTTTGGGATTGGTTTCGTGTCGATCGGACACCGTCTCGATATTGTTCGGGATGTCCGAAGGTTTTAAATCCAGTTTAAAAATACTTAAAAATTCGGGAAAATTACGGGACTTGAATAGGATGTTAATGATGAGGTTAGTGATCCTCTAAATTGATTTGAACAGGATTGGGAGTCCCGGTGATAGTGAGGTGGCCCGGGAAGGCCTATGGCACGCGTATCGAGGCGCTCGGTTAAACGGTCTGTGAGTGGACATTGGTTTCATAAATTCGATGCATGCATAACTGTTTTATGATTGTTATAATTATGATTAAATGATTTACTTTGGATATCGGTGAATTTAAAATGATTTCACGCATTTCGAGGTGAATTACGTATTTGCACGTAAACCGAGATTTTCTGGATTTTCACCGATTTCCATAAATGTGGTTGAATATGATTTCATGAAACGGTTACGAACTTGAATAAAGTAAAATCGGGCCAGGGGCCCAGTTGAACTATGAAATCGGGCCAGGGGCCCAGTTAACATGTGGATCGGGCCAGGGGCCCAGTTAACTTGTGAAATCGGGCCAGGGGCCCAGTTGATTTCTACATGTGATTGCGGGTCGGGGACCCTAAAATGGAATTGAATAAATGTTTCCTGGTTTACATTTTATATATGTTCACATGCTGGAATCTATAAATGGTTTTGATGATATTTCGGTTATGGCACGTTTCACGGTATTTGGGCATGAGACCCGTTTGATGAAACGTAACGAATGGTTCGGATTTTATCTATGTATACCTATATGTTTTGCATGTGGATATCTATAAAATGTATTTGGTACTGCACTGTATAGATCCTTCCATATTATATTGTCTCCTCCGGATGAGGTACCCCGGAGAGGTCACGGACGTCTAGTACGTCCAGCGTCTATGACGCTAAGCATCGGGGATGCTGTACCCGAACGGGGTTCGGGGATTGAACTCGGAAATTGAGACCCGAGTGGCACGCGTAGCCTTGTGATTGTGACCTTATTGACGTCAGAGACGTCAGACATCAGGGATGTCGGATTGGAGTGTATAGTGCAGTGGCTAAAATAATGGTTATGGTTTATATGCCTTATGGTTCATATTACTGGATTTATGAAATAACTCTTGGGTTTACTTTTGGAAATTGAAACTATGCTTTGGTTTCCGGGCTAAGGCCCTAATGGTTATTTCTAAATAAATATGGGATTATTGGTTTTTGGTGCATGCATATGATTTTACTGAGGGGCATAAATGTCTTATAAATGTTTTTAACAGACTTGTTTATTTTCGTCCACTCACAGCTTTTGTTTTCAATGCCCTTCAGGTTGATTCCGGATACGACTGCAGCAGAGACTTGAGCATCGTACACCTCCTCCATCGATCCTTACGCACTCTGGAAGCCCGTTTGGGCAATGGCAATCGATTATCCCTTGTCTGGCGCCTCTTGTCAGACGGGAGCACGTCACATTCCATGGTAATCCCGGGGGGATTGGGATGGGTCTTGTCACCCTTGTTGCTACGTCTTCGAATCATGCCGAGATTTTGGCCCTGCACGAAGCAGTTCGTGAATGCATATGGCTAAGAGCTATGACTGGGCATATTCGAAATACATGTGGACTGAATTCCACCCGTAATGAACCGATAGTTATCTACGAAGATAATGCTGCCTGCATAGAGCAGATGAAGACCGGTTTCATTAAGGGAGACAACACCAAGCATATTGCACCGAAGTTCTTCTTTAACCAGCAACAGCAAGAACATCGGAAGATTGAGATCAAGCCAATACGATCTTAAGATAACCATGCGGACTTGTTCACCAAGTCATTACCAAAGGCCACATTCCAGCAGCATGTGCGAGGTATTGGTTTACGTAGACTGGCTGATCTACCTAATCTATAGTTTTCAGGGGGAGTCAATATCAGGGGGAGTATCCTGAAGTATACCATGTATCCAGAAGTATGCTGAGTGTCCCGAAGTATATTCACATGATCATCGTGTACTCTTTTATCCTACGATCAGGGTTATTTTGTCCCATTGGGTTTTTGTTACCTGTCTAGGTTTGAATGAGGCACATTTTGGTATGATCACCCCGCTAACAATGCATCCTGAAGATGCTACGATTTGACTCATATGCATTTGCACATCTTTTCCCTTCAACCACGGGTTTGTCCCACTGGGTTTACCGGGTAAGGTTTTGGTGGAGCAACACTGATGCATTTTATCTTAAAGGCGGATTATCTACCCGTATTCTAGAAGAGACGACATCAGCTTCCTCAGGAGATTCCGATGTGATCACGTATACGCACGTTGCACTCTTTTTCCTTCGACCAGGGTTATTTTTGTCCCATAGGGTTTTTGTTACCTGGCAAGGTTTTAATGAGGCAACATATATGTGCGTAGCCAAGCAGTACCATTACATGAAATATCCAAGGGGGAGTGTTGTAAATAGTTTAATGGTTATGTCTATTTATGTAATATGTACTAGGGGTAGTTTTGTCCTTTTGTATTCATTAATTGTTCTCCCATATATAAGGGATAATTAATATTTGTAAACCCTAATTCTAATCTCATAGTAAACAGACGTCTTATTTTCTTCTCCCTGCTTCTCCATATTCTCTCTGCATTCAACTACCGGATTTCCTTCACAACACTGTTTTGGTTTTAAGGAAATTATATCCATTGTGGTGTTTTTTTGTTTTGTTATGGTCCCCATGAGTTGCTCTCGTGTAAGGCGTTTATGTAGCGTTAAAAATTGACCTTTCTTGGCTTCTTAAAATTGCAAATTCAGCTAACCTTTCTATACACTACAGTATTTGGCAGTAGTTTTGACATCGTGGCTTCCTTGTTTTTTCTCCAGGAGGAAATGCAACGTTTTGTTAAAAAGATGGTGGATCTGATGCGAGAGGAAAAGCTATTTTCTTGGCAAGGTGGTCCAATTATTATGCTACAGGTTTTAAGAAAATTTTGAGTTCAATTTAATGCTTTTCATGGCTTTATTTTCCTGAAATAAGCATCCTTTAACCATGTGT
This sequence comes from Prinsepia uniflora, assembly GCA_032719365.1. Taxonomy (NCBI): domain Eukaryota; kingdom Viridiplantae; phylum Streptophyta; class Magnoliopsida; order Rosales; family Rosaceae; genus Prinsepia; species Prinsepia uniflora. The sequence continues at coordinate 49,599,702 of CM064862.1, forward strand.
ACCCATTGTGCAATGAACTTTGATCAGATTGAAAATGAATATGGAAATATCGAAAGATCATTTGGCCAGGGAGGGAAAGATTATGTTAAGTGGGCTGCTAATATGGCTCTAGGTCTCGGTGCTGGTGTTCCATGGGTCATGTGCAAGCAAGTTGATGCTCCAGGGAGTATTGTAAGGCCTTTACCTTGTGTTTTGTGCTTGTTTTTCACCCAGCTTATGCATGCTATATGGCACTGAGAAATGTTAAGTGGCAAATAGTAAAAATCAAGGAAATGCAATGGCTAGGCAACTAAAGAAATGCTCTTCATTGTGTGGAAGGCCTTAAGATTTAGATGCTATAGCATGGCTATAACCTATATAAAATAATTTTTGTTTTCCACAGATAGATGCATGCAACGGATACTATTGCGATGGTTACAGGCCAAATTCCAAAAATAAACCAATTCTGGGGACTGAAGATTGGGATGGATGGTATGCTGATCCCTTTTGAATTTTCTACCCTAACTTCGTGCATCTATGTATATGTATTAGGCCTCAAATTTTGATTCTTTTTAATAATAAACACACAAGCTATATTGAGAAAATAATGAAATTCAAGATGGTTCGTAAGTTCTTCAAAAACCATATCAACAAGCTCAAACAAAAGCCTAAAGTATATGTAATACAACTCTCTCCCAATCAAGAAGAATCGCACAGGGTGGGTTGTTTTAAATTTTTTGACAAAGAAAGCCTCAAATAGAAGCTAGAACATATATCTAACTATCAGAATAAGGAGTTAAGGGGACAAATAGAGCTCGAGAGGATTGTCTGGATGTTTCATATTTTAGGGCCGGGTTTTAGAGGTGTTATTAATTTCAGGGGGAGGACTGGCCAGATTTAAATTGCAGCTTTGCAAATTTTGCTTCTTGAAGTGGTAGTCTAACCCTTTTACATTCAATTTTTAAAGGTATGCATCGTGGGGTGGAAGATTGCCTCACAGGCCTGTTGAAGATCTTACATTTGCTGTAGCACGCTTTTACCAACGTGGAGGGGGCTTTCAGAATTATTATATGGTACGAAGGGAACCCATATATGCACTTCTGATTTAGATTGATATTAAGATTGGAAAATGTGTTGCCATAGTCAAGATAAGAAATTTGAGACATAAATCTGTTTGATGTGTCTTTAGTGGTCGAATTATGTGGCTAAATGTTGTGAAAAGAAGTTCCAATTTTAGGTTTTTTATAGCTTGATGGATAGGGAAAAACTAGTACCATCATGGGATGGGACATTAGTCTAACATCTACATGAGCTATGGATGAAGATTTCCATGCTTTGTTCACTGTCAGATAACCTGTGTGTTCCACTTTTACCATTTGCACATGCTGTATCTTGACGAGCCTGCTGCTTGGATGCAGTATTTTGGTGGAACAAACTTTGGGCGGACTTCTGGGGGCCCATTTTATATTACTAGTTATGATTATGATGCTCCAATCGATGAATATGGTAGGTTACACTGGGTTTAACAGTCTTCATTCATTCCTCTGGTTGCTTCATTTTCTCTCAGTTCATGTAAAAGCTCCACTGGTTGAATCATAACAAGTTCCCTCAGGAGAATATTACAATGGTAGCACATATGTTACATCAGTGAATCCAATCAATGAATGTTTCTTTTTTTTATAACTAGGTCTGCTGAGTAATCCTAAATGGGGACATTTGAAGGATCTACACGCTGCAATAAAGCTCTGCGAACCCGCTCTAGTTGCTGCTGATTCGCCACATTATATAAATTTGGGAGCAAACCAAGAGGTTTGAGCCAAAACTTGAGTTATTTATTGTTTTTGCTCTGATGAGTGTGGTTATCAACATAGTTCTCTGGTCTCGAAAATTTGATATTGAATATGTGTAGTTTCTTCATTTAAGTCACTCTGATTTTTCACCTATGATGTTCTCCTATAGCATGTATTCTTCGTCCACTTTTAAAGTGGACCTCATATAAATAGTTGTAGAAAAAAATAGGTAAATGATCCAGTTCTTAACCGCTTCTATTTGCAAAACTTTACCCAGATTCACACTCCATACATACAAAATGTGGGCCATTCACTATGTCTTAGATTTGTAAGATTCACCTTCTCATTGTAGTCTCGTGTATGTGTTTTTCATAGGGTGGACTTCTTTGAGCACCTGCATAATTGAAATTAAAGATGTACTGTCTTTTAAAACTGTTCTTACTCTTTTAATTTATTCCCCATTGCGAGAAATTGCCCATCTAGACTAAAAACAGCTCCATGAAAGAAAAGTAAAAAGTTTGCTAGATATCTAGAACTGTACTACAGAAGTTACCAAAAAATTTATTGTTCTATTATGAGTTGGATGTCTTCTACATGTGACTAATTGTATAAACACATATGTATGAGTGGTCATCTTTCTACTGGTCATTTTGGGCTTTTGTTAGTTTTGCATTCAAGATAACTTCTGTTTTGGACACAGGCACATGTACATCGTGTGGAAGCTCACACTGATGACCTGAATTATATTTCGTATGGAAGTCAAATCAGTTGCTCTGCATTCCTCGCAAACATCGATGAACATAAAGAAGCTTCTGTAACATTCCTTGGTCAAATATACAACTTACCACCATGGTCCGTCAGTATTTTGCTAGACTGCCAGAACGTGGTGTTCAACACTGCCAAGGTATGGTTTCACTATTCAGTGATGCACTTGTTCATGACTGGAACATTAAACTGTGGTTGGCAGAATATATTTCAGTGTATCCCTAGTATTAAATATGAATACATTTTAACGGTCTTTATTTTTTTCAAATATGCCAAGGCCAAGGCCAATTCTAATTTTTTTTTTCATTCAAAGACATCATAAGGTTACTCTTGTCTGGTTATCTGATAGTTTAAGCCCCTTCTTAAATAATATATTATTTTGAGGTTATTCTCTTTGGTTCTTGCATATACACACTTGAACGGAAAGCTTACCCTATGAATTGTAATTATCTGGTTCGTACAGATCATACCAAAACTATAAACTGTAACTCTCTCTGGTTCTTACATATAAAGAGTCATGCGAACATGAATTTTGAATTGCACTATGTGGTTCTGACATATAAATCCTCTTATAAAAAACTTAAACTATGAATTGTAATGCTATGTATAGTACAACTGAGTACTGTGCATAGCCATTGCCAGTCTGTGAAATCCATCCAGAGCTGTCATAATTGACTTTGGATTGTCTCAAACTGGAAACAATCATAGTATTGCATACCCTTTTTATATTCGACTATCATGACTACGTTGCATATTTTTGTTAAGACTATCCTTTTTTTTCCTTTTCTTTTTCATTTGTAGCTGATCTGTTTGACATCAACCATTTAGGAGCTGATTTCGTAGTCAGGTTGATACTAATGAAATAAGTGAAGAATTTCTTTTTAACAGAAAACACAAATACGCTAGTGAATAATGAAGAAACTACATTGCGAGTGTTTAAAATGTTGATTGACATACTGAACTGTGAACTGAGATTTCAGGTTTTCAACCCTAACAGCTAAAAAGGGTTCCTTCCACCCTCACCAACATAATGAACATAAGTGTCAATTGAATTCTTAGGAAAAATGTGTTGTTTCCTCAATAAACTCCTCAAATGAATAGAAGTTTCAGCACTCTACTGGGTGTGAATGAAATGTTAATTGAAGCTATCAATAATTCTGTCAACGCTCAGAATTGAGCTCAACAGCCAAGCAGTCCTGACACAAATTGAATTTTCATCTTCCTGCTTGGAGTGACCTCAAACAAGGAAATATCCTTGAAACACTGAAATGGAGAGAATAGGATATTCTGGGTTCTGAAACCATAAGCAATCTTTACTAATGTGCCAGATTAGTACCGGATATGTGATGATTTAGAATTCAATTATATTAATGGAGTTAGTTGCATGTCGCCCTTCATCAGTAAGACGCTTCATTGAAGTCTTGTTCTGTATATCCCTACATAATTTGTAGGTAATATCTATAAATGGTCATTGCCTATTATTATGTACTTTGATGCAGAAGATATCACAGATGTCCTCATGTCAGCCTATAACGAGATTTTAAGTGGTTTTTCATTTGCTTCTGAACTTTTGATACTCTTGACAGTTTTCCATCCTAGTGTTTGAGTCTTTTGTGTTTTTGTTTCTTGTTTTCCAATATTTGGGGGGTTGGGGCACAAACTTCCATCAAAAGTGTAGACTTTGATATGCCTCTTTATTCAGGTATTTCTCCACAGCAACAATTCGTGAACACGAATGAGGATTCGTATATCACTAAACTGTGGATGACTGTGAAAGAGCCAATTAGTGTTTGGAGTGAGAATAATTTTACTGTTCAAGGAATATTGGAGCATTTAAACGTGACAAAAGACCGTTCTGATTATTTGTGGCATACAACCAGGTACATCTATATTATTGCATAAAGCCACAAGTGGATGAGATTTTTTTTCTTTTTTTTTTTGAGGATGCATTTTATGCGGCATAACATGACTGTCATAACATGACTGTCTTATTATAATGTTGATATCCAGAAAAGTTCAGGTTTTCTTTTTAACTGACAGGTTGATTGATGCGAGGAGGGAGATATTTTTTATAAAATATGTGACCTCTACATATTACAAATAACAAATTGTTTTGACTTCCACATATGTGGACTTTCGCTCCACTTGTCTTATTAACATTTTCTGCTTTCCATTAAAAAAAGTAGGAAGACCGTTTTATGATGGAATGGAGTAATAACTGGGATCATCAAGAACTCTATAGCGACCTAGTCATTTGGGATTTAGCTCACTTTTTGGTAGAAGGGAGTTTTACCTCTTTGATCCTCCGATTCTTTCATTAACTCAAAAAAATCAGTGACAAATGGAATCCTGTGGTTGTGTTTGTCAATTATAATTTCTAACAATATTAAATTTCCAATTCTATGGCTTGAATCTCATGTGTGAGATAGTGCATCTTGCAAAATTCATTATCTTCAATTTCACAACTGACAAAAATTGTTAGGCTTTAATGTATTACTGTAATTAAGTCAACTCTTGTCAATCATTTTGAGCAAGTTGACTATAATTTTTCACAATTGATTGATATATGTTTATACCTAATTTTTCACTCCTGTGGAACATAGAATATTTGTTTCAGATGATGACATATCTTTTTGGGAGGAAAGCAAGATTAGTCCAGTAGTTGCAATCGATAGCATGCGCGACGTGTTACGTATATTTGTTAATGGCCAGCTTACAGGTGATGGTAGTTCTGAATATAACATGCATTTTGTATATATATAGGTTTATCCATTCCTGAGCGAGGTAAGTATCTTGCTCGTTAAGAAAGAAATGGAAGGAACCCGGAAAGATATGTAGAAGACTTATTAAGAGATGCTTAGCTTTGTGGAATCATTTTGAAGTGCTGTTCCGGCTGATATTTATTTATCATCAGGACCTTAAGCACCAGTTTTTCATCAACATTCAGGAAAGAGGATATTAGTAGTCTATTTAGCGCACTAGAGTCATGAGACAAGGGTAATATATGTCAAGTTCTATTATGTGTTGGGTTGATCTGGGTTATTTGAGTGACTATGGGAAGGCCCATAGTGACTATTCTTTGGGGGTATTGTGTCGATGTGCAGAGCGAGTCCTTCTGTCAAACTAATATATTTTTTTGTAAGTTTATCTAATAATACGTAATTGTAGTTGTTAGTGAGGAGTCCCAAGAAGCTACAGTACTTAGCTCTCATAGTTGTTTCCATTCATACTCATGGGTCTGAGTAACTATTCATGTTGAGTACAAGATTGTTATATTCCTATGAATATCACTGGTTATTTCTTGGAACCATCAGGATGTAGTTGACTCAACTTAATCTACTGTTTTCTGGAATTTTTGTACTTGCAAACTAATGCAGCTATATGACTTTGTTCAATCTACAAGCAGTGCATATTTTTTGCATATGCTCTCTAACTATTATTTTCTGTTGTGTTATCTAATATTCGTGTTGTTGTACCTTTTCTTGACTGAAGGCAGTGTCATTGGTCATTGGGTGAAGGTTGAGTAGACTGTTAAGTTTCTCAAGGGATACAATGATCTGGTGTTGTTATCTCAGACAGTGGGGTTGCAGGTAAGATGTTTAGTATGCCCAAAGCCACTGATATGTATTCTTACAGAGCCTTTCCATGTAACTAATTGGTGGAAATACAGGGGTTCAACATAAAGTTTCTCTCTCTCTCTCTCTCTAAATCTCAATATATGTATATTCGATGGATGTCAGAGAGAATTGACTACATGTAGATATTTGAGGAACTTTTTACAACAGTAAAACAAATTTTAATTAACTATGTTTAGGGTGGATGCATTCTGGAAGTAGGTTGTATTAGAAGGGTAGGAATCTGGGTAGTGCACATCAAGGCCGAACTGGGATAGAAGAGAGGCATATCACACTTGGGCTGGAAGAGTCCCACTGCTGGTTGTTAGATCTCACTGAAAGTTCTCCTAAGATGGAACCTCACATAAGTTTAAGAAGATATGCAGTTCTTTTCTCAAAAGATAAGTTGGAGTGCTTTGGAGGTCTTCGTTGAGTCATGTATACTTCTGTAGGTTCTAAGTGGAGGAGTAACCTTCTATGGTAGTATGCTTGAAAGGATGTGAGCTACCATCTCACTTGGATAAGCTACTTCCAACTGAAATCTATTAAGGGTGGAAAATTACCTAAAGTTTCCTTTGCAACATAGTGACATACCTATAACATCCTTGAATTTGGAACTTGTAGATTGCTCTGTGTGTTGAAGTTACTTGTATTTCTGCTCTCATATTTTGGGTCGTGACAGAGCCTTCTTCTTGTCGATTGGTATAGGTTTTTTCATGTTTCTGTGGATCGAGTTGGGTGCTGCCTTCTTGACAGAGCCTTTTTTTTCCTTTTTCTAAGAAGTCAAATGCTTTAGGAGTTGCAACTGTGCTGGCAAATTTTCTGGTGGTTTATAAGGAAATAGCTCATTTTGAGGGTAAAACTTGGAGAGAGAGAAGGGGGGGAGGGAATGGAATTCCTTTGGGCTGATTTAATTTTATTGGAGAAGAGCAATATACCACGAAGGGATGTGTTACTGATTCCATTGATTGTCATGATTTGAAATTTTTTATCCAGAACTATGGTGCATTCCTTGAGAAAGATGGGGCAGGATTCAGAGGACAGATTAAACTTACTGGCTTTAAAAATGGGGATATTGACCTCTCAAAGTTGTTATGGACTTACCAGGTATACATTTAACAATTTCATAGTATTCTCCCTGCTCTTTAGGGATGTCATAGAAAATCAGATTATGATATTTGTCTTCCCCCTTTTTCCAACCTATGCTGCTACAGTTAAATGGTCATTTTCTTGATTATCTACTAATTACATGCTGCCAACATGGATCTAAACTGGATACTAGTATATTGAAGTTGCACTATTGAGTTTAATAAAACTAGGAGGTTGTTGTAAGTTCTGTCTGTTAGACCTTCAGGATCCAATCAGATCAGCTTAAGATAAGTTATGATTTTCCTATATCCTCTAGGATCCTAGAATCTTATTGTTTAGGTAGTTTATGATTGTCAATTCCTATACTTTAGGAGCAAGTCAAACATAGTACATATTTGGTAGTTTATACTGTATATAATGTATTAGACAACCTGTCTGATATTCCCAAATCAAATCCTCAATTAGCATCAATATGTCTATCATCTTTCTGTATCTTCCAGGATTCCCAAATCAAGCTGATTTAGGAATTGTCAACCCTTCCTGTAATTTAGAGATATGATTGTTTAGTTTCCTAATATCACTTTGTATAACCTGTGTATATAAACACCTTTTGATATCAATGTAATATAAGCTTAAACGCATATTCGGTAAATCTTACATGGAATGCACCATAGTTCTGGATAAAAAATTTCAAATTTCTTGCCTCTTCCCCTTCTTATTGGCCCCATGTCTTCCTCCGAAGCAGCTTCTTTCGACTCTGCTTTGCCAAATGTTTCCCATGTCCTCACTATCAAATTGGACCGGACTAACTATCCCCTTTGGTTAGCCCAGCTTTTACCCGTTCTTAGGAGCCGTTGTCTGCTTGGTATTGTTGATGGCTCCTCTCCATGTCCTGCTCAGTTTCTTGTTGATGACAAGGGCACGCCCACCTCTTCCCCCAATCCTGAACATGACTCTTGGGTTCTGCGTGACCAGCTAGTCCTCTCCTGGATTAATGGTTCACTTCATCCCACCGTCCTTTCTACCGTCACCAACCTCACTACTGCTCGGGCAACCTGGCTGGCCCTTGAGCGCCGTTTTGCCTCCCGCAATCAGAATCGATTGCTGCAACCTCATGGTGAGTTGTTCCCTTGCTAAACCACTTAGCCAAACGGCTTCCTTTCTAGCTTCTGCCAGTGCAATGTACTCTGCCTCAGTTGTAGAAAATGCTACAATAGACTGTAGAATAGACTTCCAGCTTATAGGTCCACCATCACATGTAAATAGGTAACCTGTTGTGGACCTCCTTCTATCTAAGTTTCCCTCGTAGTTTGCATCCACATAACCCAGCACACACGCTTACACTTGTTATTTTTCAAACAAGATGCCCAGATTCTTTGTTATCTTCAAAACGAAGAATCCACTTAACTGTAGACTAGTGCTCTTTCCCTATATTTTCCATATACCTAGAGACAACGCTCACTGCTTCAGCTAAGTCAGGTCGGGTGCAAACCATTGCGTACATAAGACCCCCTATTGCACTCGTATATTGTACTTTCTTCCTTTCAATTTTTTTCTATAGTTGGACTTTGCAGTGCGCTCAATTGATAGTGAGCTGCTAATGGAGTAGACATGCGCTTTGCTTCATTCATGCTTAAGCACTCCAAAACAATCTAAATATACTTTGGTTGTTAGCATTATATTGTTAGTAAGGTGCTGCTCTATAAAACTCTTTGCCTGTAGAACAACGTACACATGCACCTAGGTTGGCACCGGTGTACACCTGTCCTAGATTAGAATGACTAAACAGTTATGTTAGTGATCTGTCCTAGATTGTGTTAACAATAGGACACCTGTCCTATTTTAGATAGAAATAGAAATCAGTTAAGGAGATAACTGTTTTGTCTTATCTCCTTAACCAAACTTGTATAAATAGGCCTATTGACATGAATACAAAACACACGGTTATAGAAATTCTACATGGTATCAGAGCCATCTGTCTGATCACATGCAGCAAAGCAGGGATCTGTAAATCCCGTCACATACTTTTTATAAGTCGCTACCCTCTCCCCCAAATTTTTTCTGCTCTTAAAGAGTCCCTTGCAGAACCCACCACATATAAACAAGCTTCCCGCTGCCCCAATTGGACAAAAGCCAGGAATCAGGAATAATCTGCCCTGAAAAGCCAACAGACCTGGTCCCTTGTTCCCTCTCTTTCCTCATGCCACTGCCATCAACTGTAAATGGGTCTATCATCTCAAACAAAAGGCTGATGGCACCCTTGACAGATTCAAGGCCCGTCTGGTGGCCAAAGGCTGTCATCAAATCGAAGGCCTGGACTATCATGAAACATTCAGCCTCGTTGTCAAACCAGCAACTATTCGTGTGGTTCTAGCTGTTGCTGTCTCTCTTAATTGGCCCTTGCGCCAATTGGACGTCACCAATGCCTTCCTACATGGTCATATCACTGAGGAGGTCTATATGACACAGCCCCCAGGCTTCATTGATCCACAACATCCTCACCATGTCTGTCGACTGCACAAGGCCCTCTATGGCCTCAAGCAAGCCCCTCGTGTCTGGTTAGCACGTTTCAGTTCCTTCCTGCTTCAGTATGGCTGACACCAAAGTCGGGCTCCCTCTCTGTTTGTTCTCCATCAAAGCAATATCACCATGTTTCTTCTCCTGTATGTCGGTGACATTGTTTTGACAGGTAACTCTCAGGCTGATGTGTCCTTCCTTCAAGACAACCTTGGCTCTTAAATTTTACATCAAAGACCTAGGTGACCTCCATTACTTCCTTGGTGTTGAAGCAACCAAAACAGCCAACAGCCTCCACCTAACTCAAACCAAATACTGCACTGACATCCTCACTAGAAGTGGCCTCATAGATTGTAAACCTGCCATCACCCCAGTGGCTGCCAAATAGAACCTAACTGCTGTTGTTGACCAACTCTTACCAGATGCTACTCTCTATGAACAACTGGTTAGAGCCTTACTCTATCTAACATTGACACGCCCAAATATCTCCTTTGTTGTACAGCAGGTTGCTCAGTTCACGAGCTCTCCCACTGACATTCATCTCACTGCCGTGAAGTGTATTATTCGATACTTGAAGGGTACATTGGGTAGTGGCATCCACATCCAGCATTCAGCCTTCCCTCTTCACATTTGTGCCTTCTTTGATGCTAAGAAGCAGAAAACAGTCTCTCGCTCAAGCTCTGAGGTAAAGTACTGTGCTCTGGCCTACACCTGTGCAGACAGCATCTGGATCCTAAATCTTCTGCGACAACTACAGATTCTGCCTCAACTACCTATCTTGCTTTATTGTGACAACCTAAGCATCACGTACATGACAACCAATCCAGTGTTTCATGCTCACACAAAACACATTGCCCTGGACTATCATTTTCTTCGTGAACGAGTTGCTTCAGGAATGCACCAATTACAGTTTGTTCCCTCTACAAGTCAACTTGCTGATTTGTTCATCAAAGGCCTCCCAGTGGCACGCCATTGGCAACTTTCATCCAACCTAGTCACACAGAAGTAGCCTAATTTGCAGGGGGGATGTAGAGCAGTGTACACATGCACCTAGGTTGGCACCCGTGTACACCTGTCCTAGATTAGAATGACTAAACAATTATGTTAGTGATCTGTCCTAGATTGTGTTAACAATAGGACACATGTCCTATTTTAGATAGAAATAGAAATCACTTAAGGAGATAACTGTTTTCTCTTATCTCCTTGGTTTAACTGTTTTGTTTTATCTACTTAACCAAACTTGTATAAATAGGCCTATTGAGATGAATACAAAACACACGGTTATAGAAATTCTACAGCTTTCCTGTCTATCTTCTGTCACTGTGCATCTGTTATGCCAATTGGCCTCCTCTCCGTACCAAGAAGAGCCTCCTGCAAGTCTTGTTGGATCTGGACGTTCTTCAGCTTCCTCTGCCTTAAGGTGAAGTTCTCTTTCTCGTCGAACGGCTTGATCACAGCATTCACGTCGTTGCTTGTGTTTGCCTTGGTACCCGTCATCTCAAATACTCTCCTCGAGAGCTCTGGTACCAATTGTTTTAAGTTTTGTCCCTTTACTGATCTTGTTCTTGATAGACTCAGGTGATTATGCAAACAATAGGATGATGCTAAGATATTGCAGAATAAAGATGAACAATAAAGGAAACACACCAAACACACGAACACGAGAATTTTAGTGAGGTTCGGCTAATCTTTGCCTACGTCCTCATGTGATCTCTTTGAGAGAACACTAGTACTATGAAGATAAGAAGATTATAAGAACTTATGTAGAATCCTGATCTAATTCCCAAACCCTAGCTCACGATCTCTCAAATCACTCTTTGTTGTTATACCCATGTATGACTTCTTTGTATTATTAGTTGTCTTATTTTTCTATTGTGTTTGTAAGGACTCGTAAGAGGCCTATTTATAATGTATAGAACTTAGGTTACACTCCTAAATAAAGTAGGAATCCTTTTCCTAAACCTAATATGAAAAACAAGATAAAACACTTGGAATCCTAGTCAAACCCTATTTCTTGGTATTTTGACGAGCCAATCTTCAACAGTGTAGAATTCTGTGAAATCTAATGATTTCATTGATCTTCCAATAGGCCTATTTATATAGGTCTTGGGATTGAGATAACTACAAACAGTTATCTCTCCCTTATCTGAATCTAAATCATAATTGTCAAGTAACTGCCTAGGTAACTGTCTAGGTAAAAGGTATTGAATTTTCTGGTATTATTTCAATGATCTTAGTGTAGAAATCGGGATTCCGGCCATTATATAGACTCGGGAGTTCGGCCCTAAAACCAATTGGTAATAGGGGGAGTTGCCCAAGGCTATATAAGGCACACATTCTATTTCTTCTTTTCCGATGTGGGACTCTTATCCTCACATCCCAACACGCCCCCTCACGTGTGGCGGCTCTTCCAGCCAACACGTGATGATGTGAGCTCATTGTCCCACATTCGTATGAGCCCATTGTCTCATACCTCTCTCAACCTTTTTTTTTTTTTTTCAACCACTAGCAGGTTGTCGTCACTACGCCCCCACGCAGCGAGTGACTGGGCAACGTGTGGCACGTGTGGCGGTTAAGCCATCCACGTGGGATAACCCGCTCTGATACCATGTTAGAGATCGGGATTCCGGCCATTATATAGACTCGGGAGTTCGGCCCTAAAACCAATTGGTAATAGGGGGAGTTGCCCAAGGCTATATAAGGCACACATTCTATTTCCTCTTTTCCGATGTGGGACTCTTATCCTCACATCCCAACACTTAGTTGTACAGTAGTGGCAGATTTATACAGTTCTAGGAGAGTCCTAACTAGGTAAGATTCTAGTAGAGTCCTAACTAGGTAAAATATAAACAAGGGCCTAACTAGGTAAGATACAACTTAGGTATTAAGGAGGAGATTGATCTGCAATCTCTTCTGATTCTACAGGATCTGTAACAGGATCCTTAACACGCCCCCGCAAGAAGGTGGAGCCATCTGCGACACCAATCTTGTCACGTAGGAGCTGAAACCGGGGTCTGGATAAGGGCTTGGTGAGGGCATCAGCAAGCTGATCATTAGTGGCAACATGGGAGACAGTGAGTAGGCCACGAGAGACATGATCACGGACAAACTGAAAATCAATGTCCACGTGTTTTCATACGAGAGTGTAGGGCTGGATTGGCACAGTAGAAGGTGGTGCCAATGTTGTCACAGGAGATATTGGGGTAGGCCGAGATGGGAGGCCCAGTTCTGTGAGGAGGGACTGCACCCACGTTAGTTCTGCTGCAGTTGCTGCAACTGCGCGATATTCAGCCTCTGTAGATGATCTGGAGACGGACTTTTGTTTCCGGGGAGCTCCAGGAAATGAGGTTCCCACCCACGTAAACTAGGTAAGCTGTGGTGGATTTGCGGTCATCTCGATCAGCAGCCCAATCAGCATCAGAGAAGGCAGCTAATGTGTTGAATGCATGGGTGACAGCACGAAGTTGATGGGTGGACTTCTTGTGGAGGTGAAGTCCGTAGAGAATGGTGCCCCGTAGGTAACGTAGGACCTGTTTAAGTGCTTGCCAGTGTAGATCTGTAGGGGGCATGCATGAACTGGGAGAGCTTGTTGACAGCATAGGAAACATCAGGGCGAGTAAGGCTGAGATATTGAAGGCTGCCAATGATGCGGCGAAATCTGGTAGGATCAGCTGGGGGGGAGCCATCCTGAAGAGCCAATGTAGGGCTCACGGCCAGGGGGGTTGAGACTGGTTTGGCTCCCTCCATACTCGCCATGTGAAGGAGATCGTTGATGTAGCGATGCTGGGAGAGAAACAGACCCGTGGGGGTGTTGGTTACTTCCACACCAAGGAAGTAATGAAGGGGTCCAAGATCCTTGACAGAGAACCGGGCAGCCAAGTTGTGGATGAAGGAGTTGAGGAGTGGTGGGTCATTACCCGTAAGGATCAGGTCATCCACATAGGCCAGAAAGTAAAGAACATGAGGTCCCTGCTTAAGAATAAAGAAAGATGCATCAGAGTGAATAGTAACAAACCCTTGTCGAAGGAGGAAACGATGAAGTTCCTGATACCAGGCCCGTGGGGCTTGTTTTAGACCATAGAGGGCCTTTTTGAGCTTGCACACATAGGTGGGAGTTTGTGGGTCGACAACCCCTTGGGCTGTTCCATGTAGACATCTTTATAGAGGGTGCCCTGTAGGAAGGCATTGTTTACATCCAACTGCCGGATGGGCCAGCCATGAGTCACAGCAAGATGGAGCACAATTCGTATAGTAGTGGGTTTTACTACAGGGTTGTAGGTCTCTGTGAAGTCTAGGCCTGGGCGCTGGTGGTAGCCCTTTGCTACTAGCCGGGCTTTGTAGCGGTCAACAGTGCCATCCGGTGTCTTTTGATCCTGAATACCATTTATTGCCAACCAGATTCTGGTGTGGGTGAGAAGGTACCAACTCCCAAGTACCGTTTTGGATCAGGGCAGTGAATTCTGCAGACATAGCGGTGCGCCAAAGAGGATCCTTGATGGCCTGGGATACACAAGTGGGCTCGGCCAAGGTGAGGAGTGTAGAGGTGGGTTGCAGTGAGGGCATAGGTGGGTACAGGGGGAATAGTGCCTGTTTTGGTGCGAGTGAGCATAGGGTGAGTGTTTGGGGGTGGGGGGCGGTGGTGTGGGGGGGGGGGGGGGGGGGGGGGGGGGGGGAGGGAAGGGTGGGGGAGGGGTTAGGAGGAGAGGGAAGGCGGGGTTGACGCCTGGTGTAGGTGCGGATTGGGTGTGTAGGGGGTGGTGAGGAGGGGCTAACAGCAGCGGGAGCAGGTGAGGCAGCAGAGGATGAAACAGGGAGGTTGCTGATGGCGGGTTGGTGCTGGGGGCAGGGAGGGATCTGGGGCTGGAGACGGTGCAACACCAAGACCAGGCAGGGTGCAGTGTGTCAGTGTGGTCCAGTAATGCTGCAGGCGCCGGTGGTGGTGCTGGTGTGGTGGCAGGGGATGGGGGAAGAGCAGTTACGAGAGGAAGGGTGGACATCCACTGGTCAAAGTGATCAGAATTGACGTGAGGGGCAGTAGAGTGAGAAGGGATACCCGGGAAGGAAGACTCATCAAACTGAACATGCCTAGACACATAAAGACGACTAGAGGAGGGGTCAAAACAGAGGTAGGCGCTCTGATTGAGGGAGTAGCCGAGGAAGACACATGGGGTGGATTTTGGTTGCATTTTGTTGGTGGTGTAGGGACTCAGCCAGGGAAAACAGAGGCAACCAAATACTTTTAGACGTGAGTAATTTGGGGGCTGGTGAAAGAGGGTAGAGTAGGGAGTAGAGTTCTGGAGAGTGGGGGTGGGTAAGCGATTGATGAGATAGACAGCAGCCTTAAAGGCATACGGCCAGTAGGAGAGAGGGAGATGAGCTTGATGAAGAAGAGTAAGACCCGTGTCCACTACATGGCGGTGACGCCATTCTGCCACCCCATTATGTTGGGGTGTGTGAGGGGGGGTGAGAAGATGGTGAATACCCTGGGTGGCTAGGAAGGCTTTGAGTTTGATAAACTCTCCACCGCCATCAGTGTAGAGAGTGACAATGGAGGTTTGGAAATAATTTTCAACCAGTTTTTTGAAATCAAGGAAGGTGGGAAAAACATCAGATTTCTTTTTGAGTGGGTAAAGCCATGTATATCTGGTGTAATGATCAACAAATATGACATAATAAGTAAAACCTTCAGGAGATTTGTAGGGGGCAGGACCCCAGACATCTGAGAAAATTAATTGGAGAGGCCGTGCACTTGTAAGAGAAGTCTCCCCAAAGGGGAGACGATGACTTTTATTGCATTGACAAGAGGGACATACAGAGAGGTTGGATTTTAAAGGTACTGAAATAGCAGCAGAACGAAAAACAGACTCTAAGACTCTAACACTAGGATGACCAAGACAACGATGCCACAAAGTAGGGGATGCCACCACACCAGTCATAGCTTGAGGTTGCAGGGAGGTAGGGGACCATTCATACACACCGTTCTTACTCGGGCCTTGAAGAAGCACCGCCCCCGTGCTGAGATCCTTCACCTGGAAAAATTCAGGATAAAATTCAATTGAAGTGTGGTTAGTGGCATTAAATTGGGAGATAGAGAGCAGGTTTCTGGTCATGGTAGGAGCACAGAGAACATGTTTAAGGAGAAAAGGACGAGAGGAGGGAGAGGAGAGTGTGAGGGTACCAGTGTGGGTTATGGGTAACCCCTTACCATTGCCAAGGATGATTTCATCGGGTCCATTGTAGTTGTGGACCTCCGTGAGGTGGTGAGGAGTGGAGGTGACATGATGGGAGACACCGGAGTCCAGGAGCCAAGGAGAAGAGTGAGTCTGGATAGTGGAATTTGCCCAGGGGGGCTGGGAGGATTGTTGCTGGAGCTGGGGGCAGCGCTTAGCACTGTGGCCTTGGGTGCCACACCACTGGCAAAACCCGCGGTAGCCATTTCCTTGGGTGCTGTTGGACCTGCGCTGGTTGCTGGAGGGCAGACCAGAGCGCTGGTAAGAGGAACTACGGCTGTCAAAAGCTTGGTTGGAGGATCGTTGGTTGGAGAGGCCACGGTTGTGGCGGTTGTAGTTGGGACCACGTGCTGTTTGGGTTACATGAGCAGTGATGGTAGATGGAGGGGGGTTGGGGGCAGCTCGATTGGCTGCATTTTCATGCTGAACCAGCATGTCATGCAAGTTGTCAAAAGGGATAGATGTGTCTCTAGACCTGACAGCAGCAGCTAGGTCTTTGAAGTCAGGGCCAATTCCATTGAGGGCATGGAGAAGCAGGTCATCGTCAGACAGGGGTGTATCAATGGCTGCGAGTTCATCAGCAATGATGCGTACCTCCTGGAGGTATTCAGAGACTGGCCGTGAGTCCTGGCGGAGGAGGGTCAAAACGCTCCTTGAGTCCTAGTACCCGAGCTCTGGCTTTGCTCGCGTAGAGGCGGGTGAGACGGGTCCAGGCAGTATCTGATGTTGGGGCTGGCAGCAATTAGGGTGATGACCTGGGGGGAGACAGATGCCAAAATGGCATGGAGGAGCAACTGGTCCTGGCGGATCCAGAGGGCCCGAAGGGCTGTTTCTTCTGCAGGTGGGCAGGGATGCGTGCCATCCACGTAACCCATGAGTTCATACCCAAGGAGGAGGGCGTTGAACTGGGCGCGCCAAGGGAAGAAGGTGGTGGAGGTGAGTTTGACAGGGAGCTGGGCGGCGGCGTTGATGATGATGAGGGCGGGAAGGGTAGAGGTGGTGTCGGTTGGTGGTGGGAGAGTAGGGTTGACAGGGGCGGCTGTGGATTGAGCAGCGGCGGCTGTAGGTTGGGCGGCCATGGATTAGGGTTAGGGTTTTTTTTTTTCCTAGGGTTTGCTCGATGGAGCTTTTAGGGCTCTAATACCATAAAAGGTATTGAATTTTCTGGTATTATTTCAATGTTCTTAGTTGTACAGTAGTGGCAGATTTATACAGTTCCAGGAGAGTCCTAACTAGATAAGATTCTAGTAGAGTCCTAACTAGGTAAAATATAAACAAGGGCCTAACTAGGTAAGATACAACTTAGGTATTAAGGAGGAGATTGATCTGCAATCTCCTCTGATTCTACAGGATCTGTAACAGGATCCTTAACACTATGGACATCTGTCCAATAAATGTTGCTGTCTAATCTATACTGTACTAGGTATATAATGACAGTATACTAAATACAGTGTACTAAATAGCTACAGATGTTCACTATTCTACAAACAGCAGTAACAATGTGTAACTTGTCATTGCAATGGTAAACAGTGTTCTTACAAATGAGAATTTCTGAAAATATTTATTAATCATTTCACCTGGGTGATTATTCGCTTATTATAGATTGGCTTTTTACTCAAGATGTCTCATGAACATTAATGTTAGTCTCAAAATGGACCATGAACTCGATTTTTCCCAAGATGCCCTCTGAAACCATCTTTTCGTCTCAAGTTGCCCTTTTCCATCAACTATGTTAACTTTCCGTTACATATAAGGGTAAAATTGTCACTTTGAAGCTTGCGCAATAAATATGAGATGATAATTGACAACAATGACTATTTTCAATAAGCTCCGATCAATTTTTTAGACTGCAGTGCGTACCTTTTCTTTTTATCACTGGAACTCTCTCTGACATCACCTTCTGCATTCTTCAAAGGGGATCCAAAACTTCATGCATTAATTTTTTCTAATGCACGAATCATTCAGTCCTATATATGTCAAGAGGTTGATTTAAATTTGGACTAACTAAATTTTACACCAGAATTTTATTTCAAAATACATACCATAATGTTTTGGATACTGCCATACTGTTGGTGGTGGCTTCATTATGTGCCTCTTTGTTGTCCAAACTCCAAAGCTCCAATCCAACACATTACAATCTCCCACCTCGGTCATGAAGCGACCGCTAGCGACAATGACTCCGAAGTCATTGTTCTCCTCTTCGAACTGCTCTCCTCCAAGTCAGTTTCTCTGTCCAATCTTATCCGTGTGATTGCCGATTCGGCCCGTGCCCATATCGTCCTCAAGCCTCTAAAGCCTACCTCTCTCCCTTCCTTTCACCCAATTCCCTTATCTGCACTTTGTTCAATCCCATGAATTTTCTCTCTCCTCCGGTCAATCCGTTTACCTCAAGCACCGCCCCCCAGGTGAATGGAGCCATGGGTCAAACATTGCCGATAATAAGAAGAGGATGGGCCGCACCTGGGCTCGAAGAATTGTGCCCAATATCGGGCTTTTCCCACCGCTTCGGTTACTTCATGACCGAAGTGGGAGAAGTTGTACCCTTATATTTGATGGAAAGATAGAAAACTTGACGGAAAAGGGGCAACTTGAGACGAAAAGAGGGTTTCTGAGGGCATCTTGGAACAAAATCGAGTTTATGGTCTACTTTGAGACTAAGTTAATGTTCAAGGGGCATATTGAATAAAAAGCCTTAAAGATCTGTGGCTTCATGCTAACCCAAATTTGAAGCTGGGAAAATTTTGTCTCCTCCATTTGTTTGTGGCACTATGATTCAGTCAGTTGATGATGTGAAGACAATGTCTTTCCTTATCTTTCTTTTTCTATTCAACATGCAATATTAAGCTGATGTGTAAGAAGTTTGTGAAATGTAGGAAGTCTCATTCCCCACCCTGTTCACTAATTATTTATGAGTTCGTTTGCATGGGATAGGACATAACTAATTATTTATGAGTTCGTTTGCATGGGATAGGACATAACTAATTATTTATGAGTTCGTTTGCATGGGATAGGACTTATATGTCCACATTAAAAGTTGGAACTCGTAACTTTCAATAACTGTATGGAACCTCTCCAATGCCAGATAGCTCTCAAGAGTTTCCAATTTTACAAAGTTGGAAAATGTTTGAAGCTATATAGCTTATACGAATTCCACATTCATTTTGTCATTTTTTTCCTTGCTTCCGAAACTAGATTGTGTTTACCATTGTTAAAATAGCATGACTATTACACCTAATACTTATTCTCATCATTTTTGAATTAAATATTTATAATATGCTCTTCTTCATGAAATGTATTGAAGTTGTCAGGTGGATGTTGATTGTTTTGATTAGGTTGGGCTTAAGGGTGAGTCCTTGAAAATATACAGCAAAGGAAGAAAATGACAAGGCGGGTTGGAATGAGTTGTCACTAGATGCCGATCCATCCGCATTTACATGGTACAAGGTAAATCCATTATAATATAATTCAACATATCCGTTTAGGTGTGGTTGAGCCCTGGTAACAATGCTACATTTTCATTCTTCAAGGCCAATCAACATGTGGTTCAAGATTAGTGTGGCTAACATGTGAATACATGTTGAAGATTTGATCGGTAGGAGTAGGAAAGGGAAACATACAAACTTACGGATTTTCTGAGAAGCCTAGAACCCTGAGAAATTATCTAAAGAAAAGAAGTAAAGGGGGGTTTTGGGGTGAAGTGATTTGTCATTATGTATTGGGGAGAGGTCTTAATATTTTGATTCTATGTTCAACGGATCCTAGGATGGGGCACGGGAAACACATGGCTTCATTTTACATTAGTACTATGATGATGTGGCTGTGTTTAGAGTCAGTGCCGGTCCAAACGTACAGGGGCCTAGGGCAAGAGTAAAAAATGGGCCTTAATTTATATACTTAATTATTAAAAATAAAAAATTTATGAGTACATATCAACCAAATTGTTAAACTACTTCTTTTCGACTTAATTATCTTCCTTAAAATGTAGGCATCAATTTACTTCCATGGATCCAGAGTAGCTTGTATTGCACAAGCACCAAGCACACTTATAAGAATTGCAGCATCAGGAATTATTGGTTCATTTTCCCTTAATTCACGTAAGAGTTCAAATACAGCTTTGCATTTATGTGATTTGATATTCAGAAAACAAAACTACTCATATAACAGTAATCTTTTCAGTCAAAGAATCAAAAAGCCGGCCTATGTGTTTTGACTAGATTACCAATCTGAACGAAATTTTAGTTCCTTCATCTTCTCTTCCGTAGGTGATCGAATGAAGAAAGGAATACCCCAATTAATTAATGGAAATTTGACCAAAAAACTCATAATTTGGAAAGGAAAAAATCATAAATTCATCGGACCGCATATGAAAGATCAAAGGAAATCAAAGGACGAAAAGGAAAAATAAAACTTAACTATAGAATCTGAAACTTGAACCGGAGTGAGACACAAGTCAGAACAATAGTGAGAGACTACGAAGTAGAAATCGATTGAAACATTAATGGATTGAAACACAAATTGATTGAAACATTGGATTTCATGCCACCATTATGGAAGAAATCGGATTGAGAGGGCCCTTTATTGAACCGCAATCGACATTCCGCATCTCAAATTTGATATGTTCTCATTCTTCTTCTCTTTATTTTTTTTTTCAATAAAATTGTGAAAAAATTAGACCTTTTATTTTTTTTTCAATATAAAAAAAATTTGAAAATTTTAGGCCCTCCATTATTTTGGGCCCAGGGCTTACGCCCCTCTTGCCCCCTATAATGGCCGGCCCTGACTATGGTAATGAAAGGCTTTGGGAAAATTTGTTGATGGTTAATCTCCTTTAGTCAGTCGAACTCCCTTCTTTAGCAGAGTTTCTCTTCTAGTCTTTTTCTGTTGGAACGACTTTCACTACTGAAATGAAACATTTTCGTCGAAGTAAAAGTAGACTGTTTAATTTGTAAAACTTACTATATATTGAAACTTAACTGGTATGACAACTTGAGCATTAATTCCCATAGAGGGTGAAGAATGCTTGACCTTAACGTAAATATCCGACGGTGCATGTGGATCATCGCTCTCCCTTTAACACTATACCCTTTAACACTATATCCAAGTAAGCAAAATTTTCGAATCCTATTTTTCTAGCCTATGCCTATACCTTTTTCGACTCTGAGATGAAAGCACTGAGATGAAAGTTTGGACCTTAGTAAGTGAGCTAACAGATGTACTTTTATGTATGTATGGTGCTCCCCCATTGACTCTCCTAACGCCGAGCTAAGTGACTTCGTAACCTTTTCATAGCAAATTAGAATTAAGCCTAAGCATCGACTCTTTCTTATCTATTAGCCTAAGCATCTTCGCCAACTCACTCATGTATTATAACCTACTAATGTATTGTATGGTAGACTAGGCAAGGCTAACCCAACTGCTTACTTCCAAAAAGGTTGGGCTAAGTACAACCTTTTCCATTTAAATAACCCATTCTCATTAATATATATATATATATATATATGTATATATATATATATAGGCCAGCTTGACAAGTTAAAAGACAGATGCATCTCTACGTAGGATCGAAGGGCATCAGGGGCCAGAAAATTATAAGGCAGAGAGCCCTTTCCCACTCAAGTTGGGGAGCTAAGGAAGAACTATATGCTTCCGCGTATGCCCTAATGGGTAAGACTGTCTGCGCATTTTCCCAAAAATGCGCTTGGGTGAAGAGGGCCTTGGAATGATAAAAGAAAGGAAGCCTAAAATTTTGAGGCAACCTATCTTTGTTAATTAAAATGAAAGGGCATGACTGTCAAGAGTCCCCTTATTAAAGTGTCTCAATAAAAACAAGGACAGAAAAGAAGAAGTCGAATGATAGAAAAAAGTAATAGAAAAGGAATGCACCAAGTGAGCCGTGGTGGAAGATGAGGAGATAACAGATGAGGGAATTCATGATATAAGGTTCGATTGATGTCCATTCACTTTGAGATCCATCATGCTAGAGAAATGGAATCACATGATTGGATGGACTTGGCGCTTCACCCGGGGAAGTGACTTGCAGCATAGGCAGCGCTACTACTTGGTTTATGGAGGAGCCTCCCGTTTCCAAAGAAGATTCGAGGAGTATATATAGCTCATGGGTATCTTCTGCGTGTTAAAATTTTTACGGGAATAAATTGGATTGAGAATTACTCAGGGGTGCATTTATAGTTATTTTTCCAAGTTCTCGGGTTGGGTTACTCTTTTTTTTCGGTCAATCAAGCCATTCTCCCTTTTACCACTCATCAAGCCTTCTTCACGAACTTGTACAATCGACACCACAAAGATAGCCAAATCTATTATCAAAGAAATAAGGAAATGAGAAACATGTGGGTTAAATAGACTATATAGATAGGGGTTTAGCTACTTCTAGTCAGATAAAAGTTCTATACTAGGCTCTTTTCAATGCTGAACTACTAAAAACCTGACCATTTGATGTGGTTGCCCCGCCGATTAAAATGATGTTTCCAGATCCAACCTACAATAACTGAAGTTTTTAATTAATAGTATATAATATATTTCTCCTAAATAGGATAAATCTAGAATTAGGAGAAGGGTTCCAAACCTTATTTGGTTTAAGGACTGCTTGCCCTACTGAATTACCAAAGAATTTCGAGGCTTATACCTTCCTATTACATGACCAAAAAATGGCTTTCAGTAATGCCCTTAGAATCTAAGCCTTTTGTTTTGAAGCACCAGTAGTTGTAGTCGTGGGTAGAACTTTCATTCTTATCGCTCTTGGTTGCAATCTATATGACCTTCGGGCGAGACAAAGTATGCCTCTTCAGTATAGGCAGGTAGTAAACTTAGAAAAAAAGCTTCCATTAAGTATCTAAAAGAAAACAACCTCGACCATAGAGAGTTGTAGTTTACTTGCTTCATATGAAACACTAAGAAATGAGCCATCTTAGCTATCAAAGGAAAGATCTCCATGCTTGGCATGATAAAGGATCCTAGAAAAGATCAATTGAGACTGCCTCTTTGGTTCCACAAGGGTCTCAATTTATGGGTTCAACCCATCAAATCTTTTTTGGGCCTTAAATTAAGCCCAATCTGTGGTTTTATTATACAATAAGATCCAATTTGTTTGAACTCGGTAGGTTTGACCCATTACCTTGAGTGAAGCCTAACATGAACACTTTTGTCATGAAGATGTGATCTTATCTACTAATGGTCCTGTTCTAAGTCCAATCCTCTTCTCTTAGGGTAGGACATCGATAAACCTTAAATCTCGGAATTAAATATTTCATCAGTTTCTAAGAAGTGTCTTAATGGGTATCCGACCACCTTCTAGCATGTATGATGATTATCGTCGCCTTCCATTCCACTAGATTTAATGATTATTCCTATTATACAGATGCCTCTCTTTCAATACAAAGAATCAAGTCACTCGAAACTCATAACTCATCCGGAGTAGCAATAGATACTTTCCTACTTTAGAGTGGAAATAAGCCGTAAGGTTCAGATTTGTCTGTCCGTCCATCTACAATTGATTGTCTGAATATTTACACTTTCCTGCATGTAGCTAGATCTGAGAGCCTTGACATAATCCAGACAGGTTAGATTTGTAACTCTATTAGAGGATCAGTTGTCTAATGGGCCAAAGTAAATGAGCTAGATTTTGAACCCCAATTAAGGTTGTGTTGAAAACTGGAGCTACTATCAGATTTTCTCTCTTTCTTTATTTCTTCAAATGTAATTTATTTAAAAATATTCTTCTGGCAGACCTACTTCGATAACCCTGCTGGCACAGATCCAGTTTCTCTTGATTTAGGAACCATGGGAAAGGGCCAGGCTTGGGTCAACGGCCACCATATTGGAAGATATTGGACAGTTGTTGCTCCAAAAGATGGATGTGAAGAAATCTGTGATTATCGCGGGGCATACAACTCCAATAAGTGCTCAACCAATTGCAGGAAGCCTACTCAAACCTTGTAAATTTCTATCTGAAGATATATGAAATAATTAAAACTTGCTGAGACCATTGCTTTTCCAGGCTGAAGAAATGTAGTTCCATAATCACAACCTTAGAAGAATGCATTCAAATTTTTTTTTTCCTTTTTACTTAGGAGTCTACCCTTGGAATTTTGCTTTCAGTATTAAATAAGTTCTAACATAGCCAGTAATGCTCTCTAGGTACCATATACCGCGGTCATGGTTACAGGATTCCAGTAATTTACTTGTTATCTTGAAGGAAACTGGAGGGAATCCATTTGAGATTTCAATCAAGTTGCGTTCAGCCAAAGTCATCTGTGCACAAGTGTCAGAGTCTCACTACCCACCAGTCCAGAAGTGGTTTGATCCAGACTTTATTGATGGAAAAATTACAGTAAATGATCTGAGACCAGAAATGCACTTGCAGTGTCAAGACGGGTTGATGATCTCTTCCATAGAATTTGCTAGCTATGGAACTCCTCAAGGTAGCTGCCAGAGATTTTCTAAAGGTCATTGCCATGCGGCCAATTCATTGTCGTTAGTCTCCGAGGTAATTTGGTTTTAAATAATTCTCTTCTGCTAATAAAGTTATGTGTGACAAAAATCCAAGCACACTTTGTATCTGCTTCACAGTGGGTATTGAACTTGAGTTTCATGTCATGTGTGGTCAGAGTGACAAATGTGGTCTCTATTCTCTAATCTGTTGATAAATATCACTCGAAAGGAAAAAATTTCTTGGTAGAGCTTTGGTAAATTTATTTATAAGATTAGTTTAGTAATCACCCCAAAAACTACATATTGGTAGGTCCTAATCAGCTCCTCGGAAAACTGTCTTTTTGGTGTGCATGGCATGTCACTTGTCATCGGCATATGCCAACAATTTCAAAGGAAGTTATTTTGCTTTTCGTTTTGTGCCTATTTTTTCTTGGAGGTCCTATTTTGATAACATTCCCTTTCTGCAGGGTTGCCTGGGAAGGAGTAGCTGTTCAATTGGAATATCGAATCTTAAATTTGGAGGTGACCCATGTCGGGGGATTGTTAAGACGTTGGCAGTTGAGGCGAGATGCAGTTCATCACCGAGCGCTGGATTGTCTCAGTTCTGAATCGTTAACAAGCAACTGGATACGAGGAATGTAGTGTTTAACCATAGTAACTACATCATGAACAAACCTGCTTGGTAATCTTTTCGTCACCACATGCCCCTTTATCTGAATTGGTTTGATCTGATTTTCTCAGTTCTTGTGCTTGTATAGATGTTGGCATTATGCTAATGCTAATGAGATGATCCGAGTGTATGTAAGTAAATAAGAGAAGCAACTTGGGAAAACATCGGTAATACATTCTCTTCAGATACAAAAATTTCAGACATCAAATCTCTGAAAACAGAATCAGAACATAACAAACCGAATTTGAACACTCAACTTGATAGTCCATTAGTATTCTTAGCCATTGCTACCACCATAACCGATGAAGATGAAGAAGATGAAGAAGATGAAGAACTAGTGCAGAAAAACCTCGTAGCTCCATTGCGGTACCTTCCTGACGATGGCCCTCATGAGATCAAAGTAGAGCGGCAGCTGCGCCAGAGCGAAAAACATGACTGGCAAGCAAGTGGCAGCGTACAAAGGATACGCCACGGACCTGAGTTGATGTTTAAGGACAAAGATATGGCCTGTGCAGAATGAAACCAACATGGAAGCTATGGATGCAAAGAGTGAAGTCAAACCCACTAACAGTTTCCGAGGAAAGTCCATCGAAAAATCACTTTCTTCATATCTGGAAGTGAAAATTGAAAGAAAGAAGACAAGCGAAGTTACTGAGAAGCAGAGCGCAACCAGTGATGAGATGTTGAAGGGCACCAAATGCCGACTCGTCTTTAAGAATCGGCTCGCCTGTGGTCTGGTCGAGGCCACCTGGTACGGTTGCTGATGTGGCAAATGCGACCGTTGCAATGAGGGCTGCAACCACTGAGCATGACTCAGGTTTTGATTATCCATTTGCTGCCTTCTTTTATGAGATTTCGGTGTGTACTTATGAAGATCTCTTTTGGGGTTTGGCCGTTTTCATTGTACCGGATGAAGAAACGATTTGGCATGTCCTTAGCCTGCCGAGCACTTATTCTTCGACTGCCGAGTTAGTGGATCTATCTGGAGGCATGTCCTTAGCCTTTGTGGAGAACCATGGTTGAGTCCTATGTGGCCGGATTTTGTGGACTCCATTGCTTCTCGCTGGCGGGGTAAATATTTGGATGTTTCTATCAAGAAATTGGCTTTGGCTGTCACGGTCTATATGTTATGGAAGGAGCGGAACGATCGGATCTTCTCCAACACTCGAAGTCTTCCCAATGTTATCCTTAATCGTATTATTGAGCTGATTCGACTAAGGTTGTGTAAATTTAATTTTAAAAGGAGCGTAGGTAATATCCGTCTGGCTAATGTCTGGGGTATCCTTATTGATTAGTTGTAGATCTGTTTGTTTGTGGCGTTTTGCCTAGGTTCGTTGTTGCCTAGGTGGGTGGTGCCGGATGGATTGCCTCCCCTTTGTAGGTGGTGCTGTTCCCCTTTTGGGTTCGTTTGGGCTTGCCCTTTAATTTATTTTTGATTTATCAAAAAAAAAAAAAAACAATTTGGCATCGAGCTTTTCACAAACTGCATATATCAAGTTAATCAGAGTTTAGCTTTCAAGTCCTACCCAAAGGGCTCTTTAGGGAGGGGGCAATTTTAGGATTCATAATGCATTTAAGACACTTGCTCGAGGTGAATTTTGACCAAACACTCCTAAATTTTAGCTCTTTGAGCTATTACTATAGAGATGATTTAGGGTCTTCCGCCACCACCTCTACCGAAACACTCCATCCCCCTCTCCTAAATTTTCTAAAAGCCTAAACCTAAATTGTTAAAGACTAGAATACTCTTGATTTCTTCAATGGTAAATAAATTTTATATTTTGAAAAATCGAGTTTGGACTTGACATACAACACCATAAGGTCCTTGAGAGGTAGACAAATAAAACCCCAAGTTTAAAGGCGAGTTTTTCTTTGAAAGGTTAACTACAGGAAAAAGGTAATTGTATCTACAAGAAGGGAAATGATCTCTTTCCAGATAATCTAGCAACATAAACATCTAATTTTGCTTCACTGCGAATCTGCTATTGATTGGATTCAGTCTTGCAACATGATCATTTTATGGTGCGAGACTATTTTGACAAGAGAACATTACTCTAGAGATCGTTAGCTCAAGAAATCCGGGAGTCCAAGAAATAACAAAAACCTACCTTATACCACTTGATCTCCCATTGCATCTGCAATGCAGCTCCAGGAATAAGACAAGGGCGGTACTGTCCACAAGTAGCAGCAAGATGCAATGCACTGTTGCCTTGGTTGTCCACCTGGCGCAGCAAACCCTCTTTTAGCTCGTTTCTCCTCTTCAACAGATTGTAGACATGGGGTTGCCTGTTCTCAACTGCTAACAGAATAACATTCTTGTTATCGGAGTCCAAATCCTGTACTGCCACTGGAAATTTGTCTATGATTTTTTCCACCATTTCTGTCACTCCCATCTTTGCTGCAATCAGTATGGGCGTCTGCCTTTTATCTTCTTTAGGAACTCCATTCTTTGTGCCGTTGCTGACCACATGTTCAGCATTCCGGGCTGTAGGGTTTTCAAGTAAGGTTTGAAGGTTGCATATATGCTTAAGGTTTCATTATGTAGTGTGTTTATTATTAAGTTTACGATGTAGGATTCATATTTAAACATGCAGTGCACGTAAGCCGAGTGAGTACTGACCCAAAAACAAACGAGATGCCAAGTTTTCTTACCTGGTTTGTTCTGACTACTCTCTATCTGGTGCTTCATTTCCACATTTGTGTTTCCAGTGTCAGAAGAAGGTAGGAGGTAGGGATGGGGGTTGCTCTAAGATTGGATTAGGAACATCACATTCTCCTTTATCTTCGGTTGATTGCGTTTGTTGGAGATTTTGGCCCGTATTTTGATACTTGTATGAAGAAGTAGGCTCAACCAATTCGTTCATCACCTGACTAGCCCATATGTGTCTCTCTTTCCTTTCTTGGATTTTCTTTACCTTCCAAATCCCTACATATATGCCATTCAGTATACAAAAATTATTGGCTTTGTATTACTCGTTCTTAATAATTGGATCCAACAAAAAGTTTGATCCTGACCAATTCCCAGAATGATTAGCAGGGCTTTCACCATAAGCTTGAAAAATAGAACAAACTAGCGAGCGTGCCCGCGCGATGCTGCGGGATTAAAAGCAGAAAATGGAAAAACATAAGCCGCAGAACAAAAGAGCATATAGTCAGTTTGTTTGAAGAGGCATATACAAAACCACGATTATTGTACGTAATAAAGAGCATGCAGATAGCAAGAATAGCGGGGAGAACAAATTAACTGGACTTCATTCGTCTATGTTATCCTCTTCCGAATTTTGCTGATTTACTTGTGGTTAGTAGTGAGTATCCAAACTGTTTAGATGTTAGTAGAACTATTCGTGTAAATATTACGCAATAGCCACATGTCAAATTAGGACTTTCATATTTCTTCTATCAAATAAAGATGTGTTACTTCTATGACTATTTGCAACATGATTGCTTTTAAGCAATAACTTGATAATGATGAGCGCTGAACAAATGAAAAAACAAATGAAATGCGAAAACAAACAAAATGAAAGAACAAAAAGTATCTTGTTGACAGAAGAAGACAAAAAAGTTTTAAACTAACAATGATTATTAGTTTTTAGAACATGACATTAAGGAAACAAATCTTAATCTACTTATGAAAGTAGAAAATTATGACTAAAAATTCTATGTAAGGAATTTCAGCAAACACTTAGAAAGTTAGAATGCACAAAGTACTGCATACTGAAATAGAAAATGATGTCTGCAAAACCCCAGATTCAATTACAATTGACATTTTGATCAATATCTGATATTTAAGTAGTAGTTTTGTTGAAACAATAAGAATATAGTAGAAGTTATCACGGAAGAGTAGTTGAGCAAGTTTAGTTTTACAATTCAAACTACAAATTTCACAATAGAAACTTCTTTGATGAACAACATTCAATAGCTTTAATTTAACTTTCTTGGAAACATGCAAGTGTAAAAATGAAGGAAATTATGGGCATACATAGTATAAGAGATGATGTCAACACACATCCAAAACAACATTGGAAACTGTTTCCACAATATTTGAATTTTTTTTTTTTTTTTTGTAAATATATAGTTCAATTATGCGAAAAAATGATGAAATCTTAATAATTGAAGTAAACATAGAAAAGGCTGAGATATATGTTAATGTAAAACCATTCGTTTAGTAAATATTGCATTTTAAAAAAATAGGGCAGCATCTTGAAAAACTTATTGAAATGGCTGATTAGAATCAAAACACGAACAAATAAAGCTACAGAGGAACACGAATCGGAACAGGAGAGAAATAAAGCTTTTCTTACTTAAAGGCAAGCATATGTGTATGATCATCTTCATTTTCAATGTAAGAACGGCAATAAGAAATGGAATGTAAAAAGGAATAAGTAAATAAAAAAATAAATGATCAATCTACAATTCAAATTCACTATGAACATCACTATAATCATTTTCTAAATCGGTAAGTCCATAATCTTCAGATTCTGGAATTGAAATAGAATATCTATCATCAAGTAAGGTCCAGGGAAACCCATTTTACAGAATTGAAATGGAAAATATATCATCAGTTTCGAAGTCGCATTCAGACTTGTACTACAATTGCAGTAACCAGTTACACCTCTATTGCCTACAAACCAAATTCAGGTACCCAATAAGACCATGCAGTTCATCCCCAAATTCTACCTATTATACTCAACCAAATTCATGCGGATATTGGATTAGTAATGAATTGAAAGATTTTTTTTTTTTTTTTTAAAAAGGATAATCCGTATATCATCATCTAACAAACCCACCTATATGCACAATTATGCCATGCCATAAATAAATAGAGTGATAATTAAAAGTAGATAAAGCTTTGTATCAATAAATGAATGGGAAATACAACAGTAGATAACAAATCATCAATTGCATTGAATCCAAAATATCTAACGGAAGCTCAATACGTAGATCATCAATTTACCAAGTTCGAAGTTCTAACAAAACAATAAAGTAAACATAACATAAGAATACAAATATGTGGCATATCAAATTAGTAAGGCATGGCCACAATACTTTCACGGTAAGAAAATATCTACAAAATAATTATTGAAAGTAGAGAAGAGGTCAAGTGTTTTAAATGTAAATTCCAACTTGACGTAATCCGTTTACAATGATGTAATCCAATGATGACGATAATTGAAATCAGGCACCCACATATAGGAAGATTGCATAAACACAAAGCTAAATTAACAAAGCTGGTAGTTTAATTAATGAAGTCAGAACTCAAATCACATAATCCACAAATAATTGATGAGCCCAGATTGGTGTTGACAACAGAAATCAGAGAGTAAAAACTGGGCAGTAAGTTCAACCAAAGTCTTCAATAAATATCGAATGTTCAGAATATTGTTATGCATATGAATGTCAAATTAGAACCTCAATGAAAATGTACATTGGACGAATAAATTAAAGCAGTGCATTGATGGTTATGATGCAGATGTATTTCATTTACAACTTTTGATGCGGGTATGAATATATGAATTAGACAATCTAGAAATCGAAGCCCAACCTGAAAAGCCACACAATTGAATACAAATTCAAACTCCAAGTACAATATCAGCAATATGAAATCCAAATTGGCATGATCATAACCAATAGGGGAAGTCCATTATCATGGAATAGAGAAAGGGCAATTAAAATATAGATGCGGCGAGGATTCAAATTGATGGAAGAACATGTGTCGTATGAAACCTATAAATCAGTAACCAACATTTACACTGAAATTGAATGAATGGGAACTCCATTCTTAGTCCAATTAAAAGATCATAAATCGAATAGCCCTGTTATCCGTGAAAGGAAAATCCAACTTAAACAATCAATGAGAAGACATCAAAAGCTTCTTTCCTAGGAATATAGATGGATTGAAAAACTAAACTCACGCCAGCTTTTTCTTGATATAACATCAGGACAGTTCACTATACAACTCAGAACCACTAAGAAATTAGATTAAGCACTACATATATTCACTAACTATGCTAAATAAGGTAGGGTATCTGCTAGGTAATTCCATGACAATCAATCAAACTTACATATTTATCACCACAAAATTTCAAGGGAAAATAGGGCGCTTTGCTTCTCGAATACAGTATCATCCTAAAAAAACATAAAATTGCAGAGGAACCCTAAAAAGTTAGAAAATCATGAGGTTTCAACTGCATTTTTCATAAAGTAGCTAGAGAAGGCTTCAAATTTGAAAACATGAAATGTCATTTACCTCGCCTATCTCCCTGCCATCAGTATCCTCCAAATCCATGGCAATTGTGCAAGGCTCAATGCCAACACCTTAGCTATCCAAATACCAGTGTCGGTCCAAACGTACAGGGGCCTAGGGCAAGAGTAAAAAATGGGCCTTAATTTATATACTTAATTATTAAAAATAAAAAATTTATGAGTACATATCAACCAAATTGTTAAACTACTTCTTTTCGACTTAATTATCTTCCTTAAAATGTAGGCATCAATTTACTTCCATGGATCCAGAGTAGCTTGTATTGCACAAGCACCAAGCACACTTATAAGAATTGCAGCATCAGGAATTATTGGTTCATTTTCCCTTAATTCACGTAAGAGTTCAAATACAGCTTTGCATTTATGTGATTTGATATTCAGAAAACAAAACTACTCATATAACAGTAATCTTTTCAGTCAAAGAATCAAAAAGCCGGCCTATGTGTTTTGACTAGATTACCAATCTGAACGAAATTTTAGTTCCTTCATCTTCTCTTCCGTAGGTGATCGAATGAAGAAAGGAATACCCCAATTAATTAATGGAAATTTGACCAAAAAACTCATAATTTGGAAAGGAAAAAATCATAAATTCATCGGACCGCATATGAAAGATCAAAGGAAATCAAAGGACGAAAAGGAAAAATAAAACTTAACTATAGAGTCTGAAACTTGAACCGGAGTGAGACACAAGTCAGAACAATAGTGAGAGACTACGAAGTAGAAATCGATTGAAACATTAATGGATTGAAACACAAATTGATTGAAACATTGGATTTCATGCCACCATTATGGAAGAAATCGGATTGAGAGGGCCCTTTATTGAACCGCAGTCGACATTCCGCATCTCAAATTTGATATGTTCTCATTCTTCTTCTCTTTATTTTTTTTTCAATAAAATTGTGAAAAAATTAGACCTTTTATTTTTTTTCAATATAAAAAAAATTTGAAAATTTTAGGCCCTCCATTATTTTGGGCCCAGGGCTTACGCCCCTCTTGCCCCTATAATGGCCGGCCCTGCCAAATACATACACAAATATCAATTGTTCTGAAAGAAAAAAAGTATATTGACTAAATGTTTAATTAAAACCCTCAAAAACTAACCTTCCACCATATGCATCCATCTCCCTAAAATTAGTGTGAAACAAATCATTCATTAAAGTGCTCTTGCCTGCGATTCCATACACAATTAAATAATATCAAAAAGGGTAATTACAAATCACACAATATTGCTCAAGCTCAATCACTAAATAATAAAATTGATTAGAGTATAACGCTTTTACCGCTGCTCTGAGGACCCATGATAGCAACAACGGCATAAGAGAGTCCACAATCCGCAAGCTTCACCTTCTTAACGAACCTGTCGAGCCCTTCAACATTAAATTCACCATCGCCATAGATGAGTTGGTGGAATCTATCTTTGGGTCCGATCTGCCCACACTTCCTTCAAAAAAATTAAAATGATTCTTCCATCAAAATCAGGAGACGAATTGATCATAAACTAACTTTTTTTTTTTAATAAAGCGAATTACTTCATTTCCCTCTCGTAGGAAAATCGAGTTCGAAATAGCAAATAATACATAAAAGCATGGATGTCTTACCTCACAAATCACTCAAACACAACGCTACCTGAGACAAAGATGTCGATGATCCAAGAAACACAGCAAACAAAGCCGAGAAAAGCGTGAGTGAAGTGAAGATAATTAGCGGAATTTCATCACATTAAAACTTAGAGACACATAGTCGTGATGGAGGCTTCAAGGGCGAAGGCGTCTCCGTGAATCGTCAATTAGGATTTTAATAGATTTTTTGGGGCCATAAAAATCAAGTGGTATTCAATTACGATTTTTAAATAATCAATAAAAATCTGATTGTATTCAATTAGGATTTTAAAATCATCAATGCAAGTATGGTAGTATTCAATTAGGACTTTCAAAAGATTAGAAAAAATACGGTGGTATTAAAAAATTTATCGATTTTGAGGTATTTTATTAAATAATGTATTTTGTGAGACTTTTCAGTGGGGGAAATAAGTATCAAATCCCATAAAAAATCACACCCCCTACATCTGATTCTCAAGTCTGCTTCCCATCTGATTGTCAAGGCTCCTACTCACCGTGCTTTCTAGGTAGCTCCTCTATTTCTCTCTGTTTTTTTTTTCTTGTTGCGTGAGGAAGCATTCATATTTATCAACTTTTGTTATCTATTATTGACTTTGTATGGATTTATCAGAGGTTCGGTTACTATTATGTATTGACTTTGTTAGGGTTCATGAGAAGTTTGGTTACTTTTATAATCAATTGGTTTCGCGGATGCAACCTAGATCAACTTTTGTTATCTATTAATGAAAAAATCAAAGTTAAATAAACAACTTTTGAAAAAATCAAGTTTAGTTACTTTGAAAAATGGAACAACATCATCAAAGGGAGTGATGATGCCAATGTTAGGATAATAAAAATTGAAACTTTCTATGTCGAGGAACAACAAAATTAATAGTCTAGGAAATCATGTGTTACAGTTTAGTCTAATCGGATTGTTTGATAAAGTTATCTAAGGTGTTTTACGGATGAGTTTGAAGCTTTAAATTATTTGGGAGCCCAAATTGAGAAGCTTTTTGTTCTGATATGCCTTGCTGGAGTTTTTCTGGATTAAATCATCATTTTTTTAGTTCTATGTTGCATTAGTTTCCCTTGCATACTTGGTTTTTGGGTGCAGTTAATTCCACTCTGGATCAATTTTTCTTTCACAAAAATCACCAATATGGTGCTTTTAGCTGTCAGTAATCTTAGCTAAATATTGATTTTTGGTGTAGTTAATTCTACTATGGATCGGGTTTTTCTTCTTCACAAAACTCACCAATTATTGTGCTCTATCACATGAATAATCGTAGCTAATTATTGGTTTTGATGTAGTTTTTCTTCTTCACAAAACTCACCAATTTGTACTTTATCACATCAAGAAAATAAGCCCCAAAACTCTCTGTGAAATCTAAATACTTATCTTTTTGGTTGGAAATATGTTTTTATTTCTATGTTGCATATTAATACATATATATATGTACTATATAATTAGGTAAATATTTCTTAGTGAATTGCAGATTTGCCAACCGACGCCAATTTTTAGTTCCGTTTCGAGGTGTGCGATACCATCTTCAAGATTTTGCAGGTCATGGTCGTGATCCTGAAAATGAAAATGAGTGTTCAACTTTCGCCATGCGTCCTTAAGGATCGTGATCGAGATGATATTTGATATTTTTAAATCGCGATTCATAATTTTTAAGTCTTCTCCTCCATTTTTATTTAAAATACAAGCAAAACTAGTGTTGGGATGTGTAGCGTTACATAACTTTCTTTACAAGGAGTGTCGTTCTGATGAATTTTCTATTAAGCCAACTGATGAATCTTCATCAATACCAGTTGATGAAGAGAACAATTTTGAGCAGATTAATCAAACACAAGACCAACAAAGAGAGGATAATAACATATGGAGAGCTAGCATAGCATCAACTATGTGGAGAGATGCTATCTAGGTCATATAAGGAGATAAAACTCCAACAAATGTTTATTACGTTTTGAATAAAGTTTGTTTTCCTTAAGTCATGTCTAGCTGCTACATGACGTTATTGTCATTACATTTTTTTTCATTTGGTTATTTATTCATATTGCATCATTAATTCATGTTATTATATAATTTGTATTTCATATGAAATCCTAAAACAAATCTTTTGATTCTTTGGAGAATACATAAAAATCTAGTGAATCATAAGAGAATCATATAATTACAATCTATTAAAATCATAAGTAAAATCTTATAATTACAAATCATACGGAAATCCATTACATTAAAATCATGTAATGTAAATCTATTAAAATCCTAATTGAATACACCCTCTGAAAAGGATAACCCAGTGGGACAAAGAGAAATTAGGGATTTTAATTCTTAAAGTCAATGACGATGAAAATGGAAATATCGAAGGGCAACATCCAATGGTGAAAAGTTCGAGGACAAAATTATCCAATCAAGGTATCAAATACCAAATATCACTGAGTGAATAATAGATTTCAAGGGTATTTTCAGAATTGCTCTGTGCATGAACAGTACAATCCTGCTTGCCTTTTAGTATATATAGAATGATGAATAATTCGGCGGATACGAAGAATTTCCTCGTCTCTTTTCTTCTGTTTGGTTTGTACCTGCAAATAGGCATTAAAAAATGTTATAACTTGTAAGTCATGTCTACTTAGAGAACAAATGAACAACAGTTTCTTGATTGATTGAGCTGCAAGAAATGTCATGGAGTTGAGAAAGAACAAAAGCTCTTCCAAATAGTCCCCACTAATACTTAGATATGAAAACTCTGCTCTATATGGCACCTTTTGGTACCAACTTCTTTGCTGACAAAGATGATTCCGGTGTACCTCCAGCTGCAATAGGCTTAATCAGAGAAATATCAAATTTAGCTTCGAATTTCATCTGCCAACTTTGACAGTCATTACGTTTAATTTTAGTTCTCATTATTTTGTTACGGGGAACATACATAGGCGAGAGGAGGTGCAAAGTTTACCATGAGTTGATCTCGTGCTCTTTGCATATGATACTTCATTTGATTGTAACCTCATTGCAGAAGAAGATGCTCCTGGACTGCCCTCGGCAATAATTTGTGCTACTAAATCAGATATATGCATCTTTTAAGTGTACAAAATGTTCAACTTCATCTTCACATTACTTTTTCTTTAATGGAACTTTGACGACCCTCATCCAAACGCAGCCTAAAGAGCGTCCCCAAGGAGGGATGATTACCTATTACTAAGCTACCCTGT
This sequence comes from Prinsepia uniflora, assembly GCA_032719365.1. NCBI lineage: Eukaryota > Viridiplantae > Streptophyta > Magnoliopsida > Rosales > Rosaceae > Prinsepia > Prinsepia uniflora. The sequence continues at coordinate 49,635,882 of CM064862.1, forward strand.
TGGGCATTTTCTTCATCATCAGCGGCATTAATACCATTTCTATTTCCTCCATTAGCTTCCAGGAGTGATCCCCGCAGTTTATTCCAGTACAAGCACAAATGTTGGGTCCAACTCTTACTCGTCAGCGCCTTTGCTAGAAATCGAGCAACTAAATTAGAATCATGGTACAAACTTTGGGTGAAGGAAATGAAATATAAAAGTTGATAGGATTCACCAACTTAGCACTTGAAACAAACTTCTCAGAAGTCGGTAGAAGTTCAGCATGTCTCATAGTTTTCTGGATATTTAGATTTATGTTGGGCTTCTGCCATATACACACAAGCTTCATGGTCATATGTTTCCTCCCTGAGCTCTTCCACACACAAACCTGGCATATGAAGTTGGAAATTTCTTTTCAAACCGAAGAAATGCAACTGATGAACAAAAAGAAATTAATTTACAGCATTTTGAAGACTCGAGATTCCTACAATGGTATATGAACTGTTCAGTGAGCCTGAGGGGGCTACTTCTGTTGAATGCATTAGGCTTAGTGGCCAGAATATGCAGGGGAGACAAACCATTTTGATTGACAGAGTTAACAAGTTGCGGGTACAACGGAATTATCTGAAATACCAAACCTGAGAAGGAAGGAAAAAGAATGTTTGGAACCAAGGCACATTTTGAATGAATGAATAAATGAAAAGGTGTGGGCTTGACTTACTGAAGTATTCACCAGAGATAGCAGTAGGAAGAATTGTATTACCATGATTGTCTCTCAAAGAGTGGAGCTTTTCTTTGCAGTGAGAATGAAGGCAAAGAAAAGCCTTGTTGTTGCCATTGAGAGCTGCCAAGAAGAGAGGGGTCTCGCCCTCAATGTTGCGAAGGGAGACAAGATTGTGATTTTTCGAAGCCATGCTTTCGTAGACTTCCACATACCCAAGCCTAGCAGCTACATGGAGAGCTGTGTTGCCTTTCTCATCTCCTATCTTCAGTATGTTTGAAGCATTGTCTCTGGTGGCAATGATGTCGATTAAGTTGAGGGCTGTTTCGGGATGCCCATCTGCAATGGCTATGTGTAGAGCTGTCTCTTTTGATTTTGTTATCTTCGCCTCTTGAGCTTTCGGGCTCTTTCTGTAGGCCTCCACAACGTTTTCCCACTGCCCTCTCATGGCATTTTCGAACAAGCTATCCACTTCCTCGTATGAAGCCATGTCTCTGGTGGACTCTTTCTCTTGCTGTCATTCAAGGTTTGATATCCTGATTGTTGCTTGAATGAGTCATATTGGCTAGAGTGGATGTTCTATTTTTTATACTCCCGAGTTTAAATCTCTATTTTTGTAATTTAGCTTAAAGTAGAGAATATCGTGATTAAACAAAACAACCATGTAAAATTTGAAATCCCAAACCCCCTTTTCTTATGCAGCTTCGTTTTCAATTATTCAACTACTAGGGTGCAATGCACCGCTGTAAAAAGTAAAAGGTAAAAGGTAAAAGGTAAAAAGTGAAAAGTGAAAAGTGAAAAGTATAGTGTCTCTAATTCTTTGCCATTGTTTACTTGGTCATTATAAAACATAATACAAGAAATTTCTTCACATCTTTGAAAGATTACTTACTGCTCCTCGGTCATATTATTATATACACTAACTAATTTCTGCTCCTTCAAGCCATCCTTTCATTCTCCATTAAAGCCTCCTCGTACTGCGCCAAGAAACGACACTTTTCTTTTTGTATACACGCTTTATTTTTAATTTTTTTTTGTTACACAGAATCCATTTAAAATTAAATTTTTCAAACTCAATTCTGACCGGTAAATTGGGGTCGATACAATCAAATCGTCCTTCGAACTCAGTCCTGACTGGTAAACTAGGGTGCACGCAACCGAACCCTCAATTATGTGAACACTTGAATCAGAATTCAACGGAAGATAATGAGATTTGAACCCAATAAAATAGAATCCACACAATCGAACCCTTAACTATTTGGATGCTTTAAATGAAGACTCGACAGAAGATAGTAAAATTTGAAATTTGAACCCAGGACTAGAGGCGACGCCCAGGGGTTAATATACATTCTTTATTAGTTACAACTTAAAAGAATGCCTCAAATCTGATAAGTTTTCTATGTCACAAAGTATTGACTGCCAATTTAGTTGTTCTTTGTCCTTCCAGTAAGAAATCAGTTTTATATATTGGTTTTAGCTCTAGAGAATTTGCAACCTTGACTCGAAACAAGCTTGGGGTTCCCTCGAATTATGGAGATAATCGTGTGTAAGCATTTGCAAACAAGATTGGGTGACTTGATAATAATACGTATATTATGTATGCTCATGTATATTATGTATGCTCATTTATATCATAATACGTGAAACCGTAAGAACACAAATAACTTCTCAAAGTCTAATAGGGTCACAACAAAGAGTGGAGGGGCATGAGAAGAGATCGACGTTTGTCTGACAGACGGTGGAAAATATTGTACCAAAAATATTGTACGAGTAATAAAAAGTTTTTATTTTTATTCTATTTGGGCCCAGGGTCATTTAGAACCACTGAAAAACCGCTAAATCACACAATATCCACAAACTTGGTTCAGAAGCTGTGTCCCTATAACTTATCAGTATTGTATCGCATGCAGGCATACAGCCGGCCACAATGGATCAATCCCACACCTATCAAACGTGAAATCTAGGTAAATTCATATAAATAATCCTACAAGTTAAATCAAATTCTCACGAAGATCTTGATAGCAGAGCAACCCAATAAGCATTCAAGCCGATGAACAACAGAACCTATTTGCAGATCCAGAGCATATTCTAAATGAAAACTCTCAGCATTTAATTTCAATTGAGCATCTTCCTTACTATGTTTTGTACTGCAGTTTCCGATGACTTCATTTCCAGGCATTTTCTTTTTCACTTGTACCTGAGAAAACCTGCTCTCGCAGATAAATATTGCATCATCTCTCAAAACGATTCCAAAAGGGAGCTTACTTCAACTAATCGAAGTCATTACAAATGTCTCAACTTCTTTGTAGTATCTATAATGCTTTGGCTTATCTCAGGGTGTTCTAATCTTAACAATCTCTCGAGTTGAAGAGCAGCTTCGGGGAAGCAATCCTCCTTGATACAGGAAGGTGAACAAAGACCAAAAATAACTTCATTCACATCTTCATCAAGCTGAAGGCAGAAGAGATGGCTAAACACCTGAACACAGATTAGACCGCAAATCAGAACTACTCCCATATGATTTTCCTTACTGGGTGTGCATGAGGTATCAAGCAAAATAGTAGGTGAACCTAAACTGACAGCTAAAACACTATCCTACTAAACAGATAGCACTCCAACCTATTCGATTCAGCAGAAACATTAGAAAATATGACAGACCAACACACGTCCGCATCAATTTATTACTCAAGTACACTATTCTAACTTACTATAGTGAAAGCAATATCCCAATTTTCTATCTTCATACTGTATTGCACATATGGGGGGTTCATGTGCCTTTATTTATTGGTGCAATTGTGTGCATGGACTTGCCAATATGGCATTTGAGTTCCACTCAACAATAGGTGAACACAGCGTGTCTTAGCAACACAAGCTAAGCTACTGGGGTACGAGAAAACCTACACAAGACCAACTGCAAACATCTTTTATCGCCATCCTAATCACACATACGGCACATCTTTATTCAAGTGAGTCTAAAAAGGAGATTCACACCTTGATGTCTCCTAAAAAATACTTTGGAGATAAGAGATGAGAGAATATTGATATGACCAATAATGGTTACTAGTATCCAATTGCTTACCACTTTCATCCTTGAAACAACACTCTCTTTAATGGATTGTGACCGTGATACCAAATTAATAACAAACAGACCTCTCTCCGAAAGTGCACCCTTTACAGTCAAAAGAAATGACTCCTCCACAAAATCTGCTGCGGGACAAGTCATCCCAGAGCTGTCCACAGAAAAATGAAAATGGTTAGTATATGGCAGACCTTGCTTTAAACTTAAAATTCAGTACAGCTTCTTTGGACAAATTTACTAGCAAAATATGTGTTGTCTGCATTCACCTTGAGTCTGCCGAATCTACATCAATAATAACTATGTCAACCTTCGAAGTCACCTTTCCTTCAAGATGTAATTCCAAGCAGCTTTCATCGGAAGAAGGGGGCACTGTACTGCATTGGGAATCCTTTTTTCCCTGAGCAGCAGTTTCATCAGCTGCAGCAGAATTTGCGACACTTCTAACAAAATGAATCCCATCAGCAATGTGTGCCTGATACATCATACATAAAAAGAAATCGTGTTAGTGATCCATAACGAATATAATAAAACTACAGGGTAACTCAAAGTTAGTACAATCTCATTTAGAGGTTATGTTTATGTCCAGGCGGCATGTCTGCATCTAAGTTCATTTACAACATGCACTTCAAAACAAACCAGAGAAACTACTAATTTGAAAGATAATATGTTTCATTCTTTTGTCAATACTAATGAGTATGCTTCTATTAATTGTTATTGATTCCTCCAGTGTTTCAGTCTAAGCCTATCATCAAGATAGTAAAGAAAATAAATTGAAACTGACATGCAACTACATGAAGTATTTTACTTAAATTTTAAATATTTTAAATTTCAAAACCGTGAACTTCACACCCAAATTTTAATGTAAACTTGACCCTTCTTGAAAATTATGAGGACAAAATTTGAAACATAGAAAAATAAATAAATAATCTCTTTTAAATTTAATAAAACGAGAAAATAAAATAGGGGAAGTCAGCCACACTGATATGCTTTCGAGGCTTTGACAGTTTTGGGGTGGGTGTTTTTTGTTGTGGTGGGGGGAGGGGAGAGAGAGAGAGATGGGATATGGCAAAATACTACACTTGGTGCAGAATTTCAAGGAATATTTCAACCTCTGTTTATGTGACCATAAAAGGAAGGAAAAATACTGTTGCACGTCAACCCAACCTAGACGAAGTAAAATATCATGTTTCCCAAGACCGTCACAGCCCTTCACAGTTGGAAGTTATTCACATGGATAACTAGCAAATGCAAATAGGAAAAGTCAAGAAGTTGTATATGAGGTTAACATGAAAATTGAAATGCCAACTTGTAGATTCGGAGTGCATTACTCAGACAGAGCCAAAGGACGAAGGGAAAATCATACCAAATGAATAGATACTGACACATCATAACTGAGTAAAATAAAACGCTTTCTATACTCGGGTTTCAAGCCAACTTGGTAGACAAAGTTGCATGTGTTTTTCTTCTCAAGAGATTATGTATTGTAGCCGAAGAACCATACTCAACTCAACTTAGCCCTATAGTTACCATTTCTCTAGACTATCAACTCAAGCATGTCAATAACGTTTAAAAAACTTGGAATTCTTGTTAGAAGGGACACCAGTCTCTACAAGAAACATTATTAAACTTTTGCTAGAGGTGATACCAGTTTCTATGTATGAATGAAGAATTTGGATTTCTTGTTTAGAAAACTATGTACTATGAAAAGAAAGGTCTACAGTGAACTACCTGCATGCGATCATCTTCAATAAACCCAAAGTATTCTTTTGCAAGTTTGAGGACTACAGGATCCAACTCCACCACCTGCAAGTATAATAATTCATTACCACTCCATAAAAGATTTTTATCATTAAGGATTATCTGGAAATTGATCCTTTTTTCTTTTTCTGGGAGAAGGTTTAAGCCGGGCATTACCTCAGTGTGCATAAAGGGTATACATCTATGAAGAAACATAGGAAGTAAACCAGCTCCAAGACCAATTACAACTGCTTTGACCTAAAGAAAGCATTTTGTAGTGTGAAACAAAGGAGATGTCACGAAAAGGAAAGAAAATAGTTTATACAATGACAAGAAAAGAAAATCCTATAAAAGTAGTGCAGAGAAAAGAAAATGCAGCCATTAATAGATGAGCAATATTTCCCCTCACCAATATTTTTCACAGGAAAATTAGATAGAGCAGCTTGGAATGGGTATTTTTTTATACATACATTCCCTCACTAAATTATAGTAAACCAAGCATTTATTAACATTTCTAGAGACACAACACAGTTGGAAATTTTTATTCATTTCATAGTAAATAAAAAATTCAAGGAAAAAAAATCTGAAATACAAAGTAGGACAAGGAGCTAGAGAGGACACTAGAATAAAAGGTTTAGTTTTTTCTTCTTTTTATTTTCTCAGAATTTGAGCATAAAGCTACCAGAAGTCAATTTCATTTGACCACCAAGCAAGGGCTTGGCTGAAAGTTAGTCAGCAAAGGAGTGCTTACAAATTTTTGAGCTGACACCATGCTTTCCAAATAAGATGATATCAACATTAATCCAGAAAGAATTCCTGTGTGATAAGAACTAGCCAAATACCCATGATAGACCTTCAGCTGGTGGCTCGTTTCTACTAATTGCAAAATAAGTGAATAAATACGAATCAACAAGGATAAGGAAAGAATAAACTCAAAAACTCAGAAGCCACAATGAATTAAGAGAACAACAATAATAAAAATAGAATACTATAAGTGGATGAGGACAGTATTTAGCAGTAAATTGTTGACATGATTGAATAATTTTATTGTTGTGAATGTTAAGTTAAACCATCATAAATTCTTTACTTCTGAATGTTGCAGTATCATTTGCCTTATGTAAGGATGCTAATATTTGTACTACCATGCATTGTGCGAGACCAGATTTCAAAAAAGCATTCACAGTGCACCTAAGAACATACCAAGTTACCAAATCTCAGAAACAAAGGAGATGCTTTCCAAAATCAGTATATTGGGCTTGTTTGGTGAGTGGGATTGGATTGGATTGAATAACTCATCAAACTCATTGTATTTTGAATGTAAAAGGGACGTCCTTTCGTTGAAATAGTAGGATTAGAAAAGGTAAGTTTCCTTCTATGTATAATCCTATCTAATTCTCCTACAAAGAATGCATCCATTTTTACATTTAAAATACAATGAATTTGAAGAGTTATCCAATCCAACCCACTCCTAATCACCAAATGGGACCATAGTGTAATATATAGAGTATTGAACATATTAAGCAAGATGAAGATTTCTTATCTGACAGATGTTTAATTAAATTGGATATAGGAAACGAAAATAAGAGTGAATAAACAGAACATGAAACCTTACAGTTGAGTCATTCAGGGAGCTTACAAAATATACAACACAGGGAAAGCTATATTGCCACAACTCAAATCCCATACCCAAATCATACATATAAACATTTCAAACTCTTTCAAGCCCGCAAGTGTACACTAGATGCAATGATACTTTAAAAAAATTTCCACAAGCATGTACATTCACTACGCTATATTAGTTTGAAATGGGAAAATCTGCATGTAAGTCTTTAGGAGGAGTTTTCTATTCTGTATGAGTTTGATTAGATCCAAGATTTCATATGAAAACAAGAGCCCCAGTGAAGAAAATTGCTTTTTTGTCCACTTTGGGACTTGCCGATTCTTTAAGAAATTGGATATGGAAAAACTACTTTCGAATATTCCAAATTTGCTTTCTCATTCCATTGACTTTATTTCATTGTAGCCATGCTTGCAACAAGTATTGTTTGGACACTTATTATTACCATTGTATGTGTAATGGCGACAGCCTCAAACAGTCAACTGCAAGCACAGACTCAAATCTCAAAGGTACAAAGTTTTATTTATTGGAATGGGAGAAGTGCCCATTCCATTTTACGTAGAAGGTGAGATTTTTTGCCTAACGGGACTTTTATGTTCCACCAATAGAAAACTAACCATACACCAATAATATAGCAAACATAAATTGCATGGATGGAGAGAAAAACCAGGAGGAGAAACTCAATTTATATTATGATGGAAAAGGCAGACAAATACCACCAGTTCTCAGGACTCTTCTTTTAGATTTGGAAGATGAGTTTTTCTTTTTCCTATCAGTCTCACCAACAGCTTTACAGTTAGATCCTTCCTCTGATAGAAGAGCTTCAGACTGAACCAGACCCTCACTTCTTTGGAAAACTAGGCGACGAAATGTCAAATCTTTGGATGGTAGAATGCGACTAATATCGTCATCAACAATTTCGTAAATCACGTCCTCAACTGTAATTGGTCCAGTTATTGTAGATGTGACCTGCAAATGCATCCAAGCGAGGATGACAAAGATATGAAGCCATGCCGCAAATGAAGACATACAAAAATTGGTATCATCTCATAAACACAGGCTGAATAATCAATAATGTACTTGAAGAAATATTTAATAATTTGAGAACATGCATGCCTTATAACATCCGCTTGATAATGGCTCCCAAGCTTACTTTCAAATAAAGCCTAGAAGAGAATATTATGTTTATGAGAGTCAAATTATTGCATGATAAAGCAGCTACCTGCAATCAAAGATGGGATCAGGGACGGAGACAGACTACAAGGTTGGGGTGGGAAGGGATTTGGTAGTGGGGCCAAGTGGGTGGACTTGAAGTGGGATTGAATGGAGAACCAATATCTCACAACTTTTTTTTCTAATTTTTCTAAGTTAGGTCTGGCTATAGCTAGGGAGAGCCTTCTCATAGCTCCATGCTTGGACAGGATAGTTACAAAAAGTTTAAAAAACACAGTTCCAGCATTATGGTACCTTCAACTATGAAACTTTTGTACAACTATCCTTCTTGGTGTTTCCTTTGTACTTCCATGCTCATAGGGCACTTTGGCTGATGCCTATTAGGGCAAGTTCAAGCCATAAGAATCTTATGAAATGGCATATCTATTGCACCACTTGCTCCTAGAAGTCATACAAACTATTTAGGCCCAAAGCTCTATAGCCAGCAAACTTCTAAGTTACAGTACAGGGGTACCGAACACTACAGTTCAAAGCTACACCAAAAATATATGAACGGCTATCTCACTGTCTAAGAAAGGATCCACACTAAGCCTAAAGGTACTTTAAACCAAACCCAAGGTGAAAATAATTGATAATCCTACTATAAAAACAAGTAAAATATATGTCCTAATGGTCATAAATGGTCCTATTATGCACAATGAAAAGAAAAAGAACCTGGTGAAGAATATTTCGTTGCTTGATTCCATCACCTGCCATGAGGAACCTGCAAAGGCGACCAGCCAATATTAACGTAAAAGATACACACTTAGTATTGCAATACCAAAAGATCAGAGACATTGAAAACAGAAAAGAAATTAGTTATATTAGCTTTTAAGATGTAGTGGACATAAGACATGCAAATAATACTGGATGGCATGAGTTTATCCTGGCTTGACCAATTGTCTTCTGAGTTTTGTGCCTAATCAATAGATTGAAAATTGACAGCCAATGTCTAAGAAGAGGTATTGAAAATTAACAGGGGAATGATGGTATTGCATTCAGGACTATAAAACTAAAACAAAATTATGCAAGTACGTACGGAATGGGATCTCCATTGTCATCTTTTCCAGGTGCCAGCCGTTTAACTAAGGGAGATAAATCCTTCTGGAAGGGAGACCAACAATGGATAGTAAGTTAAACTGTCAAATTGATGATGCCTCGTCAAAAGATTAGGACAAAGAAACATTACCTGAATATCATCCATGCTGGCTAGTACATGGCTGGCGTCTAATAAAACCTTAATATATCACATAAAATCTAATTCAGAATAGCAACAAAACGAGAAAACCTCAAAAATAGGAACAAAAAGATATTGTGATGAAAAGGTACCATTACAAGATGAGCTGCCTTCGAGCTTTCTACTATCATCCATTGTCCTTCTGAGGAGAATAGCCATTCATGAGCCCTAGTCTGAAATAAAAAGTTAGTATAATTAATTTAACTACTGTACAAGCTAGAAAAGTAAAGAAGATAGTTGATGAGACATGTACATGCACCAGGTATAATAGAATGATAAATATTCTGATCTTTAGATTTGAGCCGCACAAGCATATAAATCAAAAACCAAGGAAGAGGAAATAAATAAAGTAATGAAATAATAAAAATGAAAAAATTATTTCATAAGACAACAATGTCAACTAATAAGTAAATATGTGTTTCGGTTTACCTTATAGCTACACATTTTCCCAAAATTTGGTGAACCGCCATATCTAAAGCAACCATCTACAAAGATTTTAGCTCCATTACTTGAGAGTGAGAATTTTGGGCAGGATATTAATTGTTAGAAATCCGACATTCCGCCCACAATAGTCTCGGGATTTCAGCCCTAAAACCAATTGGTGATAGGGGGAGTTGCCCAAGCCTATTTAAGGCACACACTCTTTCTCATTTTTCCGATGTGGGACTTTTATCCTCATATTCCAACACGCCCCCTCACGTGTGGCGGCTCTTCTAGTCAACACGTGATGATGTGAGCCCATTGTCCCACATCCGTATGAGCCCATTGTCCCACATCCGTATGAGCCCATTGACTCGTACCTTTCTTTTCTTTCTTCCTGTAAGCCCATTATCTTACACCTCCCTCAACTTTTTTTTTTCGTCATCACTACGCCCCCTTCCGTGTGGTGCCCTTCACCCTTCACACTCCTTCAATGGCCGCTCCAACCACCTCATCTATTATCACTAATCCACCATCAAACACCGATACCAGCTCCCCTTTTTCCTTTCTCATCTCCATTAATGCCGCTCAGTTTCTAGTTAAACTCACATCAACCAACTTTTTCCCTTGGAGAGCACAGTTCAATGCTCTCCTGCTCGGATATGATCTCATGGGGTACATTGATAGTGCTCGCCCTTGCCCACCCCCCACTGAAACCGTGCCTCATGTCCTCTGGTTTCGCCAGGATCAGCTAATCATTCATGCTATCCTCGGCTCTATTTCACCTCATGTGGTTACCCTAATAGCCGCTGCCAAACCCTCTAAAGCAGCCTGGACCCATCTCACACGGCTCGATGCCAGCAAAGCCCGAGCTCGTGTTCTAGGCCTCAAGGAGCAGTTGACTCTCCTTCGCCGTGACAACTATCCTGTAACTGAATACTTGCAGGAGGTTCGTCTCCTTCCGGACGAACTCACTGCCATTAACACTCCTCTGTCAGATGATGACCTACTCCTCTACGTCCTCAATGGCGTAGGCTCTGCCTTCAAGGACATCTCAGCTGCAGTTCGTTCTCGAGACACCTCTGTCTCGTTTGAGAACTTGGACGACATGCTGGTTCAGGATGAGGCAGCCATTTCCCGTGAAGCCCTACTTCCCCCTAGCCTGCAATCATTGCCAACGCAGCCTAAGCAGCCTGTGGCTCCTCCTACAACCGCCAAAACTGAGGCTCTTCAAACCAAAGGACCTATAACCAGTCCTTCGACAGCTGCGGTGCTTCTTCCCAGCGCTCAGGACAGCCCCTCAACTACAATCGCAGGTCCAACAGCAACCAGGGCAGTGGCTACCGTGGGTTTTGCCAATGGTGTGGCACCCACGGGCATAGTGCCAAACGTTGTCCCCAGCTGCAGCACATCTCTTCTGCCCAACCCGTGGCCAACCCCACCAACCCAGGCACCTCTTCCTCCACACCTCACTGGCTCCTTGACTCCCCACAACCTGTCTGCTGTATCAGAATACCAGGGGCCAGACGAGATTCTGATTGGTAATGGTACTGGGCTTGACATCACCATGTCGGCTCTGCCTCTCTTCCCTCTCCATGTTCTCAACCTTTCTCTCTTACTAATGTTTTGTGTGCTCCTAAAATTACTCGTAATATCCTCTCTATTTCCAAGTTTAATCAAGAACACAATACTTCTATTGAACTGTTCCCTACTTGTTTTAATATAAAGGACCTCAGCACCGGGGTGGTTCTTCTTCAAGGCCCGAGTAAGGATGGCATCTATTAGTGGTCATCTACAACCCTACAACAGTCTCAAGCACTGGTGGGCGTAGTTGCCTCTCCTAATCTTTGGCATCGTCGTCTTGGCCATCCTCACTCCAATGTCCTCCACACCATCCTACGCCAATCCTCCATCAAATTGTCCTCCAAACTCCCAGAGTCCTTGTGTCTATCCTATTTATGTAACAAGAGTCACAGGTTGCCATTTGGCACCTCTTCCCTTAAAAGTCATCGTCCTCTTCAATTAATATATACTGATGTCTGGGGCCCTGCCCCCTACAATTCCATTGATGGTTGTCATCATCTTTGTCGACCATTTTACTAAGTATACGTGGTTATATCCTTTCAAAAAGAAATCGGATGTTTTTTCCACCTTTAATGATTTTAAAACCTTGGTCAAAAAATATTTCCAGCACCCCATTCAAACTCTCTACACTGATGGGGGTGGTGAATTCACTAAGCTCAAGCCCTTCCTTTCCACTCACGACATCACCACCTCCTTACCCCACCTCACACCCCCCAACACAATGGTATGGCAGAACGCCGCCAACGCCATCTTGTTGAAACCGGCCTAACCCTTCTCCATCAAGCCAACCTCCCACTTTCTTACTGGACATATGCCTTCAAAACAGCAGCCTACCTCATCAACCGACTCCCCACTTCCACTCTAAACAACCAGTCCCCATACACTGCTCTTTTTAACCTCTGTTTTCCCTGGCTACGTCCTTACAACTCCAACAAAATGCAACCACGGTCCACTCCCTGCATCTTCCTTGGATACTCCCTCAACCAAAGTGCATACCTTTGCTATGACACTTCCTCCCATCACCGCTCTCGTCACGTCCAATTTGATGAGTCTACCTACCCTGGACTCCAACTAACCTCTCAAATCTAGGGAAGTGTCTACAAAGAGACTAAGTAGGAAATACATGTTTAGACTAGGAAGGAAATCGTAGGCCTAAACTAGGGAAGTGTCTACAAAGATTTTTATGTGCAGTTTTAGGAAGGAATCAGAATGATTCCATTGACTTAGGCGACGTGTGGCACGTGTGGATCCTTATCACGTGGCGAGTGAATAGGCAACGTGTGGCACGTGTGGCGGTTAAGCCATCCACGTGGGTTAACCCGCTCTGATACCATGTTAGAGATCCGAGGTTCCGCCCACAATAGACTCAGGATTTTGGCCCTAAAACCAATTGGTGATAAGGGGAGTTGCCCAAGCCTATTTAAGGCACACACTATTTCTCATCTTTTTCGACGTGGGACTTTTATCCTCACATCCCAACATTAATGATGTTTCTTAACCACCAGGCAAGATAACAGATGCGAATGTTTCAAAACGAAGCTGCCATAGCGTTTGAATTGGAGTCCTTAAAAGACACCGTACACAACCAGTTTCAAATCAAATTTACTATATTATAGAAAAACAACCAAAAGAGTACTCTTAGAGGAATCAAATCTATGGCTGCTGCGTTCCATCCAAATACCATGAACAGCAGATGCCAGATGTTGGTATCAAACAACGTTCCGTCCAAATACCATGAAAACAACCAAATCGAGGCTATGAGGCTTGACGCCTCTGTTTTCTTGGTTTCCCAGGCTCTTCTCTTGGTATAAGATTCTTAATTATCCCAAAAAAAAAAAAGATAACAGATGCAATAAGGTTGAACCCGATGTTGCATGGACAATAAATGTCAGGATTAGTATCAACTATCATCTCATGAGATAAGACAAATCCATTTCATTAAAGTAACATATTTACTTTCTACCTTTTTTTTCCCTCTAGGTATATTAGTTGACCAGTTACAAGATTTTTCAATTTCAATCAACAGAGCTCCAGAAGAGTGTCAAAATAATTGTGACCCCGATCAAAAAGTTCATCAGCATTATGTGCTCATAAGTTCCCTTATGGTACCTTGTAGTGCATTAAACCGAAAAATTGACTGAGGCAAACCTTAGGGACAATAAACACTCCACAATGATATGCAAATGGACCAGATGATTCAGCATCAAGAACTACAGTTCTGTAACTGAATCGGGAGTCACCACTCAAAGTAAGCTGAAAACGATGGCCTGGGAAAAGCTTAGTCAAATCCCCTCTAGCTCCAAGTTGCAATTCTTCAAGAGAGTACACTACGTCTGAACCAGTGGAGTACTCTTTACGAATTTGATTTTCCTTTTCAATAGCTTCAAGAAGTCCACAACCCTAAATACACAACCAGTAGCTTTTGTCAATCTTTTGAGAAACTAATTTCCCAAGACCTATGTAACTGAGCTTACATCTAATAAGAAAGATTGAAGAAGTTTCAAGTCCCGCAACCAATCATTGGAAGGGCTAAATAGTAAGCACTATTTGAACTAGTAATTTGGTTCTTTATTGTGTTTTTTTTAATTAATGAATAAGACAGGTAGGCCATAAATTTACCTGACTTCTCTTCCAAGAAAATGCAGAATTACTAAATGACTTGATCTCCTGCACCACATTGGAAAGCTCTTTCTCAGCTACCACCATAAACGCTTGAAGGCTTGGCTTACTAGAAGGTTTCTGAGGTATGGCATGAATACCCATTTTCCACCCAAACCGGAACGTAGAGAAAAGCAAAGCTGGAACCACAATGACGAAGATAATTACGACTTCAAATTTTCATTAAATGGAACAAAAGTACAATAGCAACCAATAGCAAGTAAAACACGTACCCAGAACAAGGGACTCTGCCAATGTAAGGCAAATAAATTTTCCTCCAGACTTCAAAACTCTTCTCACCTGGAAAATGAAAATGCAATCTCACACAACAATGAAACAAAATTGTTGACAACATAAAATTTGAAAGATAAAAATAACCCGAGCACACCTCTGATAAATACTGATTCCCAAGCTTAGGCCCAAGCTCTGGCTCCATCAAAGCATCCAATCCACCTTTGTCAACTACAACATCAAATGCCTCGTCCTCAAACTGTAAATTGCGTAACAATAAGACGAGGATTCAAATCATTGATGTTTCTTAAGTTAAAAGAGTAAACTTCTGTGAAGCTACCTGCATGGCCGTCATGTCCATGACGCGCCAGCGCATGTCGGGTCTCAGGCGAACATTGCGGCGGAGGCAGTCGGAAATGGCGACCTTAGAGAAGTCGATATTGGTTATGGAACTGAAACCGGCATCGTATAGATGTTCGGAGAGGCGGGAGCTGCCGCAGCCGGGGACAAGAATTAGGGGTTGCGGAGGGAGGTGAGAGAGCAGTGGGTCTCTGAGCTCGAACCACTCCGCGTACCACTCGAAGGAGTCGTGGGTGCCTCGGATGGTGAAGAACTTGTCCCAATTCTCTTTGCTTGTGAAGTCTCCAAGGGTTCCAAGTAGCTCTGCTAACTGCTCCTCCTTCTTCCCCATTTCGCGGCTAGCGGTCGTCAATGCAGGGTTTATTCAGGGGTTGGCTCTGTGTTGGGTTTTCCGACCAAAAAACGAAAGCTCATCTGCGTTTGCGTGAATTTTCTCGCCTTACCCTCTTATGTTTTTATTTTCTGTAAAATCCCATTGTACCCTTCTCGTCAAATCCTATTTTACCCCCCACGGCCTCAGCCCTAAGAAGCGTCTGTCAATCGAATATGATTTTAACATGGATTACATACACCAGCAGTTATTTTTGGCCTTTTATTTTGAGGGCATTCTAAATTTACACAAGTTATACTTTATAACTTGTACTGTTATTTATTCACTTAATCCTTTATAGTAGTTAAGTCAACCGACTTAGCTGTTTTTATTACAGACACTCCATTTGTTATTATAGACACTCCATTTGTCATGATAGTGTCTCCATCTCCATTTGTCATGATAGTGTCTCCATTTGTCATGATAGTGTCTATATGACGTCAGCGTAGATTCAAATGCACTCAATTGACAAAGAGTAATTATGAAACTTCACAATTAAAGCCCTTAATTCCCAAATCGAAGTGGAAAATCCCAATTCGAACCCTAATCCCAATCCCCTATGGATTATCGTAGGATGTGCCCTGCTCCCGTCTGACACCACGTGTCAGATCAAGGATAAAACCGTAACCCTCTCGGGGTTACCAAAGTGCGCAGTGACTTGTGGAGTCCGCAACGTCATGTGATATCTCGGTCTTTACTACAGTCCGCATCCGCGATCAACCTGAAGAGTATCAAAACATAAAAATTATGAGTGGACAAAAATAAACAGTTTTAAAATCGTTTATCGAAAATGACATTTATACCCTTCACGTAAAACCCTTCACGTAAAAGCATACATGCATCAGAAAACAGTATTTCCAATACTTTCTTAAAAGCAAATAATATGATTTTTCAAATCAATACACAGTGAAAAATGCTTCTCAATCAAAGTCATTTCCTTAATAGGGTCTCAGCCCAAAACCAAATCACATAGGGTCGTAGCCCAAATTAAAACCACGTGGGGACTCAACCCAAAACAATCTCAAACCATCTCAACAGAGTCTCTGCCCGAACATCGACTCACATCCGAAGTCGTATGAAAACATGATCAACCAATCCTTTTATCCAAAATCCAAATCATCTCACTAGTCACGATATCAGCGCTACGCGTGCGACTTAGAATTACACATCCGAATATACACCTGACTTTGGAACCCGTGGCTCGACGTCTAAGTGTTCTAACTCGAGCTCGGAACCCCTAGCTCGACGTCTGAAAAATTTCCATCTCTAACACTCCTGCAGGCAATGTCCCTGTGACCTCTCCATGATCTACGATGTCTGGAGGCTACATTCAAATCATTTATGGAAAACATTGCACAAATCACAATCATCTCGAAACATCTCGACGGGGCCCACGCTCGGAATATAGTTCATCAAATCAATTTCCACAAAACCATCATAAAAACAGTATTCAAAACATTTCCCAAATCCAGGATTCCTCGAATCCTATCAAATCCAAACATGTAAATCCACAATAGGGTCACAAACCCGAAATCTCATATCATAAGTCATAACTAGGTCACAACCCGATATCATATCATAAACCAGAACTGGGTCACAAGACCAATTTATCATTTCCAAATTTGAAAACCATTTCACTATCAAATAGTTTTTCAAGTTCCCGTTCGACTGTACTCTAACTCAAACCTTAAATCAACTGAGCCACATACCCGAATATCATTTCCAAATCCAAAAACCATTTCACAATTCAAATCACTTTTCCAAAACACCTTTTGATTGTAATCCAAGTCAAAATCAATCATCAACTGTGACTCAAGCCCGATAAGCATTTCACGCATCTCCGTGAAATCATTCAAAACCGATAGTCAAATCCTCAATTTCACACCTCTCCGTGAAACCATTCAAATCACATAAATCACATGCACGTAGAATACTCGGCCTAAGCCCAAGTATCATATAAAAACAGAAATCTCGAAAAACGTGCATAATAACATTTTCTATGAAAATGGCAAATCATATTTAAATCATATGTAATCAGTGTATCTCAAATCATGTTCATAAAACATATAAAATATTTATGCATGCATCATTTTATAAAGCAAAAGTCCACTTACAGATCGTTCTTGTTGCGCACTCACAATCGCGTCGTAAGCCACTCTGAGACTAATCCAACATCTCCGGGACGTCCAAACTTGTCCAAATCGTACCCCAAAGGTCACTATAAACCTATACAAGTCCATACAATAAACCCTCAAAACACCCGGAACAGTCAACATGTCCAAACACGCTTCCTGAGGCTAAAAACTTCCAAATGACCTATCACGCGCCGGTCAAAGTTTGGTCAACGAAAAGTCAATAGTCAACGATCAACGATCAATGCTGAAGTCATTGGTCAACGCTAACTTCATCGATGATGTCATCCACTCCGTCGGAGAAGACGACCGGCACCACCGTGCGCCGCCGTCTGGTTCACTAGCCGGTAGCCGGATTTCCACCATTTTTGGCCAGATTTTGAAACCTTCATATCTCCCTACTCAACCAAATCCTACGTTCTTTATATGGAAATTTATCTACTCGAGCCAGGAATCCAAATCTGAACCCAGAATTGAGAGAAAGTACTTGATTTAGAAAATATGAGCTTCCAAAGTTTCGGCCAAACTTTGAGTTCATGTTTTGGCCACTCCCGTCCAAAACCTTCCATTTTTTATCCTACAGGCTCGTATGAGTTCCATGAACACAACCATGGCCTTAGTTTTGATCCAAAACATCAAAATCAAAAGCCCAAATTAAACATGTCCCACAACCTTAACTTTTTCCCATGGTTTCCTTTGCCATCCTACGACCGTCTATTAGTCTCTCTCACGTCCTCTCTGTCTATCTGTGGTCTCAAGCAAGAAGATGGAATGATGAAGAAGATGGTTTGGAGGTGGGTACGGGTTGGATGAATTAAGAAGATGAAAAATGAAGATGATCATGATGCATGAATTAATTAAAAGGGGTCATAGGGTGGGTGACAAGTGGCACTCATCCTACGATCCCAAAATAGATATTTTAGGTCCCATTAAAGACAAACCAATTTGAAAACTGTGCAACCGTAAAATGCAATTGAACCTTCCGTGATCTGTAAATTGCCTGTACGATATTTTATTTCGGCGTGCCGTCTGTCGACGGACTCGTGTAACGACCCGTCCCTGATTTTAGGGCTTAATTAAGAAGTAATTACCGATTAGTGGGGCTAATCGGGGATTAGCCGAGGATTAACGGACATTCAGGGCGAAATTACGATTTTGCCCCTAAAAGAGGGTAAATAGTTGACTTTTGACCCGGGATGTCTGATCGCCGAGGGCCATCACAAGTCCATAGACGGGCGGCATGTTGAAATCAGACATTCGATAGAAAAGTTACGGTTCACGGAAGTTCCGAGGTACTATTTATGGCGATGCATTTTACGAGGCAAAAGTGGACTTTTGTCCTGAATGAGGCCCAGATATTTTGAACATGCCCAATGGATGAGTGACAAGTGTCACCCATCAATTGGCCCTTTCCCTTCATTCATGCATATTATCCTTATCTATTCCATTCCCACCAAACCCGAACCCCATCGAACACAACCCCAAACCCTTTCCCCCACCTGGTTCGATATGAGATAGAAACAGAGAGTGACTGAGGGCCGTGAGTGCGTGGCTGGTGGCTGGGTGAGGACAGGACCGCAGTGGATGGCGATGATGGCCTAGGAAACAGGTAAACCCCGAACCCCTGTTCTTCTTTAAATTTCAATTTCGGATTTTGGACGTTATGGGAGTTAGATGTTGATTAGGATGTGTTTGGGGAGTTGGTAGGAGGTTTAGGGGAAGGTTTTGTGACAGGACCCGTCCCAAATCCTCCGGGATTAACGTGGGACGTGCCTGCTCCCTTCTGACACGAAGTTTCAGACCAGGGATAATTCTGCCTCTAGCCCTCACTGGGGCTTCCAAAGTACGTGAGGATCGTAAGAGGTGGAGTGTGATGTCTCGATCTCTGCTACAGCCCACATCCGCGATCAACTTGAAGGGCATTCAAAACATCAAAAGTCATGAGTGGACAAAACAAATATTTTAATAAAAACATTCCATGAAAAAACATTTATGCCCTTCACTCAAAACATGCATGCATTCGAAAACCATTTATCAAAATATTCACAAAATCATTAGGGCCTTGGCCCAAAACCGTAAATCAAACCATATAGGAACTCAGCCCAAATCAACATACGTGGGTCTCAGCCCAAAACCATATCCTCAGTGAAATACCAAAACATAGAACCCAGGGTCACTGCCCCCAAAACCATTTTCCAAAACATAGAGCACGGGGTCTCTGCCCTAAACCACTTTCCAAAACATGGAACACGGGGTCTCCGCCCCGAATCATTTTCCATAAGAAAACCTCATACGTATAAACATATGTATCCCCATCTGTGGCACTTCCAAGAACATGTCAACTTGGGGCACATAACCCCTAGGGAACACATCCCCGATATATGTCACGATTCATCTCTATACTAGTGTGCACACTACTCGGGGTCTCTCTCCGTGTCTACGCCCAGGCTAGGCCGGTCCGCCATTTTCCTCCCTTATTTCAGCCCCATTCGAACCATATTCAATCCTAATCTCTCTATCTCAATAATTCCCATCGATTCATAATTGAAAAACCTAAAAACCACGTCTAAAACTCACCTGGTTGAATCAAACAGCACGACCTGTTTTCCTCCTCTCTGCCCAGTCGACTCCGGCCACCAAACTCCGTCCAAAACGTCTCCTGTGACTCCTATGATCATCAAAAACGTCACCCAAATCATAGAAACGGTCAAAAACCTTCCAATCCAAATGTTGAATTTTCAAAGCCAAAACTCACCGTTTTGTTTCCTACGACCACCGTCCACGACGGTTGACGATCCTGCCACCATCTTCCTCGTCTAATTCTCCCCTCCCTGTTTCCCTCATGTGCCACAAGTTTTGGATTGGGTTTAGGGGGGTGGTAAGGGTGGTTGTACAAAATGGAAAATGGGTTTCGGGTTTGGTTTGGAAGAACAAAGAAGATGGTCGATGCATGTATGTGGGAAGGTGGGCAATGGATGAGTGACACTTGTCACTCATCCATTAGGCCTGAGAAAATATCTGGGGCCCACTTGAAACAAAAGTCAAGCCGTCTCGTAAAACGTGCAATAGTTACTCGGAACTTTCGTGAACCGTAACTTTCCCGTCAAACGTCCGAATTCGACGTGCCACCTATCTACAGATTCGTATCGACACGATCTACGTAACGGTCTTCGGCCCTAAGCCATCAGACCTCCCGGGTCAAAAGTCAACTGTTTGCCCATTTTCAACCAAATTACCAAAATACCCCAGAACTTCCGAACGTCATAACTTCTTCCTCGAACGTCAGAATAGGGCGTGCCACGTGTCTATGGACTCGTAACGTCCCAAACTACGTCGTAGTCATTGGCCAAATTCCATTTCATTGCCTGAACGAAGAGTCAACGTTTCTCCCATTCTAGGGGCAAAATCGTCATTTAGCACCGTATGTCCGAAAGTACCCCACTAATCACCGATTAATCACACTAATATATCATTAAGTCTTAATTAATCCCGATAATTCGGGATGGGTCGTTACAATCTTACCCCCTTAAGAATTTCGTCCTCGAAATTCAAAT
The DNA here is from genome assembly GCA_032719365.1 of Prinsepia uniflora. Taxonomy (NCBI): domain Eukaryota; kingdom Viridiplantae; phylum Streptophyta; class Magnoliopsida; order Rosales; family Rosaceae; genus Prinsepia; species Prinsepia uniflora. The sequence continues at coordinate 49,656,774 of CM064862.1, forward strand.
CAACACGATTCTACAACCAAATTGTGGAATCCAACCATGTCCCCACTACTCGGGAATTCTCGTGTACACCTACACGTCCCAAATGTCGTACTCGTCGATACACACTGTCACCGGAGTCTCTAAGCTCCAACTCACTCTCGAGAACTACACGTTAGCTCGCACGTCCCACTCGAGATAGAATGTCGACGTCTCGCCGATCTCGCATGTCGTTCCCTCCGACAGGTCGGTTATACTAAGTGGTCGGCAAATTGGCTTTTCAGCCTGACGGTTCTTCTTATATGACATCCAAAGTCAGCTTTTCAGTCTGATGACCTTTCCTATCCGAAAATCGGGCTGATATCCTATTCAGCTTCTGATTCGGACAACACCCTCTAGATCCTGCTATCACAATGGCACGAATTCCGCCTCACAGGTCATCCTCAGACCTATGCCGCAGATTTAATCGACCTCGAGTGCTGCACTATCGCGACTTCCAACCACATACTGTTGTCTGTGCTCCGACCGTGGCTCGAACCTCAACTGTCCGTTATTAGGCGCACCGCAAACCAGCACACTCTCTGCCCTCATATCCAAGACAGATCATACACTCCTATAACCAACTTTTGTCTTGTCTTCTCACTGACTATACTAAGGGGTTCCTTCAACAGGCTTACCAAAAAGTTCTCCTCTGCTTCTAGTTTAGCATAATCAGTAAGGTGATTCACTTTAATGATGACCAGACCTCGGTCTACTCACCTCAAGGTCGCCACAATCTCTTAGTCATCCCGATCGTCCTTACACTCCTCAATCTGACTTCGGAGTCAAGCCTCTTTCTTTTTGTCTCGGTCACAACCTCTCTCGATTCCGAAGTTCCAATCACATTAGATGCCTATGCCTTTTCCAATTACTGAGCTTACTCACTACATGAGGATTTCCTGCGTCCCCACCAAATCGGAATAGAGAGAAGTTGCAATCATGTTGGAAACATACCTATCTCTTCCGACCAATGACAACTGTCGATAACGACTATAATGATCCATTCTTTTTCTTACAATCCGGTTTCTCCTTAACCTAGCTTATACGAAGTTCAAGTCAACTTCCACGGGACTCTCAAGTCCTCAGCTTAAACAGACACCATCCACACGTCCGTGAATACCATTTATGTAGGTACACTCATTCCCAGTGGAATTCACGCAACTCAAGGTTAAACCTTGTATACTATTTACGGATGTGCATAAACGGCCTCCAACACTCGTATCTTGTACCTTTAATCCACCTGATCCAACTCTGACTCATGGAATTGGTTGGAATCCACTGATATCAATCGGTAGGCTAAACAGATCGCAACGTCTGTCGTGATCTGAAGCCAAATCTCTACGTACTACAATATCTGACAAACCGACCCATACGTCATGTGACGTCACTCATGTCATCCTTTTATACTTTTTCTGTCTAGTCACCACTTAGACATTTTAACCTTTGACGTTACCACTTCTGGGTACACACTGGTGCCCCAAGTCTCGTATCATCGGGGAACTGGTCACCAAACCAAGTACTCCGCAACAGTCGAGTTCCCCTACTGGAGTTGCAAGAACTCAATCTCTCTCACCTCGCAGAAGGCATGGGGATAATACTGGTCTAAGAATCGGCTCTTGAACTCCTCCTAAGTCACTTCCACCGAGGTAGTGTAGCAAGTGTGCCAACACCCAACGTCAGCGACTTATTCTGCGATCTCACTTAGCCATAATCGAGTCGAATCCAGAATCTATGCTTATACTGTACGTTACCCGCACACCCTCGTATCCTCATCATGACTGACGAATCCCATTGTCACAATCGTCACGACAACTTGAGCCTATCCAACTCGATAAGACTCGATCACGTCTATCGATAGCAGTGTCTACCACAACCTCGTGCAGACCAAACTCACAAACACTCTACTATCGAGACTCCAAATCCATGCGATCAACTCCCCGTAGGTACCAACCGCTCAACACAACATCCACCGATTGGTCCACCTTAGGTCCGGTCAAAAAGTACCACACTCCTGGTAACTTTTCCAATCAATCACCTACTAGGGTTATCACAACCCGGCTACCCGCTGTAGTCCAACGCTCCTGAACAATCCCTCGTTCTTGACTTTGAAGGATCGTCGTACTCCGATACTGGTGTCCGAACAACCAGTAACTACACTGTGAGGATTTCGTCCTCTCGTAACTCTATGGCTCTCAGCCGCTGGCCTCCACAAGAACTTGGCCATACTCCGTGCCTAACATAGCACAACGGCTAGACGTCGCAATCGTATCCTATCACGTCACACCACAACTACTCCGGGCATCCACTGCCAGTCGACATCCCTCCGGGATTCGACACACTGAAACACGGCCTCTCATGCCAAATTGGGTCCAACATTCCTATTCCCAACAATCTCACTCGGGTCTAACCATGACCTCAGCTGCTCTCTACAGCACATTTTCCAATCCGACACGACACGACCGACAACGGTCTCGACTCTCGGGTCGTCACACGGTGTCTACTGGTCCACTAGATCCTACTCACCAGTAGTACTACGGCTCTAAGCCGCTAGATTTCCATGCACATCGATCCTACGCGGGATCCAACCTCTCGGAGAACGTGACATCCAATGCCAATCGAATCCTAAATTATCGCACATCTTGCCAAAAAAACTCTAACTAGGATCCGATTCCACTGAATCCTAATACTAATACCCTAACTATCAGGTTGATGACGGGCTGTTACGACTGCAGAGACATCACATCCTCGACCTGTGCACTCTCTGAGGGCAAAACTCGCTCGGATACCAACTGGTATCAGAGTACCTTGAGTATCAAATGAGCCAACCACGCTCTGATACCAACTTGATAGTACCTGTCCCAAATCCCCCGGGATTAACGTGGGACGTGCCTGCTCCCGTCTGACACGAAGTGTCAGACCAAGGATAATTCTGTCTCTAGCCCTCACAGGGGCTTCTAGAGTACGCCATGATCGTAGGAAGAGGAGTGTGATGTCTCGATCTCTGCTATAGCCCATATCCGCGATCAACCTGAAGGGCATTCAAAACACCAAAAGTCGTGAGTGGACAAAACAAATATTTTAATAAAAACATTTCACGAAAAGACATTTATGCCCTTCACTCAAAACATGCATGCATTCGAAAACCATTTATCAAAATATTCACAAAATCATTAGGGCCTTGGCCTAAAACCGTATATCAAACCATATGGGAACTCAGCCCAAATCAACATACGTGGTCTCAGCCCAAAACCATATCCTCAGTGAAATACCAAAACATAGAACCTGGGGTCATTGCCCCCAAACCATTTTCCAAAACATAGAACACGGGGTCTCCGCCCCACATCACTTTCCAAAACATGGAACACGAGGTCTCCGCCCCAAATTATTTTCCATAAGAAAACCTCATACATATAAACATACGTATCACCCATCCGCGGCACTTCCGACAAGATGCCAACTCGGGGCACATAGCCCCTAGGGAACACATCCCCGATATATGTCACGATTCATCTCTATACTAGTGTGCACACTACTCGGGGTCTCACTCCGAGTCTACCCCCAGGAATTCTTCGTCTGGGAGGCTCTATCTCTGGATCTAGTCCGAGCTCTATCTTTGGATCTAGTCCGAACATCTCTCCGGAATCTGGTCCGGGACCACATCATAACTCCCACTCTTGGAATGGGCTCCCTATGGGGATACCCATTCTGGTCTGTGGATCGTGACTCTCCAGGTCGACGTCTGTTGGAGACCAATCAAATCATATGGAGGGTTTATACATTTCAAATACTTTCTTTCTCAAAACACATTTCAACTGGGTCTCATATCCGATTCATCTCAACAAGATTCCTAGAATCCGATTCAAATCCATTTTAACAGGCCTCAACCTAAATCCATAGTTCAATAGGGTCTCATGCCCGAATTCACATTTCATACATCGAACTGGAACTCACGCCCGATTTCACAATCAACAGGGCCTCAAGCCCGATACCAGAATAACGGGGCCTCGAGCCCGATACCATAAATCAACGGGGCTTCGAGCCCAATTTCACAATCATTGGAGCCATAAGCCCGATAGTACAGTCAATGGGGCTTTAAGCCCGATATTACAACCAACTGGGCCTCAAGCCCGAATTCATAAACCAACGAGGCCCTCGGCCCGATCGTATAACTCAAATGTACCTTCAGTCCGATTCCTCGTCAAATCAAATGGACTCCAATGTCCGAGAGTTGGTAAATCAAATGGGTCTCATGTCCGAGTTCATATTTCCAAATCCAAAATCCATTCATTTAATCGTCATTGAAAACACAGTACGCAAAGGTACGACATAAAGCCGAAAACCTGAAAAACGTGTAAATATGTCGATCCTAAGCTACCATAAACAAATGCACTCATGGCATCACACAACATGATCTAAAACAATTATAAAACATTTATGCATGCATCAATTGCGAAAGAAAGGTCCACTCACAGACCGTCCGAAGTCGCGCATCTATAGTGTGCCATACACCCTTCCCGGGCCAATCGTCGTCTCCTGGACTCCTGAACCTGTCCAAATTATTTTAGAGGGTTACTAACTACTTAAATAACCCCTCACTAAAGCCCCGTAATTTTCTGAAAGTTTTAACCATTTTTAAAGTAGATCCTAAACCTTCGGACGTCCCGAACTATATCGAAACGACGTCTGATCGACACGAAACCAGCACGGCCCGATCCGTCCTAAAAACCACGTCCAAAACTCACCTGGTTGAACCAAACAACATGGCCCTGTTTTCCTCCACTCTGCCCAGTAGCCTCTAGCCACCAAACTCCGTCCAAAACGTCTCCTGTGACTCCTATGATCATTAGAAACGTCACCCAAATCACAGAAACGGTTAAAAACCTTCCAATGCAAATGTTGAATTTTCAAAGCCAAAACTCACCGTTTTGTTTCCTACGGCCACCGTCCAAGACGGTCGACAATCCTGCCACCATCTTCCTAGTCTAATTCTCCTCTCCCTGTTTCCCTCATGTGCCACAAGTTTTGGATTGGGTTTAGGGTGGTGGTGAGGGTGGTTGTACAAAATGGAAAATGGGTTTCAAGTTTGGTTTGGAAGAATAAAGAAGATGGTCGATGCATGTATGTGGGAAGGTGGACAATAGATGAGTGACACTTGTCACTCATCCATTCGCCCTGAGAAAATATCTGGGGCCCACTTGAAACAAAAGTCAAGCTGTCTCGTAAAACATGCAATAGTTCCTCGGAACTTCCGTGAATCGTAACTTTTCCGTCGAACGTCCGAATTCGACGTGTCACTTGCCTATGGATTCATATTGACGTGATCTACGTAACGGTCCTCGGCCCTCAGCCATCGGACCTTCCGGGTCAAAAGTCAACTTTTTCAACCAAATTGCCAAAATACCAACGAACTTCCGAACGTCATAACTTCTTCCTCGAACGTCGGAATCGGGCGTGCCACGTGTCTATGAACTCGTGACATCCTGAACTACGTCACAGTCATCGGCCAAAGTCCATTTGACCACCTGAACGAAGAGTCAACGTTTCACCCATCTTAGCGGCAAAATCGTCATTTAACATCGTCCGTCCGAAAGTATCCCACTAATCACACTAATCCGTCATTAAGTCTTAATTAATCCTGATAATTCGGATGGGTCGTTACAATCTCCCCCTTAAAGAATTTCATTCTCGAAATTCAAATTGACCCGATTCTACACCTACACGTTCCTAATGTCATACTCGTCGATATGCACTGTCACTGGAGCCTCCAAGCTCCAACTCACTCTCGAGAACTAAACGTTAGCTCGCACGTCCCACTCAAGATAGAATGTCGACGTCTCGCCGATCTCGCTAGTCGTTCCCTCCGACAGGTCGATTATACTAAGTGGTTGTTGGATTGGCTTTTCAGCATGACGGTTCTTCTTGTCTGACATCCAAAGTCAGCTTTTTAGTCTGACGACCTTTCCTATCCGACAATCGGGCTGATATCCTATTCAGCCTCCGATTCGGACAACACCCTCTAGATCCTGCTATCACAATGGCACGAATCCTACCTCACAGGTCATCCTCAGACCCATGCCGCAGATTTAATCGACCTCATTACTCGAACAAATCAATTCTCTCATTTTCCCATACTTAAAAGCTGACTCTCCTTAGAGTCCTATCAATCTATACCAATCCGAACGTGTCAGATACCGATTAACTCCATTACCACCATAGGTCACGACCATCATAACCAGCCGATAATTCCCAGCTCCACTGTTCTTTCGCTGCGTTACTCTGATCTCGACTCGCTCTCGAGTCCTCTCATCATACCTCGTGTAATGACCCATCCCGGAATTCGGGATTAGATTACTAACTAATCATGATTAGCAGGGTTAATCGGTGATTAATTGGGCGAAATCGAACGAACGATGCGAAATGACCGTTTTCCCTCTAGTCGTGGGTAAAACGTTGAATTTTAATTCGGACGGTCAAATGGACCTTAACCAAGGACCGTGACGTAGGTTGGGACGTCACGAGTTCATAGACAGGTGGCACGTTTGATTCCGACGTTCGTGGTGAAAGTTATGACGTTCGGAAGTCCAAGGGCATTTTTGTAATTTGGACAAAAATGGGAAAATGTTGACTTTTGACCAGGAGGTCCGATAGCCGAGGGCCAAAGACCGTTAGGAAGGTCTCGATGCCCTGAGTCCGTAGACAGGTGGCACGCATCGATCGGAGTCCGAATGACCAAGTTACGGGTCTGGATGCGTGAGGGGCATTTTGGTAATTTTCTGCACAAGGGCAAAATAGTAATTTCACAGGGGTACTGTTTGAACAAGGACATCCATGTATGGGAATACCTCATGATCAGTGCACGGGGGTGAATTGTTTATGTAATTGAGGGGCTGAGGAATTGTTTAATTGTTAAGGGAATTGTTTGTGCATTGAGTGGGAAGCAGGAGAGTGTGGGCAGTGCACGGTTGCCGTTGTGTTTCTGAAACGGGAAGAAAACAGAGTTGCTTCCTACGCGTGATTGACTTTTCCAAGGACAAACTGAGTGGAATTGTGAACGGGAAGAGGATTAAGGAGCTGAGAGAAGAGTTCTGAGATTGAGAAAGAAAGAAATGGGAGGAAAATGGTGAGGGAGAGTTCAGAAAACCCAAAACTGGTTCTTTGATAAATTCAAATTCGAATTTCAGTTTTAGGCCAGCCCATGCCTAATTGAGGTTCGAATAAGCTTTCTAGGACCTTAGTTAGTTGATCCAGATCAAATGTGGCAAGCTTCGAAGCTCTTGGAGCCATGGACGGACGGGGTGGATGGCCGGAAAAATTGAGCTTGGAGTCGTGGTGTTTGAGGTGAGTTCTTGTGAAATTAATTGCGAAATCATCTTTAGGGTGAGTATACGGAGGTTCCTAACTAATAAATTGAAAGAAAATGGTGCATTTGTGATGAATTGGAACTTTGAACCCGATTGAGACTTGTGTTCAATTAAGGTGGTTGTAGGCCGTGTCGACTTGAATGAATGACACAGACATCTAATTCAGTGTATTACGAGTCTATTTGAGTGATCAATTGAAGGAATTAAGTGTTTTATCGCAGGGATTGAATCGGGTCAAGTCACGGGTTACAGACCCGTTTACCAGTGGAAATGGGTGAAGACGATGTACAGTGCTGGGCACTGTAGCAGGCGCGTGGGTGTCATGCGCAGCCACTCACGGCGGTGCGTGACGGCGCGTGGGACAGTTTTTCAAGGTGAGGTCAACATGACTTTTATCCTAGACAATGTAACGAACATTTTAGCGTTGGTTTCGTGTCAATCGAACACCGTTCCGACATTGTTCGGGATGTCCGAAGGTTTTAAATCGAGTTTAAAAATAGTTAAAAATTGGGGAAAATTACGGGACTTGAATAGGATGTTAATGAAGAGGTTAGTAACCCTCTAATGTGATATGAACAGGTTTGGGAGTCCCGGTGTTAGTGACGGGGCTTGGGAAGGCCAATGGCACGCGTATCGAGGCTCATGGTTAAACAGTATGTGAGTGGACATTGGCTTTATAAATTCTATGCATGCATGACTGTTTCATGATTGTTTATAATTGTGATTATATGATTTAATTTGGATATTGGTGAATTATGATTTCACGCATTTCGAGGTGATTTACGTGTTTGCACGTAAATCGAGGTTTTTCGGTTTTGCACTGATTTCCATATTTGTGGTTTGGATATGATTTCATGAAACGGTTATAGACTTGATAAAGTAAACTCGGGCTGAGACCCAGTTGATTTATAATATCGGGCCAGGGGCCCAGTTGATTTACAAAATCGGGCCAGGGGCCAAGTTGATTTATATATGTGGTTTCGGGTCGGGGACCCTAAAATGGAATTGAATAAATGATTTTGGATTTAATAAACCAAGTATTTAGACTTGTGATGGTTTTATGGAAATTCGGGGCAAGGCCCTTGTGATATTTTGGAAATGAAAGATAAACTGTTTTCCATAAACCATCTCGATATGAGGATATGTAATGGTCTCCTCCAGATGTCTGGGACACTAGGAAAGTCACGGTGCATTGCATGCGAGGGGTCATTGTACGGAGCTACCGGACCGTATGATGACTCAGGAGCAGGATTGCTATGATTAGACGTCTGGGGCGTTAGACATCTGGGATGTCAGAGATATGGACCCGGTGAGACCCCGGGCAGCACGCGTCGCTTTAATACCCCGAGATATGACGTATGGGATGTCAAGCGTCTGGGACGCTAGGCATTTGGGATGCCGGAGATGGTAATGTGGTAAATGTGTACCACTGGATTTATGAAACGACTTTTGATTGAAAATGTGTTTGTGGTTTCTGGGCTAAGGCCCTAATGGTTATTTCTAATAAATATTTGATTACTACTTTTGATGCATGCATACGTTTTTACTGAGAGGCATAAATGTCTTATAAAATGTATTTTATGAACTTGTTTATTTTCGTCCACTCACAGCCTTTATTGTTTTTAATGCCCTTCAGGTTGATCGCGGATGAGACTGCAGCGGAGACCGGGACATTGCATGCCTCCTCCATCGATCCTTGCGCACTCTGGCTTGAGATTATCCCTTGTCTGACACTCCGTTTCAGACGGGAGCATGAGACATCCCGCGGTAATCCCTGGGGGATTGGGATGGGTCGTGTCAGCGTGGTATCATAGCAGGGTTGCTCTTTTGTATGCGCAGGTCGAGGATGTGGTGTCCCTTGTAGGCTGCAGTTCGTCATCAACCTGATAGTTAGGGTAGTCGGATGGATAGTTGGTGGGATTAAATCTTAAATAGTGGATAGAGTACGATTGGCCTGATACGCCGTACGTTAATGCGATTCAACCCAAGTGGGGTTGTATACGATGAACTCGTAATGTGGGACCGTCAGTTCGGTCATGTGATAATTGATTGTTGTGCTGCTGGGCGCAGCTGGGTTCGAGAAACCCCATTTGAGAAGTGATTTTGGGAAATGCGAAACTCAGTTGAGTAATGGTCAAAAATGTGGACCCTAGTGGTGATTACTAGGGTAAGGGATGTTGGTAAATCGGAGTTAGCCGATGACCTTCGTGGTGGAACCCACGTTGAGTTGATGATTGGATTAGAATTGACGTCTATACGCTGTCAGGACCGCGGGGTTGGTTCGGTTGTGGATTTGGCTGCAAATGACAGTTGGGTCCCTCTGAACCCTAGGGTGTGATTGTGGAACCCTAGTTTATGTTGGTTGGGAAATGTGAACCTTAGTCGTGATAAATGGACTAGTATTGTGGTCGTGGTAGTTGAGAATCAGGGGACGTTCAGGGAACGTTCATTATCCTGGTATGGATGGTCAAATTGGAGGTATCCATAGTTGTGGAGTACGAGTAGTGATACAGGATCGTCGTTCGGTATGAGCGGAGATCCAGGGTATCAACTTCGCACGCTATGTGCTAGTGTGGATGCTCGTGTGCTAGTGTGGGTGTCCGTGTGCTGGTGTGGATGTATGGATGCATGTGTGTTGAGGCAAGTGTTGATGATACTAGCACTGGTGCTGGTGTCAGTGATTGAGATTGTGATGAGCCACGAGATGGGATGTGACTCTGTCATGATGGACATATGATCGGTATCTGCGACTCAGTAGTGATTGAGTCAAGGGCTGGATAGGATCCATCGGAGATTGTGAGGTGTTGGGATAGGTCCCCAACAGTGTCGAGATGACAAGTGATGGATGGATAAAAAAGTATGTTTGAGACAAGAGGAATCTAGGGACGATGTTCCCTATGTCATGAGAATTAGTGGATTTGGGGAGTTGTTGTCAACTCCGAGATTGGGCGACGGTGTGTTGCTAATATCCTCAGGAAGTACAAGGAAATTACTGGAAATGGAGAAGACGAGGAAAACCCTTGGTGGTATAGATGTGGGATTTTGGTAATTGTGAATCACATGGAAACTTGAAGGTTGAACCTGTAAAGGTTGAGATGTGAAACGAAGGTAGTAAGGTATGCACATCCAAAAAGAGTGGAGTAATTCCCGTTCGGAATCGGGGTGTGTGCACAAATGGTTATTAACGGACGTGAGGTCTGACTATTGGATGGATTACGGACACGTGGTTGTCCAAGTGAGTTGAGGATGTAGGAAGTCCAGTGGTTGGACTTGACATCTCATTGGGAGCATGTCTGTTCCCAACATGGTTGGAACCTTGGTTTCAAGAAGAGTTGTGATTGCGGGACGAGGAGAGTGCTCGTTTCCGCATTGGTAATCGGTATTTTGAAGTCATTTGGGGTGACTTCTTATTTTCTGCCTTGGGCAGACGTTGTTGTGGTTATCAGTACGTTGAGCGTGTATTGGTTGATGGACCCATGTGTGGTTGGCGTCATCAGGAGGAGTTGCCTATTTTGAAGTTGGGTAAATGAGATTTCTCATTTTCTGCTTGGTGGCAGACGATGTTGGATGACTTGGTATGGTGGGTGCTGTGAGTTGTGTTTGCACTCGTACAGGATGGATGATGATGTCATTTTATTGGAATTATCCTTGATTTTCCTAGGTGGAATGACAAGGATCGATATGAGGTAATTGGAGGAGACCCACGATGTTGATGTGTTTCATGGTGAAAGAATGATTGGATGTGGAAGTAGTTGAGGAGTGTTGTGTGGTTGACCAAGGACTCATGAGGGTGTAGGACCCTACCATTGGATTCCGGGTGGATTTCTAGCTATGTGAGCATGTGTGGATCCGAAGTGGATCTGGATTGTGATGTGGTGGACATTGGACATGGTGACGATTTGGGATCGTAATGGTACCCGTCGGGTGACGTGGTAATGGGTTTGAATTGTGATCGTTTTGATCAGGGTAGGTGAAGAGCTTATCGCTCTGTCACATGTTTGGATATGGAAATAGTTGGACTGAACTTCTTTTCGAAGTTAATGACAGGACCCGCCCCGATCCTCTCTGGGACCACATGGGGACGTGCCCTGCTCCCGTCTGACACCCAAAATAATGTTCCAATTTAACCTTAAACGTTCAAATGCATAAAAACCAAAATTAAAGTTTTACATCAAATCCGAAATAACAGATGTCAGACAAGGGATGAAATCCAAACTACAAGTTGCGAGCACGACTCTAACATAAACCTACGGGTACACCACCCAACAGGGGTTCAGGTACACAGAAGTGGATCTATGCCTCAGCCTCAGGTTCCTCTTCTACCTCATTAGCACGACCTGGAGGGGTTACCAAAACAATAAGGGTGAGTGGGCCGAAACTCAAGTTTATAAAATTGTTTAGTAAGTAAAACATATAATTTACTCCTCCGTTTTCCAAACATGCATGCAGCATTATTTAAAAATCATTAATCATATAATACGAACCATAAGGCATGTAATAAAACCATAAACATAATTTTAGCCACTGCACTATACACTCCAATTCCGACATCCCCGATGTCTGACGTCCCTGACGTCTAATAAGGTCACAATCACAAGGCTACGCGTGCCACTCGGGTCTCAATTCCGAGTTCAATCCCCGAACCCTGTTCGGTTACAGCATCCCCGATGCTTAGCGTCATAGACGCTGGACGTTCTAGACGTCCGTGACCACTCCGGGGTACCTCATCCGGAGGAGACAGTATCATATGGAAGGATCTATACAGTGCAGTACCAAATACATTTTATTGATATCCACATGCAAAACATATATGTATACATAGGTAAAATCCGAACCGATCGTTACGTTTCATCAGACGGGTCTCATGCCCAGGTACCATGAAACGTGCCATAACCAAAATTTCAATATTATCAAATCCATTTCTTGATTCCAGCATGTGAACATATAAGTAAATCAGAAAACATTTAAGCATGCAAGGGTTTAATGAAATCGGGCCCACTCACAGTACGATCCCGCGGTAACCTGCGCGTACGAGCTTGTACCGGGATTATCGTACAATTCCTGTCAATCCAAATCACATGTAAGGGCCACTACAAGTCTTAAACATTTAACCAAAAAGTCCGAAATAGGAACCGGCTCGGGGAAGCCGTCCAACACGTTTCCGAGGCAACCGGCCCTAAACTGACCTATCAAAACTATCTCAGATCAACATGGTTAATTCACCAAAAATGTTCAGAATGATGAGAGGAACAAAAGTCATGTTGATCGTGATCGGAGATAAGGCTTAACGCGCCCTCACGCGCCGCCCAAAGTGGCTGCGCGTGAAAGTCACGCGCCTGACAGTGTAGCTACAGTGTCACCACCTTCACCCGTTTGTCTGTAATACGGGCCTGCCACCCGCGGCTTGACCCGGTTGATTACCCATCAATTCCTACTCGATTTCAATCCAATTTGATCCTAATATGATTATTATCCTTCCAATTTAAGTTATGTGACACTAATTTGCCTCGACAAGTCCTTTAACTAGCCATTCGACCCGTGATCAACAAAACGGGTTGATCACCAGAACTCTCTGGTTTCAAATCCATTATCCAATTAACTTCACATGAAGCATAATAGAATCAAAACGAACTAAAATGAACAATCAATTGTGTCTAAAAGTACCTGAAGGTTGTCGTCCCAAGCTCTGCGATTTCTCTGAAAACTGCAGTCACCGTCCTAGCTCACCCGTGGCTGATGGCCTTCGATTTCGATGTGGCTGAGTTCCAAACACTCCCAGAAGACTAAACCAGGCCTTGGTTTGGTCCAACAATCTCCAGAAATCAAAACCCGATTTTCCCTCCAATTTTGCCCGAAATGGTTTCTCTGGTTTCCTCACCTATTCTCAGTTCCTTCAACAGCAGAATGAAGCTTACACAATTCCTATTCAGTTTTAAAACAATTGAACCGTCCCAGAGGCTCGTGGGTGTCCAATCTGTCCACTGAAATTTGTCTCCCGAAAGCTTCGAATTTCAATTAACAATTTGATCGTGTAGCTGGATGAATCAGACCACGTTTGATGCTTCAAAAAGGTTTAAACAATCAATACTTTCCAGCACACACACACCAGTAATCAAATCGTACTCAGAGCCACCGTACATGGTGTTTCTGCCCGTGTCCCCCGCGGTTGCTACAGTAACCAGGGCAAAATGACCAAAATGCCCCTGGTTCAATAATTACCAAAATGCCCCTCACTTCCTAGACCCGTAACTCAACCATACGAAGTCCGATTTCGGCGTGCCGCCTATCTACGGACTCAGGACACCGAGACCTACCTAACGGCCCTTGAGTCATGTGAAAATTTGTTTCCAAACGAAAAGTCAACATTTTCGCCCCGAAAGTCCAAATTACGATAATGCCCCTGAACTTCCGATAGTCATAACTTTTTCTCTGATCGTCCGAATTGGACGTGCCACCTGTCTATAAACTCGTGACGTCCCGAACTACGTCACGGTCACTGGTCAAAGTCCATTTGACTCACCAATCAAAAAGTCAATAAATTGGCCATACCAATCACAAGGGTAAACACGTCAATTCATATATTAAATTACAATATTAAAATCCTCGAATTTCCGGGGTGTTACAACCTTCCCCCCTTAAGAAATTTCATCCCAAAATTTCAAAGAAACAAATGAGGAAATTGTTCTCGCATCTGAGCCTCAAGCTCCCATGTGGCTTCTTCCACATTCTGGTTTCTCCAGAGAATCTTCACGAGAGGGATCGTCTTCCGACGTAGTACCTTGTCCTTCCGATCCAAAATCTGCACTGGTTGTTCCTCAAAGCTCAAATCCCCTCGGAGTTCGATAGGTTGTTCCCCCAGTACATGGGAAGCATCATGTACGTATTTCTGCAACATCGATACGTGAAACACATCGTGAACTCTAGAAAGTTCTGGAGGTAGTGCCAATCTGTATGCAACCTTGCCGATCCTCTCCACGATCTCATATGGTCTGATAAAACGCGGACTCAGTTTCCCCCGTCGACCAAAACGGATAATCCCTTTCCACGGAGATAACTTCAGGAAGACAAAATCTCCCACTTCAAATTCCAGGTCTCGAATCCGTCGATCGGCATAACTCTTTTGGCGATCCTGTGCTGCCTTTAATCTCTCCTTGATAACCCGAACAGTTTCTAGGGTCAAGTCCATCAATTCCGGCCCTACAGCCGCTCGCTCTCCTATCTCCGTCCAGCAGATAGGTGTCCTGCATTGTTGACCATACAGTGCCTCATAGGGTGCCATCCCGATGCTTGCCTGATAGCTATTGTTGTAAGCGAACTCCATCAATGACAACTGAGTATCCCAAGAGTCCTGAAACTGAAGCACACATGACCTCATCATGTCTTCCAGGGTCTGAATGGTCCGTTCAGACTGTCCATCGGTCTGTGGATGGAACGCAGTACTGAAACGTAGGGTTGTTCCCAAAGTAGCTTGTAAACTCCGCCAGAACCTGGAAGTGAAACGCGGACCACGATCGATTCCGGCGTACCATGCAATCGTATGATTTCTTTCACGAACAATTGAGCTAGTCGGTAGGTTTATAAGTCTCTTGAACTGGCAGAAAATGGGCTGACTTGGTTAACCGGTCCACGATCACCCATACTTCGTCCACTCCACTTTGAGTCCTTGGCAACTTAAAGACGAAGTCCATGGTGATGTGATCCCACTTCCACTCGGGAATCGGAAGTGGCTGCATAGCCCCATACGGTCTCTGCCGTTCCGCCTTAACCTGCTGACAGGTTAAGCATCTGCTCATGAATTCAGCAATATCCTTCTTCATTCCTGGCCACCAATAATGGTTCCGGAGGGTACGGTACATCTTTGTACCCCGTGGATGCATAGCATAAGCCGAATTATGGGCCTCCTCCAGAATCTCGGCCCGTAACTCTGCCACTGCAGGTACGCACAAACGGTCCAACTTCACAAGTGCTCCATGATCCCGGATGGTAAAATCCTGTCGCCCATCCGCATCGACCTCAATTCTGTAGATACAGAGTATCAGATCCTGAAGTTGTGCTTCGATGATCCGATCAATCAGCACTGGTCGTACATGGAAGCTGGCCAACAAAGCTCCATGCTCATCCGTACCCAAAATAACTCCCGCCTTCCGGAGTTCCACCAGCAAAGGAAGATACACCATCCCCAGGTGTGTAACCGATCCTGCTGATTTCCTACTGAGTGCATCTGCCACCACATTGACCTTACACGGATGGTACTCGATCGTACAGTCATAATCCTTCAGTAGCTCCAACCATCTCCGTTGTCTCATGTTAAGCTCCTTTTGAGTGAATAAGTACTTTAAACTCTGGTGGTCGGTGTATATCCGGCACGTTGCGCCGAATAGGTAATGTCTCCAGATTTTTAGAGCATGAACCACCGCTGCCAACTCCAAATCGTGGGTAGGGTAGTTCAACTCATGAGTCTTCAGCTGCCGGGATGCGTAGGCGATAACCTTGCCAGTCTGCATCAACACGCAGCCCAAACCTTGTAGTGATGCGTCACTAAAGACCACGAATTCTCCACTGTCATCCGGCAATGCAAGGACAGGTGCAGTGGTCAATCGATCCTTTAATTCTTGAAAACTCCGATCGCACTGCTCGTCCCAAATGAATTTCACTCCCTTCCGAGTTAAACGAGTCAATGGTGCAGCAATTTTGGAGAAACCCTCCACGAATCTTCGGTAGTAACCTGCTAATCCGACAAAACTCCGCACCTCCGTTACTGTTGTCGGTCTAGCCCAGTTAGTCACCGCTTCTGTTTTCTGGGGATCCACGCTAATCCCATCCGTCGATATCACGTGTCCCAGAAAACCAATACTGTTCAGCCAAAACTGACACTTGCTCAGCTTGGCGTACAACTGTTCTTGTCTCAGCTTCTCCAAGACTAACCATAGATGTTCCTCATGTGTTCGAGCACTCCTAGAGTATACCAAGATATCATCAATGAACACAATCACGAACTTATCCAAGTAGGGTCGGAAGACCCGGTTCATCAGGTCCTTGAATGCTGCTGGAGCATTCGTCAAGCCGAACGGCATCACTAGGAACTCATAGTGTCCGTAACGGGTTCGAAAAGCAGTTTTCGGAATATCCTCCTCCGAAATCCTCAGTTGGTGATAACCAGACCGCAAATCAATCTTCGAGAAGCACTGTGCTCCCCGCAACTGGTCAAAAAGGTCATCGATCCTGGGTAGAGGATACTGGTTCCTCAGTGTCACCTTGTTGAGTTGCCGATAGTCAATGCACAAACGGAGAGTCCCCTCCTTCTTCTTTACGAACAACGCCGGTGCTCCCCACGGTGAAGTGCTCGGTCGGACGTATCCCAAATCCACCAACTCCTGCAATTGAGTTTTGAGTTCTCGTAACTCGGCCGGCGCCATCCGGTATGGTGCCTGAGATATAGGTCGGGTACCGGGGAGTAGTTCAATTGTAAACTCGATCTCCCGTAATGGTGGTAACCCAGGTAAGTCTTCCGGGAACACATCCGGAAACTCACGTACCACCGGTATCTCGTCGATACCCGGAGTATCAACCCGTTCCGACACGACATGCGCCAGATAACCCTGACATCCCTTCCGTAGAAGTTTGGTAGCAGTAAGTGAAGAAATCACTTCAGGAGGCGAACCGTCGCTCTCCCTGAAAGATAACCTCCGGCAAACCCGGGCTTCGCAGAATCACTTGTTTGCTACAGCAATCGATGAGCGACCCATGCTCCGATAGCCAATCCATTCCCAAAATTACATCGAAGTCGTGGATATCCAAAATAATTAGATCCGCTGGTAAATCCACATCCTCAATTCTCACCGGGCACCTCCGAATCACCTGATTCACAAGGTATACGATGCCCATCGGGGTGCCAACACCCATTTCGCAATCTAAGGCTGATACCACACAATCAAGCATACCAGCACAACTCTTCGAAATAAAAGAATGTGTAGCCCCCGCATCCATCAATACACGTACAAGAAGGTTTAAGATATGTAGTGTACTTGTAACCACGCCTGGGGCAGTCTTCGCCTGCTGCTGGGTCATTGCAAAAACTTGAGCCCTAGGCCCTCCATTCCGTCCGCGTCCGCGTGCACCACGCCCAGCACCACGGTCACCTCCCTGACCGCGACCTCCATTAGTGTGGGAAGCCGTGATCTGCACCACACTAGAGCCCCCAACGTCGTTGCTCTTGGACAACAGCGGGCAATCACAGACATAGTGGCCCTCTTCTCTGCAAGCAAAGCAGGTTACTGGCCTCGGCCTGTCCGAATGCCCACCAGAAGCTCCGCTCCAGGATGAACGCTGCCCGGCGTTGTATCCTGATCCTCTGCCCTGAGAGCCTCTGCGTCGACCTGACCAGCCACGACCCTTGAAGGATGAGGGTGCTCTCCTGTAGCCCCCTCCCTTGTTGTTCTTCTGGCCTGATGGCCCACGGTGTGGGCGATCCTGACGTCGCCCCTCGCCCGAAGGCTATCGTGTCTGGTGTGCCGCCAGACTGGCCTCGACACGCACCGCAGCGTCGACCATATCTCTCAGAGAAGCATGAGTAGCAGCAGTCACACTTGCCCGGATCTCCCCTCAGAGTCCAAGCTCAAACCTTTGGCATTTGTCCTCCTCCGTGCTCACGAATGATGCAGCGAACCGGGATAGTTTCCCGAAAGTCTGCTCGTAGTCCGCAACAGACATATCCCCCTGCTCCAGCCGCAGGAACTCAGCCTCCCGTGCCGCGCGAAATGATCGCGGGTAGTACTGGTCTAGAAATCGGGAACGGAAAGCTTCCCAAGTAGTGGTATGGACAGACCATCCAGACATTTCAAGGCCGTGCCACCACTAGTAGGCTCCTCCTTCCAGTAAGAAGGCCGCCAAAGTTACCCGTTCGCCCGGAGGGCAGTGCATCACCGTGAAGATCCTTTCCCATTTGGTGATCCAATCATGAGCATCTTCGGGGTTTGATCCCCCATTGAAAGGTGTGGCTCCCAGACGCTGAGCCCGCTCAATGCCTGCGCATTCCATTTCCCTTTCCAGATCCTCGTCAGTTCGTGTATGAGGAATCCTCCTTGGAGGCATAACCAACTGTCAAGAGGCATAGATCAGTTAACATTATCCTTAAACTCGAAAAGTAACTAGTACTAATCGCTAGTCTAGCATGCTGACCACAAGCTAGTGCTCTGATACCAAGCTGACAGGACCCGCCCCGATCCTCTCTGGGACCACATGGGGACGTGCCCTGCTCCCGTCTGACACCCAAAATAATGTTCCAATTTAACCTTAAACGTTCAAATGCATAAAAACCAAAATTAAAGTTTTACATCAAATCCGAAATAACAGATGTCAGATAAGGGATGAAATCCAAACTACAAGTTGCGAGCACGACTCTAACATAAACTTGCGGGTACACCACCCAACAGGGGTTCAGGTACGCAGAAGTGGATCTATGCCTCAGCCTCAGGTTCCTCCTCTACCTCATTAGCACGACCTGGAGGGGTTACCAAAACAATAAGGGTGAGTGGGCCGAAACTCAAGTTTATAAAATCGTTTAGTAAGTAAAACATATAATTTACCCCTCCATTTTTCAAACATGCATGCAGCATTATTTAAAAATCATTAATCATATAATACGAACCATAACGCATGTAATAAAACCATAAACATAATTTTAGCCACTGCACTATACACTCCAATCCCGACATCCCCGATGTCTGACGTCCCTGACGTCTAATAAGGTCACAATCACAAGGCTACGCGTGCCACTCGGGTCTCAATTCCGAGTTCAATCCCCGAACCCTGTTCGGTTACAGCATCCTCGATGCTTAGCGTCATAGACGCTGACCACTCCGAGGTACCTCATCCGGAGGAGACAGGATCATATGGAAGGATCTATACAGTGCAGTACCAAATATATTTTATTGATATCCACATGCAAAACATATATGTATACATAGGTAAAATTCGAACCGATCGTTACGTTTCATCAGACGGGTCTCATGCCCAGGTACCGTGAAACGTGCCATAACCGAAATTTCAATATTATCAAATCCATTTCTTGATTCCAGCATGTGAACATATAAGTAAATCAGAAAACATTTAAGCATGCAAGGGTTTAATGAAATTGGGCCTACTCACAGCACGATCCCGCGGTAACCTGTGCGTACGAGCTTGTACCGGGATTATCGTACAATTCCTGTCAATCCAAATCACATGTAAGGGTCACTACAAGTCTTAAACATTTAACCAAAAAGTCCGAAATAGGAACCGGCTCGGGGAAGCCGTCCAACACGTTTCCCGAGGCAACAGGCCCTAAACTGACCCATCAAAACTATCTCAGATCAACATGGTTAATTCACCAAAAATGTTCAGAATGATGAGAGGAACAAAAGTCATGTTGATCGTGATCGGAGATAAGGCTCAACGCGCCCTCACGCGCCGCCCAAAGTGGCTGCGCGTGAAAGTCACGCGCCGGACACTGTAGCTACAGTGTCACCACCTTCACCCGTTTGTCTGTAATACGGGCCTGCCACCCGCGGCTTGACCCGGTTGATTACCCATCAATTCCTACTCGATTTCAATCCAATTTGATCCTAACATGATTATTATCCTTCCAATTTAAGTTCTGTGACACTAATTTGCCTCGACAATTCCTTTAACTAGCCATTCGACCCGTGATCAACAAAACGGGTTGATCACCAGAACTCCCTGGTTTCAAATCCATTATCCAATTAACTTCACAGGAAGCATAATAGGATCAAAACGGACTAAAATGAACAATCAATTGTGTCTGAAAGTACATGAAGGTTATCGTCCCAAGCTCTGCGATTTCTCTGAAAACTGCAGTCACCGTCCCAGCTCACCCGTGGCTGATGGCCTTCGATTTCGATGTGGCTGAGTTCCAAACACTCCCAGAAGACTAAACCAGGCCTTGGTTTGGTCCAACAATCACCAGAAATCAAAACCCGATTTTCCCTCCAATTTTGCCCGAAATGGTTTCTCTGGTTTCCTCACCTATTCTCAGTTCCTTCAACAGCAGAATGAAGGTTACACAATTCCTATTCAGTTTTAAAACAATTGAACCGTCCCAGAGGCTCGTGGGTGTCCAATCTGTCCACTGAAATTTGTCCCCCGAAAGCTTCGAATTTCAATTAACAATTTGATCGTGTAGCTGGATGAATCAGACCACGTTTGATGCTTCAAAAAGGTTTAAACAATCAATACTTTCTAGCACACACACACACACACACACACACACACACACACACCAGTAATCAAATTGCACTCAGAGCCACCGCACATGGTGGTTCTGCCCGTGTCCCCCGCGGTTGCTACAGTAACCAGGGAAAAATGACCAAAATGTCCATGGTTCAATAATTACCAAAATTCCCCTCACTTCCTAGACCCGTAACTCAGCCATACGAAGTCCGATTTCGGCGTACCGCCTGTCTACGGACTCAGGACATCGAGACCTACCTAACGGCCCTTGAGTCATGTGAAAATTTGTTGCCAAACGAAAAGTCAACATTTTCGCCCCGAAAGTCCAAATTACGGTAATGCCCCTGAACTTCCGATAGTCATAACTTTTTCCCTGATCGTCCGAATTGGACGTGCCACCTGTCTATAAACTCGTGACGTCCCGAACTACATCACGGTCACTGGTCAAAGTCCATTTGACTTACCAATCAAAAAGTCAATAAATTGGCCATACCAATCACAAGGGTAAAAACGTCAATTCATATATTAAATTACAATATTAAAATCCTCGAATTTCCGGAGTGTTACATTAATCAGTACTCGAGCGAGTTGGAATAATTGCGAATTGACTGGAGGATTTAGACCGTGAATGAGTGGTTATCCAATAGGATCTAATTGGTCAGTCTCGGATATGTGGATGTTGGGATTGGCTTCCCTATGAAGTCAATCGAATGTATTGGACAGGTAACCGATAGGTTCTGTTTTGGTGTGTCTGGGTAGACGTGAAAGAAATTTCAGGTTTTGGGATCGAACTTCTGGGTGACGATTCAGGATTCGATTTCGGAACTTGAAAGTGGATTTCTGGATTTGGGTATGGAATGATTATTCCAGATGCTAGCTTACGGAATAATGATTTCGGATTCGGATTTGGAAATGGGTTAAGGATATGATGTCTGGGTTTGGATCCGGGATTTCTTACGAAATTGCGGATTCGAATTCGGATTTGGATTTGGAACTGAGTGATGAGTTGAAATGAGCGTTCTGTCTAGTATGGGATTGGACAGAAGAACCCCAGTATCGAATTATGATTTACTGTGGGCCATGTAGTGGGCTTATTGGAGAATGGATGTATGTATCCTGTACGATGTACGAGGATCGGTACTGGACAGGCTGAGTGACACCTGGTGAAGGTACATGGGGGGTACCAGTGGTGTGTGGTTGTACGTGTTGGTAATCGGCTTAGTTCCGACACCATTTGGATGTGGTGGTGAGTGTGAATTGGACATTGAGTACTATGCACTAGGCAAAGTTATTTTGTTGGGTTCAGTGATTTCATGAGCATGCGCTCTTAGCCACAGATGGCTAGTGAAAACCTAGTGTGGAGATGTGTGATCACTTCCTGGCTAGTGTTCAATGTGTGTCAATTAGACCACCTGATTGAGCAAGATGACGGTACACGTACACTCAGGATAAGTGAGTTGGTGGTTGTGTAACTATGAGTAGCCTTTCGTGATGTTATCACGCCGAGATATTTCCAGCGTCATGGTTCGCTGACGGAGTCGGCTGTTATGAACTTTGAGATTGATATATGTTGCAGGATTGGGCATGCCCTGCGAAATGAGATCATGTGGTTGATCTTACGCTACTTTGAGCGAGTGGCAGTATGGGGTGATGTCACCGACTAGCGGATGGTTGGAGCTTTATCAGGGTGGTAAAGCTTAGTGGTGACCGTTTGGCTGGTGGCGTCAGCATGGACTGACAAGTGTGATTTGGTGACTCCCAAGGGGAGCAGATGTCAGATATATTAGTGATTGGAAGAAACCAACTAGCTGAAGGAGTCAGCTAAATGGTGAAATTGATAAGCGATATTAACTAGGATCAGGTGATCAATTTCACTCGCAGTGGTCGAGTGTGGTCGGTACGGTGAGAGACCATGATGGGATGTCTAAGTACAGGTGAGTTTAGTTAGCGTACGGGTGTACACGTGTCGTGAGGTCGAAATGTTTTCCACGAGGTGGATATGGAATAAGGATAATTGGAAATTTCGAGGACGAAATTATTTAAGGGGGGAAGGTTGTAACGACCAGTCCCGAAATTCGGGATTAGATTACTAACTAATCATGATTAGCAGGGTTAATCGGTGATTAGTTGGGCGAAATCGGACGAACGATGCGAAATGACCGTTTTGCCCCTAGTCGTGGGTAAAACGTTGAATTTTAATTCGAACGGTCAAATGGACCCTGACCAATGACCATGACGTAGGTTGGGACGTCACGAGTTCATAGACAGGTGGCACGTTCGATTCCGACATTCGTGGTGAAAGTTATGACGTTCGGAAGTCCAAGGGCATTTTCGTAATTTGGACGAAAATGGGGAAAATGTTGACTTTTGACAGGGAGGTCCGATGGCCGAGGGCCAAGGACCTTAGGAAAGTCTCGATGCCCTGAGTCCGTAGACAGGCGGCACGCGTCGATCGGAGTCCGAATGACCAAGTTATGGGTCTGGATGCGTGATGGGCATTTTGGTAATTTTCTTCACAAGGGCAAAATAGTAATTTCACAGGGGTACTGTTTGAACAGGGACAACCGTGTATGGGAATACTTCATGATCAGTGCACGGGGGTGAATTGTTTATGTAATTGAGGGGCTGAGGAATTGTTTAATTGTTAAGGGAATTGTTTGTGCATTAAGTGGGAAGCAGGAGAGTGTGGGCAGTGCACGGTTGCCATTGTGTTTTTGAAACGGGAAGAAAACAGAGTTGCTTCCCATGCGTGATTGACCTTTCCAAGGACAAACTGAGTGGAATTGTGAACGGGAAGGGGGTTAAGGAGCTGAGAGAAGAGTTCTGAGATTGAGAAAGAAAGAAATGGGAGGAAAATGGTGAGGGAGAGTTCAGAAAACCCGAAACTGGTTCTTTGATAAATTCAAATTCGAATTTCAGTTTTAGGCCAGCCCATGCCTAATTGAGGTTCGAATAAGCTTTCTACGACCTTAATAAACCAAGTATTTGGACTTGTGATGGTTTTATGGAAATTCGGGGCAGGGCCCTTGTGATATTTTGGAAATGAAAGATAAACTGTTTTCCATAAACCATCTCGATATGAGGATATGTAATGGTCTCCTCCAGGTGTCTGGGACACTGGGGAAGTCACGGTGTATTGCCTGCGAGGGGTCACTGTACGGAGCTGCCGGACCGTATGATGACTCAGGAGCAGGATTGCTATGATTAGACGTCTGGGACGTCAAACATCTGGGATGTCAGAGATATGGACCTGGTGAGACCCCAGGCAGCACGCGTCGCTTTAATACCGTGAGATATGACGTCTGGGACGTCAAGCGTCTGGGACGCTAGGCATCTGGGATGCCGGAGATGGTAATGTGGTAAATGTGTACCACTGGATTTATGAAACGACTTTTGATTGAAAATGTGTTTGTGGTTTCTGGGCTAAGGCCCTAACGGTTATTTCTAATAAATATTTGATTACTGCTTTTAATGCATGCATACGTTTTTACTGAGCTGCATAAATGTCTTATAAAATGTATTTTATGAACTTGCTTATTTTCGTCCACTCACAGCCTTTATTGTTTTTAATGCCCTTTAGGTTGATCGCGGATGCGACTGCAGCGGAGACCGGGACATTGCATGCCTCCTCCATCGATCCTTGCGCACTCTGGGAGCCCATTGGGGCAGTGGCTTGAGGTTATCCCTTGTTTGACACTCCATGTCAGACGGGAGCTTGACACATCCCGCGGTAATCCATGGGGGATTGGGATGGGTCGTGTCACCTCGTGTCACTCAGCATCCGATGCTGAAATCTTGACTCACTCGAGTCCCCAAACTGTCACCATCAGATCTAATCCGATCGACGTCTCACGTCCAAATAGAACTCTAACCCTTCGACAAACATTCATACTCTCGAGGAACTCTCAACCCAACATACCGATTGACCATGGTCAATCCCATCGTCCAACATGCACAACACTCCGGTGTACCCCCATCACATCAATTGTTAAGGCCCTACTCAGCCTACTCAAGTGCCGCACTCTCGCGACTTCCAACCACATACTATTGTCCGTGCTCCGACCGTGGCTCGAACCTCAACCGTCCGTTACTAGGCACACCACAAACCAGCACACTCTTTGCCCTCATAACCAAGACAGATCATACACTCCTATAACCAACTTTTGTCTTGTCTTCTCACTGACTATGCTAAGGGGTTCCTTCAACAGGCTTACCAAAAATTTCTCTTGTGCTCATAGTTTAGCATAATCAGCAACGTGGTTCACTTTAATGACGACCAGACCTCGGTCTACTCACCTCAAGGTCGCCACAATCTCTTAGTCATCCCGATCATCCTTACACTCCTCAATCTGACTTCGGAGTCAAGCCTTCTTCTTTTTGTCTCGGTCACAACCTCTCTCGATTTCGAAGTTCCAATCACATTAGAAGCCTGTGTCTTTTCCAATTACTGAGCTTACTCACTACACGAGGATTTTCTGCGTCCCCACCAAATCGAAATAGAGAGAAGTTGCAATCATGTTGGAAGCATACCTATCTCTTCCAACCAATGAAAACGATAACGACTATAATGACCCATTCTTTTTCTCACAATCCAGTTTCTCCTCAACCCAGCTTATATGAAGCTCATGTCAACTCGAGGTACCCCAAATTCACATCCAAACTATGGAAATCTAATCTTGCCTCTAACTCGAGGTACACTGACACGACCCATCCCCAATCCCCCCTGGATTAAGGGATGTGCTATGCTCCCGTCTAACCCACGTGTGACACAAACGCCAGACACCCGTCCACCGTGGATCGTGTGTGATGTCTCAGTCTCACCAATAGCCCGCATCCGCATCAACCTGAAGGGCATAAAAAAATCAGAAAAGACTGTGAGTGGACAAAAATAAATAAGTTTATAGAACATTTTACAGAAAATGACATTTATGTCCTCCACATAAAAACCAATGCATGCATTTGAAAACCATTTCATGTTTCCAGCGTAAGAAAAACGTTTATAGAACCAAAAGCATTTCCTTTCATCAAATCACTGGGCCTTAGCCCAAAGCCATAAATCAAAATCAACTCTAAGAACTCAGCCCAAAAATCCAAGATCCAAATCACGTGTAAAACCGTAAATCCAATCATCTAGGCCATCGCCCAAAACATCTGAAAACCATATGAAAACCATCATGATATCACGTAAATCCAAAACACATATCAATCAATCAATCGAACCTGCTGGATCTCATATCAACGAATCTTTAAACTCAATATCACGAGTCTTTAAACTCAATATCAATCCGAATCTTTAAACTCAATTAGGTCTTCCAAATCCATATCTGAAATCATCATTTCGAAACCTGAATCCAAATCCAGAAATCCATCCAAAATCACATTTAAATCGAAATTCAAAATCACATTTTATCGAAATGGGTCTCATGCCCGAATTCACTTTCAAATCCCAAATCATGTCATCAAGCTCATTATCAAACACAATACGTATCAACAGTATAAAATCATCCATCAAAATCATCATCAAAGCATAGCATAAACCATATTCTCAAAATACGTGCAATTATGTAAATCACATCGAAATACGTGTAAATATGAAAATCATAAATATCGTAACCATAAGCATAGAAATCATATATAGAAAACATAAAAAGCAGTTATGCATGCATTATAATTTAGAAAGCAAAGTCCACTCACAGACCAACCTCACTGCCGCCTAGATACGCGTGCAATACGCCTTTTCCAGTTAATCCATCATCACCGGAATTCTCGGACCTGTCCAAATCACATTCTAAGGTCACTAACTGCTTCAATAACCTTCCATTAAATCCCCGTAATTTTCCCAGATTTTTAAACGTATTTAAACTCGATCCTAAACTTTCGGACATCCCAAACTATATCGAAACAGTATCCGATTGACTCGAAACCAATCCCAAAATGTTCGTTATATCGAATACTTAAAAACTCATGTTGACCATGCCTCGAAATGAGGGTCCACACGCCCTCATGCGCAGCCCAAAGGCACTACGCGGGGGAGCCACGCGCCGGTTACTGTTCATCTTCAACCTCTAGTGAACCAGGTCCAAACCGGTTCACTGTAATCCAGTCCAGCCGAACTGGCGTAACCAGTTCTCACTAAATTCTCCATCTTTTTCAGCCCTTTCAATCCCTATAACTTCGTCCTTTCATTTCTAATCGATCTACCTACTAAAAACTATAAAATCAAGGCTGGAAATTACCTTCCCGATCGATGATCAAAATCCAACTTACCGTTGTCCAGTATTCACGATTCCGGCCATCTCTATCCTTAATTCCAAGTCCATTCACTTCCTTTGGTTCTTCAGATCATTATTCAATCAAACAATTTGATTAAAAATCAAAAATCACAATATGCCATTTTTGAATTCAAACAGAGGCCTAACGAGTTCTTACCTCTTCTCGTCGTCGTAGGGCACCGTCGTGGCCACCACCACCCCAGCTCAACTTCCCTTCCATCTTTTGTTTATAAATCGCAAGCAATAGATGAGAATCAAAGGTATGATGTGGGTGGGTTTCACGGGGTACTCGGTTATTTCACGGATTTTTCTCACGGGTCACGACCTTCACGGGTTCACAGTCACCGTCTACGATGGTCCATCGTGATCACACCACCACAGAATCTCATCGTCTTCTCTCAGTTTCCTTCACTCTTCACAAGCAAAGAATGAAGATCAAGGGGTTTGTGAGGGTCTGAGTTCACGATCACACACACACACACAGTCCTCTGTTTTTCTACTTAACCAAAACCGTTTAACCCGTTAATCCTCACCCGTTTAAATCCATTGAGTGAGGCGGTCCTGAGGTTTCCACAGCCTTCTAGATTAACGACAAGTATCCTAATCCAAGTGGGCACAAATCCGAAGGAAAAAGAAAAGACCAAAATACCCTTTCAGCCAAATTACCAAAATGCCCCTCAACTTTCGAACCAAATAACTTCTTTGTCGAACGTCAGAATCGAATGTGCCGCCTGTCTACGGACTCATGACGTCCCGAACCTCGTCACAGTGATCGGCCAAAGTCCGTATGACTGCCCGAATTAAAGTCCACTTTTCATCCATTCTAGGGGCAAAACGGTTATTTCGCACTATCCGTCCACAATTACTCGACTAATTACCGATTAATCTCACTAATCCTTCATTAGTCACTAATCTAATCCCGAAATTCGGGACGGGTCGTTACAATCTTCCCCCACTTAAGAGAATTTTTCCCCGAAATTCAGTCTCTCGTACGTCTACTACTACTTGAGGGAATCCAACTTATCTCACACCTGGGCCTTCTACCCGGTGTACACCATCTGCCAATCATGTTCTTCTCCTGGTACTTCTTCAAACCATCACCACCATTGTCATCACATCTCTGCCATGCGGACCAACTCATACCAACTTTTGGTCCATCTGGCAATCGTCTCATTCTCACCGAAGGGTAACACATTTCCAACTCGTACCCGAGGTACCTCCAACATCACACCAGCCGACACTCACGGCTCAGCCGTCACCAGTCGAATCACCATAGCAACCTTGACTCACCTCCGAGTCATACCAAGCGTACCTCGTACCAACTTCCTCAGTATAACGTAAGATTCTGTCGTCAATAGGCACGAATCTCACCTTGCAAGCATTTATCGGCCTCGATACTCTTATCAATCAACTCTGTTCAATGGTCCAAACTATCTCCATCAGCAATCTGTGTCGACCTCAGCGGAGTCACAACATAATCGCTCACACTAAACAACTTGACAAGTCAACTCACTAGTGGCTCCACTAACCAGCAACCACCAAACATAGTCAACCTGTGGGAACACCATCCACGTCCCACTCTACCTTTATGAAACCGGCCCTATTGCATACCAGAATTACACATCTCAGTGTCGGGGTTCCACCAGTCACACATGGCTCTGAGCATCGAGCTCATCACAATCACTAAACTTTCCGAGCCGCGATTGGCTACATCACACTCAAACACCATCACTAAACCCTGCAACAACCAACAAGATCACTCTGGATCACATTGGTCCAGTCCACATTCTTAGCCAAACAATCATTTCGGATTTACTTCGATTATTAACACCTCTACCAGAACATCACGATACATGTCCAATCACATCGGCACGGTTCTGACCACTAATACAACCACTAACACATAGCTCAGGTACATGCACCAATCACACCCAACAACAATCACAGTGCCTCCACCAAAACGTCATAGTGCATACCTCAATCACATCCATCGTGCAGTATATCCTCAATCACTTCCAACGACATACCACGATATGTCCACCAATCACATCGGTATTAGCCGTTCATTAATACACCCACAAACACCACAGTATCCAAATTGTCATCCAATAACATCATAGTGCATCCTCCAAACATCATATGGCCAGACACACACAACATCCTTGTACTGACACTGATTATAACATAACTACGCGCCAATCACGCTTCAATTTTTGAAGTCCATCGGTCCACTCCAACATTAGGTCGATTAATACTCCAGGCCCAACATATCTTCCAAGGTATCTCAACTTGACTTCATCTTGAGTCTCGTAGTCTCTTGGGTCTCCTGATCAACGTCCAAAATGTCTAGCCACATCTCACTTATCTATACAAGGCAGACCCAGAAGTTAAGACTACCACCAACAGAACCTTCACTATGGCCAAAGCTATATCGACGTACGTATACAAGACAGACCACACTCACCATTACCATATCCAACATCTCCAAAATATTTGACATATCCAACCTCTGTCTTGTTCTGTCTTACAATACGATTCTCTTCTACTCCTAGCTTAGCATAATTAGTAATACAGTTCTTCTGATCCACAACAACAATAACCCAAACTTGATCCACCCGCTCCTAAGTGGATCCCACTTATCATCCACATGGTCTTATATCCTTGTTGAACCCGTTTACTATCACTTCTCGCCATACCACTACATCTGATCTGATCTCTCAAGAATACCACACGTCTAGATTTTGGGTTTTCTTCAATTACCTTATATCGATCAATTATAGTCACTCCTTATCATCAACGTTCTGATATCATCTCCCTTCTGTTACCCTACAGCGAAACCCAAGATGATCCACAACCATAACATCAAAACTCATCCGTCATTAATCCCAAATAAACACAATCCCACTATACTCGCCACACATGCCAAACGTGGCAGTAGTTTTTATCCCTCATCTCACCCCCATTTCGTCCACAATCAGGGGGGTTCCACACCTCCTGAAGGTCCATCATACACGCAATGAGTCTCCCTTATCGACTCCAGAGTATCCATCACTCAATACTCAACATCTAACACCAATTCGGAATCAAACACAACTTCTTATCATCTAAATCACAACGCCTACTAATTCCGAGATTCTAACCATGTTGGAAGTGTATCCATGTTTTCTAACCATTGGACTTAATCCTCAACAAGTATACTAACACTGGACTTGCCAACCGAACGTCAACTCCTTTACTGTACTTAGGAAGATTGTGGAATTCCTACGACTCCTACAGAACTGTGGTCCGTACACAAGCCAACTCAACGATTAACTCGCCTGTCGGTTATTACCATTTATGCACATCCAAAAGGATGTCAATCCTTCATATCTTGATTCTCACGTCAACTTTTCCGAGGTTCAACTCCCGAGTACCACTAAGATATCAGTCACTGACTTTTGGGATCCTCAATCATCACTCACTAACCTCGGACTCCGCGGTCACTAACCTCGAAGGCGTCAATCACTAGTCTTGGAATCACCAATTACTATCCTTGGAATCACAAAGTACTAGCCTCGTCATATGCCTACACATTTCAACACACTCTGACACATCTGACACATACAAACACATTCTCATGGTGTCCAAGAAAACCAACCTCACTAATGGTCAAACCCAACCATACCAAACTATCCTGATCCAAAAATAAGCATAGGTCCACCACGCTTCTGCTGCGCTACTCTGCTCAAACCAATACCATCCTGATCATTCATATAGAGACATGACATGCTGATGTTCATCGGATATTTCTGCTTGGTAGTGGTCAATACCACGCACTAGCACCTCAAGACTAAGCGTATTCCAATCATCTCCTGTCTCGTGCTCACAACACACTAACCCCGAATCTTTGCTCACACCGAGCCAAACCCTTACATCCACACTTGGGTCGGGGGAATGTTACATTCCTCATATTTTACAACTCTGGGAAACTCAATACTTAACAGTCTCATCTAGGAAAACCTAGGGTCAACAGACCTCAACTCGATCCACTGCACAACAATCTCAACGACCCTACTGATTGATCCTCTACTAGTGGATCCCATCATGACATAGCGTCAAGCCAACCAATCTCCACAATCTCACTAGACTTAACCAGAGTCATCCGCCAGGCCATCCATAACCTCAGATGTACCAAACAGTACAATCTCCAATCTGGCCAGACAGTCTGTCCACAACAACATCTAAGTAACTCACCTTTCTAGACCAACCATCAACTAGGGTTGCTTACTAAAGGCATTTACTAACTCACTGATACTCACAATCATCAAACCAGCCAGTGATCACAACTGGGATTCCTCAACTCAACATCATCACTCGGGTCATCAAGCAACAAACCCGGCTAAAAACATCCACTAACCAGCCGCACAAGTCCAATCAACGTGATCTGACCAATCACTGGTCACAATTCCACACTATCTCATCCAGCCCCGTAGACTGACCAACCAACCATCGATCAGATATAACTTAACTGGTTACCATTCGGGTTAACCATTCTGGCACACAACCGGTCCTATGGTCCAACCAACTCTCGACCATATCCAGCTCCAAACACACTATCCTCTCCGGCCTTAAGCCGGAATGCACCACACTACACACCGCGTATCGGGAAATTATCACCCAGTCGCTAGCTCTCTCCACCAACTAACGTACTATCACCCTAGCGTTCAAGTTGATGACGGGCTGCTTCTCGTAGAGACATCACATCCACAATGACACTATTCGACTAACCAACTGCTCTAGAAGCCATAACCTCGCTCGTTCACATGTTAACCTCACTCAGAGCGCACAAACCTCGCTCTAATACCAATTTGACACGACCCATCCCCAATCCCCCATGGATTAAGGGATATGCCATGCTCACGTCTAACCCACGTGCAACATGAAGGCCAGACACCCGTCCAACCTACATGTGACACGTGGACCAGATAAGGGATCCCATGTCAATGATCCAAAATAACCACCAGCTTCCTAGTGTTCAAAAACTACCGTGGATTATGCATGATGTCTTAGTCTCACCAACAGCCCGCATCCGCATCAACCTGAAGGGCATAAAAAAAACCAGAAAAGACTGTGAGTGGACAAAAATAAATAAGTTTATAAAACATTTTATAGAAAAGGACATTTATGCCCTCCACGTAAAAACCAATGCATGCATTTGAAAACAATTTAATGTTTCTAGCGTAAGAAAAAACGTTTACAAAACCAAAAGCATTTCCTTTCATAAAATCACTGGGCCTTAGCCCAAATCCATAAATCAAAATCAAGTCCACGAACTTAGCCCAAAAATCCAAGATCCAAATCACATGTAAAACCGCAAATCCAATCATCTGGGAAGTCGTCCAAAACATCTGAAAACCATATGAAAACCATCCTGATGTCACGTAAATCCAAAACACATATCAATCAATCAATCGAACCTGCTGGATCTCATATCAACGAGTCTTTAAACTCAATATCAATATGAGTCTTTAAACTCAATCAGGCCTTCCCGGGTAATCAACGAGTCTTTAAACTCACGAGTCGTTAAACTCAATAATAGGCATCGGGGGAAATCAATAATTGAGTCTTTAAACTCAAATCACATACAGGGCCCTCCCCCGTCACAATCAATCACCGGGTCTTTAAACCCAAAATCAGATCCAGAAAATCCAATTCAAAATCATTTTATCAAATCCAAATCCATAAATCCATTTCCAAATTCGTATCCGAAATCATCATTCGAAACCAGAATCCAAATCCAGAAATCCATCCAAAATCACATTTAAATCGAAATTCGAAATCACATTTTATCGAAATGGGTCTTATGCCCGAATTCACTTTCAAATAAAAAATCATGTCATCAAACTCATTATCAAACACAATACGTATCAACAGTATAAAATCATCCATCAAAATCAACATCAAAGCATAGCATAAACCATATTCTCGAAATACGTGCAATTATGTAAATCACATCGAAATACGTCTAAATACGAAAATCATAAATATCGCAACCATAAGCATAGAAATCATATATAGAAAACATATAAAATAGTTATGCATGCATTATAATTTAGAAAGCAAAGTCCATTCACAGACCAACCTCACTACCGCCTCGATACACGTGCAATATGCCTTTCCCGGCTAATCCATCATCACTGGAATTCCCGGACCTGTCCAAATCACATTCTAAGGTCACTAACAACTTCAATAACCTTCCATTAAATCCCCGTAATTTTCCTGGATTTTTAAACGTATTTAAACTCGATCCTAAACCTTCGGACATCCCGAACTATATCGAAACAATGTCCGATTGACTCGAAACTAATCCCAAAATGTTCGTTATATCAAATATTTAAAAACTCATGTTGACCTTGCCTCGAAATGAGGGTCCACATGCCCTCACGTGCCTCCCAAAGGCACTACGTGTGGGAGCCATGCGCCGGTTACTGTTCATCTTCAACCTTCAGTGAACCTGGTCCAAACCGGTTCACTGTAATCCGGTCCTGTCGAACCGACGTAACCAGTTCTCACTCAATTCTCCATCATTTTCAGTCCTTTCAATCCCTATAACTTTTTCCTTTCATTTCTAATCGATCTACCTGCTCAAAACTCTAATACCAAGGCTGGAAATTACCTTCCCGATCGATGATCAAAATCCAACTTTACTGTCGTCTAGTATTCACGATTCCAGCCATCTCTGTCCTTAATTCCAAGTCCATTCACTTCCCTTGGTCTTTCAGATCATCATTCAATCAACCAATTTGATTAAAAATCACTAAATCACAATCTTCCATTTTTGAATTCAAACAAAGGCCTCACGAGTTCTTACTTTTTCTCGTCGTCGTAGAGCACCGTCGTGGCCACCACTAGCCTCAGCTTAACTTCCCTTCCATCTTTTGTTTACAAATCACAAGCAATAGATGAGAATCAAAGGTATGACGTGGGTGGGTTTCACGAGGCACTCTGTTTTTTCACGGATTTGTCTCACGGGTCACGATCCTCACGGGTTCACGGCCACCGCCGAGGACGATCCATTGTGATCACAACACCACGATCATCTCATCGTCTTCTCTCAGTTTCCTTCCCTCTTCACAAGCAAAGAATGAAGATCAAGGGGTTTTTAAGGGTCTAGGTTCACGATCACACACACACACAGTCCTCTGTTTTTCTGCTTATCCAAAATCGTTTATCCCGTTAATCCTCACCCGTTTAAATCCATTGAGTGTGGCAGTGCTTGGTTCACGACGTCTAGAACCTCATAACTTCTATGTCGAACGTATCGCCTATCTACGAACTCGTGATGTCTCGAATTACGTCATAGTTATCGGCCAATGTCCATTTGAGTGCCCGACTTAAAAGTCAATGTTTTGTCCATTCCAAGGGAAAAACGGTCATTTTGCACCATCCATCCGCAATTACTCGGCTAATCATCGATTAATCTCACTAATCCTACATTAGTCACTAATCTAATCCCAAAATTTGGGACAGGTCGTTACATACACGTCAAATCAGCTATCTACAGTACTCAACATAAACCGTTGTCACTCGACATCGATCAAAATCCAACGGTCAATGTTGAAACTCCACTCATCCTCCGTGACTAGATCCCTCAAACGCGTGACCAACTGTCACTTACAATCCCAACACTCAGTCTCAAGTCTTGAATGAGACATCGACACTCGTTGATCTCACCTGTCACTCACGCTTGTGTACTTAGAATCCAAGCTGACATCCTGCTCATAATCTCGCTGACAACCTGCTATACCAAGCTAACATCCCGCTCAAAAATCACACTATCCAACATGCACTACTCACAGATGCATCCACATCACATCAATCAAATCGGCACTACTCATAAGCCTTCTTCCAAACTACACTCACGCAATGTCCGAGCCACATACCAGTATCCACAATCCAATCGACACACCACAACCATCTCGGATGTAGTCCGTCTACTACATGGCTGGCATGGTAGTCATTCATGATCCAACATTGGAACATGTATATCTGATCTCTGCTCTAGACATATCATACATTAACTCAACGTCCACTCTGAGTCCTCTCGGTCACCTGACCAACTCCAGAGACCAACCAACTTACATCTCCCAAGACGTACCAATCTAAACCTCGACCCTCATCTTGACAATGCAAAGGGTGAGATCTTGCAGCTGTGCTATAACATCAAAGCCAGCCTATGTGTCTCAATGGAACACTATCTAATAACACTCCATGGTGATGTCCCACCAATACAATACCTACAACTGGAGCTGTAACATCAAACATTGATGAATAGTACAAATCAGAGATAATGAACCTGCACATGTCCCACTCGAGGCATCGGCTTCAAGACGCATCTTTTCCCGAATGATACTCAATGTATTCTCAACATGACAAGACCCATCCCAATCCCCCCCCCCCCCCCCCCCCCCCCGGGATTAGTGCGGGATGACCCTGCTCCCGTCTGACACGAAGTGTCAGACAAGGGATATTTCCGACCTTTGCCCTCCCGGGCTATCAGAGTACGCCAGAATCCGGAGGAGGTATGTGATATCTAGGTCTCTACTACAGTCCACATCCGATGTCAACCTGAAGGGCAGTCAAAACATTAAAAGCTGTGAGTGGACAAAACAAAAGTTTATAAAAACATTTTCCATAAAGACATTTGTACCCTTCACTAAAAAGCATGCATGCATTCGAAAACCGTTTAACCAAAGAAACCATAATGAAAGCGACTATACAAGCCACTGCCCAAATCCATAAGGGAATCTGCCCAAATCATAAGAAACCAACCATACGGGCTACTGCCCAAAACCTGTGTAAACACACATCATATATCATATATAGCATACATCACATATACATATAATTCACACAACCAATCCTGTCACGGTTTGCAAAGCTACGCGCGTTCTACCCAAGTCTCAATCCGAGTCTTCTCAAAGTCAAGATCAATGTCCGCAGACCACTGACCCTACCCGAGGTAATAGTAATCATAGCCTTCCTGAGAGTAAGGAACCCAACTGGGGGGTGACTCCACTCAGTCGGTGCTCCGTGACTACTCCGGGGTCCACCCAGGCCAACGACCCTCCCCGGAGGAGATAATAGAAGTAAAGGAAGGTATATGAATACATATATATACATAACATAAACATTCATGCCCGGTTCCCTTGAACCGTCATGATCCATAACATCCATTAACCAAGGTTCATGCCGGTTCCCATAACCCGTCATGCACCACAATGACCTGACAAAGGTTCATGCCGGTCCCCATAAACCGTCATGAATCACAATGACCTTTCCAGAGTTCATGCCGGTTCTGGTAAACCGTCATGAACTTGGAAATCCATCCAGGGTCCCTGACCTGAAATCATCAGTGTAAAACTACTGGGTCTCGTGCCCGAACATATGACTCAACTGGGCACCGTGCCCGATATCTAAGGGTCAGTCACGACTCCGATCATAGTGATGCGTGCAACCATCCATCCAGGACCGCCCTCAATCCTGGTATGTCGCCGTGAACGTATCAACCGACGCGACCACCACAAGATCATGGTGCACTCATCACCGATCGCTATCCTAAACCGTTAGCACTCCGAAGTCGAGCCTCCCCAGGCTGCCAGACCACGAATCGTGCATCGTGACCTCTCCGGAAGGAACACATCCCAATCCGGAGGCGAGAGTCGTATCGTCGATCGCCGTGCACATAGCACCCGTCGCGACCGCGATTTAGACCCAAAGGTCGTAAATAGCGTCATATGCCCGAGACAAAACCAAATGGGTCTCATACCCGAGTTTATCCTTTTAGAAATCCAAAACCATTTCATTTAAACTAATAAAGAAATACAGACCCTTATAGGCACCGTATAGGGCCGAAACCTCGAAATACGTGCCTATACCTAACCACATACAAATGCACCCATGGCATCATCAAGCATGTATGAAAACATATAATAAACATTTATGCATGCACCAATTTAGAAAACAAGGTCCACTCACAAACCATCCGAGCTGCCGCCTCGATTTGCTTGCCATACGGCTCCCCGAACCGATCACTGTCACCGGGACTCCCAAACCTGTCCAAATTTTAATAGAAGGTTACTAACTACTTAATTAACCTCCTACCAAAGCCCCGTAATTTTCCCAAACTTTTAAATATTTTTAAACCCGATCCGAAACCTTCCGATGCCCCGAACATTATCGAGACGGTGTCCGATCGACACGAAACCAGTCCCAAAATGTTCGTTACATCGAATAGATGATTTCACATGTTGGAACCTTCCCAAGATTCCCTGCCACGCGCCCTGGGAGTGCACTGCGCGTAGGCCTCACGCGCCACTGCACAGTGCGTCTTTTTCCCTACGACAGACCGGTCCTGCCGGTTCGACTGTGCAGTCTGGTCCAGCTGGACCGGCGTGACCGGTCTGGCCCTCCTACTCCCTCATTTTCGGTCCTTTTTCTTCCTAATCGATTCTAAACTTCCTAATATGATCTTAGGAACATGTTTGGAAGATCAAAACAAAGAAAAACCCATAGAACCCGAGGTTTGATTTTTGAACCTCACGGTTCAGTTTTTTCATTTTCCTCCCACGGCTTCTCAGCCGTCAACCACCACCAAAACCGCCTTAAAACCGTCCTATCAACCTAACTAACTCATCCTAATCGTCCAAAAACAACCATAATATCGAAATAAATTAAAAGGGGAAAAATGGCCTTACCATGCACCCGCACGGGTTCCTTGGCCCCGCCGTCCATGGCTGCGCCGTCCTGGGCCGGCCACCACATCCTCCCGTCCTCCTTCACTCTCTGGTCCTCCCAGCTGATCATGGGTTGAAGGTGGGATGGGTTTGGGTTGCACAATGATGGAGAGAAAGGGTGAGATCGGCTTTGTTTTGTGCTTTAATGGAGAAATGAAAATGCACGGGGATAGGGAGATGCATGAATGAATGAAGTTGGCCAGTGGATGGGTGACACTTGTCACTCATCCATAGGGCAGGGATTAAATATCTGGGCCCCACTAAAGTCCAAAAGTTAACTTGTTTTGTAATTCGTGCAATAGTGCACTTGAACTTCCGTGAACCGTAACTTCGCCGTCGAACGTCCGAATTCGACGTGCCGCCTGTCTATGGATTCGTATCGTCCTTATCTATGTAACGATCCTCAGCCCTTGGCCATTGGACCTCTTGGTCAAAAAGTCAACATTTGACCCCTTTTAACCATAATTACCAAAATGCCCCTAAACTTCCGAACGTCACAACTTCCTCCTCGAACGTCGGAATTGAACGTGCCACCTGTCTATGAACTCGTGACTTCACGAATTACGTCACGGTCATCGGTCAAAGTCCATTTGACCACTAGAATGAAAAGTCAACGTTTTGCCACCATCAGGGGCAAAACGGTCATTTTGCATTGTTCGTCCGATTTCGCCTAACTAATCACAGATTAACCTCAGTAATCGTGATTAGTCACTAATCAAATCTTGGAATTTGGAACGGGTCGTTACACAACATCTGTCAATCAGCACCAGCCGTCTCCTCTACCTCGAGTTCCACTCCCTCGGAGTACCAACACATAAGGCTTCGTGATCTCTAAAATCCTGCACATCTCTAGAGGAGATAGTGAATCCAATCTCCATCATCATGATTGGCCGACGGCAATCAGTCACTATCTCAATCTTTGACTAACCCAATCCTCGACCGTCTCAATCCTCGTTAATCTAGAGCCAACTCGATCTCGATCATCTCGATCAACAATTCCTGATCCTTAACCACATCGATCCATAACCACTCCGATCCACATCGATCTCGAGCCACGAACACTTCAATTCACACTCATCTCGATCCATAATCCAAAGCGATCCTCTACATCTCGATCCCCTCCATCCTCAACCATCTCACTCGATCCTCGGAGGATCCATACTAGCTCTCTCAACCAACGTAACATGAACCATAACTGACAGGACCCATCCCCGAAGGACATAGATAACCGTGCCCAGTCCTGCTCCCGTCTGACAAGCCAACTGAAGATCCGAAATTTTACCCTCAGCACTTGTCAAACAAGGGATAATTGTATCTGTGCTCACTCATGCCTCCACCTCCCGATCAGCCTCGACCATCGTGCCACGACCTGGAGGGCCAATAAAACTTCAAAGGTGTGAGTGGACAAAAACAAAAGTTTAGAAATACGTTTATTAAAAGATAATCTTACCCTCCAATTTCCATAATCATGCATGCATATCATAACTCATAAATCAAATAATTAAGATGTGAATATAAATCTTAACCATCAATGAAAACATAGGATCTAGGTCCAATATAGAGTCACGTTATCCCTGCAACACGTGCAAATCAATAGGCTCAAGGACCGCTCAAATCCCGAGCATCCGCCGCTGTGAACACATCAACAGCCGACAATCCGGATCTCGTGAACACATCACTTACCGATCCATATATAACTTAGCACATCTGATCTGAGTCAAGCCTCCCTCGGCTGCTCGACAAAGATCGTGCTACGTGACCTCTTCGGGGTAAACACTTCCATCCCGAAGGCGAGCGTTATCTCCAGGGTTCATTTCGGGGGAAACATATTCCACACCGAAAGCCCTCATATATCATCATCATGAAAATCAGTGAAAACAATTAAATCATTTATCAACATCCGTAAACCAGTTTCACGCAAATCTATGCAATCACAATTTCAAGTATAACACAATTCCATCAAATCTAGTGCCAGACTCATAATCCGAGTCAAAATCAAGTTCAAACCCCGAGCCTTAGCTCGAAATATCAGTTTCACAGTTGTCTCGAAAATCGTGCCCAAAAGCTCATAAAATAATATAATATTCCAAAAATCCGAAAATCATCATATCGAAGTCTCAATCATAACAAATCATTGCAAATCATATTATAAAGCATTTAAAACATATATGCATGCATTTAGGGTAGAAAACAAAAGTCCACTCACACACCGTCCAAATCGCTCACTTTCCGAGCTGCACGTGTTTCCGTAATTTTCGATATTTTCCAGGAATCCCGAATCCTGTCCGAAATCATTATTCAGGGTCACTAAGGACCTAATTATCATCATATTAATTTATCATAATTTTCCGAGAATTTAATATTAATTAAATACGTAACTTAAACCTTCGGACCCTCGAAACATTATCGAGACGGTGTCCGATCTCGCAACCAAAATAAAAAATGTTCGTTACATTAAATAGGACAAGTTTCATGTTGACCTCACCTCGAAAAGCCCGCTCACGCGCCCTCACGCGCAACAGTAGCCATGAACAGTGATCTCCTTCGCCCGTTTACCTGGTAAACGGGTCCGGCTAGCCCGCGATGCAACCCGACTGGGATCCTGTCCATTCCCAGTTAATTCCTTCAATTAATTACTCTAATTGCATCGTCATAAACCCAATTGCAGTTCTGTAATTCGACTTACAACAATTCTTACCTCAATCCCGTCGACTTTGAGTTTGAACGATCAAAGAACCCGCACTCACTGTTCATCATCGAATTGAACCAATTCCCATCAAATTTGTGTAATTGATTCATTGAGAAGCATCGTGGGACACTGGGAAACACGTTTGCAATATCAATTTCATTGTTCTCGACCTCCAATCCATTCGACTCAAGCTCGACTTTTCGAAACCTTCTCCGTCTCCGTTCTAAGACAAAACAACCTCAATTCTTCTCATTTTTAATCTGGTCCCGCTCGCCTTGAGCCCAAGAATCTGAATCCAAGATCAATTTGATCAATTGGTGACTGATTTGAAAAACCCGAAATCGGGATGTGAGAAGGGTTATGAATTCGGGTCCCAATTGCCCAGTTTTCGATCCTTTTTATTTAGTTTCTTAATCTCTCCTGCAACCTCTCTCAAACACCCGCGATTAATCGAGCAGGGAGAGCTGTTGCCTGCCTCAATTTTGAATGTTTATCTCCTCTGTATATGATCAAGGTAATAGTAGGCAATTAGGCATCAGACATCAACACGTATTTGGAGAAATCCTCATCACCCTTTTGCCACTAATTCCCATCTATTGGTGACAGATGTCACTCAAAGACATAATCTACTCATCAAAGTGGCTGAATCAGCCATCAGCCGCACTAATTAATTAAATCCAGTCAAATTACCATTTTACCCTTTTTTACCAAATTACCATTTTGCCCCTCATGGTTCTAGACCCATAACTTTCTCGTTCGGACTCCGATTGACGCATGCCGCCTGTCTACGGATTCAGCGTCCCGAGACTTATCTAACAGTACTTCCGAAAAGTCCAAACCATGTCCCGATCAAAAAGTCAACTTTCGGCCCCTTTTGGCCAATTTACCAAATTACCCTCAAACTTCCGCACATCATAACTTTTTCGTCGAATGTCGGAATCGGGCGTGCCACCTGCCTATGAACTCGTGATGTCCTGAACTACGTCAAGGTCATCAGTCAAAGTCCGTATGATCGCTCGAATAAAAAGTCAATCGTTCGCCCAATTCCAAGGGCAAAATCGTCGTTTTCCCCAAAATTTCCAAATTTTCGTTTGTTCGAATTTTCGGGGCGTCACAACCTTCCCCCCTTAAGGAAATTCGCCCTCGAAATTTCAATCAGTAGTGCATGATAGTTATGTGAACCAGAAACACCAATCACATACCCTTCTAGTTCAACCAAATCGGATGTATGGTTAAGTCAGACTTATGGAACCTCACAACAATCCAGTATCTGTCATTGGAGCAACATTGGGACATAATCCCTGCCTCACGGGCAGTCCTATCGAAGCCTACTCGACATACGGAGCCTCGCTCAACGTTCGAGTATACACAATCGAAAAGTCATAAGTACCAGTATCGTCATCCCAATCACATGCCATCCACTCATGACGATGGCTTACATCACCACATATATGCCACTAGGCCATCAGATCAATAATCTCCTACGGTTCATTCAATCTGTTATGTTTATTCTCAAGGGCCTCACTGATGCCCACATTGTGTCAAGAACTGATACCATCATTCATATGATATTGGAAATCATGTCCATTCTTTAACCTCGACTCCATCCAATATTGGATACCAAGCATGATCCTGCAGTTAGACTCCAATAGTCTGAGTGATCGAACATCATAGACTACTCCAACCCTATGGAGTTCCATCCATTCTTACGTACGTTAATTTACGATCGGCCATCCTTTTAGCCTCTCCCTGCATAATACCTGACCCGACAACACGGTTATAATCTCAATGTATCCTAATCATCGCCTCAGGTCACTTTAAGACGTTCTGTTTATTAATCACTGTTAATTCTGATGGTCAAGACAATATTTATACATGCCTTCCCAGAGGTATGACCCCTGCATACTCTAACTGTGGGTTACTATAGGCAATCCTAACTCATGCCAGAAAAGTAAAAATCCTGAGGGGTCAGCTAGCATCGGCAATCCTAGCCCCATGCTACCGAAACACACCTCACCAAATCCCAAATCTCATAGTGCCATCTCGTTCTGCACACAGAAAGGGTTACATCAAACATAAGTCATAATTTCTTCACTTGTCATCCTTCTAGTTTAGTTTCCATTTCCAATAACTTTGACCTCCTTCCGGGTCAATCTCCATAACTGGCAATACAGGTTCGAGAACCCATCTACTCCGTGATCTTTATTCAATTTCAAACAACTCATCACCAACCCAGTTGTACATGTGAGTACACCAATAAATCTATGGTCAGAATACCTGACTCGTCATCTCATAAATATAACCGGTCCATTTGCCTACCCGAGGGCATCACCATTGGCTAACCTTAGCCACGTCAAATCCGGGTAGTATCTTTTTCTCTTTCTCTCAGGACTGCTAATCATCACCATGTTAGCCTCTCTCAATAGGCACACTAAATCGTTATGTCCAGTCGGACCACGAATCATTAAATTATGACAAGGGATACTTATCCCATACCGTTACCATAGGAGATGGTCCAAAAGCAATATATAACCATGGGTTTTCCCACTGCGACACTCTGCCGAATGAACCCGTGCCCACCAAGTCCTGTAAGTGCACCTTCAGTCCTTATGACGCCGTAGGTGCCACTTACTAGGGCGTCCAAGCAAGAACTCGTCTTATAAACTCAATTTCTCATTCAGACGACACCTCAGGAAACAAAGCACAACATCCGTACATCTTAAGCCATCACCAGGCATCTCATCTATGAAGCACATATGCCACGCCTCTTAGTGAACTTTACGTACCTCACACCAACAATCCATCGATTTTGAGGTTCGATATTACTCGGGAGGGTAACATCATCGAGTCCCTCTGAAAGCCACATATCATTCTCAAATCGAAATACTCGATAGAGGTGTCCTGAGTCGTCAACCCAGCCATCCCAAGGATTACATCCTAATCATCCATACCTTAATATAACCAATCACGGACATCTCCGTTTCCGTTTGATGTACAATATCTCGAAATGGAAGAGTGGATAACTCGAGACCTACTGCATACATACGTCCGAACCACAAGGAATAAATACATAGGTCAGCACTCTAGGGGCTACTTAGGCCTTCTGCAAGTAAATGTCATCACGGGCCTATCAACTGTGCCCCCGCCTGTCACATCAACCATAATTACAGGAGCCAATCCCTGCTTCACTGCACCCCAACTGGTGCCATATGATCTGATCAATGGATATAATCATGACTTCATGATGTGACCAGACGACTCACACCATTTGATCACCCAGTGGATCCAACTGGTGTCCCACTGACTATCTTACGAGTTTCTGCCCGACCTTCCACTCATGAAGTGAAAGCGACATGACCCATCCAAGTCCATAAAGCTAGTAACCAGGGTTAAACAATAACAATCCATAAACTTACGACCCACCGACCTTATCCTTGGCATCCCAGGTGCCAAAAATTTCTCAATCAAGGGTAGGCCATACCATCATTCTTTTTCAATCCTTATGGCTCATCCCGAGCCCTGATACATTACCATGACTTAGCCCGAGTCCAACTAAATATCCTAACTCTCTTGAGTCCCATATCCATATCTCGACTCCTCTTGAGTCCAATCCTGACTCCCTTCGAGTCCAAGCTCATAACAATCAACCATGCTATCCTTT
The DNA here is from genome assembly GCA_032719365.1 of Prinsepia uniflora. Classification (NCBI taxonomy): domain Eukaryota; kingdom Viridiplantae; phylum Streptophyta; class Magnoliopsida; order Rosales; family Rosaceae; genus Prinsepia; species Prinsepia uniflora. Next base: position 49,700,774 of record CM064862.1, read on the forward strand.
ACATACTCAATCACCAATTAATGTAGCTGGTGCATCGCAGGTTCTACGACCTCTAAGGCCTACGGGATATCCCATCACATCCTAGACTCATACCTTTACTGAGAATAATCTCATCCCGAGTCCAACTTGCCCAATTGTGCTACCTTTCTAGCCTCTGGGCTCATTTATTCTTGGGACCCACACATATCCATGATTAACAATTCGTAGTTCACAGTGTACACTGATTAACATATGACCCCCAATCCAGGGTCAATCTCATTCCGAGATCAATTACGAGGTCTCATTTACCCTCGTATACCGGTCTCATAACCAGGTCGCACACGAGGCTTACGTTTTGGAGGCATGATATGGCAACAGAATCCGCAACCTAGTGCTCTGATACCAATTTGACAGGACCCGTCCTCGAAGGAGATAGATAACCGTGCCCGGTCCTGCTCCCGTTTGACAAGCCGACTGAAGTTCCAAAATTTGCCCTCAGCACTTGTCAAACAAGGGATAATTGTATCTGTGCTCACTCATGCCTCCACCTCCCGATTAGCCTCGACCATCGTGCCACGACCTGGAGGGCCAATAAAACTTCAAAGGTGTGAGTGGACAAAAACAAAGTTTAGAAATACATTTATTAAAAGACAATCTTACCCTCCAGTTTTCATAATCATGCATGCATATAACTCATAAATCAAATAATTAAGATGTGAATATAAATCTTAACCATCAATGAAAACATAGGATCCAGGTCCAATATAGAGTCACGTTATCCCTGCAACGCGTGCAAATCAATAGGCTCAAGGACCGCTCAAATCCCGAGCATCCGCCGCTATGAACACATCACCAGCCAGCAATTCAGATCTCGTGAACACATCACTTTCCGATCCATATATAACTCAGCACATCTGATCTGAGTCAAGCCTCCCTCGGCTGTCGACAAAGATCGTGCTACGTGACCTCTTCGGGGGTAAACACTTCCATCCTGAAGGCGAGCGTTATCTCCAGGGTTCATTTCGGGGGAAACATATTCCACACCGAAAGCCCTCATATATCATCATCATGAAAATCAGTGAAAACAGTTAAATCATTTATCAACATCCGTAAACCAGTTTCACGCAAATTTGTGCAATCACAATTTCAAGTATAACACAATTCCATCAAATCTAGTGCCAGACTCATAATCCGAGTCAAAATCAAGTTCAAACCCCAAGCCTTAGCTCGAAATATCAGTTTCACAGTTTTCTCGAAAATCGTGCCCAAAAGCTCATAAAATAATATAATATTCCAAAAATCCGAAAATCATCATATCGAAGTCTCAATCATACCAAAACATTGAGAATCATATTATAAAGCATTTAAAACATATATGCATGCATTTAGGGTAGAAAACAAAAGTCCACTCACACACCGTCCAAATCGCTCCCTTTCCGAGCTACACGTGTTTCCGTAATTTTCGAAATTTTCCAGGAATCCCGAATCCTGTCCAAAATCATTATTCAGGGTCACTAAGGACCTAATTATCATCATATTAATTTATCATAATTTTCCGGGAATTTAATATTAATTAAATACGTAACTTAAACCTTCGGACCCTCGAAACATTATCGAGACGGTGTCCGATCTCGCAACCAAAATAAAAAATGTTCGTTACATTAAATAGGACAAGTTTCATGTTGACCTCACCTCGAAAAGCCCGCTCACGTGCCCTCACGCGCCGCCGCAAGCGGCTGCGCGTGAGTCCACGCGCCGTGAACAGTAGCCATGAACAGTGATCTCCTTCGCCCGTTTACCTGGTAAACGGGTCCGGCTAGCCCGCGATGCAACCCGACTGGGATCCTGTCCATTCCCAGTTAATTCCTTCAATTAATTACTCTAATTGCATCGTCATAAACCCAATTGCAGTTCTGTAATTCGACTTACAACAATTCTTAGCTCAATCCCGTCGACTTTGAGTTTGAACGATCAAAGAACCCGCACTCACTGTTCATCATCGAATTGAACCAATTACCATCAAATTCGTGTAATTGATTCATTGAGAAGCATCATGGGACACTCGGAAACACGTTTGCAATATCAATTTCATTGTTCTCGACCTCTAATCCATTCGACTCAAGCTCGACTTTTCGAAACCTTCTCCGTCTCCGTTCTAAGACAAAACAACCTCAATTCTTCTCATTTTTAATCTGGTCCCGCTCGCCTTGAGTCCAAGAATCTGAATCCAAGATCAATTTGATCAATTGGTGACTGATTTGAAAAACCCGAAATCGGGATGTGAGAAGGGTTATGAATTCGGGTCCCAATTGCCCAGTTTTCGATCCTTTTTGTTTAGTTTCTTAATCTCTCCTACAACCTCTCTCAAACACCCGCGATTAATCGAGCAGGGAGAGCTGTTGCCTGCCTCAATTTTGAATGTTTATCTCCTCTGTATATGATCAAGGTAATAGTAGGCAATTAGGAATCAGACATCAACACGTATTTGGAGAAATCCTCATCACCCTTTTGCTACTAATTCCCATCTAATGGTGACAGATGTCACTCAAAGACATAATCTACTCATCAAAGTGGCCGAATCAGCCATCAGCCGCACTAATTAATTAAATCCAGTCAAATTACCATTTTGCCCCTCTTGGTTCTAGACCCATAACTTTCTCGTTCGGACTCCGATTGACGCATGCCGCCTGTCTACGGATTCAACGTCCCGAGACCTATCTAACAGTACTTCCGAAAAGTCCAAACCATGTCCCGATCAAAAAGTCAACTTTCGGCCCCGTTTGGCCAATTTACCAAATTACCCTCAAACTTCCGCACATCATAACTTTTTCCTCGAATGTCGGAATCGGACGTGCCACCTGCCTATGAACTCGTGACGTCCTGAACTACGTCACGGTCATCGTTTAAAGTCCGTTTGACCGCTGGAATAAAAAGTCAACCGTTCGCCCAATTCCAAGGGCAAAATCGTCGTTTTCCCCAAAATTTTCAAATTTTCTTTTGTTCGAATTTTCGGGGCGTCACAATAACACCAACATGGGTCCACCAAAACTGATACTCACTTATCACGTTAGGTGACACCAAGCACCTTCCGCTCCTCAACTCATTCAAATTTGGCTGTGGGCCAAATTAACTTCTACCTGGGTGACATCTCTATGAAACCCATAAGAGATGAAGAACGTTTTCTAATTCTCGTGGGAAGAAATATTCATCCCGTACCAGCTTTCTGTCCAGTTGTCTCGTCGAATTTAACTCTCGAAGTTCCATCAAACTTCAAAAAAGAACACGAAGGATCCCCATAAGTGGCATTCCAAGTCAACTGAACCCCAAATCCACTAAGTTCAGTTACAGGACTTAGTAAAAAAACTCATCTAGGTGGTAACCATACAAATCCTCCGATGGTTCATTAGGGAAACTCGGCACAGCCAACTCTCTCCAAGCTCAATGAGCTAACTGGGGACATCACAACACGTGTCCTACGTCCCTAACTACCATATTGTCGTATCCTTCCAGCCTCAAAGCTGTACCTCACTCGGACATCAACCAAAGTAAGACAAGCATCTGCCTCTGCTCCAGGTGCAGTACGTGTGTCCAAAAGTCACACCGAACTCGAAGGATAATCGTTATCTCAATCGGTCCTCTCGGGATCCTCTATGTCCCAATTAATGATCATTGTAATCGCACGTCTACCACTTGATGACCTCAGATTGCTTCTAGCTCCTTCGCAAAACATCATCTAGACCCACTCGGCTTCATCCGAAATCATCCGATCACTACTGGATTCCATCCAACTCATCTCTACCTAAGATGGTGTGGCATCTCGACACAATCTCCACCGACGAAACCTCATCGTCTCTTTCGTCACAATAAGATGAGCATACCATAACAAGGTTGCAATCCTCTACTCAAACTAAGCTACCATCAAATCTCCTGCTCATATCGGAGGAACTCTGCCTCTCGAGATAAACTCCACCTCTTGAGATACTCCGCCTCTCTCGCATCTTGATGAAACTGGGGCTAGAATGACGTAAGAACGTTCCTCAAATGACACCCAACTCTCGATAGTCTCATCCACGTCCATTGATAGCAACGTTTACCATGAACGTCGTGCAGACCAATCCAAGAAAACTCTGCTATCGATACTAAACGCTCATAATGGTACAATCCGCTCAAAGCATATGTCCGCTGATCAGTCCTCCCCGGGATCCGATCCACACTCCAAGTAACTTGTTCAACCAATATCAAATAGGGTCATCCACGACCACATCCATCCTGACTAATCGTGAGTCACAACTCCTAGAAGTTACCATACTGGGATAAATGGTATCCAATTGACCAGTAACCATTATTCGAGGATCTCATCCACTCGTAACTCTATGATTTTCAGCCACTAGGCACACCAAAAACTCGGCCCTCCTCGGGTCCAATACTACTAAACCATGGCATCCAATGCCAAATAAGACCGCAGATAAGTTCATTCCCACTTAACTTTCCTATTCATACCCCCACTATCAGGTTGATGACGGGCTGTTATCCTCGTAAAGACATCACACCCGACACATGCGCAACACCACAAGAGTAACCTAGTGCTCTGATACCAAACTGACAAGACCCATGCCAATCCCCCTAGATTATCGTGGGATGTGCCCTGCTCCAGTCTGACACCACGTGCCAGACTAGGGATAAAACGGTAACCAGCTTGGGGTTACCAGAGTGCGCAGTGACTTATGGAGTCCGCATCGGAATGTGATGTCTCGGTCTCTACTCCAGCTCGCATCCGCAATCAACCTGAAGGGTATCAAAAACATAAAAGCCGTCAATGGACAAAAATAAATAGTTTAAAATCATTTATAAAAAATGACATTTATACCCTTCACGTAAAAGCATGCATGCATCAGAGAATAGTATTTCCAATACTTTCTTAAAAGAAAATCATATGGCTTTGCAAATTAATACACACTAAAAAATTCTTCTCAATCAAAGCCATTTCCTCAGTAGGGTCTCAGTCTAAAACCAAATCACATAGAGTCTCAGCCCAAATCAAACCCACGTGGGGACTTAGCCCAAAACAATCTCATACATCATCTCAACAGGGTCTCTATCCGAACATAACCTCACATCCGAAGTCGTATGAAAACATGATAAACCAATCCTCTTATCCAATATCCAAATCATCTCAATAGTCACAATATCAGCTCTACGCATGCAATTCGGGATTACACGTCCAAATATACACCTGGCTCTAGAGCCCATGGCTCGACGTCTAGGTGTTCTAACTCAGGCTCAGAACCTCTAGCTCGACGTCTAAACAGTGGAATCTATAGGCACGAAAACTCTGGCTCGACGTCTGAGCGATGGAATCTATAGGCTCGTAACCCCTAGCTCGACGTCTGAAAAATGTCCATCTTTGACACTCCTGCATGTAGTGTCCCCATGATCTCTCCAAGATCTACAACGTCTGAAGGCTACAATCACATCATAGAGGATGGTATTGTGGAAAACATTTCACAAATCACAAACACCTCAAAACATCTTAATGGGGCCCACGCCCGGAATATAGTTCATCAAATCAGTTTCCAAAAAAACCATCATAAAAACAGTGTTCAAAACATTTCCCAAATCTAGGATTCCTCGAATCCTATCAAATCCAAACTCGTAAATCTACTCGAAATCTCATATCATAAGTCATAACTGGGTCACAACCCGATATCATATCATAAACCAGAACTGGGTCACAAGCCCAATTTATCATTTTCAAATTTGAAAACCATTTCACTATCAAATCAATGTTCAAGTTCCCGTTTGGTTGTACTCTAACTCAAACCTTAAATCAACCGATCCACATGCCCAAATATCATTTCCAAATCCGAAAACCATTTCACAATTCAAATCACTTTTCCAAAACACTTTTGACTATAATCTAAGTCAAATTCAATCATCAACTGGGACTCAAGCCTGATAAGCATTTCACGCATCTCCGTGAAATCATTCAAAATCGATAATCAAATCCTCAGTTTCACGCTTCTTCATGAAACCATTCAAATCACATAAATCACATGCACGTAGAATACTCGTCCTAAGCCCAAGTATAAATAAAAATAGAAATCTCGAAATATGTGCATAAGAACATTTTCTATGAAAATTCCAATTCATATTTAAATCATATGTAATCAGTGTATCTCAAATCATGTTCATAAAACATATAAAACATTTATGTATGCATCATTTTATATAGCAAAAGTCCACTCACAGACCGTTCGTGCTAATCCAAAATGACCTATTAAACGATCTCTGATTGACCTGAAACCACCATTATTCTATTCAGATCGTTGAAACCTTTCGAACAAGATCTGTTTGAACTTGAAATTCAGGCACATGCGCCCTCACGCATCGATCAAAGTTTGGTTGCCGCTGTACGCTGCCTTCTGGTTCACCAGCTAGCGGCCAGATTTCCACCATTTTTGACCCGATTTTCAAACCTTCATATCTTCCTCAATACTCAACCAAAACCTACATTCTTTATATGAAAATTTATCTACTCGAGCCAAGAAATCCAAATCTAAACCCAGAATTGAGGGAAAGTACCTGGTTTTGAAGATATGAGCTTCCAACGTTTCTGACAAACTTTGAGTTCATGTTCTGGCCACTCCCGTTGTCCAAAACCTTCCATTTTTGATCTTACAGGTTCATATGAGCTCCAAGAACACAACCATGGTCTTAGTTTTAATCCAAAAGGTCAAAATCAAATGCCCAAATTAAACACGTCCCATGGCCTTACCTTTTTCCCATGGTTTCCTCTGCTGTCCTTCCACCGCCTTTTAATCTCTCGCACGCCCTCTCTGTGGTCTAAAGCAAAAAGATGGAATGATGAAGATAATGTTGTAGGAGTGGGTACGGGTTGGATGAATGAAGAAGATGAAGAATGAAGATGATGATGATTCATGAATTAATTAGAATGGGCCATAGGGTGGGTAACAAGTGTCACCCATCCTATGGTCCTAAAATTGATATTTTGGGTCCCACTAAAGGCAAACCAATTTGAAAACCATTCAGCCGTAAAACGCAATCGAACCTTCTGTGACTGGTAACTTTCCCGTACGATGTCTGATTTTGACCTGCCGTCTATCTACATACTCGTATCATCTCGATCTACGTAATGGACTTCGTTCCATGTGCATTGGACTTCCTGGGTCAAAAGTTAACTTTTCACCATTCTAGGGAAAAAATCGTCATTTCACCTCGACTATTACCGATTAGTCTCGATTAATCCTTGATTAGTCTCTCTAATCACGTAATTCTAGGACAGGTAGTTACAACCCAGGTTCTTCCCCTCTTTTGTTGGCACAACCCAAGTTCTTTCCCTCCCTCGTCGATGCGACCTAAGTTCGAAGAAGAAGAGATGAACGACCTTAAAGGGAAAAGTTGCTACTGCAGGAAGAAATGCAAAATCAAGACTTCATGGACTAACAGAGATGCTAGTAGGAGATTCCAAATGTGTCCATGTTCTGGGGTAGTGAAAAATCTTGAATTTGTATTGATTATTGAATTGATGGTGGATAGTGGATTTTAGGGGATAGAGATTTAATTTGACTTCAAATTCTTCATATGGTATACATACAATCTTATTTAGGTTTATGGCTTCAATTTTAGTTGAATGATGCTCAAGTTTCATTCAATTGCTGGGATTGTGGGTAAATTTATGATAATCAGGTGTGTTTAAATGCAGGGAAGCAATTGTAGATTTTGGGAATGGTTCAAACCTAAATTGTGTCATCGGTGCAAGGCAATATATTTGGGTTATTCAGGAAAAATGGGAAAATGGAAGAGGATTTGAAGAAGAACAGAGCTTGGACAAGGAAGTTACGGGTTGCTCTAATAGTAACCTGACTTGTGGTGATCTTTAAGAAGCTTGAAGTTTGAAGTAATTTGGAACTACTTAACAATCCAATTTTGTAATAGATGCTAACATTTAAGTTGTAATGGAAATCTAATTTGGCCTATTAATATGTGGATTGTTCTGAAAATGCAATGTAAGATGATTATTTCTTGAGGATGTAGTGATATATGTGTCAAAATTAGGCCAAGTATTCTGTTACATGTGCATTGAAACTAAAGCATGCTAATACAAGGTACAAAGAGTGGCAAATTGCCATATATAGGCTGCCAAATTGTGCAGTTATACTCTAATATGCTAGTACAAGGTGCAAAGTGAGACCATAGTGCGAGTACAAGGTGTGTGTTATCAGCTAGACATATGTAATGAACTAATCCTGAAATATGTAAGGAAGTAAAGAGAAGAACTTGAAATTGAAAGAATCATTCATTGCATAAGCACAAAAATTGAAGGAGATTATATCCAATTGCATTGTCTACTTTGCATAAGTGGGCCAATTAGTCTGTTATATGGTGCATTTAAACTCAAAAATGCTAGTATAAGGTGAAATGTGTGACAGTAGTGCAAGTACAGGGTATATTTAAACTCAAAATCAGTATATACCATACAACCATGCACCTAACCAACATACACCAAATAGCCATACACCAAACTAAGGCTTGCTCCTAAAAGCTAATCTCAGATACAAAAACCTAACCCCCAGCATTCCTGATACTATTTTTTCCTCATTTCTGGAATGGAGGAATTATAGAGAGAGAGAGAGAAGTGGTCGAAACCTCCATACATAGTGATGGCCGAAAGAAACTATGAGTGGAGTGGAGGAAAAGGAGAGAAGAAGGGGCAGTAACCTGAGAAAAATAAAAGAGACGAGCAAAAAGAGAATGAAACAAGGAAAGTAAGAGAAGGGAGACGGGCTAGAACCCGGAATCCGTGAAAACCCATGTTGCACTCAAAAAAGGTGCAAGTCATTCTAGGGATTTTGGTTCTAAAACTTGAGTTCTAATAAGTTAGTCTAGTCCCTGTGAACGTTTTAAGTTGAAAGAATGAGTTTTGGGTGCAGAGAAGCTAGTGAATAACCCTTGGAACATTGGCTGAACTGCAAAAGTATAGTTCTCGAACTTCTAATGCGAGTTTTCCACTTTTGAGATTATAGACATGATCATGAAGACGAGAAAGGTTTGAATTGCTAAAGAACACGAGGGAAATGAACGCAAAACTAAGGAGTTTCTGCCATGTCAGATCGCTGACTCGACCAAGATACATATACAATTTATGGAGGATGAGTCCTATCATAGCTGGAGGTGGTTAGGACAAGGTTCTTGATGAATTAGAGGGTGGTTGTCATTGGGGTTGGAGTTGGGGTTGTGATGGGGGTTGGGGTTGGGGTTGAGGTTGTGATTAGGGTTGGGGTTGGGGTTAGGGTTAAGGTTAGGCTTCTGATTCCTGATATGCAGTCCTTGGTTCATCTGCACTTCTTGTTTATGCCTGATTTGTACTTGTTCCACTTGCCTTAGCTTGTGCCCTCTTTTCTTTAACTTTCATTCTTTTCCTTCTCAAGCTTTCTGCCTTGTCTCTTATATGTTCCTATGAATTTAAAACAAGCAGCAAACAAGCATTCAAACAAGCATCCAAAGGAGGTAAAACCAAGGCAAACAAGCATTCTTAACTAAAATGATTTATACCTTACACTTATTAAGCCTATTCCCCAATTGACCACAACTGTTGCATTTCATCTTAGTGTGGAACCTTCGCTTTGTTATGTTTTGAGGTAGGTCTGCCTTACCAGTAGACTTCAACCTGTTTTTCCTTGGTTTGCCTGGTTGTTTGTGGTATATTGAGGACTACTATTTTTTGTTTTTCTTATATTTTCGGGATGTTACAAACGGGATTGCAGCAAACTCCTCATAACAGTAAGGTAGAATAAGATTTATGGAAAAAAAATTATGGAAGATTTTGGATAAATGGATGAATTGAAAAAAAATAGCAAAATAATTAATAAAGGGGAAACTAATTATGAGCATTGCTCAGGTAAACACCATAAAGGAACTTTTATTACTAACTTAAAAAAAAGTAGAAATGAGAAGAATATCACCTTTTTCCCCTTGGTGTGTTTTTCTTTGGGATTTAAAGGAAAGAAAACAAAGGTTAGGGCTTTTCAAGGGATATGGGATAAACGTTAAAGTATTGAACTTGCAATTTGTAATATTAGAATTTGTAATTTTGTAATATTTTTTAAATTTTATGCATATACTAGTGTTGATGTAGAAATCATCCAGTTCTGTGAAATTCCTTCTCGATCCCTACACACAATAACGAAAATCAAACGAGGTTAAGGTTGAATCCCGGGAAAAGGGGGGGGGGGGGGGGGAACGAGGCTAAGGTTGAATCCCGGGCCCGGGGGGCGGGGGGGTTCAACCGTAAACGCTCCGATACTTAAGTTAGATTTCTGAGAGAATGAACCGACGAAGTGTTTGCAGAAGTTTTTGATTACCTTTAGATGTGTGATGAGACCTTCTATTTATAGTGAAACCTTGAGAGTTACCGGAGCGTCTGATTGGTTGAAGGAGAAAGTATTAGATAAGTGATTGTACCAAGTGTAATCACTTATTTATTAATAAATAAATAATTCACTGGGAAGTTATTTATTGTCTGCATTGATTTGATCATTTAATATATTTAGCTGGTATATTAAATTAATGCGGAGATCGTAATGTGTCGATGTTGATTTTACCAAGGGTAATATCGACATTATGGGAATTTTTGGCCATGTGGCAGCTCCAAAATATTCTGGTAATTTATGGTTCTACAAATGCCCCCACATCGCTTAGGAATCTGAGGAAACCTAAGAGATGTAATTTCTCTGTGGTCCCAGTAAACTAGGTTTTAATATTTTTATGTGGGAGTAGGACTACTCTTTCCTAGATGTAGGTGGAGATTGATTGGCCTTGACCTTGCCCCAATAGGAATTATTTGGGCTTGTATTCCTACTTTGAGTTGATCTTCAGAGCCCGGTTAGGAGTTAGGGTTTGTTTAGTTTTTTTTATTTAAATGAGTGTGTGAATCTTATTTTAATAAAGAAAATCAAACCCTAATCGGGTTTTACTGTTGAAGGAGAATGTCTGACATCACCAATCTACTATGGTGGAGGATTTTGGCGCTGCCGTCTGTGAAGGTTGAGGTCCCTCTTTATTCCCTTATTTCTCTGTTGCTTTTAATTTTTGCAGATACCTCCATGTCAAATATAGAGAAGAGAAATAGTCGTTGGTGCAGCTGATATGTTGGACGTCCGTGTGGGAGAGAGAATGAGGTGACTTGGCTAATGTTGATTGGAGAAAAAATGAGCCAAAGCTGAAAATGATGGAGTGACGCAGCAGGTCCTGTCGGTGGGTGGGGCCATGTGCTGGAAAAAGGTAGCCGTCGCTAGTGCACAACAGTGGATGTTAGCCTTGGGGGCAGCAAGCAGGGCTGACGTCATAAGACATCAGTGCACTAATGCGAAGGCAGCCTTGGCGTGTTCGCCCTCAAGCGAGCTGGCGCTAGTTCGGTGGAGGCGGCTCTGACACCACGGTAGCAGCTCGACGACTCTATTTTTATCCTTTTATCAACATCTTTTTTTAAAATATCTGTAAGTATGTATTAATTAATAAAATACGTACTTACCTTTTTTGCGTACGTACATATATGTAAGTAAATATATGCTAAAAATATAAAGTATATATTTACCTTTTTCTGTATACATACATATATGTAAGTAAATATATACTAAAATATAAAGTATATATTTAACTTTTTGTAATATATGAGTATATATGTGAGTAGATACGTACTATGTAATGACCCATCCCTAATTTCGGGATTAGATTAGAGAGTAATAGTTGAATAACGGGACTAACTGGGCATTAGTCGGGAGATTACGGACAGACGATGTGAAATGATGATTTTGCCCCTAGGAATGGGCGAAAAGTTGACTTTTGATTCTGGCGGTCAAATGAACTTTGACCGATGACCGTAAAGTAGATCGGGTCATTACGAGTCGCAGACAGGCGACACGTCAAAATTGGAGGTTCGACGAAAAAGTTACGGGTCTAGGAAGTTTTATGGTACTATTGCACGAAAATCGAGGAAAATGGACAAGTGGCAGGAATTGGTTGGGAAAGTGTCTGGAAGGACCCACCAGATGAGTGAGAAATGTCACCCATCTGATTGGCCCACATTCCCACACTATGGGATATTTTTCTTCCCCCTCGATCGATCATTCCTTCATTTCTCCCAAAACCTCGCGACCTCTCTGGAAACCCGTGTGCCCAGTCCTATATATACCCCTTCATTCCTCTGCTGTTGCTGTTAGTGCGTGAATGGAAAAGAGAGAGGAAAGGGAGACGATGATGATGAGGCCATCAGGAAGGAACATCGTGGATGGTGGTGAAAGCCCGAAGGTAAAACCCGTGAACCCTTTAAAACTGTATAACCCACAAAAACAACCCCAAATCATTATCCTTTGCCATTGGGTCATGAAGGGAAGTTGGAAAGGGACCCTGGACGATCCTGGTGGTGCCACCACGATGGGCCGTCGTGGACGGTGGCAGGTAAACCCGTGGACGATAAGTTTAAGTTCAAAATTTGGAAACTGGATTTTGGTGTTTGTTGTATGATATTGATGATTGGAAATTGTTTCTGGAGGCCCTAGAGACTGTTTGGGATCAAAATCAAGGAAGATGGTGGTCGGAATCAAGGAAGCGCAATGAAGGAACGTTGGCTGGTTGATGGATGATCGGGAACGTAATTTCCAGCCTTGGTTTTATAGTTTTGGGTAGGTAGATCGATTAGAAATGAAAGGACAAAGTTATAGGGATTGAAAGGACTAAAAAAGATGCAGGATTGAGTGAGAACTGGTCTCTCTGGTCTGGTTGGACCGAATTTTCAGAGGACCGGACTGGACTGGGTTCACCCGAGGTTGAAGATGAACAGTGCCAGCGCGTGGCTCCCACTCGCAGTGCCTTTGCGCTGGGCTTGAGGGCACGTGGGGCAATTCTGGGGGATGTGGTCAACTTGTAATTTCATCCTTTTGATGTAACGAACATTTTGGGACAAGTTTCAAGTCAATCAGATACCGTTTTGGGGTAATTCGAGATGTCCGAAGGTTTATGTTCTATGTAAAATACGTTTAAAAATTTGGGAAAATTATGGGGTTTTGGTGAGAGGTTATTGGAAGTGTTAGTAACCTTTGGGTGTGGTTTGGACAGGTCCGGGAGTCCCAGTGATGGTGGATTAGCAGGAAGGCTTATGGCGCGCGTATCAAGATGGCAACTAGGACGGTCGGTGAGTGGACTTTTGCTTTCTAAATATGATGCATGCATAACTGTTTTATATGTTTTATATCTATGTTTTGAATGCTTTGAATACGTATATTTGTGGTATTTATGATTTACATATTTCACGTATTTCGAGGCGTATGATGTTATGTTGAATTTGTATGTGCTTGTGGTTTCGGTGATGGTTTAATGGAATGATTTTGGATTTGAAAAGATGAACTCGAGCATGAAACCCATTTGATTTGGAAACTATCGGACATGAGATTCATTTGATTTAATGAGAAATCAGGCTGAGACCCATTTTAGTTATACGAACGGGCTGGGGCCCCAGTTGGTTTATGAAATCGGGTATGAGGCCCAATTGTGGTTTATAAATCTGATTTCGGGTCAGGGACCCATATATGGATTTATGGATATTGAATTTATGGATTTACGATGGATTTATGGAAATTCAGGGCATGACCCCCTTGAGATATTTTGAGACGTTTTGAAATGGTTTTAAAAAGGATGTTTCCCATTTACCATCCTGAGATGAGGATATGTGGATAGGTCTCACTCCATGTCTGGGACATTGGAGTAGACACGGCGCATTGTCTGCGAGGGGTCATTGCACAGAGCGACCGGATCGTATAGTGACTCAAGAGCAGGATTGATATGATTAGACGTCTAGGACGTCAGACATCTGGTATGTCAGAGTTATGGACCCAGAGTGACCCCTGGCAGCACGCACTTCTTAGCCGTGATATACATGACATCTGGGACGTCAAGCGTCTGGGACATTAGGCATCTGGGATGCCGAGGATGGGTACTTGGTAAACATGAATTATTTGATTTATGAAATGGTATTTCAGGGTTGGTGGTTTTGGGCAGTGGCCCATATGATTGGATTTACGGTTTTGGGTTGAGTTCCCACATACTTGGATTTATGGTTTTGGGCTAAGGCCCCAATGATTTGAGAAAAGGACATGACTTTGGTTTTCTAAACGGTTTTTATATGTTTGAATTAGTTTTTACCATGTTTGAATTAACTAGTTTTCGAATGCATGCATAGTTTTTAAGTGAAGGGCATAACTGTCTTTTTGACACGTGTTTTATTGAACTATTGATTTTTTGTCCACTCACATCTTTTAAATGATTTTAATGCCTTTCAGGTTGATCAAGGATGCATGCTGTGGCAGAGACCGAGACATCACACTCCTCCATCTATCCTGGCGAGCTCTGGAAGCCCCGAATGGGCTGCGGTTTCGAGTTATCCCTTGTCTGACACTTCTTGTCAGACGGGAGCATGGCACATCCCACGTTAATCCCGGGAGGATTTGGGATGGGTCGTGTCATACTAAATATAAAGTATATATTTACCTATTTTGTTATAGGTAATAGGTATATGTTTTTTTATATCTTTGGAAACTAACCAATTTTGTTTCCTTTTCAGCTGTGCTGCTTTTGGACGTTCCGAAGGTTCAGAGTTTTTGATCACAGCAATTTCAGAGACACGCCCCATTCTTGCGGTGACTCTTTTTGGGATGTGAAGTGGGAAGAAAGAAGTGAAGTTGGGGAAGCTGCACTCGTGGGAATGGGGAGGCTCACGTAGCGGGTGTCCGTTTTTCGGGGCGCAGATCGAGCTACTCAACCTTGATGAGTTGAAGCGCAGTAATCCAACAAATCTAGGCATGCATAACAATCATAATCAAGAGCCAGAAGTCTAGGTACGAACTAACATGGCTAGGGCTTCAAGTACCCTTAGCCCTAATTACACTACTCAAACATTATTGAATTAAGCAAAGACATATAAGAAAGATGCATAAACATAAATAAAGTAATAAATAATAAAAGGAATGAAGGAAAACTCCCTCAAGGTAGACGTGCTGAATTTGAAGATGCTTGAATTCAAAAGAGTGCTTGAATTAAGATTACAAAACTCTAAACTAAGAACATGAATTGAATTACTATTAAGTCTAAAATTTGGCAGAGTTCTGGGGACCTTCAAAAGGTAAATTCGGCCCCCTTTTATAAACCCTAATACCTCTATTTATAAGAGAATAATTAATCTTCCTACAAATAAAAGTTTACAATTGAATTCTATAAGGAAAAGGCTTCCTAAATAATTAAGTAATCTAATTAAAAGCCTTTCCTACAAGTAAAGGAATTGAAAATAAGAATACAAAAGGAAATAGGACTAAAATCCTTATACAATATGGAGATTAGATGTGAAAGGAAGTTGGGATTATCCTATAAAAGGCCTAAAACTTGGAATTAAAGCTTCAGAGGTCATTTTCGGTGGTCAACTACCGAATTTGGGAGGTGAAAGGACACGATCAACCTTGTTTAAAGGCGCAGAGCTTCTGTGTAGGGCTTTCGGTGGTAGTGCACCGAATCGGCAACGCCAGCTTCAAGACACGCGCGCTGAGAGGTTTTAAGAGCGTTCGATAAGCGCCTACCGAATGGGCCCAGTGCTACAGTAACCGCCTAAGTACTACTGCGCCTATTTCACTAGATGGCCACCTAATTCTTTCGCCCAAACTCTCGTAATTACAATCTCTATTTGATCTACACATTTCTCATAAAATATATTATTTTCTCCAATTGCATATAACGAAATATTAACAAAACATAAGTAAAAGGGTATTATATCATGTATAAAATATGCATAAATTATGACCTAACAACGTTCCAAAAATGAACAGGGGTCCAATCCGGCATTCGGAATGGTAGGTGAATTGATGCGAGGCGCGGGCCGTGCGGGAGACGGGAGAGTGGGGTTAAGGTTGAATCCCGCCCGGGGGGGGGGGGGGGGGGGGGGGTTCAACCATAAATGCTCCGATGCTTAAGTCAGTTTTCTGAGAGAATGAACCGACAGAGTGTTTGCAGAAATTTTTTATTACCTTTGGAAGTGAAATGAGGCCTTGTATTTATAGTGAAGCCTTGAGAGTCACTGGAGTGTCTGATTGGTTAAAAGAGAAAGTATTAAATAAGTGATTGTACAGAGTGTAATCACTTATTTATTAATAAATAAAAAAATCACTGGGAAGTTATTTATTGTCTGCATTGATTTGATCATTTAATATATTTAGCTGGTAAATATATTAAATTAATGTGGAGATCGTAACATGTCGATGTTGATTTTACCAAGGGTAATATCGATATTATGGGAATTGTTGGCCACGTGCCAGCTCCAAAATATTCTGGTAATTTATGGTTCGACAACTAAGAAACCAATGTTATTTTTCAGAATTTTTGGAGAGTGTTTATTTTTTTAATAATGGAGTATAAATATAAATGAAAAGAAAAAAAAATGAAAACGTTAAAAATAATCTTATTAGGCTAAATTCACCAGAAAAACGCTAGTCAATCTCAAAATGCATTAGGGACTGCAATTTGCCTCAATGTGCACCAGGAACAAGTACCCTGAAAAAACGTTGCATTATTTAACGAATATCGTATTTAACTTTGTTTAAGATAGTTATATAGTAGGGTATTTTGGTCATTTTAGTCATAACTTCATCTTCTTCCTCCATCTTCTTCCCTAAAAACAAAAACCACCAACCCATCTATCTCCCCTAAAAAAAGCATACGTACAATTATCACCACAACATCGCACTAACCTATCATCACAACATCACATCTTGTCCACAAAAAAATTGAATTTGAGATCTTTCCACTGTTGATGAAATCGACGGTGAGGGAATATGCTTGAGCCTTATATTTCATCACCTATTGAAGATCAATTCTTGCAAGAACTGAAATGCCATAATTAAAATGTCCCAAATGAAAATGATGATCATTGTAATTCTGAAACCTGAAATCCCTACCTTTATTCGTTGATCCTTGTTTTGTTACAAGCTCGTCCCATTTGTCATCGTACCAAAAAATGTTCCCATTAAATGTTCCATCCAACCATGGCTTGATTGTGTCCATCAAGAACTTTTTCACGGCGGGGATCACATCGTGATACTCCGACTCCTCTACGATGATAGCTAGCCTGGTAGCTCGGCCGATCAATTTCCCGTAAAAATAAGAAGAGTTGGTTGTTATTGCTGAGGAATTGAGACCTTCTACCTCTTTTTGAAGGGATGATATAAATTCCATTTGAGAATTTCTTTAAGACCTTTTATTGAATGCCAGGTGAGCAAAATTGGTTGCGATTTATGAACCCATGAATCACCAATGACGCCAACTAGTTCATCGTCAATGCTATTGCACTTGAAGCACGATAAAATCGCAACATGGTCAATTGCGAGGAGGTGGAGATGAAGAGGATGAGCTAGCATCAGCAAGTTTCCTCATCCACGATAACCTCCATTCTTTTCCCATTTGTATTTTAAAGTGAATGGCTCTGTTAATCTGGTTTCACCAGAAATAGGGTGACGCGATTTGAACCGGTTGAGGGTTGATTCATATTTTTGGGTTGCCAAGGATGAGGAAGTAGGAAAGGTTGTAGGAGGGGAAGTTGAAATTAACACTGAGATCATTGAACGCAGAGATTATACGTCGGCGGGTGTTGTTGGAGTTTGAGTCTGGGGTGCAGAGATGGTGAGGTCGGGGTTGAAGGACTGGTAACTAAATTCTAAGGTGGAGGAGAGATGGGTAAAACAGTGATAGAGAAGCGGAGGAGGTAAAGGAATTGACAACGTAGGGATGGGGGTATTTGGGTTGGTCACTGTTTCTAAGAATGAGGTTTTGGAAGAAAGAATTGGTGCAGTAGGGCGATCTGAGGAGTTTGGTTGGCAGAGAAGTGGGCTTTCGGGTAAGGTAGGATGGTGGATTTGGCTTGAGGGAAGAGCAATGGGAATGCAGTGGCTTGCGGAATTGGAATTAATAGGAGCTAGAGAGAAAATAGAGAGCTACAATTATCAGCTTGTTGCTTGCCATTGTTGAGACTTAAAAGCTGATGGGAACAAGAAAACAGTTTAATTAAACTATTTTTTTAATGAATGCAGAAATTTTGGGTGAAATTTTCATACCCAATTTACCCATATTTTGAGGGGAGATAAATAGGTTTCTAGATTTTGTTTTTAGGGAAGAAATGAAGTTATGAATAAAATGGTCAAAATACCCTGCTATATAACTATCTTAAATGGTGTTAAACAAAATATCCGTTAAATGTTTTTAACGGTGTACTCGTTCTTGGTGCACATTGAGGCAAATTGAAGTCCCTGGAGCATTTTGAGATTGGTTGGCTTGCTTTTGGTGAATTTAGCCTAATATGTAATGACCCGTCCCATAATTCCATATTAGATTAGTGTTTAATGAAAGATTAGTGAAAGTAATCGGTGATTAGTTGGGTATTTCAGGCAGATGGTGCGAAATGACCGTTTTGCCTTTGGAATGGGCAACCTGTTGACTTTTGGTTCGAGCCGTCAAATGGGCTTTGGCCGATGACTGTGACGTAGATAGGCGGCACGTCCGATTGCAATAGACAACGTGAAAGATATGATGTTCGGAAGAGGTAAAGGAATTGACAACGTAGGGATGGGGGTATTTGGGTTGGTCACTGTTTCTAAGAATGAGGTTTTGGAAGAAAGAATTGGTGCAGTAGGGCGATCTGAGGAGTTTGGTTGGCAGAGAAGTGGGCTTTCGGGTAAGGTAGGATGGTGGATTTGGCTTGAGGGAAGAGCAATGGGAATGTAGTGGCTTGGGGAATTGGAATTAATAGGAGCTAGAGAGAAAATAGAGAGCTACAATTATGAGCTTGTTGCTTGCCATTGTTGAGACTTAAAAGCTGATGGGAACAAGAAAACAGTTTAATTAAACTATTTTTTAATGAATGCAGAAATTTTGGGTGAAATTTTCATACCCAATTTACCCAGATTTTGAGGGGAGATAAATGGGTTGCTAGATTTTGTTTTTAGGGAAGAAGATGAAGTTATGAATAAAATGGTCAAAATACCCTGCTATATAACTATCTTAAACGGTGTTAAACAAAATATCCGTTAAATTTTTTTAACGGTGTACTCGTTCTTGGTGCACATTGAGGCAAATTGAAGTCCCTAGTGCATTTTGAGATTGATTGGCTTGCTTTTGGTGAATTTAGCCTAATATGTAATGACCCGTCCCATAATTCCATATTAGATTAGTGTTTAATGACAGATTAGTGAAAGTAATCGGTGATTAGTTGGGTATTTCGGGCAGACGGTGCGAAATGACCGTTTTACCTTTGGAATGGGCAACCTGTTGACTTTTGGTTCGAGCCGTCAAATGGGTTTTGGCCGATGACTGTGACGTAGTTCGGGACGTAGATAGGCGGTACATCCGATTCCAATAGACAACGTGAAAGATATGATGTTTGGAGGAGGTAAAGGAATTGACAACGTAGGGATGGGGTATTTGGGTTGGTCACTGTTTCTAAGAATGAGGTTTTGGAAGAAAGAATTGGTGCAGTAGGGCGATCTGAGGAGTTTGGTTGGCAGAGAAGTGGGCTTTCAGGTAAGGTAGGATGGTGGATTTGGCTTGAGGGAAGAACAATGGGAATGCAGTGGCTTGGGGAATTGGAATTAATAGGAGCTAGAGAGAAAATAGAGAGCTACAATTATGAGCTTGTTGCTTGCCATTGTTGAGACTTAAAAGCTGATGGGAACAAGAAAACAGTTTAATTAAACTATTTTTTTAATGAATGCAGAAATTTTGGGTGAAATTTTCATACCAAATTTACCCAGATTTTGAGGGGAGATAAATGGGTTGCTAGATTTTGTTTTTAGGGAAGAAGATGAAGTTATGAATAAAATGGTCAAAATACCCTGCTATATAACTATCTTAAACGGTGTTAAACAAAATATCCGTTAAATGTTTTTAACGGTGTACTCGTTCTTGGTGCACATTGAGGAAAATTGAAGTCCCTAGTGCATTTTGAGATTGATTGGCTTGCTTTTGGTGAATTTAGCCTAATATGTAACGACCCGTCCCATAATTCCATATTAGATTAGTGTTTAATGATAGATTAGTGAAAGTAATCGGTGATTAGTTGGGTATTTCGGGCAGACGGTGCGAAATGACCGTTTTGCCTTTGGAATGGGCAACCTGTTGACTTTTGGTTCGAGCCGTCAAATGAGCTCTGGCCGATGACTGTGACGTAGTTCGGGACGTAGATAGGCGGCACGTCCGATTCCAATAGACAACGTGAAAGATATGATGTTCGGAAGTGAGGGGAATTTTGGTAATTTTCCATGTAAAGGTAATTTGGTCAATTGCTGCATTGGGATCTGTGCCCAGAGGAATGGTGACACTTGGCTTGCATTGGGGTTTGTGTCCACATGTATTTGGACACCTGTCCTTCTCTCGATGGTGTGGAAGCCTCCTCACCGTCTCATGTTTGTTTTAAAAAATGGATGAAATTGTGGGTTTGGCCGTGAGAGAAAAACAGAGGAGAAGAGTGAAATGGCGAACCCAACCCTCTAAAACTCCATTATGTGTCCACGATGTGTGAAGTGGAATGAGAGAGCAAGGTGAGACGAGTTCAGTGATAGCCATGGCGGGGCACGACAGTGGTGGTAAGGCTGAAACTGTGCTTATCATGTTTTGCTTTAAATATGGCAAGTTGAGTTTTAGACATTAATAGTTGAATTAGATGTTAGGATGATGTTCTAGAGGTGACAAGGAATTGATCGAGCCCGGTTTTGAGGCCTTAGATGGGCGGTAAGTTGGTTTCCCGCGAAATTGCCTTGTTTTCCTTCAAATATGGTAACCTCAGTTTTAAACTTTATTGATCGAATTAATTGTTTAGGTGAGTTTCTAAAAATTGATACGAAGCTATTAAGCTTGGAAGCAAGGGAAATGATGGCGGGAAACGATGGGACTGAAAGATGAAAAACTGTCTGTTTGAAGGTCGATCGGGAAGGTAATTTCTCGTGCTTAATTTCGTGTTTTGATCATGTAGATCGATAGGAAACAGTATTGGAAGAGATGAAAACGGGTAGGAAAATAGGAAGATATGAGGGTGAACCAGTTCCGCCAGTTCGGGTTAGACTGGGTCGGTCTTGACCGAGTCAGACCGGGTTTGATTGAGGAAGAAGAAGCACATTACCAGGCACGTGCAGTCCACGCGTAGCCCCTTTGGGCGGCGCATGAGGGCGCGTGGGGACCCCTTTTAGGGAAGTGTGGTGTTTCAGATGCTTTGGGTTGTGGGCCGGGTGATATGGTTTTGTGAATTTTTGGGCTGAGTTCCCGTACTTTGATTTTGATTTATGGTTTTCATTGATGGTTATCTTCTTTTGGAACTGAAATGGTTTTCGAATGCATGCATTGATTTTACGTGGAGGGTATAAATGTCTTTTCTTATAAATTGTTTTCTAAACTTATTATTTATTTTTTCCACTCACAGTCTTTTATGTTTTTCGATACCCTCCAGGTTGTTGATGCAGTGCGGGCTGTTGTTAGACGGAGACATCACACACGCGATTCACGGTGGGTTCTGCGCACTCTGGGAAACCATAAGGTGTTTTTGGTACGTTGACCTGGCATCCCTTGTTTGGTCTACGTGTTACGTGGAGGTTGGACAGATGTTTAGCCTTCGTGTCGCATGTGGGTTAGACGGGAGCATGACTTATCCCTTAATCCCGGGGGATTGGGGGTGGGTCGTGTCATAATAAGCCTAAAAAATATTATGTGTGACATCTCAAATAGTCCACTAAGATGTTAAAATTGAGGCATGTTGGTCAACATCTGAACGGTGCCGTCCATATGACAACAAAAATGTAGAGCATAGTCCATTATGTATGACAATCATACAATTCAAGTAACTACCTAAGTTATCTCGATTTCCATTACATCACACCCAAACTCCTCGTATGAATATCAGAGCAGCTATTGTAAACTTATCAAAATAAGTGAAATCCCATAGGAACCTGAGGGGTATAAAAACAGATGGATGAGTGGACTTTACAATTATTGCAATGTAAAATCACAAGTTATAAAAATATTTAATCCTCTCAGTTTTGAAAAAAAAAAGCTCATAGAATATCATATTAGAAAATATGTACGTTTTACGGGAAATATCTATAAAATAACATTAATTTCTAAAATTCATCCCAGAGCTTAGATATACCACGTATATATCCCACTAATTATGCTCTCTAGTCTCTCGAGTCATCCGCACATGATAGGCTGAGTATATATTGTTTTCTGTTGTACCTCAACCACATGAAGGTTGCTTGCTATCCACTATCAACTCGTGTCTTGTAGATGTCTGGGACAAATTGGTGCTATTTAATTAATATTCAGATAGGCGTAGGCGATCGATTACATGAAGACTAGTTTGTGGCCATCAGACAGGTACTTAAGATATTGGCGACTCCTAGGTGGGTATACAACTTCTAACTTTATTTAAAAGTTGTATTTCTAGATAACCATCTTTAGGTTATCATACTTTAATCAACCATCTCAAAGTAATATAACCATTTTTCTTACTCAAAGTCAAGCTGGTCATGCACAAGGATATCATAAATAATAACTCAAGGTATATTCTAAAAAGTATCGTAAAATAGTCAACTAATGCATGCTCGGAGAAATATAACATCATCACTAACCAACAAAGCATACCCACTGAAAATGACATTGTAATCAAATAAGAAAGCTAAGTCAATATCTCAAATATTATAAAATATCGCAAAGATGCAAATATAAGCTAATGATTTAAAACAAGGTTTGAGAAGGAGGTCCACCTACTAATTGATCAGGGAGTCAAAATCACCCAACAAATCATACCAACATGACAGGAACCTCCCAAAATTACTTTGATAACTGCTCTCGGTTTTGCTCGTGTCTAACAACCTTGTCAAAATTTCAGATTTACTCTTGGTACCTAACAACACAACTGGAGAACTTGTCATACAAGGAACGTAAATCGACCACATCAGAATTATTGTCTCGATATATGAACCAAACATATTTTGTCCTTAGGGGTCACCACCCGCACCAACCCACTGACCCTGACAAATAACGGAACCCAATACCTCAGCTCAGTCCAAGCTCTAAACCAATATCCCGACTCTTTCCAAGTCTCATCTTGATATCCTAATCATATAAGGAATTCATATCTAATCTCCCGAAATCTCAGGAGGTCCATATGTACTTAACTTAGCAACACTGTTGCTTTGGACGTATACAATTACCCTGAAATAATATTCAATTTCCTCGAAAATTGTACCAATAGATTCATCATTTCAAAATGATAAACTTTCATGTTGACTAGAAAGAGAAAGGAGTCATCACGCATTGGTGGACGACCTGCGATTGGGATTCATGTGCTCCACGCGCCTGTCACCCCTAACCTCTAGCTGGGTCTGCCCGTGAGTCTGCAACCGGGTCCTAACCTAGGTAGCTTAACTTGATCCTAATTCTTCAATCTTCATCTAAATCGCACAAATTAAACATAGAAGTTCGGTTGCTCAGTCCCAGAGATCCCTATTCCTTCCTTATCTTTAAACAAAAACATCCTAGGTGGTCAATGACACCTCCAGCCATCCTAAGGTGACATTTGTCACCTTATAAATAATCCACCGAACCTCTTGGCGACTCACCCAAAATAGAAGTAAAATTAGAAAAATGCCTCTGGTATGCCCAATTTATCAAAATACCCTTGAATGTTCAAATACGTAATTTCTCCATACGATCTCCATTTTCTGCATGCCATCTGTCTACGAATTCATGAGTTCAAGACTCACGCAACGAGCCAATTGAAATTTCCAAGAAGCTTCTTGAGTTTAAATTGACTTTTGGGTTTTTAATAAAGACATAGGTAAATCCGACAATTCTCAATTTATTTTTCGAAGACGCCTTAAGTTTCTAGGATGGGTTGTTACAATCTTCTCCCGTTACAGAAATTTTGTCTCTGAAATCTACGTATGCAGGCGAGGAATCGATTTCTTGCAATTCCTGGGGGACCCCAAGAAACATAGCCCGACGTCCTCGAAATCGAGTCTCCGTAGGATTTACTCATGACTAGGTAGCCTTGGAGTCCTTTAGAGGAATATTCTTGCAACATTCGATCAACCTTGGGATCTTCCAAAGTACCTGCATTGTCTGAGTAGCCTCAAGAAACCTGATGCATATATGCAACATTCGTATATCCACGACAAACATGTAGCGTACATGTAACATCCAAATATCCTCAAGAAACCTCCATCATACCTGCAACATCCTAGTAGCCTCGGGAAACCTGCAGTGCACCTGCAACATCTGAGTAGCCTGCTACTTGGGAAACACCCCGAGTAATCAGCGGCTTGGGAGTAATAACTCTGAGTAATCTATTGCCTGATAAACACCCCGAGTAATCAGCGACCTGGGAATAATAACTTCAAGTAATCTATTTTCTGAGAGACACCCTGGGTATTCATCAGCCTGGCAATAATAACCCCAAGTAATACGATACTTGGGAAACACCCTAAGTAATCAGTGACCTAGAAATAATAACCCCAAGTAATCCACTACCTAGGAAACACCCCGACTAATCAGTTGTGTGGCAACAATATGCTACGAGTAGACATTGGAAATATCAAAATATTTGTCAAGGACAATCTTAGTTGAAAACAGTCCATGGAAGAAATCCAAAACTTTTCTTTTAAAACATCCTTGACTCAATATCCAAGACAAGACGTTTCCAAACCAAGCCTAAGCCCAAAACACAGTTTCCACAAAAAACCGTAAAATCCATGCCGAGAAACCATATCTTGAATAAATATGGGGTCTCAGGTGTCCCAGGTCTCAAGTTTGTAAATACCGTAAATACCATAAAATCCCAGATGTCTACTAATATTGTCACGGTTCTAAAGCTACAAGTGCTACTTGGGGTCTCAGGTCTGAGGGCCCCCTGGGTCCACCAGTGTCCGAGGTTGTACCATAATGGTATGCCTCCTCCGGATCAATGCCCGAGGTATATCAATCCAAAGCAATCCTAATCCCGAGCCTCTCCGTAGAGCGGCCCCTCTAGGTAATGCTCCGTGACTACTCCAAGATACTATGGGACGTCTAGAGGAGACAACCACTCGTAAGGATGGTATGATGAAAATCGAAATCGAACCAATGGAAAACCATCGTAAAACCGTTTACAAATAGTTCAATAGGGTCTCAGCCCGAGGTATAACTTCCATAAACCATTTCCACAAAATCGGGATTCAGTCAATCTAATCCAATCCAAATATCATAGGGACTCTGCCCAAAACATCTCAATAGGGTATCACCCCAAATCGCATTTCATAAACAGAACTGGGACTCAAACTCGATATCATAAACCAACTGGGCCTCAAGTCCAATATCATAAACTAACTGGGCCTCAAGCCCGAGATCTCGTAAATCAACTGGGCCTCAAGCCCGAGATAATATTTCCAAATTCGAAATCCCTTTATTATTCAAATCATTTAAAACCACAAGCACATATAAAATCCTTAAGCCAGGTATATCATAAATCATAAATCATCGAAATACGTGCAATACCACGTTTATTCGAAAATTTCAAACACCACAATCATATGCACTCAAGGCATCTCAGATCACATATATAAAACATATAAAACAGTTATGCACGCATCATATTTAGAAATCAAATGTCCACTCACAGATTGTCCTTTTTATGTGCCTGCAAGCTGCACCGTAAGTCATTCCGGCTATTTTGAACTCTCCGGGTCGTCCAGACCTATCCAAAACATACTTAAAGATCACTACTAACTTCGACAAGTGCTAAACAAAACCCCCCAAAACTCCGGGAAAAGTCAACGCGTATCAGACAAGCATCCTTAAGCTAAAAACCTCAATTTGACCAATCTAACGATCTCCGATCGACCTGAAACCACCACCATTAGATTCAGATTGTCGAAATCTTTCGAACGAGATCAGTCCCGCCTTGAGATTCATGCCCACGCGCCCCCACGCGCTACTCAAAGTACCTGGTCAACCCTGGTCAAAATCAACGCTCAGCGAAAGTCAACATTAACGTCAGCAGTCAACGGCTGACGACAGATTAACAGGTCTGAAATGTGTCAAGTCTAACTTGACCCATGTTAGGTCTAACAGTGCCACGTGTTAGCACCCGATTGGTACACGTGTCTGACACCTGTTAGTGCTGACTGGACCTAACAGCTGCCACGTGGTAGCCTCTGATTGGCCATGTGGCCTGACACCTATGATAGGTTGATGATGTCACCTGCTAACGTCATGATCGTCTACCTCTCAATGGGTCGACCCGGACCCCTACAACTGGGTCAACCGAACCACCATTTTCCCTTCTCCGACTTGACCCGACTGGTTTTCACTCCTCCGACCACCATTTTCCATCATTTTTGGACCTCTAGACATGCCTACCACCCAGAAATCGATCCACGGACTCAAAACTAGCTAACAAGGTCTAGAAATTACTTTCCCAATCTTGGTGATTTTCCTTGAACTTCCAGCTCTGTTTCCAAGCCATTCGGGCACCCAAAATTCTTCCTTTTGCTCACCGTGAGCTTGTCTAGTCCCTAGGAACAAGTTCCCACCATATAAACGGCCCAAAAAGCCCTAAAACTTGAATTTGAAAATTTGAACTTAAAAACTTACCTCCTCGGTTTTTTGGCCACCATCCACGACCATCCACGCTGTTGCCACTGCCATGATCGTCTCAACTTCCTCTCTCACTCTCCCGTTCACACAAACAACAGATGATGAGGGTTTGTGAAGGTTGAGGTGGGTTGTGGTGTTTCTGTGTGTGTTTAGGGTCAAAGGAATACAATGAAGATGAATGAAATATATCCCAACAATTGGGGTTTAGGCCAACTAGATGGGTGACACTTGACACTTGTCAAATTTCCTCGGCATACATAAATTGTACCATTTTTCTTCCGTGACCCGTAACTTTCCAGTCGAACGTCCGATTTTGGCGTGCCGTCTGTCTATAGACTCATAACATCCGGATCTACATAATAGTCCTCGGTCCTCGTGCATTTGACTTCCCAGGTCCAAAGTTAACTTTTGCCCATTCCTCGGGATAAAATCGTCATTTTTCATCAACCATTCGAAAATCCACGACTAATTTCTGATTAGTCACGATAATCCTTAATTAATCCTTAATTAATCCCGTGAACTCGGGGATTGTTACAGTTGACATCTTAAGATGAGACTCAACAGAATCGGAACACGTGGATAAGGACTTGGAAGAAATCAAGTTATCGATTAGGACTCAGAAAGAGTCGAGTTATCAGATTCCTATATTCGTCTAGGTCAGTAGGTTGGTATGGGTGGTGACCCCATGATGACGATATATGTTGGTTCATAAAATGAGATGAGTTGTGAGTGTTCATCCTTAGTTTGACAAACGTGAGCAGGACCTTGTACGATTATCAAAGTGGTTTTGGGAAGGGTCTTGTCACCAAGTCCCATCTTGATATCCTAATCCTATAAGGACTCCATACCCAATCTCCCGAAATCTCTAGAGGTCCATATATACTTAACCTAGCAACACCGTCTTTTTATACGTACAAATTTCCTCAGAAATGGTACCAATGAATTCAAATTTCAAAATGATAAACTTTCAAGTTGACCGAAACCATAGGAGAGTCGCCACACACCAACACATTGGTGGACAACCAGCGACTAGGATTTTTGTGCTCCACACGCTACACGAGCCTGTCACCCCTAACCTCTAGCCAGGTTGGCCCATGGGCATGCAGTCGGATCCCCACCCAAGTAGCTCAACCCAGTTCTAATTCTTCAAATTTCATCCAAATTGCACAATTTAAACATGGAAATTTCTCTATTTCATCCTTGAAATCCATATTTAATGTCAGATCTACAAGAACATACTTGAATTTCTCAGAATTTCAAAGGGAAGCTTCGGGTATCTAATTTCCTCTCCGTTCTGGGTATTTCCGAGGCCTTAAACCATCAAACATCGATAGTTCTAGTCCTGGAAGTGAGGAGAACCTAATTTTGTAATGTATTCCTTGAGTTTGAATCAAAATCAACATAATACAGTTAGAGGTGAAATGTTTCCCTTATTTTTCCTTTGTTTTCCCCATAACCAGCACCACCTACAGCCATACCTCGAACTCGCACCATCCCACTCGCGCTTCTGAGGTGAACAAACCCCTGGCCTAGTTTTTCTTCATTCAATTACCCTCAATTACCCCCAAGTGATCATGGCGGGGTTTCTCTCCCCTTCCCTAGAAAACCCATGAGGCCCCATTCCTTCCTTGATTTTCTTTCCTTCCTTGTCTTTAAAAAAAATATCTTAGACGATAAATGCCACCCCCCAGCCATCCTAAGGTGACATTTACCATCTAGTAACCTACCAAATGTCATGGTGACTCACCCAAAATAGTTTATGTAAAATTACTAAAATGCCCATGGTATGCCCAATTTACGAAAATACGCTTGAATGTTTAGACCCGTAATTTCTCCATACGATCTTTGTTTTCAGCGTGCCACATGTCTACAAACTCATGAGCTCGAGACTCACGCAATGGACCAATCAAAACTACTAAGAAGTTTCCTGAGTTTAAATTGAATTTTGGGCTTTAAATAAAGAAATAGGTAAATCTGTCCATTCCTAATTTATTTTCCAAAAATGCCTTAAGTTTTAGGGGTGAGTTGTTACACAACACAAATTCCAAGTTGATACAACCCTATTTAAACCATTCATAAAAGGTACTAACAACTTCCGAGTCAAACTCTAAGAAAAACTCCACTAGGGTTGCCCAAAACAGTGTTTAAATAACTTCAAACGAATCTTAAACTTATTTTAAACGATTTGAAAGACCCCAAAACTAAGCCAACAGGCTTCCGTGGGTTGAAAGATTGCTCCACGCGCCGCCATGCGTCACTGTGGATAGGGAAAACTGCCCACGTACCACCACCCACCACCATAAGCTGGCAGAAGGCCATAAATTGGCCTCACGTGCCATCACGTGTTGGGCTGAGGTCGAAAAGTGGACTCACACGTCGCTACGCGTCGATTGTAGGTCGTACATCTTGGCCATGCGCGTTCACGCGTTGAAATATTCTAGGCAGAATATTCTGTCATCTTGATAGAATATTCCATCAAGTCTAAAAAAAAATATTCTGACCAAATCAAAATATTCTGACCAGATCAAAATATTCCATTCAGCTTAACTTCATTATGGTTTGTATGAAGCCATTAGCAGTTAACGAAATATCCTAATGACATTAACATATTCCGCTAGCTGTTTGATGGTATTAGTCAAACTTAACGGTTGGTCTAGTCGCTAGAGTCTCGCTAGAGGCAACGAATGGACGGACACCGCTATCGTCTTCTTTTCAGTCGCATTCTAGAAAATTCACCGATTTTGATCAAAATCCACCATTAGACTCAAAATAATACTTAGTGTTCAGAAAACTACCTTTTGAAGTTTGAATAAAAGTTTAAACCTCAAATCTATTTGAATTTCCTATGTGGACTCTAACTTTGATCTCTGTCCAAACCTTGCCAATTCCCATATGCAAAGGGCTAGGGTTCGTTTATACTACCTGGATTGATTGGGTATTTTTCCAAAAGGCTCAGTGTTGCTGCCATTCTGTCTTTGTTTCTCGTGCCATGGTGCTCGACAATGGTACAAAAGGGCACGATCGAGTTCGTCTCCCCCATGCACACTGATTATTGTGATCATGAGGTCCGGATTATATTGATTTTGTGGTAGTGAGGGTGATGGATTAAGTCGCATTCTATATGTTATAGTGTCACGCCTCGGAACTTCAAGAAAAGCAAAAATGAAGATTTCACCCCTAGAAGTCAAAGAGTAAACTTTTTAACTAAAAGTCAAAGAGTAGACTTTTTAACTAAAAGTCAAAGTGTTGAATTTTTGGTCTAGAGACCTCCTAGGAGTATCATGAGGACTGTTATGAAGGTCACAAACCCCTGCGCATGTAGACCGGCGGTACGCTGAAAACAGAGTTCAGATAAGTATGTTATGGGTCAGGAATGAGTAAGGGCATAATGGTAATTATGGACTAAAGTTTAATTTCGTAATTTCACATTTAGACATGTGAATCACATAGGCAGGTCTAGAATAATCTTTAAAATTCTCTCGCTTTCCCTCACTGACATGTCACACTTATATATATGTGGAATGATTGGAAAATAGGGGGTTCGCTGGAACATGGCCGAAGCCATGCTCATCGTCCACCCGAGAGTCAAAAACCAGAAAGAAAAACGTGGATGGAAGAAAAGGAAATAAGAGAGGTAAGGAAAGAAGAAGAAGAGAAGAAGAAGAAGAAGAAGAAGAAGAAGAAGAAGAAGGAGACAAAGAGATGAAGAAACTCGGAAAAAGGGCATCTGGGCAGTTAAGATCGGACCTGTGAGGGTCATTATTGAGTTTTCTAGTTCTAGGGCAGGACATGCAAACTAGGCTTAGTAACAACTCCCTAATGGACCTACGATCATTTTAAGCTTAGAAGAATGAAGGCTGGGCATAGGACAGCCCCAGAAACAGACTTGGAATAATGGTCGAAAACTGGGAGCCTTGAACAGAAGGCCTCGAGGTAAGTTTTCTCCCTTTAATTATTATAGATCTTCTTCTAGGTGTGAGTAAAACATATTAGACGAAGAAAGGATGAAAAAGAGCAAGAAATAGAGAAATTAGAATCGAATCAGGTCGCCTAGCACACAGACCCACGGCCCGACCCGACCAAGCTTAAAGATGTTGCTGTAGGTGTGTGGCCCCCACACACAGGGAAGCATGGCGGCTCATGAGGGCGCGTCCGTGGGTTTCAAGGGAAGCGATAAACATGAAAAATATTCCTTACTAGATTCTGAAATTAATGGTACAAAGTTTGAGCTGATTGGGCATCATATGAATTTATAATCGAATTATAAAGATAATATGTTATTTTTATTTTGTTTACATACCACATGACTATAGTTAAAAAAATCATTATAAGAAGGGAGTTTGAATTTATGTAGTTAAAGATAAATTGACTACTAAAAGCTTGTCAAAACAAGTATAATCTTGAAGGGAATAAGGAATTGTTGCATGGTTAATACATAATTTCATTATTATATGAGAAGTGCTAAATATGGATATTGTGTACATATGCTTATCAATTGTAACGACCCGGACGTTCAAAAAAGGGAAATTTGGAAAATTTGAGGAAAAGGACGATTTTACCCCTAGGTAATGGGCGAACAGTTGACTTTTTGGTTGACCATTATTTTGCACGCAATTCGAAGACTGTTAGGAAGGTTTCGTGACGCTGAATCCGTAAACAGGCAGCACGCGTCAATCCGAGTTCAAATGACCAAGTTACGAGTCTAGAAGCGTGAAGGGCATTTTGGTAAATTGTCAAAGTGAGGGCAAAATGGTAATTTGACTGTTGCAGTTTGAAATCAGCCGTGATGGTTGTTTTGTGAATTGTTTAATCTGTTAAAGGTTGTTTAACAGAATCAAGTGACAATTGGATGGATTAGAGGCACAAGTGTCGCAGTGGGAAACTTAAATAAGTAAGAGTGGTGTGTGTGCTGTGAAGGGACAGAGCACGGGTTGAGTTTTCTATTGCTTGGTGCGGTTGGAAGTGAAAAACAGAGACAGTGGAGGCAAGTGCCCAGTATGTGAGATTGTGTGATGGTGGGAAACTTCAAAAAATGAAGTAGTGTGCTTGGAAATTGGAAAAATAAAATAAAAGAAACAGAGACTTTGAATATGGATTGATCGACTTTCCCAAGAGGGAATGGAGAGAAAATGAGACTGAAGAGAGGGAGGGCAGAGTCTGGAGATTGAGAGGGGAAGGATTGGGATGAAAATGGTGAGAGAAGAAATAAAAAAAAATCCGAAACGGATTGAAGAGAGAGTGAGAATTAAATTTCAAAATGTAGGCCAGCCCATGAAAAATTAAGGCTTCATTGAGTCCTCTGGGATCAATTCAAGTCGATCCCGTGCAAGAGGGAAGATAGTTGATGCTGTTTTTTAACTCTGAATGGACCTGGTGACCGAGAAGAAAATCGAGTTTGAGTCGTGAATTTGGAGGAGTTTAAGGGAGAAATTGAAATGAGAAAAAAGTTCATAGGAACCCTATGAAGCTTCTGAGTGGGTCAATTTCAAGAAAACAATCGAGGTTGGTCGAGTTTGAAGATTGAACAGTACCCTCATGTTCTTCGAAGTTCGACTTCGAATCGTCTGGATTCAAGTGAGTTCTTACGTAGTTAAGGTCACAGAACCCTAATTAGACACACGGCGATCCTTTTGGCTCACTGAATTGATGAAATGAAGTTGGAATTAATAGGATTCTATTCGGGTCATCTCGCGGGTAAACCGGACACGTTTCACAGTCAGACGGGTTGGGACGACGACTGTAGCATGCACTGTAGCTGGCGTGTGAGTTTCACGCGCAGCCACTCGCGGTGGCGCGTGAGGGCGCGTGAGCCCGCTTTTCAAGGTGATTTCAACACGATTTTTATCCTATACAATGTAACGAACATTTTAGCGTTTATTTCGAATTAGTCGGACACGGTTTCGATGTTGTTTCGAGGGTCCAACGGTTTATGTTACGTTTTTAATTAATATTTAATTCACGGAAAATTATGGGAAATTAGTATGATGTCATTGGAGTCCTTAGGGATGCTGAGGAATGTTTCCGGATAGGATTCGAAATTTCTGGAAAATATCGAAAATTACGGAAACGCGTGCAGCGCGAAAACGGGCGTTATGGACGGTGTGTGATTGGACTTTGCTTTCAAAAATTTAATGCATGCATAAATGTTTCTTTGATTTCTATGATTATTATTGTGACTTTTGGCGATTTTGATTTCGGTATTTATATGTATTTTAATATGCAATACGAAACTGCACGTATTTCGAGACTATGGTTTCTCTTATGCCTTGGTGATGTTTTGATGAACGATTTTACATGATTTGTGCGTATGATGTTTTGAGGATGTTTCGATTATGATTGTGAGTATGATTTACGATTATGACACGTATTTCGAGAATGACACGGATTTGCACTTTTTACGAGATTTTGAGTATGTTGTGGTTTGACCGTGATTTTGGTGATTTGATTATGGTTTTGATGTTTCGACTTTGGGATTTGAAATATAATGTGATTTTGAGGATTTAAAACGGATTTTGAAAAAAGTGATTTCGGGCTTGATGACCGGGGCATAAAATTTTGATGAACGAAATTTCGGTTTTCGGAAGTTGAAAATGAATTTCTGGTTTGGGTTCGGAATGACGGTTCTGGATGCTGGCTTACGAAATCATTATTGCGAATTCGAATTCGTGAATGGGTGATGGTTTGATAAGTGATTTGATATGATTATACATGTCACGTTTTTAATGATGATTTGACTATGTTCTGTGAAGTAAGATTTTGGGATTGCATGTGAAATTCGGACATAAGTCATGTTATGACGAAATGTGATTTCGGAATGGTTTTGGAAAATGGATCACGATAGATCCTGGATTGTTGTGATTTACAAATGGTTTTGGGTTTAAAGACCTGGTGCTATCGCTGGATAATGTTTTGAGTTTAATGACTCGGTTAATTGATGACGGGGGAGGGCCCTTGATGAGTTTAAAGACTCGGTTACTGTTTTGAGTTTAAAGACTCGGTATGATACCCCCAAGGCCTATTGATTATGTTCTGAGTTTAAAGACTCGTTGATATTCCGGGAAGGCCTGATTATGCGCATGGTTTTGAGTTTAGAGACTCGGGCGCACTTGAGATCCAGCAGATTGATTTGACTTGTGAATTATTGTTGATTTTCGATGCTTTCGGATAAGTTGAGCAATAGCCCGGTTTATGTGGTTTTGATGGATTTTGGATTATGTTGTGTACTTGGATTTGATTCATGGTTTTGGGCTGAGGCCCTGTGTTTATGCCTACGGGCTAAGACCCGAAGGTTAAGAAAAGGAAAATGATTTTGATTTTCATACACGGTTTTCTTATGTTGGAAATGAAATGGATTGCGAAACGATTTTCTAATGCATGCATTGGTTTTACGTGAAGGGTAGAAACGTCTTCTGTAACTATTTTATAAACTGAATTATTTTGTCCACTCACATCTTTTGTTTTTTTATTGACCCTCAAAGTCGTGGCGGGTTGATCGAGGCTGATCGAGAGGCGGAGGTATGAGTAAGCACGTGTGTGGCTATCCTTGGTTTGGCAAGTACTGAGGGTAATTGGGAAACTTCAGTTGACTTGCCAGACGGCAGCAGGACCGGGCACAGTTATCAATGTCCCTTCGGGGGTGGTTCTGTCAATTTGGTATCAGAGCCCTAGGTTGCTGATTATGTTGCCACACCATGCCTCCAAAATGTAAGCCTCGTGCGCGACTTGGTAGTGAGACGGGTAGACGAGGGTGTGTGAGACCTCGTGATAGATCTCGGATGAGATTGACCCTGGATTGAGGGTCTGATGTCATGTAGGATACACTGGGAACTACTGTTTGTTAGACGTAGAATTGTGTGGGTCGCAAGGACGAATGATCCTAGTGGCTAGAAAGGTGGCATAATCGCGCAAGTTGCACTCGTGATGGGATTATTCACGGTAGATTACGTATGCGGAATGTGTGAAAAGAGTCTAAAATGTATTGGGTTACTTCTTAGGCCTTATCGGTCGTATAAGATACGGATGACCATTGGTATTTGCTTGGGGACTGGGTATGTCAGTGATGACATGATTGTTGGGTATGAGATTGGACTCAAGAGGAATCGAGATATGGGTACAGGACTCAAAATGAGTCCGGATATGGGTTAGAAACGTGAGATGAGTCATGGTAAGGTGTCAAGGCTCGAGAGGAACCAGAAGGGCGGATTGAGGAACGTTTAGCACTTAGGATGCCAAGGACTGGTATATGGTCAGGTATTGAGGAGTTAGGAAATTATGGCTTGGTTTTGTTTTGGACTTGTGGGACGTGTCGGTGTCCTTAGTGACTGGGGTTCGGGCGGGGACCCGAAGTATACAAGGAGTTGTACTTAGGAGATAGTCCAGTTCAGTGGGACGCAAGTCGGGCCACTGGGAGGTAAGTATAGTTGTGAGTGTGAGTTGTCTTGTCACGTCATAAAGATGGCGATGTAGACTGATGGATACAAGTGAGATGGCACTGTTGGGGTGTGATAGAGTGAGGATTGACTCCTATATCGACTGTTGAGATAACAGGCGAGGGAAGAGTTGGTGGGGCCCGTGATAGACCTTAGGGGCATGGTCAGTTGGGACCACATGCCAGAGAATTTGCAATTCCTTCGTAGGGAGCCTGAGTAGCCCAGGAGTCATGATCTGGATACCAATTACTCGTGATCACGATGTAAGATTAACTAGGACGTATGTATCGGGTAGGTCCCGGGCTATCCACTATTCCATGCCCTGAGATTGGCTGTTGGTCGGGTATGGTGTTATTTGTGATTGGTTATGGTATGGAAGTTGTTGAACTGACTCGAGTTACCGATGTGATAGCCTTGGTGATTATATAAGGGGAAAAAAAAATTTGGTGAGAGATAAGGGGGGTAGACCTATCGATGTGAGGTTACCCAGGATGACTGGTGTCGTTCGCCTAGTGGCTGACTTAGACTTGGATGAATTGGATGTCATCCTTGGAATGGATTGGTTGATGACCTATGAGATCTCTATCGAGTATGTTGATTAGAGAGTGTTATGTGGAATCTAGGATTCCAGAGGTTATGTTTCAGGGAGACTCGAGGGTGTTACCCTCTAGGATGATTTGAATCCTCACAACCAATGGATGGTTGGTATGAGCTATTCTGGTTTGTTGGTCACATGGGTGGTGTATGTGCTTCGTGTATGAGATGCCTAGTGAGGCCTAGGGATGCCTAGGTTTCCCAACATATTTCTGAGGTTCTGCCAGGATGAGGTTTTGCTAGGATAAGGAATTGAGTTACAATGATTTGAGATTACATGTTGGTTATGGGCGATTTAATAAGGTAACGGTATGGAATAAGGATTCCGTATCAAGAGTTAAGGAATTGTGGTTTCGTGGGAAGATTATGAGTAGTGACCTTTTTAAGGAGGCCAACGTGGTGGTGATTGTCGATTTTGAGTAAAAGAGAGAAAAAGATGATATTCAGATTTGAGATGGCTAAGGTTAGTGGATGGTGATACCCTTGGATAGCCAAATGGACTAGTTATATTTGGGAGATGAGGAGTCGGGTAGTCTGATCACATTAAGATGATGTGTGGTACTAGGATTGATGATTGGTTGGTTGGTGTACTTACATGTACCGATGGGCGTGTAATATATTGAACAGATGTATTGAATGCCCTCAGAGAGAGATAATTGAATAAGTTTTAGGTCTA
This sequence comes from Prinsepia uniflora, assembly GCA_032719365.1. Taxonomy (NCBI): domain Eukaryota; kingdom Viridiplantae; phylum Streptophyta; class Magnoliopsida; order Rosales; family Rosaceae; genus Prinsepia; species Prinsepia uniflora. Next base: position 49,737,179 of record CM064862.1, read on the forward strand.
ATAGACCAGCGTAGGTTTGGGAAACGTGAGTTGGTTTGAGATTTGCTGGTAACCATAGGGGATTGTAAGGGGGGTTCTCTCCCATGTTTGTCCAGTTATGGTGATTGACCCGTAAGGTGATCAGAGTTATTGGAACTGAGAACTGAGTGGTGATCGGTTGGTATCCTCCTATGGGCAGATGAGTGTGATCAGGGCAAAATTTTTGGTTAAATAACTGCTAGGTCTGGTCGAACGAATAATAACTGAGATTGAATGGTTACAAATGGAGAAACGGTGACTTATGTTCTACCACTCACTATGAGATTTTCGATTCGGTTAGTCGGGTGTTGATGCTAGTTAAACCCTCAGAAGTTGACCTTTCTTGTATGAGTTGAAATCGACCCACGGGGTTGAGTATGCAGAGGTCGTATACCTTTGGGAAAGACTATACGAGTACTGTATCAACCATCATGATTAGTATGGATGGATAAAAAGGAAAGACATAATGTGTGATAAGGTGATGGTCGGGATAGTGAGATTACGATCACTTTGGCAGATCATGTATTAATTGTGGAGAGGATTGTCTATTTGATAACCTAAGGATAAGTGAACTCCTGTTAGTCGTGAAACTCCATAGGATTGGAGTAGTACATGATTTCTGATAACCTGGACGGTTGGCGTGTAACAACCCGTCCCGAATATCGAGATTAAATATTAATTAAGTATGGTTTAGAATGACTAATCGGGGATTAGTTGAGTGAAATCGAACGAATTGTGCAAAATGAAGGTTTTGTCCCTAGGCGTGGGCAAAATGTTGACTTTTAGTTCGGGCGGTCAAATGGACTATGACCGATGACTATGACGTAGTTCAGGACGTTACGAGTTCATAGACAGGTGGCACATTCGATTTCGACATTCGAGGAAGAAGTTATGACGTTCGGAAGTCGAGGGGTATTTTGGTAATTTGGTTAAAGAGGGGCCAAATGTTGACTTTTGACCCAGGAGGTCCAATGGACGAGGGCCAATGACCGTTACGTAGGTCGAGTCGATACGAACCCATTGACAGGCGGAATGCCAAAATCGGAGATTCGACGACGAAGTTGTGGTCACGGGAACGAAATCGATTAACTGAACGAACCGAGATTTCGATTAAAATAATATCAAAAGGTGAATAGTGACCGATGATTGAGCACACCTGAATGAGTGACAAGTGTCACCCATCCCTTGATTTAAGGTCCTTAAAATCAGCTCCATGTTTTGGGGGAAACGTCATCATCTTGTTTTATTATTCTTTAATCATCTTTAATCATTCTTAATCAGCACCATTTCTTCTTCTTTATGTTTTCTTAACCCGTGAACAAGCAAAAACAGAGAGGTGAGAGTTTGAATTATGTCCATCATTTACCTTCCACTACTGAGCTTGAGAGTGAGAAATTGAGAGTTTGAAGAGACGGAATTAGCTGAGGGGAAACACGGGGACTGAGAGATTGGTGAAATAGAGAATCAAATTTTAGAAATTTTTTTTTTTGGGGGGGGGGGGGGGGGGGGGGAGGGGGGGGAAATTCGAATGTTGTGAGATGAGCTCTAAGGATCAAAATTGAGCTCACTTTGAGCTTTCTGGGATTTCCACGATCAGAATAACTCAAGAACGAAGGAAATTGGCGACCAATTGGCTCTGAACGGACCTGGTAACAGTAAGCAAAATTCGAAGTTGAGTCGTGATCTTGGAGTGATCAAACGATAAAATTGAAGTGGGCAATGAGTTTCTCTTGGTCCAATGAAGCTTCTGGGTGGATCAATTGAAGGAAATCGGTTGAGATTGATGAACTTCGAAGAGGGAACAGTGCCCAGATGTTCTTCGAAACTTCATCTTTGATTTGAAGGATTGAGGTAAGTAATCAGGTAATTGAGTTTACTGAACTCTAATTAGACTTAAACCGAAACTATTTGAATGTTCAATTGAAATAATTGAGGTTGAATAGATAGGAAACCAGTCGGGTCGTCACGCGGGTTGCAGGACCTGTTTTGCAGAGAAAACGGGTGAGGACGACGACACTGTAGCAAGCACGTTGGTTTCACGCGCAACCACTCACGGCGGTGCGTGACGGCGCATGGGCACGAATATTGAGGTGAGGTCAACATGACTTTTGTCCTATCTAATGTAACGAACATTTTAGGATTGGTTTCGTGTCGATCGGACACCGTTTCGATATTGTTCGGGACATCCGAAGGTTTTGAATCGAGTTTAAAAATAGTTAAAAATTCGGGAAAAATTACGGGACTTTAATATGAGGTATATTGAGATCTTAGTGACCCTTGTTAATGATTTTGGACAGGAATTGGAATTTCCAGAAATTACAGAAAAACGTGCAGCTCGGCGGCGGGCCGTTTGAACGGTGTGTGTGAGTGGACTTTTTTTTTTTCTAACCGTGATGCATGCATATATGATTTGATATGATTTGACATGATTGATGTTTCAATCCGGTGATTTCTCGATTGAAAATGATGTTTTGACTCGGGTTATGAGTCAAGAATTGAATTTGATGTTTTCCGGACATACTTTATGGATTTACGTCGAAAATGGCAATTCTGTTTACGATTGCACCGATTTGCGTGAAAATGATATTTTGGGCTTGAAACCCAATGGAATTGTGATTTTGATTGAATTTGTATTTCCATGTGATTACATGATGATATTGATGATTTTCGGATTTATAAAATAAATCGGGACTTTTGTTTTCAGGATTTGAGGAAACTATATTTTGGGGCTGAGACCCTGTGTTAATAAATGATTTGGTTTTCAATGCAACTGTTTTTCACTGGTTTTCATAATGGTGATGTGTTGCGGATATTTATGGCTTTCAGATGGAAATATGTTTTTCCCCGGAGTGCACTCTGGAGATAACGCTCGCCTTCGGGAGGGAAGTGTTTACCCCGAAGAGGTCACGTAGCACGGTCTGTTGTCGTGCAGCCGAGGGAGGCTCGACTCAGACTAGAGATGTGCTGGATTATATGTAGATCGGTAAGTGATGTGTTCACGATGATCTGGATTGTCGGCTGGTGAGGTTTTCTTAGCGACAGATGCTCGGATTTTGAGCGGTCCTTGAGCCTATATGATTTGCACGCGTAGCAGGGATAAACGTGACTATATGCAATTGGATATGGAAATAAGTCCCGTGGTTTTGTGGAAAATGATTTTGAGGAAACCGTGATTTTGTGGAAAATTATTTTGAGGAAACCGTGGTTTTGTGGTTAAAATGATTTTAAGGAAAACGTGGTTTTATGGAAAGTTGAAATGATTTTGATGAACATGAGTTTCAGGGAAAATGCGGACATGGAATTTAGAAAAATGTTTTGATTTTATCAATCTACTGATCATACTTGATTGATTTCATACCAATACTCATGTTTACTGATATGCATGCATGTTTGCGAAAACTGGAGGGTAAAATGTGTTTTAGTAAATGTATTTATAAAGGTTCATTTTTGTCCACTCACACCTTTTCTGTTTTAATGACCCTTCAGGTCGTGGCGCGTTGATTGAGGCTATTCGAGAGGTGGAGGTATGAGTGGGCATAGGTGCGATTATCCCTTGTTTGGCAACTGCTGAGGGTAATTTCGGATCCTCAGTTGACTTGTCAGACGGGAGCAGGGCCGGGCACGGTTATCTATGTCCTTCAGGGACGGTCCAACTGCAGGACCATAACCGGTGTATGGTGGAGTCGAGGTTAAGTGAGGGGTGTGATTTGCGATATGAAACGAATGATTGTGCTGAGTGCTTATTGGTAATAGGAAGGGATTAGGAGGAAAAGTTTAAATCCTTTTACATAGTGACCTTGGGAAAGGCATATGGTGTGATTGACCTGGTGAGGGGAATGAATTCCCGAGTTATTGGACCTTATGAGTTTATTGGCCTGGTGGCCTGATGCCATTTGTGCGGATTTAGCCATTGAATCATGTCACGAGTGGATGACATGTAAACGAGAAAATCTGACTGATTCGGGTGTATCTTGGGTCGTGTGGACTCGAACGTGAGCTAGGCTATGTATTCCAAGCCTGTACATGGCATGACTGCTCATGGGGCAGGGTTTTATACAGAGGTTGAGACTGGTTGTATGATTTCTATAAGTTGGGTATGACTTATACTAGGTTGAGAGGGATTATGTTTCGGGATTAGCGTAGGCATGTTTCCTCGGAAAATTTTATGGCTCCCAATAATTGGAATTTCGAGGACGAAATTCTTTAAGGTGGGGGGGGGGGGGGGGGTAGATTGTAACGACCCGGACGTTCAAAAAAGGGAAATTTGGAAAATTTGAGGAAAAGGACGATTTTACCCCTAGGTAATGGGCGAACGGTTGACTTTTTGGTTGACCACTATTTTGCACGCAATTAGAAGACCGTTAGGATGGTTTCGAGATGCTGAATCCGTAGACAGACGACACGAGTCAATCGGAGTTCGGATGACCAAGTTACGAGTCTAGAAGAGTGAAGGGCATTTTGGTAAATTGTCAAAGTGAGGGCAAAATGGTAATTTGACTGTTGAAGTTTGAAATCAGCCGTGATGGTTTTTTTTTGAATTGTTTAATCTGTTAAGAGGTTGTTTAACAGAATCAAGTGACAATTGGATGGACTAGAGGCACAAGTGTCGCAGTGGGAAACTTAAATAAGTAAGAGTGGTGTGTGTGTTGTGAAGGGACAGAGCACGGGTTGAGTTTTCTATTTCTTGGTGCGGTTGGAAGTGAAAAACAGAGACAGTGGAGGCAAGTGCCCAGTATGTGAGATTGTGTGATGGTGGGAAACTTCAAAAAATGAAGTAGTGTGCTTGGAAATGGAGGGGGAAACAGAACACATAGAACAGGCGTGTAGTGGGATGGGAATACTGTGCTGGTGCTTCTGAAAATTGGAAAAATAAAATAAAACAAACAGAGACTTTGAATATGGATTGATTGACCTTCCCAAGAGGGAATGGAGAGAAAATGAGACTGAAGAGAGGGAGTGCAGAGTCTTGAAATTGAGAGGGGAAGGATTGGGATGAAAATCGTGAGACTTGAGATTAAGGATTCATTGAGTCCTCTGGATCAATTCAAGTCGATCCCGTGCAAGAGGGAAGAGAGTTGATGCTGTTTTTGACTCTGAATGGACCTAGTGACCGAGAAGAAAATCGAGTTTGAGTCATGAATTTTGACGAGTTTAAGGGAGAAATTGACATGAGAAACAAGTTCATACGAACCCTATGAAGCTTCTGAGTGGGTCAATTTCAAGAAAACAATCGAGGTTGGTCGAGTTTGAAGATTGAACAGTACCCACCTGTTATTCGAAGTTCGACTTCGAATCGTCTGGATTCAGGTGAGTTCTTACGTAGTTGAGGTCACAGAGCCTTAATTAGGCACACGGCGATCCTTTTGGCTCACTGAATTGATGAAATTAAGTTGGAATTGACAGGATTCTATTCGGGTCCTCTCGCGGGCAAACCGAACCCGTTTCACAGTCAGACGGGTTGGGACCACGACTGTAGCTTGCACTGTAGCTGGCGCGTGAGTTTCACGCGCAGCCACTCACAGTAGCGTGTGAGGGCGCGTGGGCCCGCTTTTCAAGGTGAGTTCAATATGACTTTTGTCCTATACAATGTAACGAACATTTTAGCGTTGATTTCGAATTATTCGGACACCGTTTTGGTGTTGTTTCGAGGGTCCGACGGTTTATCTTATGTTTTTAATTAATATTTAATTCCTAGAAAATTATGGGAAATTATTATGATGTTATTGGAGTCCTTAGTGACGCTGAGGAATGTTTCTGGAAAGGATTCGAAATTTTTGAAAAATGTCGGAAATTATGGAAACACGTGCAGCGCGAAAACGGGCGTTATGGACGGTGTGTGAGTGGACTTTGCTTTCAAAAATTTAATGCGTGCATAAATGTTTCTTTGATTTCTATGATTATGATTGTGACTTGTGGTGATTTCGATTTCCGTATTTATATGTATTTTAATATGCAATACGAAACTGCACGTATTTCGAGACTATGGATTCTCTTATGCCTTGGTGATGTTTTGATGAATAATTTTACATGATTTGTGCGTATAACGTTTTGAGGATGTTTCGATTATGATTGTGAGTATAATCTACGGTTTTGACACGTATTTCAAGAATGATACGGATTTGCACGTTTTACGAGATTTCGAGTATGTTGTGGTTTGACCGTGATTTTGGTGATTTGATTATGGTTTTGATGTTTCGACTTTGGGATTTGAAATATAATGTGATTTCGAGGATTTAAAACGGATTTTGAAAAAGGTGATTTCGGGCTTGATGCACAGGGCATAAAAATAATTTTGATGAACGAGATTTCGGTTTTCGGAAGTTGAAATTGGATTTCTGGTTTGGGTTCAGAATGACGGTTCCAGATGCCGGCTTATGGAATCATTGTTGCGAATTCGAATTCAGGAATGGGTGATGGTTTGATAAGTGATTTGATATGATTATACATGTCACGTTTTTAATGATGATTTGACTATGTTCTGTGAAGTAAGATTTTGGGATTGCATGTGAAATTCGGACATAAGTCCTGTTATGACGAAATGTGATTTCAGAATGGTTTTGGAAAACGGATCACGATGGATCCTGGATTATTATGATTTACAAATGGTTTTGGGTTTAAAGACCCGGTGTTATCGCTGGATAATGTTTTGAGTTTAAAGACTCGGTTAATTGACGGGGGAGGGCCCTTGATGAGTTTAAAAACTCGGTTACTGTTTTGAGTTTGAAGACTCAGTATGATACCCCCGAGGCCTAAAGATCATGTTCTGAGTTTAAAGACTCGTTGATATCCCGGGAAGGCCTGATTATGCGCATGGTTTTGAATTTAAAGACTCGGGCGCACTTGAGATCCAACAGATTGATTTGACTTGTGAATTATTGTTGATTTCCACTGCTTTCGGATGTGTTGGGCAATGGCCCGGTTTATGTGGGTTTGATGGATTTTGGATTATGTTGTGTACTTGGATTTGATTCATGGTTTTGGGTTGAGGCCTTGTGTTTATGTCTACGGGCTAAGACCCGAAGGTTAAGAAAAGGAAAATGATTTTGATTTTCATACTCGGTTTTCTTATGTTGGAAATGAAATGGATTGCGAAATGATTTTCGAACGCATGCATTGGTTTTACGTGGAGGGTAGAAACGTCTTCTGTAACTGAATTATTTTGTCCACTCACACCTTTTGTGTTTTTATTGACCCTCCAAGTCGTGGCGCGTTGATCGAGGCTAATCGAGAGGCGGAGGTATGAGTAAGCAGTGTATGGCTATCCCTGGTTTGGCAAGTACTGAGGGTAATTCGAGAACTTCAGTCGACTTGTCAGACGGGAGCAGGACCGGGCACAGTTATCAATGTCCCTTCGGGGGCGGTCCTGTCATCAATAGTTGCTCGTGTGAGGTTACTTCGTGTTGATAATGTTTAGGTTGATGGTGAGTGTGACGAGAGTTGAATAGGGGTTTATGTTTGATCGAATGTGTTATGGTTAGTATAATGATAAAGTTGATGATAATGGTAACAAGGGTAAAATTATATGTGAGTAATTTGTTATGCACTCTATGGTTACACATGGAAAAGTACTTATGTATATAAAGACCTATAAAAGTTAATAGTATGTATAAGTTAGAAATTTATATTGGAGATTATATTATTGTATTACCATATTTGATGTTTTGCAAGAGATTTTGGGAATATAAGGAATTGCGAACAAGGAACGTATGTCATTGTGTGTGCCTATGAAATGTAAGTATCATGTTGAATTTCCTTATTAATTATTATATCTTAATGAATCCCTAATTATGCTTAAGTAGTGGGAACTTAGTGATTAGTATGTAACTGGAATTTAGTATAATATACTAAAAATCCCTATTAGAATATTGGGCTAAATTGGTAAGGTTTATTATATGGAACCAGGAATAAATAGTTTAAGTAAATTTTAATAATTCCGGTAACAAAATAATTAGTAACCAATGCCACCTATCGGAAAATGGGTTGGATGATTGTGGTATTTCCGTCAGGTGGATTCATTTCAGAATTCTATGATAAGTAATGTTGAATTATGTTAAAGTTAGAAGATCCCTTGTTTGACGCAGAGTGTAGGGCGAGAGTAGGGCGAGAGTAGGATCGATCCGAATCACGGGAAGGTGAGGACTCGACCTGTCAATTTGGTATTAGAGCATATGATTTCGATTTTTTTTTTTAAATCGAGTATTGTGTTGTTAATCTTTTCTTACATGATTTATAAAACTATGGGAGAATTATATGTCGCTAAAGTTGATTAATTCTTATATATGTTTTGGTGGTTGCATTAGACTTTGCTTTGGAAGTTGGTTGTTCTGATGAATGTGTTGTTATGATAAACCTTCTGTAGTCGTAACTTAAATCCGGAGTCTAATAGTGACTAAGATTTTTAGACGATCCTTGATAACTTTTTGAAGATTTAGACTATTCTATCTCATGTATTATTAAAGGGTTAATTTGATTTGGTAAAGGTCAAGGATTAGGCTTTGATATTATAGAAATGGTTTCCTACACACTTTACAAGATTGTCAAGTGGTTTGAGAACTTGATATATGTTGATTTACTTGATGGATTTTAGTCAAGAAATTAAAGATTGTTTGATAATAGGATAGACTTGAATTTGACTTGGAATTGATAATTTTTTTTTTTATAAATAATGCGGAAAATATGTTTTGTCGATTGAAAATTTAGTTACCCTGGTGTAATTTTAAGAAGTAATGAAGTAACCCGAGGACTATACCTCGGAGTAAGTTGAAGAGATTTAGAAAACTAGTATGTGTTTTCTGACATTTGCGATTTACTTGTGATCTGATGAATGGTACATAAATACTGATACTCTTATGAATATGGTTAATAAATGTTAAGAATTTCTAGATGTGGGAATAGATTAAAAATATGTCATTGGCACGAGAATACACCGATAATGAAACATGATGAGTAAATACATGATGAATTATGAGCAATGGTCGAGTAGTTGATGATAACAATAAAATAATGATGTCATGAGGAATGGAATGTGGTATTCATAATTGTTTATGACATTTGTGACCAACTAATGATATCGATGACATGAAATAACATGATTTGGCATAATTATGATTTTCATAAGATAACTGAATGGTTGCTATGGAAGGTGTATTACTGGCACGTTTTATGAAGTGAACGTCTATGATAGTCTGGGCTTAGGCCCGAGATATAAATAATGGTTTGAATTGTGGTCGACATGAATATGTGATTCCTCGATATTTGAGATGATGTGAAATGTGCCTCGAGATACTAATTGGTGGGACGGTCTCGAAGGTCGAGAGAATGCTCTTTAGCCTCCGAGACCTATGAACAGTCTCAGACGCCGAGTTAGAAGCTCCAGAACCTGGGACTTGCATTGTGACGGTTCAAACGTCGAGCCAGTGGGGCTCTAGATCCTAAGTCAATATCCACTCAGACGTCAAGCCAGGGGATCTCCAGATCCCGAGTCAGAACCCACTCAGACGTCAAGTCAGGGACTCCAGATCCTGAGTGAGTATGTGTGACGACCTACCAATAGTTCCTTTGTTATGCGATACTTGTGGTGTGATGACCGATAATTATTGGTGTGCCATGATGATTGATGAGGATGTATTGAATTGTTAGAATAATGTGATTAAATGCTGCTTTCAGATGTGATTCATATAATAATTATGGTAAACGACCTATGCAAAGTACTGGTATGCGAAACAATGGGCACATAAGATAGTAATTGGCTAAGCCTGGGCCCTGAAGTCGAGCCTAGGGCTCTGGTTCCCAATTTCTGAGTAAGTATATGGCATGCCTATCAGTAAAGTGCACTTGTGATGATTATTGAGGTGTCTGTGTATTATATACGTGTGATGATTGATGAGGTGTTTATGTGTTGTGCACATGTGATGAATGTTGTAATATTTATGTATTGTTGTTATGCTAGCTGTGAATTTGTGACGTGCCTGCCTATATGGTAGTGGCTTGTTGCGTGAGGTTATCCAGCATCGAAAATTGGTGATTATGATTTGGGTGACTCTATGTGATATTGGTTATGGCTTGGTCATGTGGCATGACTGTAAACGGTTTGAGTTAACTATTATGGTTACTGTTGTTTGAATTCTGTGCTAATTATTGTAGTGATTGATGTGTTGGTTGTTGTAACATCTGATGTATGTTGCATATTGCGATGTGAGATTATACGGTAATAGACTATGGTGGATTGTATTTCTAGCTAGTGTTCTTGGACCAAACTCAAAGTACTGATTACGGGTTTGGTCAAGACATAATACTAGGATATAAAAGGTATGCATATAACATTTAGACATCAGATTGAGGTACAATAACAGAATACGAAATTTGAGAAAAATACTCTGAGGTATGCTACAAGAATAATGAAAAGATTATGAAGAATGTCATGATGACTTGAAGTTGGAAAAGATAAAATTGGAACATTTGAAGTGATTGAAATTCTAACTATTGTATGAAAATCAAATTTAGCAGTTAGTTCGTATTTGTGAACAAGTGTCTCTCAATGTTTGAGATATGTGAAATGTGGTGATAGAGTTTGTGTGTGAATTTTCCCAAACTTATGCATAAGTACCCGAATAGTTTTTGTAACAACCCGTCCCGAATTTCGGGATTAATTAAAGATAAGCATGATTAATTAAGGATTATGGGTAACTTGAGAAAATTCCTCGCGCATCTGACCATCTGAAGAATCACGGATGGACGGAGTAGAATGACGATTTTTCCCTTGAGAATGGGTAAAAGGTTGACTTTTGTTCCAAGGAGTTAAACACACGAGGACCGAGGACCGTTACGTAGATCGGAACGTTACGAGCCCGTAGAAAGGCGACACGTCAAAATCGGAAGTTTGACGGGGAAGTTACGGGTCTAGAACGGAAATCAAAACTATTGAAGCAATGGACTGTTTTGATTGGATACATATCTGGTGTGGACCATTAGATGAGTGACAAATGCCACCCATCTGATTGGCCCAAACCCCAATATTCTGGGCTTATCTTCATCTTCATTATTCATTCATCTTCTCTGTTTTTCATTCCCTTAACTCGTGAAACCCATACACCGTACTACCTAATCCCACACAAACACCATTTAATCCTCATCATATGTACTTGGTTTGTGAATGAAAGTGCGAGAATGAGGGGAGACGATCTTGATGGTGCTATCGGGATGGACGACGGTGTACGGTGGCTCGCAACCCGACACGGTGAGGTTTATGTTAAAAATTGGAAAATTGGTTTTTAGCGTTTCTTGAAGGATTCTAACCATTCAATGGTGCTTTTGGTGGTTGTACGAGTCGTGTAGAATTAGATTCGATGGCAACGGTGGCCGAAATTGAGAGAAATCGAAGGAAGAAATCTGGGCCATTGTTCATCGATTCAAATGGTAAGTTTTAGTTTGAAAATCATAGTTTTTATCATGTAGATCGATTAGGGACGGTTAGACTAGTCTGTAGGAACAAATTGGGAGGAAAATAGTTGAGAATCGAAGGAGTTAAGGTCGGGTCGGGTTGCGGGTTTTTAGCGTTTCTTGAAGGATTCTAACCATTCAATGGTGCTTTTGGTGGATGTACGAGTCGTGTAGAATTAGATTCAAGGGCAACGGTGGCCGAAATTGAGAGAAATCGAAGGAAGAAATCTGGGCCATTGTTCATCGATTCAAATGGTAAGTTTTAGTTTGAAAATCTTAGTTTTTATCACGTAGATCGATTAGGGACGGTTAGACTAGTCTGTAGGAACAAATTGGGAGGAAAATAGTTGAGAATCGAAGGAGTTAAGGTCGGGTCGGGTTGCGGGTCTGTGCGACAAGAATTATAGGACTTGGATAAAGGTTGAAGATGAAGTGACGTAAGTGGTGATGTCATCTGATGACATCATCATGTCAGGTACGACATGTCAGACTGACAGGTGTCAAACGAGGACCAGTCACAGAGTGACATGTGTCACATGTTCGTGCACAAGCAGTACTAACATGTCAGTGACATGGCCCAATCACGGGAAGCCACGTGTCACCGACATGCTAGTGACGTGGACCAGTACGCATGTGCCACTGTTAGTTCTGATAGCTGTCATAACCTATCAGTGCTAACGTCAGCATTAATCGTTGACGTCGGCATTGACTTTGCTGACGTTAGCAGTTGACTTTGACCAGCTTTGACTTTTGTGTTGACCACACTCGTGGGGGCTCATGGGCACGAATCTTGAGGTGGGAACATTTTCATTTTATGGAATTTTTGGGCATATGCCCTTTCAAAGGTTTTGAATGATTTTTAAATAATTTTATAAAATGTTTTCCATATACAATCCTTATATGTGGATATGTGGAAGGTCACTTCCAGCTGTCTGGGACACTAGGGTAGTCACGGCGCATTGCCTGCGAAGGGTCATTGGACGAAGCGACCAGACTGTATAGTGACTCAGGAGCAGAATTACTAGACGTCTGGGACGTCAAACATTTGAGATGTCATAGATAGGCTCGGAGAGACTCCGAGCAGCACGCGTAGCTTTAGACCATGACATGACGTCTGGGAAGTCAAGCGTCTGGGACACCATGCATCTAGGATGCCGAGGATTGGTATAAAATATATTTTATTGGATTTATATCTTTACTGATTTACTGGATTTCTGAATTTGGATTTCTGTGTTAAATAATGAATTTGGGTAGTGGCCTACATGATTTCGATTTACGGTTTTGGACTAAGTTCCCACATATGGTTGATTTTACGGTTTTGGTCTAATGCCCTAATAACAATTTGAGGAAGGAAATGGCTTTGGTTATTTAACTGTTTTACTATATTTGATTCGAATAAGTTAAATGGTTGTCGTATGCATTCATGGTTTTCAATGAAGGGTATAAATATCTTTGATGAAATGTGTTTTATTAAATTATTTATTTTTGTCCACTCATAACTTATATAGTTTTTAATACCTTTCAGGATGATTGTGGATGCGGGCTGTAGCAGAGACCGAGACATCACACTTCTCTACTAATACGGGCGCACTGTGGAAGCCCCGAATGGGCTTAAGTTTGGCTTATCCCTTGTGTGGTCTTTCGTGTCACACGTGGGTTAGATGGGAGCATGCCACATCCCGAGTTAATCCAGGGGGGATTGGGATGGGTCGTGTCAAGGTGGTATCAGAGCGAGGTAGTCGGTTGGAACCAGAGTGGTGTGTACGCATGTGTGGAGGATGTGATGTCTCTACGTGGAATCAGCCCGTTATCAACTTGAAAGTTAGGGTAAAAAGTATGATAGTTAGTGGAAATGAATCGGGGCGTAGCTAAGGAGTTGACCTACGCCATGAGTTGATCGGTGCCATGTATTAGAATGTGACCCTCAGTGGGGTTGTATATTACAAGATTGCAGGGTTGGTTATGATAACCTTTTTAAGTAATGTCAGATGATTGGTTTGAGAATAGGGGTTGATATTAAGATATTGTAGGGTTGGATGTAACCGTGTTTTAGAGTTGTTGTAACGACCCGTCCCAAATTCCAGGATTAGATTAGTGACTAATCACGATTAGTGAGGCTAATTCGTGATTAGTTGGGCAAAATCGGACGAACGATGCGAAATGACCGTTTTGCCCCTGATCGTGGCAAAACGTTGACTTTTCGATCGGGCGGTCAAATGGACTTTGATCGATGACCGTGACGTAGTTCGTGACGTCACGAGTTCATAGACAGGTGGCACGTTCAAATCCAACGTTCGAGGAGGAAGTTATGATGTGCGGAAGTTTAGGGGCATTTTGGTAATTTTGGTTAAAATGGCAAATAGTTGACTTTTTGACCGGGAGGTCCGATGACCGAGGGCCGAAGACCGTTACGTAGATAAGGACGATACGAATCCATAGGCAGGCGGCACACTGAAATCGAACTTCGAACGGGAGAGTTATAGGTCACGGAAGTTCGATTTCACTATGCACGAACTTCGAGACGGGGACGTTTTGGGCGAAATCTAATTGGGTGGATATTTTGGTGGGCCCCATGGATGAGTGACAAGTGTCACTCATCCCATTGGCTTAGACCCCCAAAATGTGGATCTATATAATTAATTAATATTATTTAATTACTTTTATAAACCAAACCCACCCACCATTCAATCTTAACCATCCATTTCAATTCTATCTTTAAATCCTCACCCTCCATCTCTCATTCCCTCATCTAATCACATCATCTCCTTCTCTCTTCTCTTCCACGGCACCATCACCATTTTCATTTCATTTTCTTCTTTTCCTTCACAAAAACCCGAAAACCCCCATTAATCCATATTCTCCATTTTCTTCAAAACACACAACACACATCCCCTCACCACCTGTGACTGAGACCAGAGTGATAGTGTGAGTGAGACGAGGAAGGACTGGACGGAGACGGCCAGAGCCACGGCGGCTCACGGCGGGAGGAAACCCGAAAAGGTAGGTTTGGGGTTTGAAATTCAAAACTTGGGTTTTATGGGTCTTGGATCGAAACTAATGATTTGGTTGGGTTTTTGGGGACTCGAGGAGGCTAATAGGATCAAAAGGAACGGCTGAGGACGGCGGTACAGCCCAGACGGACGGCCGAAAGCTGGGCGACTGTTCTCGGCATCACAGGTAATTACCTCAACTCGTTTTCTAGTTTTTAAACCCATAGAACTCTAAGTTAGGTTGAGACGAGTAGAATGGGACAAACGGGAGGAGAAATGGTGGCCGGAGCAGGGAGAACCGGCCTGGTCAAGCCGCGGGTCACGACGACCCGGATACTGGTATTCGGGTCGACCCGCTGGAGGACAGAGATGACAGGTGACGTCATCCTGCTGACGTCAACATGTCAGGGATGACGTCAGCATTGTCAGATCTGACAATGTCAGCTGACATGTCAGAAAATGGGCCAATAGAAGTGCGACACGTGTCACATGTCAGTGCACGGTCAACACTGACATGTTAGTGACGTGGCCCAATCAGGGGCTAACATGTGTCATTGACGTGGACCAGTGCCGTGATGACACATGGCACATGTCAGACTACCACGTGGCACTGACAGTACAGTGACGTGGACCAATGGGAGCATGACACGTGGCACCTGTCAGAGTCTGACATGTCAGACCTGATAGCTGACAGATGACGTCATGTTGACGTCAGCGATGACGTCAGCAGGTACTGTACCTAGCGCGTGAAGCCCACGTGCAGCCACTTCAGGCGGCGCGTGAGGGCGCGTGGCAGGGAATCTGGGGAAGGTTCCAACATACGAAATCATCTATTCGATGTAACGAACATTTTGGGACTGGTTTCGTGTCAATCGGACACCGTCTCGATATGTTTCGGGGCATCGTAAGGTTTAGGTTCGGTTTTAAAAATAGTTAAAAAATACGAGAAAATTACGGGGCTTTAGCGGGAGGTTAATTAAGTAGTTAGTAACCTTATATTACAATTTGGACAGGTTTGGGAGTCCCGGTGATGGTGATCGGCTCGGGGAGCCGTATGGCACGCAAATCGAGGCGGTAGCTCGGACGGCCTGTGAGTGGACCTTGTTTTCTAAATTGGTGCATGCATAAATGTTTATTATATGTTTTAAATGCTTGTTTGTAATGCCATGGGTGCATTTGTATGTGGTTACGTATAAGCATGTATTTCAAGGTTTCGGCCTTATACGGTGTTTGTACGGGTCTGTATTTCTATATTGATTTAAAAGAACGGGATTTGAATTTCAAAAGGATAAACTCGGGTAGGAGACCCATTTGGTTTTGTCTCGGGCATATGACCTCGGATTTCGGGCACGGTGCCCAGTTGATGTCCTATGTTCGGGCACGAGACCCAGTCACTTTACGGTTTTGATTTCAGGTCAGGGAACCTTAAATGGATTCCCAGGTTCATGACGGTTTATGGGAACCGGAATGAACTCTTGTTATGGTATTATGGTTCATGACGGTTTATGGGAACCGGCATGAACGCTTGTTGGTTATTACGGTACATGACGGTTTATGGGAACCGGCATGTTACCTGATTATGGATATTATTTATCATGACGGTTCAGGGGAACCGGTTATGAATGTTTATGTTATGTATATATATGTTCATCTACCTTCCTTTACTTCTATTATCTCCTCTGGGGAGGGTCGTTGGCCTGGGTGGACCTCGGAGTAGTCACGGAGCACCGACTGAGTGGAGTCACCCCCCAGTTGGGTTCCTTACTCTCAGGAAGGCTATGATTACTATTACCTCGGGTAGGGTCAGTGGTCTGCGGACATTGATCTTGACTTTGAGAAGACTCGGATTGAGACCCGGGTAGCACGCGCGTAGCTTTGGATACCGTGACAGGATTGGTTGTGTGACTTATATGTATATATGATATATGATATGTGGTCTGCACAGGTGTGCACAGGATTTGAACAGTGGCTCGTGTACTTGGTTTCTTTATGGTTTGGGGCCGAGTCCCTTATGGATTTGGGCAGTGGCCCGTATGGTCGTTTTCATTGTGGTCCTTTCGACCTTGGTTTATATCTGCTTTGGGCTTAGTCCCACATATGGTTTGTTTTGGATAAATGGTTTTCGAATGCATGCATGCTTTTTAGTGAAGGGTACAAATGTCTTCTCGTTAAAATGTTTTTATAAATTCTTGTTTTGTCCACTCACAGTTTTTAATGTTTTGACTGCCCTTCAGGTTGACATCGGATGTGGACTGTAGCAGAGACCAAGATATCACATGCCTCCTCCGGATCCTGGCGTACTCTGATAGCCCGGGAGGGCAAAGGTCGGAAATATCCCTTGTCTGACACTTCGTGTCAGACGGGAGCAGGGTCATCCCGCACTAATCCCGGGGGGATTGGGATGGGTCCTGTCAGTTGTGGCTGTTTAGCAGTCATGTCACGTTTGTTGTGCTGCTCCCAGCGGCCGAGGTTGGATAGACTATTTTAGTTCGATGATCCAGAAACTACGAGTTTGAATGTTGGTTTGGAGATGACGACTTCTCGAAGTCAAGATAAGCTATTGAGTCAAGTTGGTAGTTATGCTGCCCTTTACAACTGAGGTCACAGATGACCTTAGTGCACGACTCTAGTTGAGTCTAGTTGAGACTATGGAGATTGGTTGGCCTGACACTAAGTGAAATGGTGGGATCCGATTCATGAGTACCATTATGAAATGAGATTTGGGGTCCCAGGGTGGACCGATTAGTAGTGTTGACGCATGAATACGGAGTCTCGATAGCGATGTCTTTTGGTGGTGCCTGCATGAGGTTGTGGCAGACACGACTATCGAGGGCAGTTATAGGAGGATTTTTGAGCATGGGGCAAAGTTTGAGGAACGTTCTTTGCTTGTGTGGTTTGCCTGGAGTGGTTGAGTACGAGGGAGGCTGAGCTCCTCCAACCTGAGTTGAGGATGTGACTTAGTTGTGATGTGCTGGTGCTTAGTGTTGCTTGAAGCCATGATGGTTTGTCAGTCGGTGTTTATTCTTAGGTCATATTCCCGAGTGACAGTTGCGGTCACCTTCTCGAGTGGGAGTATAATTCGGGTGACAGTTGAGATTCCCCAACTGAATCCCAAATGGATATGGAGTGGATGTAATCCAGCGATGGTTGAGTTGTATGGGGTAGAGTCCCGCTCAACCATAGGACACAGTAAGGATCCCGAGAGGCACGGTAAGTTTAGCTTGAGTTGATTGGAGGTGACAGGTTCCTTAGTAGTTGTGAGATTGGTGATTGGTCCTAACTTGGACAGTGTGGTGCATAGGATTTGATTCTTGAGAGTTGAGACTTATGATCCAGTACTACATTGGTGGTAGTTGGGTGAACCAAGATGGTTCGGTATGGTCGGGTTTGACCTTGAGTTGGATTTGTTTTCTAGGACACGCGGGACGTGTCGGGGTATTCTGAGTTTGGTGATTAGTATCTTAGCGAATGTGATATTGGAAGCACACCCTTGCATGCTCGGGAGTTGAACCTATAAAGGTTGAAAGGTGAGAATCGGGTAATCATGATGGGTTACCTTTTGGATGTGCATAAATTGTATAAACGGATAGGCGAGTTAAGTGGTGAGCTGTACTGGTTGCTGACACGTGGGTGGTTTTCTGAGTGAGTTGAGGACTTGGGAAGTCCAGTGGTTGGAAAAGATGAGTACGCTTCCAACATGGTTGCAACTTCTCTTGATTCCGAAGTAGGTGAGAGAGATTTTTCATTTTGTACTATGGGCAGATGAGGCTTTGTGTCATCAGTACTTTGATCATGTATTGGTTGGTGGACCCATGATTGGCTTTAGGTCATTAGACAAGGGAAGTTAGTGATGGATATTCCGAAGTTGGTGAAGGAGACTTTTCATTTTCTACTTGGTAGCAGACGATGCTTGGTGCTACCTGACATCGGTGAGTGTAGTAGGAGTGGTGTCGAGGTGACTGATCTGATCAAATGTGCAAATATGAAAGGAGTTACTATAACTAATCGATATGAGGTAATTAAAGAGAACCCGCAGTCTAGACGTGTTCCATTTTTGGGTGATCTGATCTTATGTGGAAATGTGATGAGAAGTGATATGGAAGTTGAAAGGATTCAAAGAGGGTGTAAGACCCAATGGCCTGGACTCTGGTCCTCAGTTGAGAGTGAGAGTTCATGTGAACCCTAGGTGGTCGAGATGGTATGGATCAGGTAGTGTTGTGACAATCGAGGGATCGAGACTTGGTGATAAGTAAGTTGGAACTCGAGTGGATCGAGATGATTGAGGTGATTGTGTCGACTATGAGTCGTGTAAGTCAAGTAAAACAAAGCGAATTTTATCGTAGGAATGATGAGGTATGATAATACCAGACATAGGTTGGATATTTGCAAGAGTCCTGATATGGAATTGACTTCCTTTCGAAGTTAATCTCGTATGAGATGATGGTACTGAGTGGTTGACTATAAGACAATGTGTTGAGTATTAATTAGGACGGTTGAGTTTGGAGCCACTCAGAAAGGATGCGTGTTTTATCTAGTGAGTTGAGGTTGTTGTGGTAAATGTGACGATACCTAATGTATCATTCAGGAAGGGATGAATAGCCGAGGCATTGGCATGAATATCAGTTAGGATACCAAAAATGATGTTGGCTATGACGTTGGAACTTTGGTAAGATGTTTATTGATCCAGAATTGGTACGTCTTGGGTGACGTGATTTGTTGGTTAGCCACATTGTGGACGATTTGGATTTGTGGGGGTTGTGAGGACTTGAGTTATGCACCAGTGGTATTTTGATGGATGTTATGATAATCAGATTGGTTCCGATATTTTTGGTGGTTGAGCACGTGGGGGGACTTTAGAGTGAGTCAAGGTTTGTTGGTAACTTGTGCAGTGACCGTGTGTTACGAGTATGGCGTATGGTTAGGAGACCGTCTAGTAACCAAGTATTTCAGCCTGATGACTGAAAAGACGAGGGATGTTAACCTAATTTACGGAATGTCAGTTTGGAGGTAGCGACTGCCAAGTGGTATCCACTCAGAAGGTGTGGTGCATTTGTGGATTTCTACTTATACGAGGGTGTACCCACGTGTACACAGAATTTGAGCTTGCATGTGAGGCCAGAATGTGAGGTACGTTGGACTTCCACGGATGGATGGAGAATCATAATCGTTGGAATTTCGAGGAAAAAATTATTTAAGAGGGGAAGATTGTAACAACCCATCTTGAATTTCGAGATTAATTAAAGATAATCATGATTAATTAAGAATTAGGGGTTAATTGAGAAAATTCCTCGCGCATCTGACCGCCTGAAGAATCACGGAAGGACTGTGTAAAATGACGTTTTTGCCCCTAAGAATGGGAAAAATGTTAACTTCTGATCCGAGGAGTCAAATACACGAGGATCGAGGACCGTTACGTAGATCAAAACATTACGAGTGCGTAGACAGGTTGCACGTCGAAATCGGACATTCGACGGGGAAGTTACGGGTCTAGAACGGAAATTAGTACTATTTATGCATACTGGGGAATTGGACACGTGGACTATTTTGATTGGAAAAATATCTAGTGTGGACCATTAGATGAGTGATAACATCTGATTGGCCCAAACCCCAATATTTTGGGCTTATCTTCGTCTTCATCATTCATTCATCTTCTCTGTTTTTCATTCTTTTAACCTGTGAAACCCATGCCCCTTACTACCCAATCCCACACAAACACCTTTCAATCCTCACCATATGAACCTGGTTTGTGAATGAAAGTGAGAGAGTAAGGGGAGACGATCCTAAAGGTTTTATCGGGATGGACGATGGTGTACGGTAAACGGCAAGTCCACACGGTGTGGTTTATGTTAAAAATTGGAAAATTGGTTTTTAGCGTTTGTTGGAGGGTTCAAACCATACAATGGTGTTTTTGGTGGCTGTACGAGTCGTATGGGATTGGATTCAAGAGCAACAGTGGCTGGAATCGAGAGAAATCGAAGGACGAAATCTAGGCAACTGTTCATCAATTCAAAGGGTAAGTTTTAGTTTGAAATTCTTAGTTTTGATCACGTAGATCGATTAGGGATGGTTAGACGAGTCTATAGGAACAAATTGGGAGGAAAATAGTTAAGAATCGAAGGAGTTAAGGCTGGGTGTTGTCGCGGGTCTGTGCGACCCGAATTACAGGACCCGGATGAAGGTTCAAGATGAAGTGACGTAAGCAATGACATCATTTGATGACCTTATCATGTCAGGTCTGACATGTCAGACTGACAAGTCTCAAGCGAGGACCAATGATAGAGCAACATGTGTCATATGTCAGTGCATAGTCGCACTGACATGTTAGTGACGTGGCCCAATCACGGGCTACCCCGTGTCAGCGACATGTCAGTGACATGGAAAAGTACACAGGTGACACGTGGCACTTTCAGATCTGATAGGTGTAAGATCTTACAACTATCAGAACCTATCAGTGATGAAGTCATGCTGACGTCAGCATTGACCGTTGACCGCTGATGTCAGCGTTGACTTTGCTGACGTCAACAGTTAACTTTGATCAACATTGACTTTTACATTGACCACGTGCATGGGGGCGCGTGGTTGCGAATCACAAGGTGGAACTAATGTCATTTTAAAGGTTTCGACGATATAGATCTAATGGTGGTGGTTTCGGGTCGATCGGAGATTGTTAGGTTAGTCAAATCGAGGTTTTAAGCCTCGGAAATTGTGTTCGGGACTCGTTCCCAAGTAGGTATTGTTCATAAGTCTTGGGTATGTTCTTGTTATGTCTGTTAATGACCGTTGCTATGATTTGGACAAGTCCGGATGTACCAGTGATGGTGATTTAGCCTAAGAAGCCTTATGGCATGCGTATCGAGACATAACTAGGACGGTTTGTGAGTGGACATTTGTTTTATAAATATGATGCATGCATAACTGTTTTATATGTATTATATATGTGATTTCAATGAATGATAATTGCAGTATTTATGATTTAAGTATTAGCACGTATTTTGAGGTTTATGGTTTTATGTAACGACCCGTCCCAAATTCCGAGATTAGATTAGTGACTAATCATGATTAGTGAGGTTAATCCGTGATTAGTGGGGTGAATTCAGACGAACGATGCAAAATGATCGTTTTGCCCCTAGTCGTGGGTAAAACGTTGACTTTTCATTCGGGCGTTCAAATGAACTTTGACCAATGACTGTGACGTAGTGCAGGACGTCACGACTTCATAGACAGGTGGCACGTTCAATTCCGACATTCGAGGAAAAGGTTATGGCGTTTTGAAGTTAAGGGGCATTTTGGTAATTTTGGTTAAAAGGGGCAAAATGTTGACTTTTTGACCGGGAGGTCCGATGGCCGGGGGCCGATGATCGTTACGTAGATCGGGATGTTACGAATCCGTGGACAGGCGGCACATTGAAATCGAACTTCGAAGGGAAAGTTATAGGTCACGGAAGTTCGGTTTCACTATGCACGTACTTCGAGGCAATGATGAGGTGGCCTATTCTGATTGGCCAGATATTTTAGATGGGACCTATGGATGAGTGACAAGTGTCACTCATCCCATTGCTCAATACCCTAAATTGTGGATCTAAGTAATTAAATAAAATTATTTTAATCATTTGATAATCTAATCTACCCACCACTAAATCCTAACCATCCATTCCAACTTAACCATTAAATCCTCACCATCCATTTAGTCCTCTCTCCTCTCATCAGATATCAGCCATTATCTTCTTCTTTGCTCCTCACAAACCCGAAACCCATATTGTATTTATTCTCCATTTTTCATCTTCGAACAAACAAGCAACACACACACATACCACCATTCCTCATATGAGCTCATGCGTGACCATGAGAGAGTGTTGTTGAGGACAATGAAGGGATGGACGGTGGCCCATGGCGGAGGAGCTCGACCCGTGAGATAAAAATATTCAAAATCTCAAAATTGGGTTTTATTGAGTTTTAATCGAACCTAACATCTAGGTAATGTTTGTGAAGGCTGGGACGGCCTGGAATGGAAGGTGGACGGCGGAGGTACTCACCACGCCATGGACAAACTTGGAAAGTACAAGTTTGTGGTTTTTCCTTAGTTTTTAAGGTATAAAAAGGTAGGAAATGAACGTAGGAAGGGATTAGGAAAAAAAAGGAACGAATTGGACTGAAAAATGGACAGTTTGGGCCTTGAACCCGTCCAGACCAGTTCGACCGGTCCAAGAACCAGAGACCCGGTTTGACTTGTGAAGAAGATGAACAGTACACCTGACGTGTGGGCTCACGCGCAGGGACTATCTAGGGCACGTGGGGGCACGTGTCCAATAATTTAGGAATGTGTTCAACACGTGAAATCTTCTATTCGGTGTAACGAACATTTTGGGACTGGTTTCGTGTCGATCGGACACCGTCTCGATAATATTTGGGGCTTCAATGAGAGGTTAATAAGGTAGTTAGTAACCTTCTAGATTGATTTGGACAGGTTTGGAAGTCCAGGTGATAGTGGTGAGGCCCGGGAAGGCCTATAGCACGCGTATCGAGGCGCATCATTGGACGGTCTGTGAGTGGACTTTGGTTTTATGAATCTTATTCATGCATAACTATTTTATATGGATTATGATTTTGATTATATGATGTTGATTTGAATATTGGTGAATTATATGATTTCACGCATTTCGAGGCGATTTACGTGCTTGCACGTAAATTGAGGTTTTCGATTTTACTCTGATTTTCCATACTTATGGTTTTGGAAATAGTTGAATGAAATGGTTTTGAAATTGGAAATATGAACTCAGGCATGAGGCCCAATTATTTTGGAGACCTCGGACTTGGAGTCTATTTGAGTTACGTAATCGGGCCAGGGGCCTAGTTTCTTTACGAAATCGGGCAGTGGGCCCAGTTGGTTAGGAAATCGGGCTGAGACCCATTTGAATTATATTATAGGGCCCGGGGCCCAGTTGATTTACTAAATCGGGCCAGGGGCCCAGTTGATTTACTAAATCGGGCCAGTGGCCCAGTTGATTTACGAAATCGGGCCGTGAGTCTAGTTGATTTACGGAATCGGGCATGAGGCCCAGTTGGTTTATAAATGTGATTTTCGGTCGGGGACCCTAAATGGATTTCAATAAATAGTTTTGGATTTGAGAAATCAGATGTTTGGACTTGTGATGGTTTATGGAAATTCCGGGCAGGGCCCTTGAGATGTTTTGAAATGATTGATAACTGCTTTCCATAAAACATCTTGATACGAGGATATGTGGATGGTCTCCTCTAGGTGTCTGGGACACTGGAGAAGTCACGGTGATGTCCGGGACGTTAGACATTTGGGATGTCAGAGATATGGACCCGGTGAGACCCCGGGTAGCACGCGTTGCTTATACCGTGAGACATGACGTCTAGGACGTCAAGTGTCTGGGACGCTAGGCATTTGGGATGCCCAGGATGGTTTAAATGTGTTTTCTTAAATGGTCTTTATGGTTATGGTTTTGGGCGGTGGCCCACATGGAATTGGAATTTGGTTTTACGGTTTTGGGCTGAGTTCCCACATTTGGTTTTGAATTATGGTTTCTGGGCTAAGGCCCTAATGGCTTGTTTGAGTGAATGTTTTGATTACTGGTTTTCGATGCATGCATACGTTTTAATGAAGGGCATAAATATCTTTGTGAAATGTGTTTTATGAACTTATTTATTTTCGTCCAGTCACAGTTTTTGTTGTTTTTAATGCCCTTCAGGTTGATCACCGATGCGACTGCAGCAGAGACTGGGACATCGCATGCCTCCTCCATCGATCCTTGTGCACTCTGGAAGCCCCGATGGGGCAGTGGCTTTAGGTTATCCCTTGTGTGACACTTCGTGTCAGACGGGAGCATGGCACATCCCACGGTAATCTCGGGGGGATTGGGATGGGTCGTGTCATTTTATACTGTGTTTATACGTGTTGGTATTTCCATGATGGTTTTAGTGGAATGGTTTTGAATTTGGAAATATGGAATCGGGCATGCGACCCATTTGATTTATGAACTCTCGGGCTGGAGGTCCATTTGGTTTACATGATTGTGCTAGAGGCCCAGTTGGTTGTGATATCGGGCATGAGTCCTATTTGTGGTTTATAAATGTGATTTCGGGTTCGGAGACCCTAAATGAAATTGGATTTATGGAATTACGATGATTTTATGGAATATCAAGGCATAGGCCCTTTGAAAGGTTTTGAACGGTTTTGAAATGATCGTATAAAATGTTTTCTATGTACAATCCTTATATGTGGATATATGGATGGTCTCCTCTAGTTGTTTGTAACATTGGGGTAGTCACGGCGCATTGCCATGCCAGGGGTAATTGGATGAAACGAGCGGATTGTATAGTGACTCAGGAACAGGATTACTAGGCGTCTGGGACATCAAGCATCTGGGATGTCATAGATAGGCTCGGAGAGACCCTGAGCGACACGCGTAGCCTTAGATCGTGACATGACGTCTGGGACGTCAAGCGTCTGGGACGCCAGGCATCTGGGATGCCGAAGATTGGTATAAAATATATTTTATTGGATTTATTTCTTTACGGATTTACTAGATTTCTGGATTTGGATTTCTGTGATAAATAATGGAATTGGGTAGTGGCCCACATGATTTGGATTTACGATTTTGAGTTGAGTTCCCACTTATGGTTGATTTTACGATTATGGACTAAGGCCCTAATAGCGATGTGAGGAAGGAAATGGCTTTGGTTATTTAAATGTTTTACTATATTTGATTCAATTGAGTTAAATGGTTGTCGTATGCATGCATGGTTTTCAATAGAGGGTATAAATGTCTTTGATGAAATGTGTTTTATTAGATTATTTATTTTCGTCTAATCACAGCTTTTATGGTTTTTAATACCCTTCAGGTTGATCGTGGATGCAGCTGTAGCAGGAGACCAAGACATCACATTTCTCCACTGATCCAGGTGCACTCTGGAAGCCCCTAATGGGCTAAGATTTGGGTTATCCCTTGTCTGGCCCTTCATGTCACACATGAGTTAGACGGAAGCATGACACATCCCGAGTTAGTCCCAGGGGGATTGGGATGGGCATGTCAAGGTGGTATTAGAGAGAGGTAGTTGGTTGGAACTAGAGTGGTGTGTGCGCATGTGCGGAGGATGTGATGTCTCTGCGTGTAATCAACCCGTCATCAACCTAAAAGTTAGTGTAAAGAGTATGATAGTTAGTGGAAATGAATTGGGCCATAGATAAGGAGTTGACCTGCGCCTTGAGTTGATTGGTACCATGTATTAGAGTGTGACCCTCATTGGGGTTGTATATTACGAGATTGCAGGGTTGGTTATGATAACCTTTCTGAGTAATGACAGATGATTGGTATGAGACTAGGGGTTGATATTACGATACTGCAGGGTTGGATGTAACCGTATTTTATAGTTGTGGTCGTTTATCGGTCATGTCAGGTTGGTTGTACTGCTCCTAGCAGCCGAGGTCGGGAAGACTATTTTTGTCCTATGATCCGGAAACTACGAGTACGACAGTTGGTTTGGATATGACGACTTCTTGAAGTCGAGATAAGAAGTTGAGTCAAGTTGGTAGTTGTGTTGCCCTCTATAACCAAGGTACGGGTGACCCTAGTCCACGACTCTGGTTGAGTCTAGTTGAGACTATGGAGATTGGTTGGCCTAACACTAAGTGAAATGGTGGGATACGATTCACGAGTGTGATTATGAGATGGGATTTGGGGTCCTAGGGTGAACCAATTAGTAGTGTAGAAGAGTGAATACAGAGTCTTGATAGCGATGTCTTTTGGTGGTGCCTGCATGAGGTTGTGGTAGACACGGATATGGAGAGTAGTTGTTGGAGGATTGTTGAGCATGGGGCAATGTTCGAGGAACGTTCTTTGCTTGTATGGTTTACCTGGAGCGGTTGAGTACGAGGGAGGCTGAGCTCCTCCGACCTGAGTTGAGAATGTGACTTAGTTGTGTTGTGTTGGTGCTCAGTGTTGACTGGATGATGATGGTTCGTCAGTCGGTGTTGAGTCTCGGGTCATATTTTCGAGCGACAGTTGGGGTCACCTTCCCGAGTAGGAGTCTGATTCGGGTGACAGTTGAGATTCCCCAACTGAATCCCAAATAGAGATGGAATGGATGTAGTCCAGCGATGGTTGCGATGTGTTGTAACGACCCGCACTTTCATAAATAATATTTTTAATGCAAAATGATTGTTTTCCCATGAGAGGTGAAAAGTTAACTTTTGACTCGGGAGACATTTAGGACTTTGACTAATGACTGTGATGTAGACCGGGACGTCACAAGTCCAAAGACAAGCGGCACGTCGAAAACGGACGTTCCACGAAAAAGTTATGGTCACGGGAACAAACTTGATTAAACTTACCACCCAAGAATTTAATTAAAATAATAATAAAATAATGAGATCTGATATACAATTTAATTAACCCAGAACAGAGTGACAAGTGTCACTCATCCCACAGTTACTTTTTCCCCAATTTGTGGATCTTGCCCCATTGGTTGATTTTTTTATATATTATATTTCATTCATCCCTCCCTAGCCGTTCACCTCTTTCTCAGCCACTCATCCTCACCCTCCATTTTCCCCTAATATGCTCATTATCATAGACTACATCTATCCTTCTCCCATTCATTTCCTGTGATTAACGAAACCCCTCCCCATTTCGTACAAACCCCCGCTGTCCATCATTTTCATCTACTCTGCTCACCCTTCATCACCAGATCGACTTCATCTTCATCATCAGATATCCTCTTCACCATCAGCTCATCACCATCTTCATCAGGGTTGCTTCAAACTCGTGCACCACCAAGACCCGCGAAGAACACAAAACCATACCCAAACACTCTAACCGTTCAACCCACATGAACTCACTTCGAACCAACACCAGGATAGACACGGGAGGAGGTCTGGACGCCTGAGGAGTTGACTGGAGGACCCACGACGGCGACACGGCGGAGAAAGGTTGGAAAACTCGAGAACCACCCTTTTTTTCCTTTTTCGAAACTTCAAATCGTGACGTGTATGGGCTATTTCTGGGTGTTGGAACGTGTTCTAGGGACAATGGCAAGCACGAGGAGGCTAGTTTCGAAGCAAGGAATGGTCTGAGGCAACATGGAGGACGACCGGAAACTGGGCTACGGGCTTTCGAATTCAAGGTATAGATCTTGACCCTTTTCTGGTTTTTGAGTTCATAGACCTAGAGAGTAAGCTTAGACGAACATAGAGATAAATGGTTGCTGGAGTTAGGAGGTCTGATCTGGTCAGGTCGTGGGTCACGACGACCCGGTTGCAAGGTTTTGGGCGGACTCGACCGAATGTCAGGGATGATGACAACATCATGCCGACGTCATCATTTCAGACATGTCAGTCCATAAACCAATCTAACACCTGTCAGTGATGACAGTAGGAGTGACGTCATGATGGCGTCATCATTACTGTAGTAGCGTTGACCAGAGAGTGGACCAGGCACGTGTGGACACGTGTGAATAGTACTCAAAGTGGGACCACCACCATCTTTTAGGTTTCAACGATACGGATCCAATGGTGGTGGTTTTGTGTGGATCGGAGATCGTTAGATTGGTCAAAATATGGTTTAATTCCTCGAAAAGCGTGTTCAGACGGCTTTCCCTGGCCGATTTCATTCTAAGGTTTCAAGATTGAGTTGTAGGAACTTATAGTGACCATTATGTGTACTTTAGACAAGACAGGGACTGTACGATAGCACCGGGACAGGTTTATACCTTCGGTTTAGCGGCGGGATCGGACTATGAGTGGTCCTTTGATTTTGTTTAACCCTTGCATGCATAACTGTTTTAATTACTACATCTCTATGATTGAATCGAAGTATTTGAATGCCTTGAGTTATTATTCTTGCACGTATTATGAGGTTTTTGGCATGAGACCCGTCTAGTTAGTTATGCATTATTTTGAGATATAAACACGGATTTCGATGTTTCTCTTTAGTTCTGGATTGTATAAACCTACCCTAGTAATACTGTCTCCTCCCTAGTGATACTGTCTCCTCTGGATGTTGGTACCCCGGAGTGGTCACGGCGCATTGCCTGCGAGGGGTCATTCTATAAAGGGACTAGACCGTAGAGTCACTCAGGAGCATGATTGCTATGATTGGACCTCTGGAACGTCAAGCACCTAGGATGTTATACCCGAACTAGGTTCGGGATTTGGACTCAGGATTGAGACCCTAGGTGGCACAAGTAGCCTTGAGACTGTGATCTTATTAGTCATCTAGGATGTCAGACATCTGGGATGTCCGGGTTGGGATTTATAGTGCAGCAACTGACTTTATGATTATGATTATTTTATCATGTTTATGGTTATATGATATATTATTATGAATTTTGACTTTGATGCATGCATGATTTGGAAAACGGAGGGGTAAAAACCGTATGTTTACTATATGCTCAAACTGTTTTATAAACTTTATTTTTCTGGCCCACTCACCCTTATTGTTTTACTCACCCTTGCAGGCCGTGCTACTGAGGTGGACGAGGATCTTGAGATTGAGGCATAGATTGACGTTGTGCACCTAAACCCCACTTTTGGGTAGGTTGGCACGTGGGAAGTCCTTAGAAGTCGTGCTCAATAATAGTATTTAAATTATCCCTTACTTGATACTATTTAAATTTGAATTTTATGTATGACTTATTTATGGATATTTATGCATTTGAATCTATTAAGGGTAAGATTGGTATTTTAGAGTTGTGTGTCAGACGGGAGCAAGGCACGTCCCCGGGTGGTCCCAGGGGGATCCGGACGGGTCCTGCCATATGTGGGGTAGAGTCCCGCTCAACCATGAGGAGCAATGAGGATCCTAGGAGGCACAGTGAGTTAGAGTTGGCTTGAGTTAATTGGAGGTGGCAGGTACCTTAGTGGTTGTGAGACTAGTGATTAGTCCTAACTTGGATAGTGTGGTGCTCAAGATTTGATTCTTGAGAGTTATGACTTGTCATTCAGTACTACGTTGGTGGTAGTTGGGTGAACCGAGACGGTTCGGTATGATCAGATTTGACCTTGAGTTGGATTTGTTTTTTAGGACACGCGGGATGTGTCAGGGTATTCAGAGTTTGGTGACTGGTATCTTAGTGATTGTGTTACTGGAAGCACACCCTTGTGTGCTCGAGAGTTGAACCTGTAAAGGTTGAAAGGTGAGAATCAGGTAATCGTGATGGGTTATCTTTTGGATGTGCATGAACGGTATAAACGGATAGGTGAGTTGGGTACTGAGATGTACTGGTTGCGAACACGTGGGTGGTTTTTCGAGTGAGTTGAGGACTAGGGAAGTCCAGTTGTTGGAAAAGATGAGTATGCTTCCAACATGGTTGCAACTTCTCTTGATTCCGCAGTAGGTGAGCGAGACATTTCATTTTCTGCTATGGAAAAATGAGGCTTGGTGTCATTAGAACATTGATCATGTATTGGTTGGTGGACCCAGGATTGGCTTTCGGTCATTGGATAAGAGAAGTTAGTGATGGATATTCCAAAGTTGGTGAAGGAAACTTTTCATTTTCTGCTTGGCAGCAGACGATGCTTGGTGCTACTTGACGTCGGTGAGTGTAGTAGGAGTGGTATCGAGGTGACTGATCTGATGTAAAAATATGAAAGGAGTGACTATAAGTGATCGATATGAGGTAATTGAAGAGAACCCACAGTCTAGACGTGTTCCATCTTTGGGCGATCTGATCTCATGTGGAAACGTGATGAGAAGTGATATGACAGTTGAAAGGATTCAAAGAGGGTGTAAGGCCCTATGGCCCAGACTCTGGTCCTTAGTTGAGAGTGAGAGTTCCTGTGGACCCTAAGTGGTTGATATTTGGGGAGCGAGATGGTATGAATCGGGTAGCGTTGTGATGATCGAGGGATCGAAACTTGGTGAATAAGTAAGTTGTAACTCGAGTGGATCGAGATAATTGCGGTGATTGTGTCGACTGTGAGTCGTGTAAGTCGAGTAAAACGAAGAGAATTGGATCGTAGGAATGATGAGGTATGAGAATACCAGACAGAGGTTGGATATATGCAGGAGTCCTGATATGGGATTGACTTCCTTTCAAAGTTAATCTCGTATAAGATGATGGTACTAAGTGGTTGAGTATTAGACGATGTGTCGAGTATTAATTAGGATGGTTGAGTTTGGAGCCACTCAGAAAGAACGAGTGTTTTTTTCTAGTGAGTTTAGGTTGTTGTGGTAAATGTGATGATACCCTGTGTATCATTCAGAAAGGGATGAATGGCCGAGGCATTCACAAGAATATCGGTTAGGATACAAGTTATGATGTTGGCTATGGCGTTGGAACTCGGGTAAGATGTTGATTGATCCGGAATTGGTACGTCTTGGGTGACCTAATTTGTTAGTTAACCACGTTGTGGACTGTTTGGATTTGAGGGTGTAGTGAGTGCTTGAGTTATGCACTGGTTGTATTTTGATGGATTTTATGATAATCGAACTGGTTCCGTTATTGTTGGTTGTTGAGCACGTGGCCTGGACATTGAGTACTGTGCACTAGACCAGAGTGATCTTAATGGGTTTAGTGATTATATGAATAGGTGCTCAGAGCCGTGGATGGCTAAGGGAACCCTAGGTTGAGATGTGTGGTCACTGCTAGGGCAAGTATTCGATGTGGTCAAGTTACACATAGGTTACTTTGCGTGACTCTCACTGGAGTCAGCGTGGATCGCTGAAGGAGATAAGATATTGTGATGGGACTATATTAAGAGTCAATTTGAGTACGAAACACGAGTTGGATTACAGTGTTGGACACTAAGTGAGACAAGGTTTGGTACGAGGTACTTGGGGGGACTCTAGAGCGAGTCAAGGTTTGTTGGTAACTCGAGCAGTGACCGTGTGTTACGAGTGTGACGTACGGTTAGGAGACCTTCTAGTGAGCACTTATTTCAGCCTGACGACTGAAAAGACGAGGGATGTTAACCTGATTTACGGAATGTCCGTTTGGAGGTAGCGACTGTCAAGTGGTATCCACTAGGAAGGTGTGGTCC
The DNA here is from genome assembly GCA_032719365.1 of Prinsepia uniflora. Lineage (NCBI taxonomy): Eukaryota > Viridiplantae > Streptophyta > Magnoliopsida > Rosales > Rosaceae > Prinsepia > Prinsepia uniflora. The sequence goes on from CM064862.1 coordinate 49,768,628, forward strand.
ATTTGTGGATTTCTACTTATACGAGGGTGTACCCACGTGTTCACAGAATGTGATCTTGCATGTGAGGCCAGAATGTGAGGCAGGTTGGACTTCCATGGATGGATGGAGAATCAGAATCGTTGGAATTTTGAGGACAAAATTATTTAAGAGGGGAAGATTGTAACAACCCGTCCCGAATTTCGGGATTAATTAAGGATTAGGGGTTAATTGAGAAAATTCCTAGCGCATTTGACCATCTGAAGAATCGCAGACAAACAGAGTAAAATGACGATTTTGCTCCTAAAAATGCGTAAAATTTTGACTTTTGACACGGGAAGTCAAATACATGAGGACCAAGGACCGTTACGTAGATCAGAACGTTACGAGCCCATAGATAGGTGGCACGTCGAAATCAGACGTTTGACGGGGAAGTTACGGGTCTAGAACGAAAATCGATACTATTCGCACAAACCGAGAAATTGGACACGTAGAATGTTTTGATTTGATAAATATCTGGGTGGACCATTAGATGAGTGAAAAGTGTCACCCATCTGATTGGTACAAACCCCAATATTTTGGGCTTATCTTCATCTTCATCATTCATTCATCTTCTCTGTTTTACATTCCCTTAACCCATGAAACCAATACCCCGTACTACCCAATCCCACACAAACACCTTTCAATCCTCATCATATGAACCTGATTTTTGAATGAATGTGAGAGAGTGAGATGAGACGATCGTGACGGTGCTATCGGGATGGACGACGGTGTACAGTGGCCAGCAACCCAAAACGGTGAGGTTTATGTTAAAAATTGGACAATTGGTTTTTAGCGTTTGTTGAAGGATTCAAATCATTCAATGGTGTTTTGGTGGTTGTACGAGTCGTGTGGGACTGGATTCGAGGGCAACGGTGGTCGGAATCGAGAGAAATCGAAGGAAGAAATCTAGGCCAATGTTCATCGATTCATAGGGTAAGCTTTAATTTGAAATTCTTAGTTTTGATCACATAGATCGATTAGGGAAGGTTAGACGAGTCTGTAAGAACAAATTGGGAGGAAAATAGTTGAGAATCGAAGGAGTTAAGGCCGGGTCAGGTCGTGGGTCTGTGCGACCCGAATTACATTACCTAGACAAAGGTTGAAGATGAAGTGACGTAAGCGATGATGTCATCATGTCAGGTCTGACATGTCTGACTAACAGGTGTCATACGGGGACCAGTGACAGAGCGACACGTGTCACATGACAGTGCACAGTCAACACTGACTTGTTAGTGATGTAGACTAGTACGCAGGTGACACGTGCATGGGGCGTGTGGGCGTGAATCTCGAGGTGGGACTAGTGTCATTTTAAATTTTTTGACGATCTAGATCCAATAGTGGTGGTTTGGGGTTGATCGGAGATCGTTAGGTTGGTCAAATCGAAGTTTTTAGCCTCAAAAAGCGTGTTCGGAACACTTTCCCAAGTAGGTGCTGTTCATAGGTCTTAGGTACTACCTTATTGAGTCCGTTAATGACCGTTGGTATGATTTGGACAAGTCCGGATGTTCCGATGATGACTCTTTAGTCTAGGGAGGCTTATGGCAGGCGTATCGAGATGCAGCTAGGACGGTTTATGAGTGGAAATTTGTTTTACAAATATGATGCATACATAACTGTTTTATATGTTTTATATATGTGATTTCTATGAATGATGATTACGGTATTTATGATTTATGTATTGGCACATATTTCGAGGGTTATGGTTTTATATTGTGTTTTTACGTGTTGGTATTTCCATGATGGTTTAATGAAATGGTTTTGGATTTGGAAATATGGAATCGGCATGAGACCCATTTGACTTATGAACTCTCAGGCTGAAGGTCCATTTGGTTTATATGATCAGGCTAGAGGCCTAGTTGGTTGTGATATCGGGCATGAGTCTCATTTGTGGTTTATAAATGTGATTTCGGGTTCGGAGACCCTAAATGAAATTGGATTTATAGAATTACGATGATTTTATGGAATTTTTGGGCATAGGCCCTTTGAAAGGTTTTGAACGGTTTTGAAATGATTTTATAAACTGTTTTCCATATACTATCCTTATATGTGGATATGTGGATGGCCTCCTCCAGCTGCTTGGGACACTGGGGTAGTCACGGTGCATTACCTGCGAGGGGTCATTGCACGAAACGACCAGACCGTATAGTGACTCAGGAGCAGAATTACTAGACGTCTAGGACATCAGACATCTGGGATGTCATAGCTAGGCTCGGAGAGACCCCGAGCGGTATGTGTAGCCTTAGACCGTGACATGACGTCTGGGACGTCAGCCATTTGGGACGCCAGGCATCTGGGATGCCGAGGATTGGTATAAAATATATTTTATTGGATTTATATCTTTACGGATTTTCTAGATTTGGATTTTTGTGTTAAATAATGGATTTGGACAGTGGCCCACATGATTTGGATTTACAGTTTTGGAGTAAGTTCCCACATATGGTTGATTTTACGGTTTTGGGCTAAGGCCCTAATAACGATTTGAGGAAGGAAATGGCTTTGATTATTTAACTATTTTACTATATTTGATTCGATTAAGTTAAATGGTTGTCGTTTGCATGCATGATTTTCAATAGAGGGTATAAATGTCTTTGATGAAATGTGTTTTATTAAATTATTTATTTTTGTCCACTCACAGATTTTATGGTTTTTAATACCCTTCATGTTGATCGCGGATGTGGGCTGTAGTAGAGACCGTGATATCACACTTTTCCACTAATCCGGGCGCACTCTGGAAGACCCAAATGGGCTAAGGTTTGGGGTAGCCCTTTTCTGGTCCTTCGTGTCACACATGAGTTAGACGGGAGCATGACACATCCCGAGTTAATTCCGGGGGGATTGGGATGGGTCGTGTCAGTTTTATTGGTCCTTTATGTATCATAGTAATGTTTGATTAGGTCTCCACTTTTGGGGGCAGAAGTGCTTGGTCATTGGGGTTTCCTTTTCCTCAACGAATTCCGTTATGTTTCTTTTTCGCTCAAAAATTGGTAGAGTTTGCCTTTTCAAGCACATAGTTAAGCAATATGGGGGTTGTTTAGCGAACAGGAAGCAAACAAAGTCTCCATACCAACTTAGAGATATATACGGCTTCGTGCTATCCAGAAGAGAGCCTGACTCTATAGGGGTGCTAACACTAGAGAGCCTGACTCTATAAGGGTGCTAACGCTAGAGAGCCTGCCTTTATAGGGGTGCTAACACTTTACTAATAGAATATCAAGTTCCTTCTTCTGTTCTACGAATCTAACTAATCTATACAACTAGTAACTATAGTAGTATAGATTGGTTAAATATTAAAGTAATATTTTAATAATGCATTTTGCGAGGAAATTGGGTATATTATATTTTGAATCCTACTCGATTCTGGGTACCAGTTTTAATACTCGTATATGAGATTGGATTATGGATCAGTAGAACATGAGTGCAAATGACACGGGATCTTCGTATTACTAGAATCTTGAAAGAAACCTTGGTAAGAAGTATGTATTGATTTTCAAACTCGGATTTTGAATAACGTCTTGATCGTAGGTTTAAATTGAATATGATTTCCAATAAATGTGATACTAGAGTCATGATAACTTCCATAAGATTTGTGAATGGTTTTCGAAAAAACCTTGATAATACGATGATATTAAGTTATGTTCTAGGGCATAGGCCCAAGGTTTCAGATTATGACATGGATCCTTGATAATTGTAATATGAGAAATTTTTCATATGATTTGCATCGTGGAATGGACAGTGATATACAAAGGTATATTATGATTATGGTCTAATCTGATAATTGTTCATAGTTGCACATAAGTCTCGTTATTTAACTGCGCAAGAGTCTGAAATTTCGAGGATGAAATTTCTGAAAGGAGAGGAGATTGTAACACCCCGGATGTTCGAAAAGAAGAAAAATGACCATTTTTCCCCAAAGTCAAAAGGTTGACTTTTTACCAAGGTCAAAGTGTTGACTTTTTGACCCGGGCCTTTGATGACCATTCTAGAAAGACCGATATGAAGGCCTTGACCTCCTAAATACGCAAACAGGAGGCACGCCAAAATTAGAGGTCAGATGGAATAGTTATACGTCTAGAAGGTTCAAGGGTATTATGGTAATTTTGAAAATAAGGGCAATTTGGTAATTTCACATTTAGACATGTGATTCATATGTACAAACTACAATATTCCATATTCTTCTCCAGGTTTCCCCCCAAAATATCTTTACCAACTTACACCCTTATAAATTGATGTAAGAGTGGGGAAAAGGGCACTTCAGTGGTGCTAGGTTGAAAAGAAAAATTGTGAAATGGTCACCATCGTGAGAATGAGAGGGAACTAAGGTGAGGAAGTAAGAGAGAATTGAGTTGCAGAGAGGAAGAGGAAGAAAAATATAGAGTTTGGGAGAGGAATGAGGTGGGTTCGTAATGGGTTCAAGGTACCCGTGAGGTTCAAATTTTGGAAATTCAGTTCAGAGACTTGGGAGCTTGAAACAGGATACAACAGAGAGCTCCTGGAGGTCATACGGACTTCCCAAAGGAAGGAGGAAGAATGATGGTCATGAAAAAGGGCTGAGAAGCCTCTAGACTCCATGGCCGAGATGCTCTGAGTTTTGGATAACCATTTCCATGTACGTCTTTTCTATTTTAAGGTAATAGATCTCCTTTAGTATCGGATACGAGTCGAATGGACCTTGAATGGTTGAAAACAGATAAGAAATGAGGGATATGGTGCCGGGTCAGGTCACCGAGTCTAGCGAACCTAGTTGCAGGTCTGTCTCGAGGAAGACAGCAAGTATGCCACGACTGTACCTATCACGCGCGTGAAGGCCACGCACAAAGAGGCCACCGGCGCATGGCGGCACTTGCAGTGAAGTTGGGCAATCCGATAAACACGAAATATTTTCCTTTTAACTTTCTAAATTCAACCATATAATATATGACCATATTGGACACTGATCGGATATAGTTCTATTATCACGTTGAATTGCCTTATGAATTATTATATCTTAATTAATCCCTAATTATGCTTAAGTAGTGGAAACTTAGTGATTGGTATGGTACTGAAATTTACTATAATATACTAAAAATCCATATTCGAATATTGGGTTAAATTGGTAAGGTTTATTATATGGAATAAGGAAAAAATAGTTTAAGTACATTTCAATAATTCCGGTAACGAAATAATTAGTAACTATTACCGCCTGTCGAAAAGTGGGTTGGACAAGGGCGGTATTTCCGCCAGGTGGATTCATTTCAGAATTCTATGATAAGCAATTTAGAATTATGTAAAGTTAGAAAATCCCTTGTCTGGCTCAGAGTGTCGGACGGGAGCAGGATTGGTCCGGATCACGAGAAGGTGAGGATGAGCCCTGTCATTTTGGACTAGAGTAAAGGGTTTAGGTTTGTGCTGTTTGGAGTAGAGATTAGAACATAAGGTAGGCTATTTTGGATTAGAGTTGATTGTGTGATATTACCTTGAGTTGTGGTGTTGGATGTGGGTTTGAGTGTAGATTTAGGAAGACTTGTGGATTTCTAGTGAGTTGTGAAGTTGGGTCTCATTTTTGGATTAAGGTTTAGGTCTAGGTTTAGGCCTAGGTTTATGTTTAGGTTTTAGGGTTTAGGATTTATGGTTTAGGGTGTAGGATTACGATTTTTGGTTTAGTATTTAGAGTCTAGTTTAGAGTCTGGCCTTGTTTTAGTATTTAGAGTTTGATTTCTAGTAACTTGTGAAGTTGGGTCTGATCCTTGGATTAAGGTTTAGGTCTAGCTTTAGGGTTTATGGTATGGCTTTAGGGTTTAGGGTTTTAGGATAGAGTTTGATTTCCTAGTTTTTTTTTCTGTGGATGATTTATACTTATAATGGTTTATATTTGATTGCTTGGTAGTGGACTATTATGACATTATGTCCATTGCACTACACCACATTAGGAAGATAGTACATAAAGTAGGGGAGTGGACAAATGTAGATGGGGCATTGAAATGGTTTGACCGATGTTGTTGGGAGTACTTATCACTAGTAGAATTGAATGGACTGGTGAAGAATGAAGGGTACATTTGGATAACGTGGATTTTTACACACAAGATGCCATTAGTATGTAGTTTTTCAAGTTATGAATGGATCAGAAGCTTTTGGGCCACATTTGAAGGGCTTCAAAGACATTTGATAAGGCACTGCATATGTATACTTCCCATGGTGCCGAAAAAGTGGAAAATGAAGATCTGGTGTATACAACAAAAGCATGTCCAAACATAGTTGAACTAGCCGGTCCAAGCTAAAGAAAGAAAAGGGGCTAGTCCAAGCACATATGTTGGTCCAACCACAAATAAAGGTCCAGCCACAGTGCTGGTCTAACCGTAGATGAAGGTCCAACTAGAGAATCTAGTTTAGCCATAGATGAAGCTTCTAGTACAAGCACACTCCAAAGTAAGATGTAGAAGATCTTCCTGAATATGCAAGTAATGAAGTAGAAAGTAGCGAAGCTGATGATAATAATGATGAATTGTGTGAAGTTTGAGTGGAAGACGAAAGTAATGAAGAAGTGGATAGAGAATTTGAATTGGAAGAAAAATTAGGAGAACATGAAGTGTAAGCTAGTGGTGACCATTATAGTCAGAGATCTGGTAAACAAAAGGTTAATGAGGATAATGAATATGGTAGCAACCCTAAGAGTGGTGAGGATAATGAGCAATCTTAGGAGCTTATAGACTTTGCAGATGATGGTTATGGTAAATGGGTTGAGTTGGAAATATGTCTAAGTGATGATGATGACATATTCCAGACGTATGATGAAGATGGAAGTTCTTCCTCTTCTATAGACTAAGGATGATTTTGAAGAAACATATGTTCCTTTGTCAACTAGGTTTACTACTGCTAGTGGAGGTTTAGTTAGGGAAGTGAACAAGAGAAGTAGGCATAAAAATCTCTTCCAAAGAGAAGATTTTATTCCTGAGATGGAGATGAAGGATTCTCATTTTGAGATTAGGCAAAAGGTCAAATCAACTTCCATTTTTAGGGAAGCTGTAAGGATTTACTTAGTGAATAATAAAAGACAACTAAATTTTTAAAGGAATCAGCCTAACATAATTAGAGTCGTCTATGCTAGTAGGAGGGTGTGAGTTTATGACATGTGCATCAGTGATAGGAGGCAAAAGACTATGCAGATTAAGGAGTTTAAGAGTGAGCACATCTATGATGTAGGGACTAAGAACAAACATGCCAATGTTAAGTGGTTATCTTGGAAGTATAAGAGGCAGATGGCAAGGAACAAGTGGGACTGGGTGGAATTCCAGGACTTGGTGAATGTAGAAAATATGATAAGACCATCCAGGGAAACATGCTTTAGGGCAAGGGCTAGTGTAATGGAAGTGGTTGAATGGATCTACAAGAGGCAATATGAGTTGCTAAGGGAATGCTGCTTGCAAGTACTCAAGAATATTCATGATTTTACATTGATAATCAAGTTAGAATTGGAAGTTGATGATTGCCCTTGATTTCAGAGAATGTATGTGTGTTTGTAAGCTTGTAAAGATGGTTGGATGAAAGGCTACATATCCTTCATTGGGTTTGATGCATACCATATTAAGGGCAATCACAGTGGACAATTTTCGCAGTTGTAGGAGTGGATCCCAACAATGGTATGTTTTCTATTGCATATGTTGTATGTGAAGCTGAAAACTTAAATTTGTTGGAGGTGGTTTATGGAGTCGTAGAAGAAGAACCTTCGAATTCAGAATTTGAGTGTTATTATCATAAAGACTGATAAGAAAAATAGGTGGTTGGATGCAGCAACCCAAATATTTCCTGATACAGAACACATGCATTGCTTAAGGCATCTCTACGGGAACCTCAATGCCACGCATAAAGGATTGGATGTCAAGTTGCAATTAAAGAACATTTCTAGGGCCACTACAATACCTTGGTACAATGAAGAGATGAAGAAAATTCAAGCTATCAATGTATCTTCTGAAAAATGATTGAAAGAAAGGGGTGCAAAACAATGATGTAGAAGTCATTTTAGGACAGACTATAAGTGTAACATATTGCTAAATAATCTATCAAAGGCCTTCAACAAGGCCATTCTCCCATTTAGGCCTAAGCCTATCATACCTATGGTGCAAAAAATTAGGCAATACCGAATTTCATTCATGACCAAGTGAAGAGATGAATGTTGTAATTTCTAGGAGCATCTAGTTGGTAAAAGAATCCAGACCCTTCTGGAGATCAATAAGATGGTAAGGCATAGCTTGATTCCTGGCCATTGTGGTGGGAACATCTTCAAGGCCAAGAATTCACATGGAAGAATATTTTTAGTTGATTTGAATACTCACTCATACTCTTGGTAAAGATAAGAATTTGCTGGGATTCCCAGCCCCATAGTGCCATTAGTCGATTCAATGCCAACCTAGAGAAGTATGTGCATGGTTGCTACTCTCATGCGTCCTATACTAGTATCTATTAAGAAATTATCAAACTAGTGTCTAGTGAAGAGTAATAGGAGAAGATTGGTATACCATCCCTAAAGCCACCAAAATATCGTAAGTAGCCCATGAGATCAACGATGAAAGGAAAGAGAAGTCAAAATGAGTTTCATCATCCTCCAAATCCTATCAAGTTCTCTTGATTCCACTCTACCCTTAAGTGTGGTAATTGTGGTACTGATGACCACATACGAAATGTATGCATATAACCCATTGACCATACCGCTAAAGCAAAATTCAAATGTATGCATAAAGCCCGTTGACCCATGGCGATAACAGTACTATCGTAATACAAGTTTATTTGAATGTTTTCACATGCACATGCACATGCTGTTATAATAGTTGAATCTAGTAATATAGTATCACTTAACATCTATGAACATTGATTATGTGTGAGAACCCGTGCCCCAAATGCATGGTTAGTAATCCCACATCGCCCGGGAGATTTGGGGGATGCTCCTTATATGTGTGGGCGCGCATCTATCCAATAGGAGGCCTTTTGGATGCTCATTGGCTTGGGGTTCTTGGGGAACTCGAAAGTTAAGCGAGAAAAGGCTAGTGTAATTCTAGGATGGGTGACCCACTGAGAAGTTGTAATGACCCATCCCGAATATCGGGATTAAATATTAATTAATTATGGATTTAGTATGACTAATCGGGGATTAGTTGAGAGGAATCGGACGGACGGTGTAAAATGACTGTTTTGCCCCTAGATTGGGTAAAATGTTAACTTATGACCCGATGAGCCAAAAATATGATGACCGAGGACCTTTACGTAGATCGGGATGTTACGAGTACGTAGACAGACGGCATGTCAAAATCGGACGTCGAACGGGGAAGTTATGGTCACGGGATCGAAATCGGTAACTTACATCTCGGGATTCGAATTAAATATTAATTAAATCTAGTTGGCAGATATTTTAATATGGGACCCTTGGATGAGTGACACTTTTCACTCATCCCATTGGTCCTTGCCCCTAAATTGTGGATCTAAGTGTGATTGGATGGCTTAGTATTAAAATAATATTATTTTTATTTATTTTATATTTTCCCTCACAATTATCTCTCCCTCCCCGATCATCAGTCTTCATCTTCTTTTCTTATTTTCTTCAATCGTGAACCCCCAAGTACTAGCCCCTCCAAACCTCACCTAATGCCTATGGACTGTGAATGAAAATGGGAAAGTGATATGAGATTATGACGGTGGTGCTCACGGCGTCGACCGTCGTGGATGGTGGCCAGAGGACCCGGGACAGTAAGCTTTCGGCTCAAAATTCAAGAATGGGATTTTGGAGTTTTTGATCGATTCTAACTGTTGGGATGTGTTCCTGGTGGCTATGTGGACGTATGAGGATCGAGTTCATGGCTAAAGGTGGGCGGAGGCAGGAGAACAAGGCGGTGGAACGGCCGTGGAGGGATTTTGGTGGCAACTGGCCGAAAACTCCAAATGGCCAGGTAAGCTCAAACCTAAGCCCTAAACATGATTTTGAGGTTCCTAGAAGCTAAATGAAGTCCCTAGAAAGTAGTTTTGGCCCTTGGATGTGCTCAGAGCATAAGATGAGTTTTTAGGCCGTGAAGGGTGAATTGAACCAATGGGTTCTAGGCGGTTTTTCTTAGTTTTAATCACTTGCATAGGTTGCTAATGATGGGATAAAGGGATTAAAATTGAAAACGAGTTGAAAAAAGGTTCGAAAATGGCCTGAACCGATCACGCCGGTCCAGTTAAACCGGCTGACTAGTGAACCGATCTAGATCGGTTCAGCCGAGGAAGGAAAAGGTGAACAGGTGCAGGCATGTGAAGCCCACGCGTAGCGCCTTTGGATGGTGTGTGGGAGCGCGTGGGGTAATTTTGGGAGTCGTGCTCAACATATGAAATTAGTCTTTCTATGTAACGAACATTTTGGGACTGGTTTCGTGTCGATCGGACACCGTTTCGGGGTAGTTTTGGGTGTCCAAAGGTTTAGGATCGAGTTTAATTACGTTTAAAAATACGGAAAAATTACGGGGATTTAGTGGAAGGATATTGGACGTGTTAGTGACCTTAGAATGTGATTTGGATAGGTTTGGATATTCTGAGGATGGTGATTTAGCCCGGGAAGGCTTATGGCAAGCATATCGAGGCAGCAGCGTAGGACGGTCTGTGAGTGGACATTGTTTTCTAAACTGTGATGCATGCATAACTGTTTTATAAGTTTTATATATGTGATTTCTATGATGATGATTGTGGTATTGGTGATTTACATATTTGCACGTATTTCGAGGTGATTTATGTATTTGCACGTATATCGAGGTTTATGGTTTTACATTGTGGTTATACGTGCTTGTGGTTCCAGTGATGGTTTGATGAAATGGTTTTAGAATTGGAAAGATGAACTCGGGCATGAGACCCATTTGTTTTGGAAACCCTCGGACTTGGAGTCCATTTAAGTTATATTATCGGGCCAAGGGCCCAGTTGGTTTACGAAATCAGGCATGAGGCCTAATTGCGTCTTATGAATGCGATTTCAGGTCAGGGACCCATATATGAATTTGGATAAATGGATTTGGATTTCAAAAATCGAATTTGTGGATCACGATGGTTTTTTGGAAATCACGGGCGTAAGCCTATTTGAACGGTTTGAGACGATTTATGAAATGTTTTCCATATACCATCTTTATATCTATGGATTGTCTCCTCTAGTCATCTGGGACGCTGGAGTGATCAGGGTGCATTGCCTGCGAGGGGTCACTACATGGAGCGACCGGACCGTATAGTGACTCAGGAACAAAATTGCTAGAAATCTGGGACGTCAGACATCTGGGATGTCAGAGATTGACTCGGGTTGAGACCCCGGGTAGCACGCGCAACTTGGACTGTGACATGACGTCGGGGACGTCAGGCGTCTGGGATGGTGAGGATTGGTATATAATGGTATTGGATTGAATTGTGATTCGTGGATTTACTGGATTATGTATGTGGATTTCAGATTTATTGGATTTATGAAATGGTATTTCAGTGTTGGTGGTTTTGGGCAGTGGCCCACATGATTTGATTTACGATTTTGGGTTGAGTTCCCACATACTTGGATTTATGGTTTTGGGCTAAGGCCCTAATGATTTAATTAAAGTAAATGGTTTGATTATTGGTTTTCGAATGCATGCATACTTTTTAGTGAAGGGTATAAATGTCTTCTTATGAAATGTATTTTATGAAATGGTATTTCAGATTTATTGGATTATGTATGTGGATTTCATATTTATTGGATTTATGAAATTGTATTTCAGTGTTGGTGGTTTTGGGCAGTGGCCCATATGATTTGATTTACGATTTTGGGCTGAGTTCCCACATACTTGGATTTATGGTTTTGGGCTAAGACCCTAATGATTTAATTAAAGTAAATGGTTTGATTATTGGTTTTCGAATGCATGCATACTTTTTAGTGAAGGGCATAAATGTCTTCTTATGAAATGTGTTTTATTAAACAATTGATTTTCGTCCACTCACAGCTTTTAATGGTTTTAATGCCTTTCAGGTTGATCAAGGATGCAGGCTGTAGCAGAGACCGAGACATGGCACTCATCCACCGATCCTGGCGCGCTCTGGAAGCCCCGAACGGGCTGAGATTTGAGTTATCCCTTGTCTGACACTTAGTGTCAGACGGGGGTATGGCACATCCCGCGATAATCTTCGGGGAATTGGGATGAAAACGGGTTGAAAAAAGGTTCGAAAATGGCCTGAACTGGGCACGCAGGTCCAGTTGAACTGGCTGACCAGTGAACCGGTCTGAACTGGTTCAGCCGAGGAAGAAGAAGGTGAACATGTGCAGGCGTGTGAAGCCCACTCGCAGGGCCTTTGGTCTGCGTATGGAGGCGTGTGGGGCAGTTTGGGAGTCGTGTTCAACATATGAAATCATCCTTTCGATGTAACGAACATTTTGGTACTACTTTCATGTCAATAGGACACCGTTTCGGAGTAGTTTTGGGTGTCCGAAGATTTAGGATCGATTTTAAATACGTTTAAAAATTCGAAAAAATTACGGGGATTCAATGGAAGGATATTGGAAGTGTTAGTGACGTTAGAATGTGATTTGGACAGGTTCGGATATTCTGAGGGCGGTGATTTATCCCTGGAAGGTTTATGGCATATATATCAAGGCAGCAGCGTTGGAAGGTCTGTGAGTGGACGTTGTTTTCTAAACTATGTTGCATGCATAACAGTTTTATATGTTTTATATATGTGATTTCTATGATGATGATTGTGGTATTGGTGATTTACATATTTGCACGTATTTCGAGGTGATTTATGTATTTGCACGTATATCGAGGTTTATGGTTTTACACAGTGGTTATACGTGCTTATGGTTTCGGTGATGGTTTGATGAAATGGTTTTGGAGATGGAAAGATGAACTCGGGCATGAGACCCATTTGTTTTGGAAACCCTCGGACTTGGAGTCCATTTGAGTTATATTATCGGGCTAGGGGCCCAGTTGGTTTACGAAATCGGGCATGAGGCCTAATTGTGTCTTATGAATGTGCTTTCGAGTCGGGGACCCATAAATGGATTTGGATTTGAGAAATCGAATTTGTGGATTACGATGGTTTTGTGGAAATCCCGGGCGTAGGCCCATTTGAACAGTTTAAGACGATTTATGAAATGTTTTCCATATACAATCCTTATATCTATGGATTGTCTCCTCCAGTCGTCAGAAATCTGGGATATCAGAGATTAACTCTGATTGAGACCCCAGGTAGTACGTAGCTTGGACCGTGACATGACGTCGGGGACGTCAGGCGTCTGGGACGCCAGGCATCTGGGATGCCGAGGATTGGTATATAATGGTATTGGATTGAATTGCGATTCATGGCTTTACTAGATTATGTATGTGGATTCCAGATTTATTAAATTTATGAAATAGTATTTCAGTGTTGGTAGTTTTGGGCAGTGGCCCACATGATTTGATTTACGATTTTCGGCTGAGTTCCCACATACATGGATTTATGGTTTTGGGCTAAGACCCTAATGATTTAATTAAAGTAAATGGTTTGATTATTGGTTTTCAAATGCATGCATACTTTTTAGTGAAGGGTATGAATGTCTTCTTATGAAATTTGTTTTATTAAACTATTGATTTTCGTCCACTCACAGCTTTTAATTGTTTTAATGTCCTTCAAGTTGATCGCGGATGCGGGCTGTAGCAGAGACCAAGACATCGCACTCCTCCACCGATCCTAACGCGCTCTGGAAGCCCCAAACGAGCTGAGATTTGAATTATCTCTTGTCTGACACGTCGTGTTAGAAAGGAGCATGGAACATCCTGCGATAATCCCGAGGGGGATTGGGATGAGCCGTGTTAGTAGTTGTACGTGAGCTTTTAGGAACAAAACCGTGGGGGATGGGCCCAAAGCGGACAATATCCTGTTGGAGAAGGTCGGGTCATGAAAATTTGGTATCAGAGCCCAGCCCCGGATGGAATTGAGTGTGCCAACGAGGACGCTGGGCCCCAAGGTAGGTGGATTGTGAAGACCCTTACCCTGGTGGCATGGTTAGCAATCCCACATCGCCCGGGGTGATCTAGGGGATGTGCCTTATATGTGTGGGCGCGCATCTATCCAACAGGAGATCACTGGCTTGGGGTTCCTGGGGAACTCCAAGATTAAATGAGTAAGGGCTGGTGTCATCCTAGGATGAGTGACCCACTGGGAAGTTGCACATGAGCTCTCGAGAACAAAACCAAGAAGGCTGGGCCCAAAGCGGACAATATCATGTTGGAGAAGGTCGGGTTGTGACATTATCTATCACTTAATAACATGATTTTATCCTATTGTGCACTTAAGACCTAGAACATATCGTTGTAGTCTAAGTTTTCTCCGCACTTACTATTGTGTTTCTTGGTAGTGTGATTGAAGTTTAACGAACCTAATGTATATTATATTGTGATTGAATTGAATTGTGCTTGAAGTCATTGAATTGAATTATGCTTGAAGCGATTGTTATCGAACTGAGGTGTGATTGAACAAAGATTTGTGATTGTGTTTCTTAGCTACATGTATACTTGGTCATTGTATTTGATTAGGTCCAAAGAGGAACAAGAAGTACGACTCAAGAAAATGAGGAATACAGGGCTGCCCATTCGTAAAAATCATGGCCAAATCCACCACTAGCAACGCCATTCACTACCCCAAGCCAACATTCATGCCCAAATCTACAAGTACCTACTACAGGCACTTCCACAAGCCAACGATCGCACTTAAATCCTCCACCAGCAAAACCCTTCACTGCCCTTAGAAAGCTTTCATGCCTAATTGTACCACTAGCAAGTACAGGCACTGCCACAAGTCAACGAATACGCCCAAATCCTCCATTAGAAAAGCCATTCATTGCTCTGAGCCAACGTTCATGCCCAAATCCACCACTAGCTAGTACAACCAGTACCACAAGCCAACAATCCAAAACCAACACTAGCAACTACCAGCACTGCTCATGGCACTCGAACAAGAACCACACCTGCTTCTAGACATGTACTAGTGCATCCAACCCCCACCACTACTTAACCAAGTGCTAGTTCACAACATCGATCATCTGGAACAAGTGGAAGGAAGATAAGATTCAAGTCGCCTGCAAAGCATGTGAATAAATATTTTGATGGAAATTTGGTTCTTAGTGGAAGGACTTGTTATTTTGCTTTGCTAACTCTTTCAAATGTTATCACCTTATTTTACGTAGTCCTTAATATGAAGTCGTGGTTGGATGGAATTTTGGTACTCTTTTTGTTCATTTCATTTAAATGACCTTATGATTTGTGAAGGTCCAAATCTAGTTTGTTATTATCTAACTTTGATATATGAATGACTATCGGATGTTTCTCATTTTTAATTTTACAACTTCCATTCTTACTAGATATATTATGCATTGCATACAGATCTTACATATTTCCACAATCCACCAAACTATCTTCTACATAATACAAAACCCTAAACATGAAGAAATAGTACCATTTAAGTAAACATAACCTAATACATAACTAAAGTGAAGGACTGAATATGATTCCAACCACTAAGACCCAAGTAACCAAGAATGCAATCCAAAACTTAGTCACCTTCCTTTTCCCATTGAACAATTGCTCTTCAATTCTATCAAATTACCTTAACCCTGGAATTATTGTCGTTGATCTCTTGCATATTTTTTTTTTATCAAAGATTCCCAAAAATCACAACCATTTATATCTTTCTCTACCTCTACCTTGCCAACTTTGCTGCAAAACACATTAGAAATTCGAACATATCATCAAGCAATCAAAACAACAACAATAAAAACATCAACTTCATACTCTTCTCTTAAATACAGCCAAATTTGCTTCCTGTTAACCCAACCAACAGAAATCAAAAACCAAAATCAAAATCCCAAAAATCAGAAACATAACCTATAAACCAAAATCCCCAACCCCATTGATATAAAAAAAAAAAAAAAAGCAGCTTCCTTTTCATTACCAAACAAATTCCCTTTCAAATATTACATCTATTACCACACCTTGGTATCTGGATAAACGACAAACCCCCGGCCTGAGTTTCATTTATCCATGACGTTTTCATTCTCATCTACCCACAAAAGCATCTTCTCAATTGGTAATTTCCACTCTCCTCTATAATTGAATCTCTTTTAACTACAAATTGATTGATGATGTTGGTGTCTTGTGGTTCACGAACCTTTATCAAGCCTCGATTCGCAATTTTTGATGTGATTACAATTCAAATTTTTTTGATGTGATTACAATTCAAATTTTCAAAATTTCCTCCATTGGAATTGCAATTTTGCCTCGATTAAAGCTGATTTTGCCACCCAAATTAGATCCCAACTCGATCCTCAAACCATCTCATTAAAGTCTTACCACGTCCTTGCTACGTAGGTATCACCTAAGCACTCTAAACACCATTAATAACAAAAACTAACTTTTGGTGTAGCAAACTTTGACAGATGGAGTGAGAAAGAGCATTGTTACAATTTCCCATTTTGGGAACAAATAAAAACCTAGCGTCTGATTTAAAAAGCATTTTGAGTCATAAACTTAGAGTTAAACCAAGTAACATCGCGAAGGTATAATGATAGCCAGGTTAGGATATTCCCGCCCTTTCTCCAAATCAGTTAGTATTTGAAATCACCAACGAAAAGCCCAGCCGTTTTACCAAGAAGATCCAATGATCTAATTACAAATTAATTTCAAAGAAAATAAACACTAAATATCCGACGTCTAAAGGTAAATCTAAGTATCTTACATCTTTTTATCTGAAAGTATCTAACATCTACGACTTCACTTTTTTGTTCTGAACAGCTTTTAAGGCTTTCAGCTCAAGCAGTTCAATTTCAAATCGCATATATTCGTATATTCCCATCCATGAGCAAAAATTCTTCGGTAACTCTTTCAAATTACCATTCTACACCCAGGAAAACAAGGTTAAAATGAAAGTGCTCTTAATCTACACTGATGACAACCATGAAAACCATTAACAAAAAAAGTCAAATAATTTTTCTCCTCTTTTCCTTTCCAATCTCGAGATAACTATTGATTTTCTATTTAATTAACCCACAAGAAATAGACGATACAGAGCAAACCCCGGCTGATGTTGTGAGTGGAATCTCTTTGTAGCAGGCAACTAGTTCAGTGTTGGTGTGCAGATCTACTTGCAAGGTCTCCCACACCTTCTTCTTGGGGTTTAACAACTCGTCAGGCTCACCTACAAACCCCGGAAATGTGACTCTCTCACCAACTTGAGCATCTTTTGGCGGGTCAACCAATTCAACCTGAGAGTCCCCCAACATTGAAGATCATTTATCAACAATACATTAGTAACTGTATATGTCCATTCACAACCGAAAATCAAGGGTTTTCAGAATCATTGCACATATATAAACAACTTTATACGGCTGCATGCTTGAGAACGGCTCTGCTAATGAATAAGAGTTCGCAATAGTGTCCACAAATGCCATAATTTCAGGAAACCTGAGTTACGAAGGCGTAATTCTTTAGAACTAAGACTAATCAGAAACAAATGGAATCACTGTGAATTAAGTTTGTTACTGTTAAATTCCTTTCCAAAAGTCAAACCCACTACGGCACTTAAACAGAAACATATAATCCCAAATACTATGCTATGACCTTGTGCGGAATAAGGACAACGCTGATAAACATGTGAGCAAACTATTTCTTTTTAGCAGCAATTTATGTCTATCCTCACAATATTATTAGCACGCAATGCCAAAGACAAAAAGTTATCCTTAGGAATGGGCATGAGTACCCACTACATGGGCAAAGATATTGATGGGTAAAAAATTACCCATCACTTGATGGGTAGGGCATGGGTAACCCACAGGGTACCCATTACCCACAAAGAAAAACACAAACAAAAATTAATTTGAGTTAATTATATTAAATTTTATTTTTATTTTTATTTTTATTTTTATTTTCTAAACTGAATCTAATATTTTTTACCTGCGAAGATAATTACATGCAGGCCATACCCATCACATTATTAATTTTTTATTTATTTTTACAAAACTAAATTTAATATTTTTTAATTTTTTATTAAATTTTATTTCTATTAAATCTTATTTTAGAGATGGGTGTGCTGTTTAGTACATATAACAAAGGAGAAACAAATTGAAAAGAAAATTAAAAAATTAAAAGCAAAAGAAATTAAAACCAAATTAAAAAATCGACAGTGATGGTGACTAGGATGAGCCATCTTGATGAGGGGAGATGCTTGGATGCGGTGATAAGGCCGGTTGTAGTCGAGATGGGGCACGGTGGTGGTTGGTGGCATTTTTAGTCACAGAGAAAAGATGTCGATGAGTTTTAGGGAGAGAGAAAGTGATTGGTTAGAGAGAGAGCATAGATGAGAAAATGGTGATTAGTGGGATTAGTTTTAAAGTTAAAGGAAATAAAAGAAATAATTATTATATTAAAAGGAAATTAGAAATAGTAATGAAATCATTTAAGGGAAAATTTCTAAATTCTTAAATATAGTTTATAATGAAAATTTTATCGAGTTCAGTTTTCTCATTTTGAATTCTATTTCGACACTTTCTACTAATTCTTCGTTTTAATTAAAAGGTTCTCAGAGTCAAAATTTTGAAATAACTCCTACACTAGCTTTAGTCAACCCAAAATATTTTTTATAATTAAGAATAGAAGGGTAAGTTGGTCATTTATTGATTATGGCTTTGAATTTCAGGATGGATTGTAACAGAATCTCCAATAGAAATTGAGAGGATTGGAGGGAAATGAAAAGTAAAAAAAAAAAGCAAACGAAATTGAAAGGAAAAAAAAATAGAAGTTAGAAATAAAAAGTTTGAAAAAAAAAAAGAAAAAAAAAATGAAATGTAAAAGAAAAATGAAAAGCAAAAGAAATTAAAAGGAATTAAAAATTAGAAGTTAAAACAAAATAAAAAAGAAATAAAAAAATTGAAAGAAGAAAATAAATGTAAAATTCCATGAGTACCTCATTACCCAAAATAAATGTAAAATGTCATGGGTAGGATTTGGGTAAACCCTCAAAAATTGAGAATGGGTTTAAATGGATATAAAACTCATTTGTACCCATAAAGGGTAAGGATTAGGGGTGGCATATAGTCCCGAATTATCAAAACCATCTTGTCCGGTATCATACCAAACCGGAAAACAATCGAATAGTAAAACCGAATGAATGATCGGTATGGTATCGATACCCTACCAACTCAAATCGGTATGGGATCGGTTTTGATGTTAGGGAATACCGTCTGGTACCAAAACTGAACCAGTTTTAATTTTTTTAATTAATTAAAAATTAAATTAAATCCAAAAATTAAAAAATTAAAAACCCTAATAGTCTAATAGCTAATGCTAGATTTAATTGTATATTAATTTAGTTGATCGATTTAATTGTATTTTAGAGTTTTTTAGTTGATGGATTTAATTGTATGTTAATTTTAGTTGATGGATTTAATTGTATGTTAGGGTTTTTTAGCTGGAGTTAATTTTAGTTGATGTATTGAGATTGATTGGTTGCCTTCTGAATTTTCTATAAACTTTGAACAATATTTGTTACCCAAGGCCTACTTTTGAACTTCATCAAAATGTTGTTTTTAGACATTCAATCATGTAATCCAGAAATAGAATTATGAATTTGAGCTTAAAACTGAAACCGTACCGAACATAATTGGTACGGTACGGTACGATATCAATTTCATATTTTGAAATATCATAGAGTACCAAACCAGTTAAAATTACTTGGTACGATTCTAGATTCCAGTATCACCTTCATACCGAACCCTACCAAACCATACCCAGGGCTAGTAAGGATTTACCCACACCCTCAAAAAAAAACCCAATTGGCCATCCCTAGCTATCCTTAAAGCCTACCATTACAACAATGAGTGCCATAAGATGCAAAAACTAATTAAAGTTATAAAGGTAAGCTTACTGTGGTGTGGTCACTGTTTGAAGCAGCAAGAACCATTGCTTGTGATTTAATACCCCGCATGATTGCTGGCTTCAAGTTGCAAAGAACACAGACCTTACGGTTCTGCCACAGAAATGGATAAAGTAACAGACTAATAAGCAATTCCAAAAAGTCCATGGAAATTAATTCGAATTTTTCATTATAAATATCTATAGTGCAAACACTAACCTGCATTTCGTCAATAGGTATATGATTGACAAGTCCACTAACAACGGTTCTAGTCTGTCCTTCACCAACATCAATCTCTTCTACATAAAGCGAGTCAGCATCAGGATGCTTCTGAGCTTTTGTAATAAGACCAACACGAATATCAAGTCTAGTAATGGTAATCACTGCTTCAGCTGAAGATTTTGTGGCCTGTTGCTTTTTCTTTCCACCTTTGTCAGTAGCAACAGTAGTTTATTAGAATAAATGTATTTAGGTAGTAATGGGTAATAAAGGGTTTAGTATTCTTTTAAAGTACAAGTGCCCATTAAACATGAACATAAGTTATGAGGTAATCCCACATTTCAAGAAAAGCCATCACCTTTTGTTCCGGTTACAAGGAAAAACTACGTGTTAATGTAAAGTTGTAAATATCCAACAAAATATAGATAGTATTTTATTAATTTAAATTGTGGGCTTCTATTTGAACCATCTTAATTGACCACATTAATTGATTATACTTTACGTGGCATTCTATTTACCACAAAATAAATACAAAGTAATTGATTTATTGAAATAGCACTATTCATTTATTGCCTAATCAGACAGTTCAATTAATGTGGTCAATTAAGATGGTTCAAATATCATTTTTCATTTAACTTTTCTAATATCAAAAGCTTGTGGACTGAAATGGATGGATGTTAGGAAATTCCAACCTGAAACTTTCGCTTTCTTGAGTTGCGCAGCCACCTTCACTGCTTCAGCTTCCTCCCTCTCCTTTCTATCTGCTTGACTTCCAGCGAACTTCTTCCTTAAGGATTCCACTTCTTCATCTTTCTGTGCTCCAAGTGTAAAAGTTTAAAGATTGAGAATCAACTAACACGCAAGTATGCAAAAATCATATCATGGCAAGCAGAGAAAACATAAATCTGAACCAAAATTTTGAAGTGTAGCCTATACACTTGCCTTGAAGCTTGCTTAAATTTATGGCCAGTCACTTACAAAGGCTAAAAAAAATATCTAGATTATGCTAGTTTAAGGCTTTATATCTTGCACTGTTTGTTCAAAAGCTATTTGAATTCCCCCTATCCAGTTTCCTTCTCTTATGTTTTGTATTTATAAACTTTTGCTTTCGATAACATCAGCAGCTTTCCCACTATTTTGCTACAATTCTCAACAAGGCGTTTTTCTTTTCTTCAGAACTCTCCTAAACACTAGCAATGACATATTGTGGCCACTTCGCTGACTCTTATCTTCTTCTTGCCGAAGAATAGAAAGTTACAAATTTTCCATCACTTTAAATCCAATAGGATCAGGTAGTTTCTTCCTCACTCGCCGCTCATTGGTGTCAATCATCTATTCCTCATATAATAATAGGTGAAACAGAAAAATAAAAATAAACGGGCACAGCAGAAAACATACCAATTCCTTGAACAATGGTTCTGGTGTCCCAATCTTGTGACCAATAGGTACAATCTCCCAAGGCCGCCATGCCCTGTCAATATCTCCTTTATCATCACAAAGTGATATATGCGTCTCAGGAGGCAAATTAAGCTGCTTAAATACCTTGAATACAGTTAAATAAAACAAATCTCAGCATGGATGATTACAGTAATATCACATGATCAAAAAAATACTTCACATTAACACAATCATCTGTGAACAGAATTTTACATCGAGAGAAAAGGATGGCATAAAAGGTTCCAACAAGCAAGCAAGAAGATGCACTAATAATATCACATGATCAAAAAAATACTTCACATCAACACAATCATCTGTGAACAGAATTTTACATCGAGAGAAAAGGATGGCATAAAAGGTTCCAACAAGCAAGCAAGAAGATGCACTAATCCAACTGAAGTTCTCATAACAACAGCACAACGAGGCTGGTCCTCCTTGTAAAGCTTCCAGAACTGGCTTTCCTGCATAGTAATTTGTAAATGGTGCAACTTAGCAGCAGCTGAATTATCAGTTTCGCAGCCGTCTCCAAGCCATATACTTAAGGAAAGATCATATCCCCACAAAGGGCTATCAAGCAGAGATTAAAAAATCATTCTTACTTGCAGATATGCATTCCCTTCACTAGAAATGCTCATTGCTGTTTTGAGTCCTTGTTTCAGTTTAACCTACAAAAGAAGCAGATAGTAAGGTCATGAGAATGCAAGAGATTTGTGAAAGGTAGGGAAAAGAAGCTTCCAGTCAATTGTATCAAGATTATTTTTCTGAATATCAATCACCTTCTCCATTGCCTCTACATATTGCTCCACGTATTTACCAACTTTTTCAGCTAGTTTCTCTGTCAAAGGATCTGAGTCTGCACGCGGAGCATCTGGAATAATGGAACCATATCCTTGATCTGAACATGGAATTTGTTAGTTTATATGCTGCAAAATTTTAAACATACCATGCTTATTTGTTAAACCAGAAAACACGCATAATTAAGTAAGTAATGATGAAAATATAGCAAAGAAGAATTTAATTATCTTCCAACTACATCTGTGATATTACATGCGTAATTGGTTTATATAGGAGCTATATATAACCTTGATAATGCCATTGCATGCATTATCTATAAATTAAGTTTATCTTTATCAAGAACTATTAATATAACCTTTTGTTACATGGTAGCAGAACGTCTCAAGGAAAAATCTAAATCCAAAACAGCTTCCTTTCTAATTTATTAAGGGAAGGGGAAGGGAGAGAGTTGAACTCTGGTGGTTAATGTGCTGGTAAGGGCTTTACGAAGGAAGCTATAGCCCCCGAAAAAAGCAAAAATTGAAGTGAAAAATAACTAACAATATAATGGTTCCTACTATAATTAATTTACTAACATTTCTCATGCAATCTATTTTTCAAACACTAATCAGCTGACTGGTCAATAGATTCAGAAACTAAAGGTTGACTGACCTGAAGGTTTAGCAACAAAACTCAAAACTCGATTTATGAAGTTGCCCAAATTATTCAGCAATTCACTGTTCAGTTTTGCTTGCAAGTCGGCCCATGTGAATAGTGTGTCTGAAACCTATTTCATCAAAAATATAATCAAATTCATAATCAAGATACAGAGAAAGAAGGGTATTAATGCAGGAGCATCTAAGAAACCCTCTTTAAGTCTATGATGTGTTAACTAAGAGAAATAAGTACTCTTAGGGATTTTGATAATCATTATTATTGTTTGTTATCTTTATTTCTTGTAATTTTTTTATGTAGCTCTGATAGGAATTGGATTAATTAGGTGAGTCCTAATGACTTTAGGATTCTTAATAAATAAGGATTAGAACATCTAGGGTTTCTACGTACTAGTATAAATAGACTATTGAGGAGATTTCTGTAGGCAGTCTTTTATCAATAATAAATCAGAAAATCAGAGTTAGTCTTGGGTTTACCCTAGAACTCAATATATTCGTTCCTACTTGATCCTATTCCCTACTTTTCTCTGTGTTTTTGGTCTCTGCAATGCTGGCCTGTACCAGGTATACATTACAAAACATCACAACCAAAATCAAATAATGAATATGGATCATCAAACTTACCTCAGGCCTGTTAGTTAGCAAGTAATACCTCCACACTTCAACAGGAATGTTTGTATCTTTTGCATCATTCCCAAAAACCCCCACACCTTTACTCTTAGAGAACTTTCCTGTAAAAATTAGATCTCCCCTTAGCACATAATGCATAAGGGCAAAATATTTGAGCTTCCATAAATAAAATTATCTACAATCATGCTTCTACAGTAACTTTTAATCATCATAACCATTCAAGTTTAAATGAGGCATAATTAATTGACATAACCATATTATGGTGAAAGCATTACTAACTCGTTAACCAACCTGCTTCATAGTTCAAGTACTCAGTAACACTGATTGTCTTCATCAAAGTCCAATTTTCGCCAGTTCCAAGCAGAGTGGAAGGAAACATCACCTACAACACAAATAATTTGAAATTGTGCTACAAACATGAAAAAACAAGTTACAAAATTTAAGCACAAGGATGACTGAGCTTCTTTGATCTACAGTGGAGCTGGGGCTGCATATGAAGTTTTAAAGATCCAATATCAAAACCATCTTTGCCTTTTTCCAGCAGAGTAAAATAAAAAAATAAAGGAGCTACTATGGTAAAATATTTGGATAACTAGGTTAATAAATTATAACAATAGCCACTCCTTTAAAACTTCTATAAATTCAGACTTTTACAGAGTAGGATTCCAGTAAGATGGTAATGAGCAATGAATGATGGAAAATTATGTGAGGCTTATTCAAAAAGGCGCTTACTGTATGGAATGGCACATTATCCTTGCCCATGAACTGATACAGCTCCACATTCTCAGGATTCTTCCACCATTTCTCCCAATCATCAGTGTAACATTTAGTAATCGAGACATATCCAATAGGAGCATCAAACCACACATAGAAAACCTACTAGTAGCAAAGTTGGAACCAATGTAACAAATTTTGAAAAACATTAAGAAACATTAGTATAACTTCAATTACATGGATTAACCTTGTCCCTGAAATTATCATGTGGAACCGGAACACCCCACTTCAGATCCCTGGTAATACATCGTTGTCTAAGCCCCTCTTTGAGCCATGCATTTGTCGCTTGAATTGCATTCTGGCTCCAAGACCCGACCACCGATGTTTTATTGATATAATCTTCCAATTTATCCTTGAGCAAAGGGAGTTCGAGAAACAAGTGGTTTGTATCGCGAATTCGTGGGGCTGACTTACAGACCTGCATACAATTGGCAACAGAGAGAAACATAATGGCGTAAGATTACTGCACTTCTGCATCCAAATTTACATGTGAGAAAAGGAAAGTACTCTCAGAAACCCTTATTTATTAATTCATTATCTTTAAAACAAAATGTAGAGAACAAGCAAAATTTAGGGCAGCAAAAAGTTATCAGCAAGAACAGGGCTCGAGTATTTTGACCAAATACGGAATTTAGAACTCTTTCTCACCTTGGAATACTATCAGGTAGGATTAGCAGGCAGTTAAAAAACAGAATACTTAATAGAAATTTGATGTTTTCCTTTCCATTAAATTTACATATGTACATAGCATACACACATGGCATGTAATACCAATTTCTACTAATAAGGGATAGCAAAATATTTGGTACCTTGCACTTCGGATCTTTTAGTTCTGTGGGATTCAAAAGCTTTCCACAGTTCTCACATTGATCTCCTCTTGCAGAACCATAGTCGCAGCCTTGAGTTGGGCATGTCCCCTCCACGAGCCTATCAGCTAAGAATCGTTCGCATGTGTCACAGTAAAGCTGGATAACAAATTACAGGAAAAAATCTTAAAAACATAACTCAATTGCAAAAATTGAATATAAATATGCATGCAAAG
Organism: Prinsepia uniflora; assembly: GCA_032719365.1. NCBI lineage: Eukaryota > Viridiplantae > Streptophyta > Magnoliopsida > Rosales > Rosaceae > Prinsepia > Prinsepia uniflora. Next base: position 49,794,074 of record CM064862.1, read on the forward strand.
AATCACTAACTAAACTAATCAAATTGCAAAGAACTGACACAATGAAAGCAAGTCAATGATACCTGCTGCATTGTGTTCTCTGACAGCCAATCATTCTCCAACAGTTTCTTGAAAATTGCTTCGCATACTTCTGTTTGCTGTGGTGCCGATGTGCGCCCAAATTTGTCAAAGCTTATATTAAACCACTCATAAACCTCCCTATGAATGGCATGATATCTACAAGAACGGAATAATTTGAAGGAAAAAATTGACTAAATCAAACACAGCAAATAGAGTAAGTTTATCAAACTATATAAACTTCACTCAAAAAATCTACTTGTCACAGATCTCTTTGGGGCTACACTTCTCTTCCAAAGCTTTAGTCTCCGTAGCCGTGCCATACTCATCAGTTCCACATATGTAGACCGAATTGTATCCTCGGAGGCGGCAGTAGCGTGCAAAGACATCGGCACTCAACACACCTGACCAACAAAAAGAAACATTAAGAGTCTGTTTGGTTCCCGAGAAATTATAAGGAAAAAAGAATTAAGGAAACGATCAAATACAGCCAATAATATTTCCGAGGTGAGGAACATTGTTAACGTATGGCAAGGCGCTGGTGATGAGAATGTTTCGCTTGCCAGGGATGGGTAACTTTGGGACCCTCTGGTCCTCCTTGGAGATAACTGTGAGGTCTCCCATGTTCAGCTCTCTCCTTCAGTGTCTAAGCCTGCTATAGGATCTTAACAAAGTGCACCTCCAACCAAGAAGTACATAAAACATCAGTCTTTCTACTATTTTCTCATCAAATTTCTCAGAATCCAAACAGAGAATATGCATCCATTACGCAGTCTAAAAAGTGAACTTTTGGGTCAAAATATAAGAACTTTGGCCTATTGTGCTAGAGAATTGAAATATTCAGAAAAAAAAACTATTGAGGAAATCAAAGATAAAGCAGTGCTTCAATTATCAGATTGGTAAGACAAAACAAGATTACCAAATTGGTATAATCAACAAAATCTTGAACAAGGAAGGGCCTTTCTCCTCGTCTCGCTGCTGCAGGTGAATTCAATGCCGGTGAAATCGCGAGAACGACGATGAGAGGGAGAGATGGAGTGATGATGTCACGAGGAGTGGGATACCTACGCTAGGTTTTCGCCTTTCTTAACCCTAACACTCGAATCCTTCAAAACTGGTACGAGTCTCAATTTGGGGTGGCTGTAAGGGAATCCTAGTGTTAAAGGGAATTTTTTGGATGTGTTGGAAGGTCTAAAATAGTTCTCAAGTTATAAAAATTTTAAAACATTTCTATATTTCTAAAAATAATATGAGTTTGTTTGATTATTTTGTCGCTAAATGACAGACACTTTTAGCGGCAATAAATTCTTGTGAACAGTGTAGCAAATGTATTTTTTAGACGATATTCATCTTAAATTTTGATTGTTAAAGTTATTTCTACCTTTAGGACGAAATTTTCAAAGAAACTCATACTTTTTCTAGAAAATTTTTAGAAAATTCACAAAATTCTTTAATCAAAGCAGTTTGAGCTAGAAGAGAGGCATACGAGATTATTGTGGCTATAATTTAATATATTTTTCGTTAATTTCTTCACATTCTCTATCTCCTACTTCTTCCATTCAAAACCCTATTTTTTTAGTTTGTTGTTTTGTTTTTTTATTTGATTTTATTAGTTTTTAAAAATTATGGAAAAAAAATTGTTTTAATGAAATCTTGACTGAATAGTTCACGAAATAGTTAAGGAAGCGATTATGTTGCCACGCTCTAAAGAGTTCAGGGGGGAATTGCAATATGTCAACGTTTAGGTATGAATATGTCATAGAGTGTAAAACATGGGATAGTAAAATATAATTTGCCTATAATTTAAAAGATGAGATATCATGATGTTAGTTTCTAACTACAAATGTTTGATTTTTTTTTTTTATGGCACAATATTCTACTAGGTGGATTTTGTAACAACCCAGAAATTTCAGGAAAGATAAAATGACGATTTTGCCTTTGAAGGTCAAAATATTGACTTTTTTCTCAGGACTTCTTGTGAACATTTCATGTGGAATGCTACGTAGATCTCGAATTCCTGAATATGCAGACAGGTGGTATGCTAAAAATGGAGTTTGGATAAATTCATTTTGGGTCTAAATAGTATAGGGGCATTTTGGTCATTTTGGAACATAAGGGCATTTTGGTACTTTTGCATGAATTTCCTAATGTATTCTAGAATCTTCTCCATTATTCTCCCTTATTCTCCCCTTCTCCCATCGACTTAAGTATGCATCATTAGATATATGTGGGTGTATATGGATTTGGGGGAATTCAAGGGTGGAAGGCCGAAAAAGAAGAAAAGAGAAAACATGAGAGAGATGAAAGGGAAACTAGGGAGAAAGAGAGAAAAGAAGAGAAAGAAGAAGAAAAGAAGAAAAAGAGAATGAAAATGGCGAGAAACGGATGAAATTTGGGGAAGAAGAAATGGAAAACAGTGAGGGTTATGCAGGAACCTATGAAGCTCCACTTCGGGTTCTTTGGTTCTAGACTAGAAGGAGTGAGGGTAGAATGTTTGTCACATCCTATAGGTCCTATGAGCACTTTGAGATTAGAAGAGATGAGCTGGGACGAGTGGAAGACCAACGAGATGGTTGAGAAACCATGGTCGAATCTTCTAGGGATCATACTCGGGTATCAGATAAGTATTTCTTTATTTTGATGTTACATAGACGCTCTTTAGGTTGAGTACATGCAAGTGGACTATTGGAGCGTCCAAATTGGATGTGAAATAACCATGAGACGGTCGGGTCATGTACACGGGGGCAGGCGACCCAAAACCGGAAAATCGGGTCGACCCGTTAAAGGTTAAAGGTTAAAGGTGACTGTGCAATGCGTGGGCACCACGCGCATGGAGCTGCCATCGGCGCGTGCGGCGGCTCCCGGTGGTTCGTTTAGCATGAAAGTGCTTCCTCTTTAAATTATATGTTTATTAGTATAAAGTTTGAGTAAATTGGGTATCATTTGAGTATGCTTCAAAGATTATGAAATTATGTGCTCATGTTTAAAATTTGAGATTAATATGGGAAAATTAGGAAATTAAGTGATAAATAGTATTTTGTTTAAAAAGACTTTCATGATAAATTATGAGGAGTAGAAGGATTAAAGGAAGGTGTGAATGATGTATTTAATAAAGGACTTGTGTGTATATACGTATATTGATTGGATTATTGAAGTTATTATTATGTAAAAGTTTACGATTTATATTAGGATTGGTCATATGTGTGTATACCTGAATTTATTGTGTGATTGTGGTTTCTATGTTGTATTGTAACTTCTGAGAATATAAGGTGTTCGTGCAGGATTTCACCCTACACTTGGGTCGGGCCTAAGTTCAATATGAAGCCCATAATGCAATGAAAACCCTAACTTTTGTCTATTTAAGGCATCCCCCTCATTTGTAAAAATGAATCTCATCCACCTCTCAAACACACATCCTCTTCACACTCCCTTTTAATGGCTCAAGGCCACAAATATGTAAACACTATTATTATCAATAATAACCATCTTAGAAAGTTTGTCTCGTGGACGTAGCTCGATTCGGGTGAACCAAGTATGTGCTTGTGTCTTGATATTTATGCGTAGTTTTCTCGATCTTGTTGGTACATTCCTTGCTTCAATAGTTTGGCTTCGTCTGTAGGAATCGCGACAAAAATTCATGTCAAGTTCCTTTTTCTCTTCACTTACCTGTTGAAACACCATGAATATTCAAAAACACCAAGCCCCAAAACCCAGTAATCCGTCCACTGCCAAAGTGACCCATTTTCTTCTCCCTCATTAATATCACACTAATTCATGGATAAAACCCCTTGTTTTCCTCCTCTCTGTTCTCTCCAAGGACAAAGTTGGTCTTTTGACTTTTCAACTTTGGCTTTTGTTCAAATGATTGAGGCTTTGGTATAAAGAGGATTATATTTTTTTTTCTTCACTTCCAGTGACATGACCTATCCCAATCCCCTTGGGATTACCGTGGGATGTGCCATGCTCCCGTCCAACACGAGGTGTCAGACAAGGGATAACCAAAAGTCACTGCCCAAAAGGGGCTTCCAGAGTGCGCAAGGATCGATGGAGGAGGCGTGTGATGTACCAGTCTCTGCTGCAGTTGCATCCGTGATCAACCTGAAGGGCATCAAAACCAATAAAAGATGTGAGTGGACGAAAATCATTAGGTTCATAAAACACATTTATAAGACATTTATGCCCTTTATTAAAACGTATGCATGCATCGAAAACCAGTAACCAAAATATTTGGTCAACCAAGCCATTAGGTCCTTAGCCCAAAAACCGTAACTCAAAACCAAGTGTGGGAACTCAGTCTAAAACTGTGGAATACCACATCCATACATACAAAACCATGTGGGCCACCGCCCAAAACCATAAACATAAATTCAACCAAAAAACCATTTCATAGATCCATTAATCCATATTTACCACATTACCATCTCCGGCATCCCAGATGTCAGGACCCACCCTGGTTTCACCCCGAAAACCGAGGTAAACCCTGCTCCTGTCTGACACCCCGACACAACACCAACGTAAACTACTAAACTGCACAGTCAGACGCAGGAGAAACTATACAAAACATCCCGAAGTTAAAAGTTTACAGAGCATAGTCATAATGACAAAAGAAAGAAAACCGATAAACTAAATACACGCACACGGAAAAAGTACAACACTCCGGGGTCACTCTCGTAACTTCTATGCCTCCGACGCTGCCTTGACGTCAAAACCCCGCGCTAGCTCCACGACCTGGAGGGCAAATTTAAAAACAGAAGGTGTGAGTGGACCATAAAGAAAAGAAAAGTTTCCAAAACTATTTTATAAGAAAACCGGGTTTGGCCCTCCGTTTTGAAATCACATGCATAACCCAGTTACTCAAAACAATTATAAAGCACATAAAGATCATCATAAAAACATTTTCTGAATCTTTATAAAAACATTGATAGAAATCATCTCATCAGCATCATAAAACTGTATCATAAACCATAAATACCAAGTCATCATTATCCGATCAAACCTGTTGGACCTATCCGAGTCTTTAAACTCCTGAGTCTTTAAACTCCCGAGTCTTTAAACTCAATCCAGGCCTCAATAATATCCGAGTCTTTAAATTCAATAGGCCTACTGGGAAATATCAATATATCCGAGTCTTTAAACTCCCGAGTCTTTAAACTCAATCCGGGCCCGTCCCCCGTCAAATATAATCCGTGTCTTTAAACCCAATATCCAGATCCAGCAAATCCAATCCAAAACCATTTGAAAACCATTTATCAATCCACATCCAAACCCGAATTCGAAATCACAGGTCTGATGCCCTTCCGGCGTCCAGAACCGTCATTCCGAACCCAAATCCGGAATTCCACTTTTTCCGACTTTAAAACCAAATCTCGTTTCAAAATCCCTTTATAAACATTTAAACCCAATTATCATTTAAAAGCCCAAAACCATAGCCTCATATTCAGAAATCACCATTTTCTCGTAAAACGTGCTGAAACCGAACTTCCTCGAAAAACGTGTAATTATGTAAAACCAACAAAGCATATTCGATAAACATAGAATCATGGTTAAAACCATAAACAAGTAATTAAAAGCAGTTATGCATGCTCAAGTTAAGAGAAAGGGTCCACTCACAGTACCGAGCCCTCAATCACGTCCCGAACGTCCCGTATGTTCCTCAGCTTCCTCGGGGAATCCCGAACCTGTCAACCACCGCCAAAGTACGCCACTAACACATCTACGAAGGTCCACCTAATTTTCCCCAAAAATCCTTGGGTCCTAAACGTAACGAACCTAAACCCTAAACCTTCACCCTCACGGAACTACATTGAATCGACGTCCGATTAACCTGAAACCAATTCCAATGGACTCGTCACAACTCTTAGACCAAAACCCATGTTGACCGTTTTCCCAACCGCCGCCGTACGCGCCCCCACGCGCCGCCCAAAGTGGCTGCGCGTGGCCCTCACGCGCCAGCGACAGTACCACCAGCAACCTCTGGTCGACCCGGTTTGAACAAGTCTCTACAACTCGAACCAGCGTTCCCGGTTCTCCGCCGTCTCGCCACCAAAACTGCTCCTCTCTTCACCAGAACACACCAACACTCACGATCACCTCTTAATTTCTCTCAATCTCCCCCTCTGTTTTCTGTTCTTCGAACACAAACACACACACGGGTACACGATCACAATACCCCAAATTATTGGACCCGTGCACCCTAGAAACCTCTAGCCCTCCTACACGTGTCACCATCCTACAACTCCTCTCCCAAGTGGCCCAATTCCAGCCCTCCATTTGTCTCTCTCTGTTGCACAAATCCCAATGTGCAAAAGACCAAAATACTCTTCTTTTAAACCAAAATTACGATTTTACCCTTACCGTTTTAGACCCGTAACTCACACGTCCTAACTCCGATGAACACGTGCCGCCTGTCGTTGAATTCAGGACGACGAGATCTACCTAACGGTCCTAGGTCAACGTGTCAAAACCCGTTCGTACAAAAAGTCAACTTTTTCCCCTAGTTTCACCAAATTACGGTTATGCCCTCAACCTTCCGAACATCATAAGTTCCTCCTCGGATGTCGGAATCGGGCGTGTCACCTGTCTACGGACTCGTGACGTCCTAAACTACGTCCTGGTCATCGGTCAATACCCAAGTAACCTCCCGAACTAAAAGTCAACTATTTACCCAAACTAGGGGCAAAATCGTCATTCTACACTAACGACCCTATCGTTACCAACTAACCACCATTTAAGCTCACTAATCTGTCACTAATCACCATCTTAATCACTTCCTTAACCCTAATTTCGGGACGGGTCGTTACACCAAATGCCTAGCGTCCCAGACGCTTGACGTCCCAAACATCATATCTCACGGTATAATAAGCAACGCGTGCTGCCCGGGGTCTCTCCGGGTCCATATCTCTGACATCCCATGTAACACCCCGGACATCCGAGGATCTTAATATTGTAATTTAATGTATCAATTGACGTTCTTACCCTTGTGAATGGTATGGCCAAATTGTTGACTTTTTGATTTATGAATTAAATGGACTTTGACCTATGACCGTGACGTAGTTCGGGACATCACGAGTTCATAGACAGGTGGCACGTCCATTTCGGACGATCAGGGAAAAAGTTATGACTATCGGAAGTTCAAGGGCATTACCGTAAGTTGGACTTCACGGGCGAAAATGTTGATTTTTCGTTTGACAATTAATTTTCACGCGACTCAAGGACCGATAGGTAGGTCTCGACGTCCTGAGTTCGTAGATAGGTGGCACGCCAAAATCGGACTTCGTATGGCTGAGTTACGGGTCTAGGAAGTGAGGGGTATTTTGGTAATTATTGAACCAGGGGCAATTTGGTCTTTTTGCCCTGGTTACTGTAGCAGACCGCGGGGGACTTGGGCGGCACCTCCATGTGCGGTGGTTCAATCGTGCAATTGGTTGTGCAATTGTGTGCTGGAAAGTTGGGAGTGTCTGGTGCTTAGAACGTGGTCTGTTGCATCCACCGTGCACGACCCCATTATTAATTCATGTTCGAAGCTTTTCGGGGGACATTTTTCAGTGGACAATTGGACAACCACGAGCCTCTGGGACGGCTTGAAATTAATTAAAACTGATTATATAGTGTGTGAGCTTCACTCTGGTATTGAAAGGACTGAAAATAAGAGTGGAACCAGAGAGAAACCATTTCGGGAATTTTTGGAGGGAAATCAGGTTTTTGATTTCTACGGTGTGTTGGACCAATCTAATCGCGGATTAAGCTTTCTAGGAGTGTTTAGAACACAACCATATCAAAATCGAAGGCAACCAGCCACGGGGGAGCTGGGACGGTGACTGCCGTGTTCAGAAGAGTTTCAGTGGTTTGGACGACTACTTCCAGGTGAGTGTTGGTTCAATTGAGTGCGTTTTCCAGTTCGTTGTGATACTTTGATGCTTCATGTAAAGTTAATTTGATTTTGGTTTAGAAACCAGTGAGCTGGGGTGATCAACCCGTTTGGATGATCACGGGTCGAAAGGGCCATTTAAGGATTCGATTTGGCTAATTAATAACTCAGAACTTAAATTAGATGTTTAAATAACATGTTAGGACCAAATTGGATTGAAATCGAGTAGGAATTGATGGGTAATTAACCGGGTCAAGCCGCGGGTAGCAGGCCCGAATTACAGACAAACGGGTGAAGGTGCTGACACTGTAGCTACAGTGTCAGGCGCGTGACTTTCACGCGCATCCACTTTGGGCGGCGCGTGAGGGCGCGTTGGGGCTTATCTCCGATCACGATCAACATGACTTTTATTCCTCTCATCATTCTGAACATTTTTGGTGAATTAACCATGTTGATCTGAGATAGTTTTGATGGGTCAGTTTAGGGCCGGTTGCCTCGGGAAACGTGTTGGACGGCTTCCCCGAGCCGGTTTCTATTTCGGAGTTTGTGGTTAAACGTTTAAGACTTGTAGTGACACTTACATGTGATTTGGACTGACAAGAATTGTATGATAATCCTGGTACAAGTTCGTACGCGCAGGTTCACCGCGGGATCGTACAGTGAGTGGGCCATTTTCTTAAACCCTTGCATGCATAAATGTTTTCTGGTTTATTATACTTATTCACATGCTAAAAAAATAAGGGTTTTGATGATATGGAAAATATGGTTATGGCACGTTTCACGGTATTTGGGCTTGAGACCCGTCCGATGAAACTTAATGATTGGTTCGCATTCTATCTATGTATATATATGCTTGCATGTGGATATCAATAAAATGTATTTGGTACTGCACTGTATAGATCCATTCATATGATACTGTCTCCTCCGGATGAGGTACCCCGGAGAGGTCACGGACGTCTAGAACGTCCAGCGTCCATGACGCTAAGCATCGGGGATGCTGTACCCGAACGGGGTTCGGGGATTGAACTCGGAATTGAGACCCGAGTGGCACGCGTAGCCTTGTGATAGTGACCTTATTGGACGTCAGGGACGTCAGACATCAGGGATGTCGGGATTGGAGTGTATAGTACAGCAACTAAAATTATACTTATGGTTTTATTACATGCCTTATGGTTCATATTATATGACTTATGATTTTAAATACGGTTGCATGCATGTTTGGAAAACGGAGGGGTAAATTATATGTTTTACTTATCAAATGATTTTATAAACTTGAGTTTCGGTCCACTCACCCTTAATGTTTTTGGTAACCCCTCCAGGTCGTGATACTGAGGTAGAGGAGGAACCTGAGGCTGAGGCATAGATCTACTTCTGCGTACCTGAACCCCTGTTGGGTGGTTTACCCGCAGGTTTACTTTAGAGTCGTGCTCGCAACTTGTAATTTTGGATTTCATCCCTTGCCTGACATCTGTTTTATTCGGATTTGTTGTATAACTTTAATTTGGTGATTTATGCATTTGATGTTTTGAGGTTAAAATTGGTATGAATTATTGGGTGTCAGACGGGAGCAGGGCACGTCCCCTTGTGGTCCCTGTGGGATCGGGGCGGGTCCTGTCATCCCAGATATCTGACGTCCCAGACGTCTAATCGTAGCAATCCTGCTCCTAAGTCACTATACGGTCTGGTAGCTCCGTACAATGACCCCTCGCAGGCAACGCACCGTGACTTCCCCAGTGTCCCAGACACCTGGAGGAGACCATCACATATCCTCATATCAAGATGGTATATGGAAAACAGTTTTATTAAATCATTTCACAACATATCAATGAGCCCTGGCCGAAATCTCCATAAAACATCACAATTCCATTTAGGGTCCCCGACCCGAAATCACATTTATTAAACATAATATAGGGTCCCAGACCCGAAATCACATTTATAACCCAACTGGGCCTCATGCCCGATTTTGTAAACCACTGGGCCCACGACCCGATTTTGTAAACCACTGGGCCCACGGCCTTAATTCGTAAATCAACTGGGCCCCTGGCCCGATAGTATAACTCAAATGGGTCCCAGCCCGATTTCGTAACAACTGGGCCTCTAGCCCAATTTCATGAAGTAACTGGGCCCCCGGCCTGATTACGTAACTCAAATGGACTCCAAGTCCGAGGTTTCCAAAACAATTGGGCCTCAAGCTCGAGTTCATCTTTCCAATTTCAAAACCATTTCATCACATTATTTATGAAACCACAAGCACATAAAACCATAATAAAACAGGCCGTCTCGATATACGTGCAATACAGAAAACATCTCGAAATACATGCAACATACGTGAAATCAATAATCACAATCATCATAATGGAAATCACGTATATAAAACATATAAAACCATTAGGCATGCATAGAATTTATAAAACCAAAGTCCACTCACAGATCGTCCAACGATACGCCTCGATACACGTGCCATAGGCCTTCCCGGGCCACACCACTATCACCGGGACTACCAATCTTGTCCAAATCACATTAGAGGGTCACTAACCTCTTCATTAACCTCCTACTAAAGTCCCGTAATTTTCCCGAATTTTTAACTATTTTTAAACTCGATTTAAAACCTTCGGACGTCCTGAACAATATCGAAACGGTGTCTGATCGACACGAAACCAATCCCAAAATGTTCGATACATTAAATAGAACAGAAGTCATGTTGACCTCACCTTGAGATTCGTGCCCACGCGCCGTCACGAGCCGCCATGAGTGGCTGTGCGTGAAACCCATGCGCCTTGCTACAGTACCTTCGTCCTCGCCCGGATTACTGATAAACGGATCCCCGTGACCCGTGAACAGACCCGACCAGTTCTCTGTCAATTCAACCTTAATTCTTTCAATTGAACATCCAAACAGCTTCGTTTTAAGTTCAATTAGTGATCTGTAAACCTAATTACATCAATCCTTACCTGAAATCCAACGATTCGAAGATGAACATCGAAGAACACCTGGGTACTGTTCATCCTTCGAAATTCATCAATGTCAACTGATTTCTTCCAATTGACCCACCCAGTAGCTTCAGTGGACCAAGAGAAACTGTTTCCCCACTTTAATTACATCGTTTAATCACTCCAAGATCACAACTCAACTTCGAATTTTCTCCTCTGTTACTAGGTCCGTTCAAAGCCCAAAAGCCATCGATTCTCTTCATTCTTGATGTGGATCGACTCGTACTGACCTCAGGAAGCTAGCTCAAGCTTCAATTTTGATCCTCAAGGCTCCAAACTTGAATTTCGGATTTTCCCCCCAAATGTCCAAAATTCGATTTTTGAGTTTCCAGCACCCTCACTATCTCTCGTGTTTCCCCTGCTAACTTAGTCTCCTTAATCTCTCAGTTTTCCTCTCAAAATCAGTTGTGGGGAGGAAGCCAATTCTCCCTTCTCCCCTGCTTTGTTCTGTGTTGTTCACGGTGCAAAGAAAACATAAAGAAGATGAAGGAATGATGGAAGACAAAGATGATTAGAGATGATGATGATGTTTCCTCAAAACATGGAGCAGGAATCAGGCCTCAAATCAAGGGATGGGTGACACTTATCACTCATCCAAGAATCCACAATCAAAGGTCACTATTCAATATCTTAATATTATTTTAATCGAAATCCCGGTTCGTTCGGTTAATCGATTTCGTTCCCGTGACCACAACTTCGTCGTCGAACCTCCAATTTCGGCATGCCACCTGTCTGCAGATTCGTATCGACTCGATCTACGTAACGGTCTTTGGCCCTCGTCCATTGGACCTCCCGGGTCAAAAGTCAATATTTAGCCCCTTTTCCGCCAAATTACCAAAATACCCCTTCGACTTCCGAACGTCATAACTTCTTCCTCGAATGTCGGAATCGAACGTGCCACCTGTCTACGAACTCGTGACGTCCTGAACTATATCACGGTCATCGGTCAAAGTCCATTTGATCGCCCAATCAAAAAGTCAACATTTTTCCCACGACTAGGGGCAAAACGATATTTTGCATCGTTCGTCCGATTTCGCCCAACTAATCACCGATCAACCCCACTAATCACGATTAGTTACTAATCTAATCCCGGAATTCGGGACGGGTCGTTACATCCAGCATGTGTAACATCTTCTTTCTATTTCTTCGTCCTTGTCCCATATATTCATCTTTGCTACAGACCACCCATGGGAGATGGAAAGGAGAAGAGCTGTAGGGCCATATAATTTCTTTGTCACCAGTAGCGTTGCTACGTCATCATGCCTCCACGGAAGGTACAAATACTGACGCCATCGATGTGAGGTTGCGACCTGCAAAATCCTTGTATGGCCGTCGCGCCTTCGCTGAGCGCCAACTCCAAAGCCCACCATATCATCGTGACTATGGCGACCGCGATCTTCTCCCTGCGCTGGCGACGTGAAGGCTTACCCAGGCCTGCTGTTATTAGTCACTAAAGGCCCACTCAAGGGCCCGCCGGCCATCGTTGGGAGAGGTGTGGAGACCACCATGCGGTCGTCTTCCAGCAACACCTTCTCCTGCGTCGCTGGAGAAAGCTCAAGGCTACCTTGCAAGGTTAAACCACACCTTACGGACTTCGATCGATGACACCACCATCACCATTGGCACCAGGGGACTTGGATCTATCGACCCCTGTCGTTTTTGGGTTTCACCACCGTTGGTCGCCGCCAACTGCCACTCCTCTCCGGTCATCCCTGCCAAGAAGATGAGCAGATAAGTGCTTTTACCTCTTACCTTTTCATTTTATCACTTAATTTTTTGTTATTGTGATGGTGATTGTGATGTGAGCTAGTATTATTTCACATAATTATATTATTATCAAAACAACTAAACAACATAGGGCTTTGAAACCATGTGTTGGAATGGCCAAATGCATGTGCACTGCTACACTTTGCACAATGCATGCTGTACTTTCTCATTTAATGCTTTTAATTTATTATATTAGTATTATGAATGCAATAGTATCCAATGTCCATACATCATTACACTTTTAGCTATTCATATTATTTTCTAACCATAATACCCTCTATTGTTTAATGCTTCTCTACATATTGTTAACCCACACTGTCCAAGACACTGATGCCTCTTCTTTTACCATGACTTTGTGGCATATAGGCATCCAATGCATATTTATTTATCTTATTTTGTGATCAGTTGGACCCACAATTTATTTTTTAATATTTAATATCTTTGTATTATATTTATTTGTTAATCAATACAATGATGCTCATGGATCAAACACATTCTTTGAACTTATTATATTATCTCGGTTTAGTAACCGATAAAATTATATCTTATTACCAAGAACAACTAAATTATCTGAATGATAATCGACACGAGCGATTAGTCTATTGTGCCCATGGCAATGCTTGCACCCATGTGCCCCTAGGTAATTCACACTGAATGCCCACTTCACAATTAGTTAATACTCATAATGAGCAGTGCCTCTAGCCGAGCTATTTTACAATGAGTGATATCTCTCACTAAGCCGCCTCCATGAGTGATTGCCTCTAGCCGAGCGGCCTTGCACGGAGCGACAACCTTCTAGCCGAGTATCCTCGTACATAATGGTCACCTCTAACCGAGCATCTTGAGCATCGAGTAGCCTCGCATAGAGTAATTACCTCAAGCCGAGTAGTCTCCGATAAGTGTCTTCCTTTGTCGAGTAGCCTCACAATGAGCACATCCTCTATGTGAGTATTACTTTATACTGAATGCCACTTCATATTAGGTTTCGAGCCAGATCAACAATTACTTAGTCCGACCCGTATTAGGTCTATTATTCAAGTCCCCAACCAAGACACTATCTTTACTAAGGACTCGGGGGACTACTATTCATGCGGAATTTCACCCCGCACTTGGGCCGAGCCTAAATCTAATATGAAGACCATAATGCAATGGAAACCCTAGCTTTTCTCTATTTAAGGAGAACATCCCCGTCATTTGTAAAAATGAATCACATCCACCTCTCAAACATGTGAAGACATCCTCTCCACATTCTCTCTCAATGGCTCAAGGCCACATGACAGGACCCGTCCCAATCCCACTGGGACCACCCGGGGACGTGCCCCGCTCCCGTCTGACAATGACTCTAAACATGCCAAAATTACCCTTAAATAAAAACCGAATACTTAAATAGATAGATAACTTACAACCACAGTGTTTAAAGCGATACTGTCAGACAAGGGAAAGTAAAATACAACACGTGAGCAAAATAGTCAGAGTACATTTATTCGGTGCTCAACCTACCCACAAGTGGGTGTACAGGTGCACAGCTAGGCAAACTAAACCTCTACCTCCTCCTCCGGGTCCTCCTCCTCTATTTCCTTGTCAGGGTCTGGAGGGGTCAATAAAATAAGGGTGAGTGGGCCAAAAATAACAGTTTAGAAATCAATTTAATAATAAAATAATCATAAGGTTTTTCCCCTCCGTTTTCCAAATCTTGCATGCAGTGAAAATATAACATTATAATGAAATCATAACAAATAAACCACAATAATAATCGAAGGGTGAAACTAACATATCAGTGCACTGTAAAACCCAACCGAAATGATGTCACGGTTCTAAGGCTACGCGTTGCCACTCAGGGTCTCACACCCGAGACTCTCTAGGTACATCAGCTCCCGGTATCCCGGTCATTGCCCGAGGTATATAAACATGCCTTCCTGAGAGTAAGCAGCCCAACGGGGGTCAACTCCACTCAGTCAGGGCCCCGTGACTACTCCAGGGTCCACCCAGGCCAACGACCCTCCCTGGAGGAGACAATATACACAGGTAGGAAAGTACAGTACAATAACAGTATAGTTTACCCTATGTCCCCCGGACATCCCAAACAAAATCCACATATAATCCAGACGGGTCTCATGCCCAAAACATTGTAATCGCATATATAAACAGTTCATAAGACTCATCGAAATCATAAGTGGAAATAGTAAAACAGTTTATGCATGCAAGCCTTTTATAAATCAAACAACCCACTCACACTCGGTCCTTGCTGCTCAACGATCTCTAAAACCTATATTTTTATACCTGAGGGTTACTTAAGGACCCTATAACATCAATACCAAGACCCTAGAACAGATCCGCCTCAAAATCGCATCCCGGGCACTATTCCCGGTGCTTCAAACCCCATTTTGACTAATATAACGATCTCCGATCGACACGAAACCACCTCCATTGGATCCGTATCGTCGAAACCTTGAAAATGGTACCGGTCCCACCAAAATCACTGTTCACACGCGCCCCCACGCGCCTGGTCAACGCGTGGGTCAACACTGCTACAGTACCGCTGACATCAGCAGTGACGTCATGCTGACGTCAGCATGACGTCATCACTGACACTTGTCAGGTGACACGTGGCATGTTCTGATTGGTCCCTGGTCTGACAACATCTGACAGGATGACGTCATCATGACGTCAGAAGTGACGTCAGCATGATGACGTCATCATGCTACAGTACCGGGTCAGACCCGTTTGACTGGAACCGGGTCGCCGTCGACCCACGGCTTGACCCGATTCCACCGTACGATTCCGGCCACCATTTTCGACAGGGTTCATCCCTATAGGGTCGTCTAGGTCTGTTCTATGGTTCTACAACCTCAAAATAGAAAGAAAACGGGAAGAAACTCACCAGTTCGTCACTGAAACTCACGGCCAAAGTCCGATCGTCATCTCCGGCGATCCACGCCGTCTCAGTCGTCCAAAATGGTCCCAAACAGCTCGTCTCTCACCCTAGGACATTTCCCTAAACAATCGATCGATTTCTAGGCATTAAAACAAGTTGGTTCGAAACAGGGAAGAAAAACGGGAGCTTTCGGGTTTTCGACCTTACCGCCGCCGTGTCGCCGCCGCAGGCTTTGCGTCGCCCAGTTACGCTCCTGGGGTCCTCACGGTGTAGACTGGAGCTTCCCATGCGTCGAGGTGGTGTGGCTGTCACGGTTTGCTTCTTGGACCCGATTCCTCTGTGTTTCGGGTCTGTGTTTTGGACGGGGTTTTCAGACGGGGAAAATGGGCTGGTTGTCGCCGGTGATGCACGGTGATGATGAGTAGATGATAGTGGTGCTGCTGGTGGTTGGCTGGTGAGATGAGGGTGGCTGGTTCGATCGTCTGGGTTGAGAGAAAATGGAAGAAGAAGCACGGGTTAGGGGGGGGGGCTGAATGTGTTTGTGTGTGTTTGAGGGAAAACAGACAGAGATCGTGCATGAATAAGGAAAAATCAGAATAAATGGAAGGCTAGGATGCATTTGGGCAGAAGATCCAACGGCTGGGATCAAATGGAGGGAAAAATAAATGAATATAAAATGAAGGAATAGTGTAATGTTGCTTTAATGGAATAGTATGGGCTTGGATGGGTGACACTTGTCACCAATCCACTGGTTTGATTTAAATATTAGTTGGCACGGATTCCCATAATAAATTATTATTTTATTCCGTTGTTCTCAGTTCGTAAATTTCGCTAAAACGCTTCCTTGACCATAACTTCTTCATACGAACTCCGATTTCGGCGTGCCGCCTGTCTACGGATTCGTGACGTCCCGACCTACGTCATAGTCATGGGTCAAAGTCCAAATTGTTTCCCGGGTCAAAAGTCAAAGTTTCCCCCCTTCAGGGGCAAAATAGTCTTTTTACATTAAAATATTATTATTCTCGGTTCGGGTCGTTACACCACAAATCTGTGAACACTATTATTATCAATAATAACCATCTCGAAAAGTTTGCCCTGTGGACGTAGCCCGATTCGAGTGAACCACGTATGTACTTGTGTCTTGATATTTATGCGTAGTCTTCTTGGTCTCGTTCGTACATTTCTTGCTTCAACATAAGGAGGTTGCAAACAAGTAAAATATTGTGTCGTTATTTTAATGATTTTAGTAATGGAAATAAAATCTGAATAAGAGTTGATTATGAGTATTGTTTATGTGAATATTTTCTTGTGTATATTATGGTGTTAATAACTTATGACAAAGGACTTAATCATAATGGAATATTGATAAATGTATAATAGCAATTATGAGAAATGGTAAGTTTTAAGAAAATAGTAAAAGGAGGTTTGATATTTAACTTATGTTAATAGAATTATTAGTATGACTTGATTACATCACTATACAAAGTCAACACATTAATTACTAAATTATCTAACGAATAAGGTTCAAAAAAAAGTTGTAGTTGATTAATTCCTCTTCTTATCAGGGTTAGTGGGTTGGATGTGGGTGATACCCCACAAAGGATAAATTGTGTTTGGATAAGAAGAAAATCCCTAGTCTGATAGGCATGAGCATAACCGACTCGATTTTCATGGAAATTAGGGATGGACCCTGTCAATTTTGGTGTAAATACAAATTTCCTTTGTCAAAATTTAATGGGAAATTGTCAAAATTTAATGGTAAATTGAAAAAACGGTGGTTTGACAAAAATGTATTAAAAAAATAAGGGCTCCTAAAATAGTTTTACAAATCTACACACTATGTAAGTGTTATAGTAACCATCTGTCTTAGTGAAGAGAAGAGAAAACCAAGTTCACAGCGTGACTGGTTTTTTTCCTCCCAAATTCTTACTATTTAGATCAGCTCATCATCTTCGTTTCGCTTTCATCGTCTTCATTTCGCTCTTATCATCTTCATTTCGCTCTCATAATCTTCATTTTTCTCTCATAATCTTCATTTCGCTCTCATAATCTTCATTTCGCTCTCATCATCTTCATTTCGCTCATCATCTTCATTTTACATTTCGCTCATCATCTTAATTTCGCTTTTCGCTCAACATTTTCGGTTAATCTCTCATCTTTCCATGTCTCTAATTTTTGTCCTAATCATTATTTTGGGTGTTTTTTGTTTGGAGAATTTGTCTAAATATGTGTTGGGCAATCCAAAAATTCAAGTAAATAACCAATTGGGAAGTGAGGAAAATGAATTTGAATATTTGAGGTTGGGAAGATGATGTTGGGTTGAAGGTCATAGAAACCATTTTCGAATCTCCATATCTGACATGAGAATAGATCTAGTCTGATAGTGCTTCTATAATCCAGTACTCCTATAATACCCTTATAGTCTGATAGTGTCCCCATAGTATGATTGTGTCTTCATAGTCTGATAGTGTACTCATAGTCTAGGCAGTTTCATTTGCTTTTATTTGTGAAATTGATGTGTTTATATCCTCATTATGATATGGCATCATATGTTGGCAGCTTGCAACCATATTTAGTACATTCATTGCTGAGCGAAGATTTGTCAATGTGGAAGTACTGAAGAAGGAGGTTAAGGCTAAAAAAAGGTTGTTGAGGATATCAAGATAAGTGATGAGTTTCGTGATGAGATGCTTGGTATAAGAGGAGAAGGGGGACATAGGGTTATCAATTTTTAGCGTTATCAATTTTTAGTGCCGTTTCCGGGGAAATTGAAAATCATTTTTAATTTGTTAGTGTATGTATATAAATTGTGCATATTGTTCTTTTTTTATAATTTTTACTTTTGTTAATATTATATTTGTTCATAATTTTCTTACTATACTTGTTTATATTCTTTATACTTGTTTATTTTATATTTGTTATTATTATATTTGTTTTATTTTTATTTTTATACATGTACATATTATACTTGTTCATAATGTTTATCTTTATACATGTTCATATTATACTTGTATATTATTTTTATTTATTTTCATACTTGTTCATTTTATACTTATACATACTTGTTCATAATTGACTTTCATTTATGCTTGTTCATAATTCTTATACTTTCATATTATTCTTGTTCATACTTGTACATAATGTTCATTCTTTTTTACTTGTTCATAAATGCATATTGTACATGTTCACTTTTCCTTATTTATTTTGATTTTTTTTTGTAATTAAAAAAAAACAAAAAAATCGTAAAATATATATGTTACTTGTTATTCTTCATACTTGTTCATAATTTTCATTTGTATACTTGTTCATAATTTTTATTTTTATACTTTTTATGTAAATTCAAACTCGTATTATCTTGTTCATACTTTATTTATAATTGTACATATTTGTTCATACTTATTTATAATTGTTCTTACTTATTCATACTTGTTCATAAATTGTTCATAATTTTTATGTTTCATAGTGTTCATTCATACTTGTTCATAATTTTTTTTAATACTTTTTCATATTTGTACATATTTATTCATACTTATTTGTTTATACTAGTTCATAATTTGTATATTACTTGTTTACATTTATGTTATTTATGTATTTATGTATTTTATTTGTGTATGTATTTGTTTAAGTTTGTCTTTTTTATATCTTTTGCATTTGTAAATTGCATAACCTCCCTAAGGTTTCATGATGCTCGGATTTCATCCCCGAGCCCCCTAGACTAAGTGAACATAGGGAAGTGAGATCGAAGGTGCAGGTTATTCTGTCATGCATTGTACTTTGTTATTCCTTACTTTTATATATATATATATATATATATATATATATTTCATACTCGTATATATCATAATTACATTTGTTTATACCTTCTCTTATATTACTTCTCATGACATCTCTTAACTTGCATTTTTAACTCACTTGCATCTTTAACTAAACTTGCAACTTCATATTTTACTTGCATTTTCAATTTGCATCTTTAACTTGTTCTTTAATACCTAACTTGCATTTCTAACTTAACTTACATTGCATCTTTAGTTCAAATTTGCATATTTAACTTGCATCTTTAAACTCAACTTGCATCTTTCATAAACGTGCATCTCTAACTAACTAACTTACATCTCTCTCTAGACTAGATGAACGTTAAACTTCAAGCGCTTATTGGGAGGCAACCCAATGTGTTCCCGGGATGTGAAGGAGTTATCAACGCAGATTTGCTATTTTTCTACCCTTCACTCTCCCTTATTTTGTTTATTTATTTTTTTTCTTACTTTATTTTCGTAAATCCTCTTCCTTACTTCGATTCTATGTTCAATTACTTTTATTTTCCTACCTTGAGGACAATGTAGAATTGAAGTGTGGGGGAATGGTTAATGGTTTACAATTTTAATTGTCCAATAAAATTGTTTTATAAAAATTATTCAAAAAATAATAATTTGTTTATTGCTTTCTTGAGTTTTTTTTTTGTTTTAACTTAGTGTTTTTACGAGTATTAAGTTGCATTTTAACATGTCAATGATAATAATGGAGGGAAATGAATACGTTATGGCTATAAGATGATCACTACAACTTGAATTCGTTTGTTAATACTTTGTGATTAAGTGTTTATGACTTGTAGATGATGCATGTAAATTGGTACATAAACGAGCATGTTAAGATAAGTATGAATCATATGAACCTTATGTGAGCTTTAGAACTTTATATACATCTTTGATGAGTGATTCGTAAGTTCCTTGTTTAAATTGATATACATATGCCTCATAACTACTTGTCATAACTTGTAATGAACTCTAGAGTGTTAGAACTTATTCTATGTGATTTTCAAAACTTTTAAATCAATAAACTCTGATTTTTGACATGATTAAGGCATTAGGGTTAACACCACAAATTCAACATCCATGTTCCCTATTTTGTGCATACAAGTTGTAACACTCACAGGACCCGCCCTGATCCTCCTAGGACCACGAGGGGACGTGCCCTGCTCCCGTTTGACACCCGAACAAACATACCAATTTTAATTCTTAAAGTTCAAATGCATAAATATCCAAAATGAAGTCATACATAAAATCCGAATTCAAAAGATGTCAGACAAGGGATAATGTCCAAAAATACAAGTTCTGAGCACTACTCTAAGCTATCCTGCGGGCTAACCTACCCAACAGGGTTTCAGGTGCGCAGTGTATGACACGACCCATCCCAATCCCCCTAGGATTACCGTGGGATATGTCATGAACCCGTCTGACACGAAGTGTCAGACAAGGGATAACCGAAAGTCACTGCCCCGACGAGCTTCCAGAGTGCGCAAGGAGCGATGGATGAGGCATGCAATGTCCCAGTCTCTGCTGCAGTTGCATCCGTGATCAACCTGAAAGGCAATTAAAACAACAAGGCTGTGAGTGGACGAAAATAAACAAGTTCATAAAACACATTTCACAAAGATATTTATGTCCTTCATTAAAACGTATGCATGCATCGAAAAACAGTAAGTAAACTATTTACTAAAAACAACCATTAGGGCCTTAGCCCAGAAACCGTAAAACCAAACCATGTGGGTCTCTACCCAAAACCATGAATACTGAAAACTAACATATATTATATAAATCCGACATCCAAAATACCAATTCCAATTCCAAGTGGGCCATCGGCCAAAACAATAACCATAAATACCATTTCCAGGAAAACATGTTTAAACCATCCTGGGCATCCCAGATGCCTAGCGTCCCAGACACTCGACGTCCCAGACGTCATATCTCACGGTATAATAATAAGCAACGTGTGCTGCCCGGGGTCTCTCCGGGTCAATATCTCTGACATCCCAGATGTCTGACGTTCCAAACGTCTAATCATAGCAATCCTGCTCCTGAGTCACTATACGTTCCGGTAGCTCCGTACAATGACCCCTAGCAGGCAATGCACCGTGACTTCCCCTGTGTCCCAGACACCTAGAGGAGACCATCGCATATCCTCGTATCAAGATCGTTTATGGAAAACAGTTTATCAATCATTTCAAACATCTCAAGGGCCCTGCCCGGAATTTCCATAAAACCATCACAAGTCCAAATATCTGATTTCTCAAATCTAAAACATTTATCCACTTCCATTTAGGGTCCCCGACCCGAAATCACATTTATAAACCAACTCGGCCCCTGGCCCAATTTCATAAAGCAATTGGGCCCCCGGCCCGATTACTTAACTCAATTGGACTCCAAGTCCGAGGTTTCCAAAACAATTGGGTCTCATGCCTGAGTTTAACGTACCAATTTCAAAACTTTTTCATGAAATCATATCCAAAACCATAAGTATGGAAAATTAATGTAAAACTGAAAAAACCTCGATTTACGTGCAAGCACGTAAATTTCCTCGAAATGCGTGAAACCATATAATTCACCGATAATCAAATCAACATCATATAATCACAATCATAATCCATATAAAATAGTTATGCATGCATAAATTTTATAAAACCAAAGTCCACTCACAGACCGTCCATCATTGCTCGTTTTCGCGCTACACGCGTTCCCGTAATTTCCGACATTTTCCAGAAATCTCAAATCCTGTCCGAAATCATTCTTTAGTGTCACTAAGGGCTCAAATAACAGCATACTAATTTCCCATAATTTTCCGGGAATTAAACGTTAGTTAAAAACGTAACCTAAACCTTCGGACCATCGAAACAACATCGAAACGGTGTCCGATTAATTCGAAATCACTGCTAAAATGTTCGTTACATTGCATAGGATAAAAGTCGTGTTGAACTCAACTTGAGAATCAGACCCACGCGCTCTCACGCGCCGCCGTGAGTGGCTGCGCGTGAAACTCACGCGCCTGCTATAGTATTGTTACAGTTCATCTTCTTCACCCAGCCACCTGGTAAACGGGCCATTTAACCCGCGTCTTGACCCGATTCGATTCCTGCAATAATCAGGCTAATTTCTTCAATTGATCCATCAAGTAGACTCGTAATACACTTAATTAAAGGTCTGTATTAATCATTCCAAACAACACGGCCTAAAACCAACTCAATTGATCTCAAGTCTTAATCGAAGTTCATCGTCCCAATTCCACTAAACAACCACTGTTTTCATCAATTGGTTAGTTAGGGAGCATCGTAGGCTTACCATAGAGATTATTGTGTGACCAATTCCATTAGAACTTACCTCCAAAACCACGACTCCAAGCTCGATTTTTCTACAATTCCGTCGTCCCTGTCCATGGCTCCCAGGGCCTTGAGCTTTGAATTCTTGATCTGGATCGACTAAGTGAGGTCCCAGAAGAGTGTTTCGAGCCTCAAATTGGCTTGGGCTGGCCTACATTTCAAATTGGGATTTTGAATTGTCCAAAAAATGAACTTCGGGTTTCCAGTGTATGTTCTCACCCAGTCCACCCGTTTCTCCTCTCCAACTCGTCTCTCTGGTTCTCACTAGTTCCATGTCCCTCTCAAACGTCCCAGAAATTGATTAAAAAATCCAATTAATCCATCCAACCCGACCAGCGCTCTGTTCAAAATTCTCAATGGTATAAAACAATACAACCCGTGCACTGCACCTCATCGTCCCAGAGCAGACAGCATGCGAATGCTTCTACTCAGATGCATAAACAACCCATTAACGCTCAGTCCAACCAATTGTTCCATAAACAAATCCATGCATGTGCCCTGTCTCTGAGGAATTCCCACAGAACCATACACGGCTGTCTCAAAATGCAGCAGCCAAATTACCATATTGCCCTCACTTGACAAATTACCAAAATGCCCCTCACGCATCTAGACCCGTAACTTGGTCATCCGAACTCCGATTGACGCGTGCCATCTATCTACGGACTCAAGGTATCGAGACCTACCTAACGATCCTCGGACATTGGACCTCCCGGTTAAAAAGGCAACATTTTCCCCATTTTCGTCCAACTTACGAAAATGCCCTTGAACTTCCGACCGTCAAAACTTTCACCTCGAACGTCGGAATCGAACGTTCCACCTGTCTATGAACTCGTGACGTCCCAAACTGCGTCACAGTCATCGGTCAAAGTCTATTTGACCACCCGAATTAAAAGTCAACGTTTTACCCACGACTAGGGGCAAAACGGTCATTTTGCATCGTTCGTCTAATTTCGCCCAACTAATCACCGATTAACCCCGCTAATCATGATTAGTTACTAATCTAATCCCGGAATTCAGGACGGGTCGTTACAACCTTCCCCCTTAAATAATTTCATCCTCGGAATTCCAACCATCCTTATTCCACATCCACCTCGTGGTAAACATTTCGATCTCACACATGTGTACACTTGTACACCCACAAAACTCGTCTACACTCAGACGTCCCATCACAGTCTCACGTTGTGCCGACCACACTCGACCACCTCTAGTGAAATTGATCACCTGATCCGTGTTAATATCGCTTGTTAATTTCACCATTAAGCTGACTCCTTCAGCTTGACGGTTTCTCTCAATCACTAATACACCTGACGTCTGCTCCCACTGGGAGTCACCAAATCTCACTTGTCAGTTCATGCTGACACTACCAGCCAAACTTTCACCACTAAGCTTTACCACCCTGGTAAAGTTCCAACCATCAGCCAATCGGTGACATCACGTCGTACTACAACTCCCTCAATGAAGCGTAAGGTCAACAACATGATCTCACCTCGCAGGGCAAGCCCAATCCTGCGACATATATCAATCTTAAAGTCCATAACTGTCAACTCCTTCAGCGAGCCAGGACGCTGGAAATGTCACGGCGTGATAACATCACGCAAGGCCATTAGTAGTTCTACTAACCACCAACTCACTCATCCTGGTATGTATACCGACATCTCACTCAATCAGGTGGTGTAACTAAAACACCTTGAATACCAGCAAAGCAGTGACCCCACATCTCCACACCAGGGTTTCACTAGCCATCCGTGGCTAAGAGCACCTGCTCATAAAATCACTGAACCCAACAAAATTACCCTGCCCAGAGCATAGTACTCAATGTCCAGTTCACGCTCACAACCAAATCCAATGGTGTCGGAACTAAGTCGATTACCAACACGTTCAACCACACACCACTGGTACCTCCCATGTACCGTCTCCAGGTACCACTCGGCCTGTCCAGTACCGATTCTCGTACATCGCACAGGGTATGTACATCCATCCTCCAACAAGTCTACTACATGGTCCACAGTCAATCACCATTTGATACTGGGGTTCCTCTGTCCAATCCCATACTAGACGAATCGATCATTCCAACCCACTCGAGTACGGATTAACTTCGAAAAGAAGTTCAGTCCAACTATTCCCATATCCAAATATTTAAGATAGAGCAATAAGCTCTTCACCCAACCTGATCAAGGCGATCACAATTCAAATCCGTCACCACGTCACCCGACTGGTAACACCACGATCCTAGATCGTCACCATGTCCAATGTCCTCAACATCACAATCCAGATCCACCTAAGATTCACACATGCTCACATAGCTAGCAATTCACCTGGAATCTGATCGTAGGGTCTTACACCCTCTTGAATTCTTTGTCAGTCACACAACACTCCTCAACAATTTTCACATCCAATCATTCAGTCAACAACGAAACACATCAACACTGTGGGTCTCCTCCAATTACCTCATATCGATCCTTGTCATCCCACCTAGGAGAATTCAAGGATAATCCAATAAGATGACATCATCATCCATCCTATGTGAGTGCAAACACAACTCACTGCACCCACCAAGCCATGTAAACCAACATTGTCTGCCACCAAGCAGAAAATGAGAAATCTCGTTTACCTAACTTCGAATACACAACTCTTCCTGATGACCCCAAAACAAACATGGGCCCACCAACCAATACACGCTCAACGTACTGGTAATCACAATCAACGTCTGCCAGAGCAGAAAATAAGAAGTCAACCCCAATGACTTCAGAATACCTAACACCAATGCGGAAACGAGCACTCCTCTCATCCCTCAATCACAACTCTCCTCGAAAATAAAG
Source organism: Prinsepia uniflora (assembly GCA_032719365.1). Lineage (NCBI taxonomy): Eukaryota > Viridiplantae > Streptophyta > Magnoliopsida > Rosales > Rosaceae > Prinsepia > Prinsepia uniflora. The sequence goes on from CM064862.1 coordinate 49,819,596, forward strand.
TTCCCACCCTGTTGGGAAAAGACATGCTCCTAATGAGATGTCAAGTCCAACCACTGGACTTCCTACATCCTCAACTCACTTGGACAACCACGTGTCCGCAATAAATCCAATACTCAGACCTCACGTCCGTTAATAACCATTTATGCACATACACCAATTCCGATTGGGAATTACTCAACTCTTTTTGGATGTGCATACACTACTACCTTCGTTTCACCTCTCAATCTTTACAGGTTCAACCCCCGAGTTTCCATGTTTTTCACAATCACCAAAATTCCACATCTATACCACCAATGATTTTCCTCGCCTTTTCCAATTTCAGTAATTTCCTTGTACCTTCTAGGTTTATTAGAAACGTACAATCACACCAATCTCGGAGTTGACAACAACTCCCCAAATCCACTAATTCTCATGACATAGGGAACGTCCTCCTAAGATTCCTCCTATCACGATCATACCTTTTTATCCACTCATCTCTTGTCATCTCATCACTATTGGGACTTATCCCAACACCTCACAATCTACGCTGGGTCCCATCCAGTCCATGACTCAACCACTACTGAATCTCAAATACCGAACATATGTCCATCATGACAGAGTCATATCCCAATTCGTGGCTCGTCGTCATCACAATCACCGACACCAGCACCAGCGCTAGTACCAGCACCAACACACTATCATCAACACTTGTATCAGCACACAGGCATCCATACTAGCATCAGAACCCGCATACAAACATCCACACTAGCACACAGTGTGCAAAGTTAATAACCCTGGATCTCCGCTCATACCGAGCGACGATCCCGTACCTCTACATGTACCCCACTACTATGGGTACCACCATTCTGACAATCCACAATAGGATAATGAACGTTCCCTGAACGTCCCCTGATTCTCAACTACTACAACCACACCAAGTACTCTCAATAATCAGTCATCTCCACATGACTATGGCCAACCATCATCACTATCGAGATCCGTATCCACACGTCACACTATTATTCGGTACAACTGGGAATTCCATGTTTCATCTCATATGACAGGACCCATCCCAATCCCCCTGGGATTAGTGCGGGATGACCCTGCTCCCGTCTGACACGAAGTGTCAGACAAAGGATATTTCCGACCTTTGCCCTCCCGGGCTATCAGAGTACGCCAGGATCCGGAGGAGGTATGTGATATCTCGGTCTCCGCTACAGTCCACATCCGATGTCAACCTGAAGGGCAGTCAAAACATTAAAAACTGTGAGTGGACAAAACAAGAGTTTATAAAAACATTTAATAAGAAGACATTTGTACTCTCCACTAAAAAGCATGCATGCATTGGAAAACCATTTAACCAAAGAAATCATACGTGGGAACTAAGCCCAAGTCAGATATAAACTAAGGTCGAAAGGACCACAATGAAAACGACCATACGGGCCACTGCCCAAATCCATACGGGACTCGGCCCCAAACCATAAAGAAACCAAGTACACGAGCCACTGCTCAAATCCTGTGCACACCTGTGCACACCACATATCATATATCATATATCATATATATAAGTCACACAACCAATCCTGTCACGGTATCCAAAGCTACGCGTGTGCTACCCGGGTCTCAATCCGAGTCATCTCAAAGTCAAGGTCAATGTCCGTAGACCACTGACCCTACCCGAGGTAATAGTAACCATAGCCTTCCTGAGAGTAAGGAACCCAACTGGGGGGTGACTCCACTCAGTCGGTGCTCCGTGACTACTCCGGGGTCCACCCAGGCCAACGACCCTCCCCGGAGGAGATAATAGAAGTAAAGGAAGGCAGATGAACATATATATACATAACATAATATCCATGCCCGGTTCCCCTGAACCGTCATGATCCATAATATTCATAACCAAGGTAACATGCTGGTTCCCATAAACCGTCATGTACCATAATGACCAACAAGGGTTCATGCCGGTTCCCATAAACCGTCATGAACCACGATACCATAACAAGGGTTCCTGCCGGTTCCCATAAACCGTCATGAACCTGGGAATCCATTTAAGGTTCCCTGACCTGACCTGAAATCAAAACCGTAAAGTGACTGGGTCTCGTGCCCGAACATAGGACATCAACTGGGCACCGTGCCTGGAATCTGAGGTCATATGCCCGAGACAAAACCAAATGGGTTTCATACCCGAGTTTATCCTTTTAGAAATCCAAAACCATTTCATTAAAACCAAATAAGAAATACAGACTTGTATAAGCACCGTATAAGGCCGAAACCTCGAAATACGTGCTTATACGTAACCACATACAAATGCACCCATGGCATTACAAACAAGCATTTAAAACATATAATAAACATTTATGCATGCACCAATTTAGAAAACAAGGTCCACTCACAGACCGTCCGAGCTGCCGCCTCGATTTGCGTGCCATACGGCTCCCCGAGCCGATCACCGTCACCGGGACTCCCAAACCTGTCCAAATCGTAATAGAAGGTTACTAACTACTTAATTAACCTCCTACCAAAGCCCCGTAATTTTCCCGTATTTTTAACTATTTTTAAAACCGAACCTAAACCTTCCGATGCCCCGAAACATATCGAGACGGTGTCCGATTGACACGAAACCAGTCCCAAAATGTTCGTTACATCGAATAGATGATTTCGTATGTTGGAACCTTCCCCAGATTCCCTGCCACGCACCCTCACGCGCCGCCTGAAGTGGCTGCGCGTGGGCTTCACGCGCCTGCTACAGTACCTGCCGACGTCATCGCTGACGTCATCTGACAACTGTCAGGTCTGACATGTCAGACTCTGACAGGTGCCACGTGTCATGCTCCCATTGGTCCACGTCACTGTGCTTTCAGTGCCACGTGGCAGTCTGACATGTGCCACGTGTCATCACGGCACTGGTCCACGTCTGTGCCACGTGTCAGCCCCTGATTGGGCCACGTCACTGACATGTCAGTGCTGACTGTGCACTGACATGTGACACGTGTCGCACTCCTATTGGCCCACTTTCTGACATGTCAGCTGACATTGTCAGATCTGACAATGCTGACGTCATCCCTGACATGATGACGTCAGCAGGATGACGTCACCTGTCATCTCCTACTTCGGTCAGACCGGTCCGGTCCGGTTTTTCCTGCAACTTGGACCGGCGTAACCGGTCCAGGTCTCCTTCTCCCTCATTTTCGGTCCGTTTGCTTCCATTCCAACTCCTAAACTCCTATTTCTTCATTTCCTATCTAACCCAATTAACAAAACTACCTAAAACCTTCGAAATCCGACCGGTTCAATTTTGAACCTCACGGTTCAATTTTCCCGAAACCTCCCAGGGCTTCCCCGACGTCCAACCACCACCAAAACCTCTCTAACAACTCCCTAGCAACCTATTTAACTCAACCCAATCATCCAAAACAACCCATAACATCAAAATCCACACAAAAATTGAAAATGGGCTTACCGGGTACCCGCTCGGGTTCTGGGTTCCCGCCACCGCCCACGGCGGTTCCAGCCACCAGCTGCCGTCCTTAGTCCTCCTCTCTAACCCTCTGGTCTCAGTTATGGTTAGAAGGGAAGGGTTTGGTGTTTGGGTGAGAAATGGTGATCGGGTTGGTTTGGGAAGAAATGGGAGAAATGGATGAACGGGGAAGGGTTTGATGCATGAATGGGAAAATGGTAGCCAGTGGATGGGTGACAAGTGTCACTCATCCATTGGGCCTCCATTAAATATCTGGGCCCACTAGAGACAAAACTGCACTTTTTGTCTCGTAAAACGTGCCGTCGTGAATAGTGACCGGGAACTTCCGTGAACCGTAACTTCGCCGTCGAACGTCCGAATTCGACGTGCCGCCTGTCTACGGATTTGTATCGTCCTTATCTATGTAACGGTCTTCAGCCCTCGGCCATCGAACCTCCCGGTCAAAAAGTCAACATTTGACCCCTTTTATCCAAAATTACCAAAATGCCCCTAAACTTCCGAACGTCATAACTTCTTCCTCGAATGTCGGAATTGAACGTGCCACGTGTCTATGAACTCGTGACGTCACGAACTACGTCACGGTCATCGGTCAAAGTCCATTTGACCGCCCGATTGAAAAGTCAACGTTTTGCCACCACTAGGGGCAAAACGGTCATTTCGCATCGTTCGTCCGATTTCGCTCTACTAATCACGGATTAGCCTCACTAATCATGGTTAGTCACTAATCTAATCTAGGAATTTGGGACGGGTCGTTATATCATAACAGTACCCGTGGATCGAATCCCATCATACTATAGAATGTCACAATCACACCTTATGGTTCCTCTGAACCCCATTGTCCTCTGCAGTGTAATCCATAACCTGACCGACCCCGCGGTCCTGACATCGTATAGACGTCTGTTCCAATCCTACCATAAACTCAACGTGGGTTCCACCACTAAGGTCATCGGCTAACTCCGATGTACCAACATCCCTTACACTCGCAATCACCACCAGGGTTCACATTTTAGACCATTACTCAACTGAGTTTCGCATTTCCCAGATCAATACTCAAATGGGGTTTCTCAAACCCAGCTGTGCCCAGCAGCACAAGAATCTAATACCACATGACCGAACTGACGGTCCCACATTACCAGTCCATCACATACAACCCCACTTGGGTTGAATCGCATTAACGCACGACGTATCAGGCCAATCATACTCTATCCACTATTCAAACCCAAAAGCTATCTATCAGGTTGATAATGAACTACAGCCTACAAGGGACATCACATCCTCGACCTGCGCGCACAAAAGAGCAAACCTGCTCTGATACCAGTTTGACACGACCTATCCCAATCCCCCCGAGATTACCGTGGGATGTGTCATGCTCCCGTCTGACGCGAAGTGTGAGACAAGGGATAACCGAAAGCCACTACCCCGACGAGCTTCCAGAGTGCGCAAGGATCGATGGAGGAGGCATGCAATGTCCCAGTCTCTGCGGCAGTCGCATCCGTGATCAACCTGAAAGGCATTAAAAACAACAAAGCTGTGAGTGGACGAAAATAAACAAGTTCATAAAACACATTTCACAAAGATATTTATGCCCTTCATTAAAACGTATGCATGCATCGAAAACCAGTAAGTAAACTATTTACTAAAAACAACCATTAGGGCCTTAGCCCAGAAACCGTAAAACCAAATCATGTGGGTCTCTACCCAAAACCATGAATACCGAAAACCAACATATATTATATAAATCCGACATCCAGAATACCAATTCCAATTCCAAGTGGGCCATCGCCCAAAACAATAACCATAAATACCATTTCCAAGAAAACATGTTTAAACTATCCTGGGCATCCCAGATGCCTAGCGTCCCAGACACTCGACGTCCCAGACGTCATATCTCACGGTATAATAATAAGCAATGCGTGCTGCCCGAGGTCTCTCCGGGTCAATATCTCTAACATCCCAGATGTCTAATCACAGCAATCCTGCTCCTGAGTCACTATACGGTCCGGTAGCTCGTACAATGACCCCTCGCAGGCTATGCACCGTGACTTCCCCAGTGTCCCAGACACCTGGAGGAGACCATCACATATCCTCGTATCAAGATGGTTTATGGAAAACAGTTTATCAATCATTTCAAACATCTCAAGGGCCCTGCCCGGAATTTCCATAAAACCATCACAAGTCCAAATATCTGATTTCTCAAATCCAAAACATTTATCCACGTCCATTTAGGGTCCCCGACCCGAAATCACATTTATAAACCAACTGGGCCCCGACCCGATTTCATAAAGCAATTGGGCCCCCGACCCGATTACTTAACTCAATTGGATTCGAAGTCCGAGGTTTCCAAAACAAATGGGCCTCATGCCCGAGTTTATCTTTCCAATTTCAAAACCATTTCATGAAATCATATCCAAAACCATAAGTATGGAAAATTAGTGTAAAACCGAAAAAACCTCGATTTACGTGCAAGCACGTAAATTGACTCGAAATGCGTGAAACCATATAATTCACCGATAACCAAATCAACATCATATAATCAAAATCATAATCCATATAAAATACTTACGCATGCATAAATTTTATAAAACCAAAGTCCACTCACAGACTATCCATAATTGCTCGTTTTCGCGCTGCACGCGTTCCCGTAATTTCCGACACTTTCCAGAAATCTCGAAGCCTGTCCGAAATCATTCTTTAGTGTCACTAAGGGCTCAAATAACAGCATACTAATTTCCCATAATTTTCCGGGAATTAAACGTCAGTTAAAAACGTAACCTAAACTTTCGGACCCTCGAAACAACATCGAAACGGTGTCCGATTAATTCGAAATCACCGCTAAAATGTTCGTTACATTGCATAGGACAAAAGTCGTGTTGAACTCACCTTGAGAATCGGACCCACGCACGTGAAACTCACGCGCCGCCGTGAGTGGCTGCGCGTGAAACTCACGCGCCGCCGTGAATGGCTGCGCGTGAAACTCACGCGCCTGGTACAGTATTGCTACAGTTCATCTTCTTCACCCGGCCACCTGGTAAACGGGCCATTTAACCCGCGTCTTGACCAGATTCGATTCCTGCGATAATCAGGATAATTTCTTCAATTGATCCATCAAGTAGACTCGTAATACACTTAATTAAAGGTCTGTATTAATCATTCCAAACAACACGGCCTAAAACCAACTCAATTGATCTCAAGTCTTAATCGAAGTTCATCGTCCCAATTCCACTAAACAGCCACTGTTTTCATCAATTGGTTAGTTAGGGAGCATCGTAGGCTTACCATAGAGATTATTGTGTGACCAATTCCATTAGAACTTACCTCCAAAACCACGACTCCAAGCTCGATTTTTCTGCAATTCTGTCGTCCCTGTCCATGGTTCCCAGGGCCTTGAGCTTCAAATTCTTGATCTGGATCGACTAAGTGAGGTCCCAGAAGAGTGTTTCGAGCCTCAAATTGGCTTGGGCTGGCCTACATTTCAAATTGGGATTTTGAATTGTCCAAAAAATGAACTTCGGGTTTCCAGTGTATGTTCTCACCCAGTCCACCCGTTTCTCCTCTCCAACTCGTCTCTCTGGTTCTCACTAGTTCCCTGTCCCTCTCAAACGTCCCAGAAATTGATCAAACAATCCAATTAATCCATCCAACCCGACCAGCGCTCTGTTCAAAATTCTCAATGGTATAAAACAATACAACCCGTGCACTGCACCTCATCGTCCCAGAGCAGACAGCATGCGAATGCTTCTACTCAGATGCATAAACAACCCATTAACGCTCAGTCCAACCAATTGTTCCATAAACAAATCCATGCATGTGCCCTGTCTCTGAGGAATTCCCACAGAACCATACACGGCTGTCTCAAAATGCAGCAGCCAAATTACCATTTTACCCTTACTTGACAAATTACCAAAATGCCCCTCACACATCTAGACCCGTAACTTGGTCATTCGAACTCTGATTGACGCGTGCCGCCTGCCTACGGACTCAAGTCATCGAGACCTACCTAACGGTCCTTGGCCCTCCACCATCGGACCTCCCAGTCAAAAAGTCAACACTTTCTCCCTTTTCGTCCAACTTACGAAAATGCCCTTGAACTTTCGATCGTCAAAACTTTCACCTCGAACGTTGGAATCGAACGTGCCACCTGTCTATGAACTCGTGACGTACCAAACTACGTCATGGTCATCGGTTAAAGTCCATTTGACTGCATGAATTAAAAGTCAACGTTTTACCCACGACTAAGGGCAAAACAGTCATTTTGCATCGTTCGTCCAATTTCGCCCAACTAATCACCGATTAACCCCGCTAATCATGATTAGTTACTAATATAATCCCAGAATTTGGGACGGGTCGTTACAGTGTAGATCTATGCTTCTGCCTCAAGATCCTCTTCAACCTCAATAGCACGGCCTTGAGGGGTCAACAAAACATCAAGGGTGAGTTGGCCGAACTCAAAGTTTATATAACAGTCCAACAAATAAAAACATATACTTTTACCCCTCTGTTTTCCAAACATGCATGCATTAGTATTTAAAACCATAAAATCATATAAGATACCGCAAGCCATATAATAAAACCATAAATATAACCTCAGCCACTGCACTATACACCCCAACCCTGACATCCCAGATGTCCGACGTCCCTGACGTCCAATAAGGTCACAGTCTCAAGGCTACGCGTACCACACGGGGTCTCAATCTCGAGTCCAATCCCCGAACCCAGTCCGGGTACGGCATCCCAGATGCCTGACATCCCAGACTTCCAATCGTAGCAATCATGCTCATGAGTCATCCTATGGTCCGGTCCCTTCGTAGAATGACCCCTAGCAGGCATTGCGCCGTGACCACTTCGGGGTATCCACATCCGGAGGAGACAGTATCACACGGGTATATCTATACAGTGCAGTACAAAAGATCAACGTCCATATACATAAATATATATATATATAATAAAAAATAGTATTTAAATTTCACCATACGGGTCTCAAGTCCAAACATCGTAAATCGTGCCATAGCCATAACTCAAGATAATCGAAAACTTTGCTTGATTCACACACATATATATATATATATATAAGTGAAAATAGTTATGCATGCAAGGGTTTAATGAAGTCGGGCCCACTCACAGTACAATCCTGCTGCAAAACCGAGAGTATAACCTCGTCCTGGTACTATTGTACTATTCCTGTCATGTCCAAATCACACGTAAGGGTCACTACAAGTCCTTAACATTCAACCATGAAATCCTAGACTGAAACCGCCCCAGGAAAGCCGCCCGAACATGCTTCCCGAGGCAATAAACCATATTTTGACCAACTTAACAATCTTTGATCGACTCGAAATTTAACTCAAAATGTTCAATAAACTGAAAGGATGAAAACTCAAGTTGACCGTGACCGGAGATAAGGCCTCACACGCCGCCCAAAGTGGCTGCGCGTGAAAGCCACGCGCCATGCACTGTAGCTACAGTGTCATCGTCCTTGCCCAAATGTCTGTTAAACGGGTCCCAAACCCGCGACTCAACCCGGTTTAACCTCCCTCAATTCTCACTCGAATCCCTTCCTTTTTTCACCTAAAACCTTCCTTAACCTTTTAATTTAATTCCCAATCATTAATTAACCTCAACAAGTCCTAAATCGTTCACTCGACCCGTGATCAAACAAACGGGTCAACCGTTGTCCTTCACTCAACTGAACTCCATTTCCAAATTAACTTAAACTGAAGCTTAATAGGACATAAACGAACTCTAAAACACAACCAATTTCACAAATCCTCACCTGGAAGTCGTCGTCCTCAGGTCTGAATTCCTTCGAAACTGGAACTTGGGTTCCTGGCCAAACCGTGGTCGATTCTCTTTAGGAGTGATAAGGTTGAACTCCAAATGGTCCAAGAAGGTTGTTTCAATCCTTGGTTTTGTTCCTCTCGACTCACAATTCAACTTTCGATTTTCCCCTTCAATTTTCAGTTTTTCTTCCCGTCTGTTTTCTCTCAAGCTCTCAGTCCTCTCTTCATCATAATGTCCCTCAAACTCTTCTATCTTTCTGTTAATCGAACCGTGCAGCCAACAACTCGTGGGTATCTCTCAGTCCCACTGAAATTCTGTTTCCCGCAAAACAGACCCAAACCAGTTTTAAATTTCCTCCCGTGCACTGTGATCTGTCCAGCCATACACAAATGTTTCCATTAACTCAAAATTGTTAAACAATTTATTGAACAGAGAACAGGTTTAAACAATTCCTTGATCAGAGAACAGATTAAACAATTACACAGCACTCACCACGGCTGTTCAAACTGTGCCTTGGCAAATTACCATTTTGCCTTTCTGCACAAAATTACCAAATTGCCCCTCCTCTTTCTAGACCCGTAACTTATCCGTCCGTTGTCCGTTTTCAGCGTGTCGCCTGTCTACGGACTCAGGGCCTCGAGACTTACCTAACGATCCTCGAATTGTGTGAAAACTAGTGGTCAATCAAAAAGTCAACATTTTCCCCCTTTTTGTCCTAATAACGAAAATGCCCTTGAACTTCCGCACGTCATAACTTCTTCCCTAATCGTCGGAATTGGACGTGCCACCTGTCTATGGACTCGTGGCATCCCGAACTACGTCACGGTCATCAGTCAACATCCCTTTGACCTACCAATCAAAAATTCAACAATTTGACCATACTATTCACAAGGGTAAAAACGTCATCTCCTTTATTCTTTTACAAAATTACATTCTTCGAATTTCCGGGGCGTTACAACCTCCCCCCCTTAAGAAATTTCGTACCGAAATTTTAAGGAAACAACTATGGAAACTACTCTCGCATCTTTGTCTCGGGTTCCCATGTGACTTCCTCCACATTCTGGTTTCTCTAGAGAACCTTTACTAGGGGAATGGTCTTCCGACGTAGCACCTTATCTTTCCGATCCAAAATCTGTACCGGCTGTTCTTCAAAACTTAAATCTTCTCGGAGTTCGATGGGTTGCTCATCCAGTACATGAGAGGCATCATACACATACTTTCGTAGCATCGACACGTGGAATACATCGTGGACTTTAGAAAGTTCTGGAGGTAGTGCTAATCTGTAAGAAACCTGGTCGATCCTCTCAACAATCTTGTATGGTCCGATATAACGTGGCATCAGTTTCCCCCGTCGACCAAAACGGATAATCCCTTTCCAGGGAGATAGCTTCAGGAAAACAAAATCTCCAACCTCAAATTCCAAGTCTCAAATCCGTCAATCAGTATAACTCTTTTGGCGATCCTGCGCCGCTTTCAATCTTTCTCTGATAATACGGACTCTTTCCTGGGTTATGTCCATCAAATCCAGCCCTACTGCCCACTCGCTCTCCTATCTCCATCCAACAGATAGGTGTTCTGCACTGCCAACCATACAGTGCCTCGTAGAGTGCCATCCCGATACTTGCCTGATAAGTGTTGTTGTATGCGAATTCCATTAACGGCAAGTGAGTATCCCACGAATCCTGAAACTGTAGCACACAAGACCTCATCATGTCCTCCAGGGTCTGAATGGTCCTTTCTGACTGTCCATCGGTCTGTGGATGGAAAACAGTACTGAAATGTAGATTTGTATCCAAGGTGGTTTGTAAACTCCGCAAGAACTTGGAAGTGAAACGTGGATCGCAATAAGACACTATCGACTCCGGCGTACCATGAAGTCGAATGATTTCCTTCACGAACAGCTGAGCCAATCGGTTGGGTTTATAAGTCTCCTGTATCGGCAAAAAATGGGCTGACTTGGTTAACTGGTCTACAATCACCCACACTCCGTCGAATCCACTCCGGGTCCTTGGCAACTTAAAAACGAAGTCCATGGTAATGTGATCCCACTTCCACTCGGGGATCGGAAGTGGCTGCATAGCCCCATAAGGTCTCTGCCGCTCCGCCTTAACCTGCTGGCAGGTCAAGCATCTGCTCACGAACTCTGCAATGTCCTTTTTCATTCCTGACCACCAATAATGGCTCCGGAAGGTACGGTACATCTTTGTACCTCTCGGATGCATAACATAAGCCAAACTATGGGCTTCCTCCAGAATCTCGGCCCGTAATTCTGCCACTGCAGGTACACACAATCGGCCCAACTTCACTAGTGCTCCATCACCTCAGATGGTAAAATCCTGCCTTTCACCCGCTTCGACCTCAATCCTGTAGATACAAAGTTTCGGATCCTAAAATTGTGCTTCGATGATCCGATCGATTAGCACCAATCGTACATGGAAACTAGCTAACAAAGCTCCCTGCTCGTCTGTCCCCAGTATAACTACAGCCTTCCGGAGTTCCACTAACAAAGGGAGATACACCATCCTCAAGTGTGCAACTGATCCCGCTGATTTCCTGCTGAGCTCTTTTGCCACCACATTTGCCTTACCCGGATGGTACTCAATTGTACAGTCATAATCCTTTATTAGCTCCAACCATCGCCGTTGCCTCATGTTAAGCTCCTGCTAGGTGAATAGATACTTTAGGCTCTGGTGGCCGGTGTATATCCTGCACTTCACACTGAGTAGGTAATGTCTCCAGATTTTTAGAGCATGAACCACCGCTGCCAACTCCAAATCATGGGCAGGGTAGTTCAATTCATGAGGCTTTAGCTGCCGTGATGCGTAAGCGATAAATTTACCATTCTGCATTAACACGCAGCCCAAACCTTGTAGCGATGCATCACTAAAGACCACGAACTCTCCACTGTTATCTGGCAATGCAAGGACAGGTGCAGTGGTCAATCAATACTTCAATTCCTGGAAACTCTGTTCACACTGCTCGTCCCAAATGAACTTCACCCTTTTTCGAGTCAATCGAGTCAACGGTGCATCAATTTTGGAGAATCCCTCAACGAATCTCTGATAGTAACCCGCTAACCCGACAAAACTCCGTACCTCTGTCACCGTTGTCGGTCTGGACCAGTTAGTCACCGCTTCTGTCTTCTAGGGATCCACGCTAATCCCTTCTGCCGATATCATATGTCCCAGAAAACCAATACTGCTCAGCCAAAACTAGCACTTACTCAGCTTGGCGTACAACTATTTCTGTCTCAGTTTCCCTAACACCAATCGTAGGTGTTTCTCATGTGCTCTGGCACTCCTTGAGTACACCAAGATATCGTCAATGAACACGATCACAAATTTATCCAAGTAAGATCGGAAGACCCTGTTCATCAGATCCATGAATGCTGCTGGAGCATTTGTCAAGCCGAAAGGCATCACTAGGAACTCGTAATGTCCGTATCGGGTCCGAAATGCCGTCTTCAGAACATCTTCCTCCGCAATTCTCAGCTGGTGATACCTAGACCGTAAATCAATCTTCGAGAAGTACCGTGCTCCCCGCAACTGGTTGAATAGATCATCAATCCTAGGTAAAGGGTACTGGTTCCTCAGCGACACTTTATTGAGTTGTCGATAATCCACACACAATCGGAGGCTCCCCTCCTTCTTCTTTACGAATAACACTGGTGCTCCCCACGGTGATGTACTCGGTCGGATGAATCCCAAATCCACCAACTCCTGCAACTGAGTCTTGAGTTCCCGTAACTCGGCCGGCGACATCTGATATGGTGCCTGGGATATAGGTCGGGTACCAGGGAGTAGTTCAATTGTAAACTCGATCTCCCGCCGTGGTGGTAATCCAGGTAAGTCTTCCGGAAACACATCCGGGAACTCTCGCACCACTGGTTTCTCATCGACACCCGGAGTGTCAGCCTGCTCCGCCACGACATGTTCCAGATAACTCTGGCATCCTTTCCGTAGAAGTTTGGTAGCGATAAGCGAAGAAATCACTTCAGGAAGCGAACCGTCACGCTCCCCCTGAAAGATAACCTCCGGCAAACCCGGACTTCGCAGAATCACTCGCCTACTACAACAATCAATAAGCGACCCATGCTCCGATAACCAATCCATCCTTAAAATCACATCGAAGTCATGGATATCCATAATGATTAGATCCGATGGTAGATCCACATCCTCTACTCTCACCGGGTACCTTCGAATCACCTGATTCACCAAGTACACGATTCCCATCGGTGTGGCGAAGCCCATCTCGCTATCTAAAGCCGATACTTCACAATCTAGCATACCCACACAACTCCTCGAAATAAAAGAGTGAGTAGCCCCCGCATCCATCAATACACGTACAAGAAGGTTTGAGATATGAAGAGTACCTGTAACCACACCTGGGGCTGTCCTAGCTTGCTGCTGAGTCACTGCAAATACGCGAGCCCTGGGTCCTGCAGTCTGTCCGCGCCCACGCGCGCCACACTCAGCACCACGGTCACCTCCCTGTCCTCGACCTCCGAGAGTATTGGAAGCCGAACTCTGCACAGCACTGGAGCCCATTGCATCGTTGCTCCTAGACAACAGTGGGCAATCTCGGGCATAGTGGCCCACTCCTCCACAAGCAAAGCAGTTAACTGTCCTCGGCCTGTCCGAAGACCCACCGGATGCACCACTCCCAGATGAATGCTGTCTTGTGCTGGACCTCGATCCTGTCCTCTGAGAGCTCCCATGTCGACCCGACCAGCCACGACTTCGTGAAGATGAAGGTGCTCATCTGTAACTTCCTCCCTTTGTGTTCTTCTGGCCCATTGGTCCAAGGTATGGACGATCCCAACGTCGCCCCTTGCTTGAAGGCTGTCGTACTTGGTGTGCCGCTAGACTGGTCTCGACACGAACCGCTGCGTCGACCATGTCTCTCAGAGTAGCGTGACTGGCAGCTGTCACACCTGCCCAAATATCCCCTCGGAGTCCAAGTTCAAACCTCTGACACTTGTCTTCCTCTGTGCTCACAAATGATGCCGCGAACCGAGAAAGTTTCAAAAATTTCTGCTCATAGTCAGTAACAGACATATCTCCCTACTGCAGCCGTAGGAATTCGGCCTCACGAGCAGCGCGAAACGATCGCGCGTAGTACTGATCCAAAAATCGGGCACGAAAGACTTCCCAAGTAGTGGTGTGGACAGACCATCCTAACATCTCTAGGCCAGGGTTATAACGACCCGAAAATTCGAAAAACGAAAATTTGGAAAATTTGAGGAAAATAACGATTTTGCCCCTGTTTATAAAGGCCAAAAGTTGACTTTTTGATCGGTACCTTGTTTAGACTTTCCGAAAGTACCGTTGGATAGGTCTCGGGATGCTGAATCCGTATACAGGTGGCACGCCGAAAACGGAGCCAGGATGAAAACGTTATGGGTCTGGGAAGTTCAGGGCAAAATGGTAAATTATGACTTCAAGGGTAAAATGGTAATTTGAGGCAGTGAAATTAATTAAAGGGTGAATTTGGTTGAATCAGCCAAAGGGATGACTCAAGAGCTGTTTTTAGTGACATGTGTCACTTGTTAATAACAATTAGTGGCACTTAGTTGCCTTTTGCATAATTAACTAATGAAATTAAATGGATGCCTTATCATATAGAATTATTGTTAGTACAGTGTTAATATACAAAACAGAGAACACACAAATCTCCTTCACTTTGATCAATCCATTCCCTCCCTGATTGAGAGAGACTGAAAGAGAACAAAAGGGTGAGTTTGTGTGAGCAAAATTGAGTGAAAAACTGAGAGGAACACTGGACATAGAACAATACTGAGAAAACTGAAAAACTGCCCAAAACAATAAATATCGAATTTGATTTCTTAGACAGCGTTGATTGAAATTGACTTGATATTTCATCTCCTGGGAGTTAAACGAATCGAACCAAATCAATTGGGCAAGAAATTGGTGGTGAATTGACGAAGAACAGCCCCTGCGATATTGTCGAATTTTTGAGGTTGAGTTCAAATACTTGGAGGTAAGGGTTCTTGAAATTGGTTTCGAATTTATGCTTAGAATGAATATAGGATGCTCCCTGTGCGATCAATTTAATGAAATAACATGAAATGAGGTGGAACCCGATATAAGACCCGTCGGGTTTTCACTTTGAGTCGACTACTTTGGGACATAATGTTTTGAAATTGAGTATACATAACTTGAATTAAGAATGTATAGCTACAATTAACTGAAAGAAATGCAGAAATTAGGGTTGAATTGATGGAGAACAGATCGGGTTGCACCGCGGGTTACAGACCCGGATAACAGATAGTCGGGTTACAGGGACGACACTGTTCATATTTACTATAGCAGCGCGTGCGGGCGCGTGGTGGATTTTCTGAGGAAGTTTTCAACAGTTGTTTTACTCTATGTAATGTAACAAACATTTTAGAGTTGGTTTCGAGTCAATCGGACACCGTCTCGATAATGTTTTGACGGTCCGACGGTTTATGTTATATTTTAAAATAATATTTAAATCCCGGAAAATTATGGGGAATTGAGATGATGTAAATTGAGTTGTTAGTAACTCTGCATAATGATTTTGGACAGGATTCAAGATTCCTGGAAAGTGTCGGAAATTACGGAAACGCATGCAGCTCGGAAAGCGAGCAGTTTAGACGGTGTGTGAGTGGACATTTGTTTTATAAACCATGATGCATGCATAGTTAAATGTTTTACATGATTGATTGCATGATTTGACTTGCATTGATGTCTTGATTATGTGGTAGGATTATGTGTGATTTAATGATTATTTTAATCGGTATTTCGGGCACGTTTTACGAGAAATGTGCAAACGGTATTTTGGGCTAGGCTCGGAGTCAAAAAGGTTTTGACAAGGTTGTTTTGACTTAATTGGTGAGTCAATGATGATTTCGGGATTATTTTAATATTTTCAATATGATTTTACGGATTTACGTATGATTGGTATTTGAGCTTGCACCCTGTCGGGGAATGCTTATGACTTGATTTGAGATCATGGATATGATTGATATGTGTTGTGGTATGGATTGTGTTTGTGATTGTGGATATTGGATACTGGATCATGTCTTGGATGGTGCGAGTGCAGTTCCTAGACGTGACTCAGATGTTGCGTGAGTGTAGTTCCCGGGTATGTGGTACGTCTAGATGATGCGTGTGCAGTCCCCAGACATGATGGATATGACTCGGATGGTGCCTGAGTGCAGTTCCCGAGGTTGGCCTATGCGTAGTGCGAATGTAATTGTGTGACTATTTGTATTGATTGTGAACTTGTGCAGAGTATTGTCGGATGTTGCTCGTGATTACGTACTGATCTCAAGTACGGGTTCTAGTCTGTGTGGCCAGGTGATTATGTTTTCATGTGTTTTGGCCTGAGAGCCGGAATTTGACTTGTTGTGTGATTTGGTTGGAAATCCGGTGATTGTTATTCATATGTTTTTCCATATGCATGCATGGTTTGATAAACTGGAGGGTAATTTGTCCACTCACACCTTTTCTGTTTTGATGACCCTCTAGGTCGTGGCACGACGTTCAGGGCTGATCGAGAGGCAGAGGCATGAGCGGAAATCAGTGCAGTTATCCCTGGTCTGACAGGTGCTGAAGGGTACTTTCGAAACTTCAGTTGACTTGTCAGACGGGAGCAGGACCGGGCACGGTTATCAAAGTCCATTTGGGACGGGTCCTGTCAAATTGGTATCAGAGCATTTGGTAACTGATCTGTCATGCCTCCGAGATGTGAGCCATGTGCACGACCTAATAATGAGTTCGAGAGTCCAGATGTTGAGAGAGCCCAGCGTCTGGGAGCCACTAGATTTACGGGCCAGAAAGACCCAGAAGAGGCCTATGAGTGGCTTCTTTAGCTTGAGCGGATTTTCAAGGTTATGAGATGTCTACTAGAGGATATGGTCCTAGTAGCCACGTTTATGTTGAGTGGTAATGCTTATCGATGGTGGCGTGGGTTACAGATGACTGGCATAACCGCTCATACTTTAACGTGGGAGGCTTTCTGGGATCGTTTCTTAAATCGGTTTTACCCCCGATCCTTCCGAGATGCTAAAGAAGTTGACCGAATTTCGGGGACAAAATTCTTTGAGGGGGGAAGCTTGTAACGACCCGAAAATCCGAAAAACGAAAATTTGGAAAATTTGAGGAAAATGACGATTTTGCCCCTGGTTTTAAGGGCCGAAAGTTGACTTTTTGATCGGGACCTTGTTTGGAGTTTCCGAAAGTACCGTTGGATCGGTCTCGGGACGCTGAATCCGTAGACAGGTGGCACGCCGAAAACGGAGCCCGGATGAAAAAGTTATGGGTCTGGGAAGTTCAGGGGCAAAATGGTAAATTGTGACTTCAAGGGTAAAATGGTAATTTGAGGCAGTGAAATTAATTAAAGGGTGAATTTCGCTGAATCAGCCATAGGGATGACTCAGGAGCTGTTTTCAGTGACATGTGTCACTTGTTAATAATAATTAGTGGCACTTAGTTGCCTTTTTCATAATTAACTAATGAAATTAAACGGTTGCCTTATCATATAGAATTATCATTTGGTGTTAGTACGGTGTTAATATACAAAATAGAGAACACACAAATCTCTTTCACTTTGATCAATCCATTCCCTCCCCGATTGAGAGAGACTGAACAGAGAACAAAAGGGTGAGTTTGTGTGAGCAAAATTGAGTGAAAAACTAAGAAACTGAGAGGAACACTAGACATAGAACTATACTGAGAAAACCGAAAAATTGCCCAAAACAATAAATATCGAATTTGATTTCATAGACGGTTTCGATTGAAATTGACGTGATATTTCATCTCCTGGGAGCTAAACGAATCAAACCAAATCGATTGGGCAAAAAATTGGTGGTGAATTGACGAAGAACAGCCCCTGCGATATTGTCGAATTTTGGAGGTTGAGTTCGAATACTTGGAGGTAAAAGTTCTTGAAATTGGTTTCGAATTTATGCTTAGAATGAATATAGGATGCTCCCTGTGCGATCAATTTAATTAAACAACATGAAATGGGGTGGAACCCGATATAAGACCCGTCGGGTTTTCAGTTTGAGTCGACAATTTTGGGACCTATTGTTATGAAATTGAGTATACAGAACTTGAATTAAGAATGTATAGATACAATTAACTGAAAGAAATGCAGAAATTAGGGTCGAATTGATGGAGAACAGATTGGGTTGCACCGTGGGTTGCAGACCCGGATAACAGATAGTCGAGTTACAGGGACGACACTGTTCATGTTTACTGTAGCGGCGCGTCAGGGCGCGTGGTGGGTTTTCTGAGGAAGTTTTCAACAAGTGTTTTACTCTATGTAATGTAACGAACATTTTAGAGTTGGTTTCGAGTCAATCAGACACCGTCTCGATAATGTTTTGAGGGTCTGATGGTTTATGTTATATTTTAAAATATTATTTAAATCCCGGAAAATTATGGGGAATTGAGATGATGTAAATTGAGTTGTTAGTAACTCTGCATAATGATTTTGGACAGGATTTGAGATTCCTGGAAAGTGTCAGAAATTACAAAAACGCGTGCAACTAGGAAAGCGAGCAGTTTGGACGGTGTGTGAGTGGACGTTTGTTTTATAAACCATGATGCATGCATAGTTAAATGTTTTACATGATTTGACTTGCATTGATGTCTTGATTATGTGGTAGGATTATGTGTGATTTAATGATTATTTTAATCGGTCTTTCGGGCATGTTTTACGAGAAATGTGCAAATGGTATTTTGGGCTAGGCCAGGAGTCAAAAAGGTTTTGACAAGGATGTTTTGACTTAATTGGTGAGTCAATGATGATTTCTGGATTATTTTAATGTTTTCTATATGATTTTACGGATTTAAGTATGATTGGTATTTGAGCTTAAAACCCTGTCGGGAATGCTTATGACTTGATTTGAGATCATGGATATGATTGATATGTGTTGTGGTATGGATTGTGTTTGTGATTGTGGATATTGGATACTGGATCATGTCCGGGATGGTGCGAGTGCAGTTCCTAGACGTGAGTCGGATGTTGCGTGAATGCAGTTCCCGGGTATGTGGTACGTCTAGATGATGCGTATGCAGTCCCCAGACATGATGGATATGACTCGGATGGTGCCTGAGTGCAGTTCCCGAGGTTGGCCTACGCGTAGTGCGAATGTGACTGTGTGACTATTTGAATTGATTGTGAAATTGTGCAGAGCATTGTTGGATGTTGCTTGTGATTACGTATTGATCTCGAGTACGGGTTCGGGTCTGTGTGGCCAGGTGATTATGTTTTCATGTGTTTTGGCCTGAGCGGAATTTGACTTGTTGTGTGATTTGGCTGGAAAGCCGGTGATTGTTATTCATATGTTTTTCCCTATGCATGCATGGTTTGATAAACTGGAGGGTAATTTGTCCACTCACACCGTTTCTGTTTTGATGAGACTCCAGGCCGTGGCACGACGTTCGGGGCTGATCGAGAGGTGGAGGCATGAGCGGAAATCAGTACAGTTATCCCTGGTCTGACAGGTGCTGAAGGGTACTTTCGGGACTTCAGTTGACTTGTCAGACGGGAGCAGGACCGGGCACGGTTATCAAAGTCCATTTGGGACGGGTCCTGTCAAATTGGTATCAGAGAATTTGGTAACTGATCTGTCATGCCTCCGAGATGTGAGCCATGTGCACGGCCTGATAATGAGTTCGAGAGTCCAGATGTTGAGAGAGCCCAACGTCTGGGAGCCACTAGATTTACGGGCCAGACAGACCCTGAAGAGGCCTATGAGTGGCTTCTTCAGCTTGAGCGGATTTTCGAGGTTATGAGATGTCCACTAGAGGATATGGTCCTATTAGCCACCTTTATGTTGAATGTAATGCTTATCGATGGTGGCGTGGGTTACAAATGACTGGCATAACCGCTCATACTTTAACGTGGGAGGCTTTCTGGGATCGTTTCTTAAATCAGTTTTACCCCCGATCCTTCCGAGATGCTAAAGAAATTGAGTTCCTTCATTTGAGGCAGGGGAATCTATCAGTGGCCGAGTATGAGCAGAAATTCTTGAACTTATCAAATTTCGCTCCTCTGTATGTGGCAACTGAGGAAGATAAGTGTTCAAGGTTTGAGCAGGGATTGAGGAATTCAATACGGGGCGTTGTGACGGTAGGTTCGTATTCGACCTTGCCAGAATTATCAGATGCTGCTACTCGAGTGGAGGCAAATTTACCCATTTGAGAGCACGATAGAAGCTTGGGACGCTACCGAGAGCATCAGAGTACCAGAATTACGAGTCAAGGAGATAATCCAGAGGATACTCGAGGAGGTATGTCACGGCCCCTTACCTCAGAACAATCGGATAGCGTTTCGATTTCATCGCCATCACAGCGTACACCAATTACTTGCTTTCATTGTGGAGAGTGTGGTCATATTATGAGAGAATGTCCCTACCGGTCGGATTAAGGGGCGACAGATCGTATAGCTGTGGGTCGACACCAAGGACCAATGTCGACAGGTACCAGTAGCGCCAGAACTGGGCGGCCAGGTCGTGGTCGGCCTTCGAGTTCACGAACGTAGACCATAGAGTGTTGCCAGATCTTGGTTTGGCTGTAGATGTTGTGATTCTTGTTATCTGTTATTATGTCGTTGTTGTCATGTATATTCTTGTACAGCTGTAGTGTTGTGTGTTTGTTTCATATTTTAGAGTTGTACTGTTGTGTTTGTTTAATAAATACTGGGACCGAATTTCGGGGACGAAATTCTTTGAGGGGGGAAGGTTGTAACGACCCGGAAATCCGAAAAACGAAAATTTGGAAAATTTGAGGAAAATGGCGATTTTGCCCCTAGTTTTAAGGGCCAAAAGTTGACTTTTTGATCGGGACCTTGTTTGGACTTTCCGAAAGTACCGTTAGAAAGGTCTCGGGACGTTGAATCGATAGACAGGTGGCACGCCGAAAACGGAGCCCGGATGAAAAAGTTATGGGTCTGGGAAGTTCAGGGGCAAAATGGTAAATTGTGACTTCAAGGGTAAAATGGTAATTTGAGGCAGTGAAATTAATTAAAGGGTGAATTTCGCTGAATCAGCCATAGGGATGACTCAGGAGCTGTTTTCAGTGACATGTGTCACTTGTTAATAACAATTAGTGGAACTTAGTTGCTTTTGCATAATTAACTAATGAAATTAAACAGTTGCCTTATCATATAGAATTATCATTTGGTGTTAGTACGGTGTTAAAATACAAAACAGAGAACACACAAATCTCCTTCACTTTGATCAATCCATTCCCTCCCCGATTGAGAGAGACTGAACAGAGGACAAAAGGGTGAGTTTGTGTGAGCAAAATTGAGTGAAAACTGAGAAACTAAGAGGAACACTGGACATAGAACTATACTAAGAAAACCGAAAACTACCCAAAAAAATAAATATCGAATTTGATTTCTTAGACGGTTTCGATTGAAATTGACGTGATATTTCATCTCCTGGGAGCTAAACGAATCGAACCAAATCGATTGGGCAAGAAATTGGTGGTGAATTGACGAAGAACAGCCCCTGCGATATTGTCGAATTTTGGAGGTTGAGTTCGAATACTTGGAGGTAAGGGTTCTTGAAATTGGTTTCGAATTTATGCTTAGAATGAATATAGGATGCTCCCTGTGCGATCAATTTAATGAAATAACATGAAATGGGGTGGAACTCGATATAAGACCCGTCGGGTTTTCACTTTGAGTCTACTACTTTGGGACCTATTGTTATGAAATTGAGTATACAGAACTTGAATTAAGAATGTATAGATACAATTAACTGAAAGAAATGCAGAAATTAGGGTCGAATTGATGGAGAACAGATCGGGTTGCACCGCGGGTTGCAGACCCGGATAACAGATAGTCGGGTTACAGGGACGACATTGTTCATGTTTAATGTAGCAGCGTGTGAACTCACGTGCAACCGCTTGCGGCGGCGCGTGAGGGCGCGTGGTGGGTTTTCTGAGGAAGTTTTCAACAAGTGTTTTACTCTATGTAATGTAACAAACATTTTAGAGTTAGTTTCGAGTCAATCGGACACCGTCTCGATAATGTTTCGAGGGTTCGACGGTTTATGTTATATTTTAAAATAATATTTAAATCCCGAAAAATTATGGAGAATTGAGATGATGTAAATTGAGTTGTTAGTAACTCTGCATAATGATTTTGGACAGTATTCGAGATTCCTGGCAAGTGTCAGAAATTACAGAAACGTGTGCAGCTCGGAAAGCGAGCAGTTTGGACGGTGTGTGAGTGGACGTTTGTTTTATAAACCATAATGCATGTATAGTTAAATGTTTTACTTGATTGATTGCATGATTTGACTTGCATTGATGTCTTGATTATGCAGTAGGATTATGTGTGATTTAATGATTATTTTAATCGGTCTTTCGGGCACATTTTACGAGAAATGTGCAAATGGCATTTTTGGCTAGGCCCGGAGTCAAAAAGGTTTTGACAAGGATGTTTTGACTTAATTGGTGAGTCAATGATGATTTCTGGATTATTTTAATGTTTTCAATATGATTTTACGGATTTACATATGATTGGTATTTGAGCTTGAAACCCTGTCGGGAATGCTTATGACTTGATTTGAGATCATGGATATGATTGATATGTGTTGTGGTATGGATTGTGTTTTTGATTGCGGATATTGGATACTGGATCATGTCCTGGATGGTGCGAGTGCAGTTCCTCGACGTGACTCGGATGTTGCGTGAGTGGAGTTCCCGGGTATGTGGTACGTCTAGATGATGCGTGTGCAGTCCCCAGACATGATGGATAAGACTCGGATGATGCCTGAGTGCAGTTCCCGAGGTTGGCCTACGCGTAGTGCGAATGTGACGGTGTGACTATTTGTATTGATTGTGAACTTGTGCAGAGTATTGTTGGATGTTGCTTGTGATTACGTACTGATCTCGAGTACGGGTTCTGGTCTGTGTGGCCAGGTGATTATGTTTTCATGTGTTTTGGCCTGAGAGCTGGAATTTGACTTGTTGTGTGATTTGGCTGGAAAGCCGGTGATTGTTATTCATATGTTTTTCCCTATGCATGCATGGTTTGATAAACTGGAGGGTAATTTGTCCACTCACACCTTTTCTGTTTTGATGACCCTCTAGGCCGTGGCACGACGTTCAGGGCTGATCGAGAGGCGGAGGCATGAGCGGAAATCAGTGCAGTTATCCCTAGTCTGACAGGTGATGAAGGGTACTTTAGGGACTTCAGTTGACTTGTCAGACGGGAGCAGGACCGGGCATGGTTATCAAATTCTAGTCGGGATGGGTCCTGTCAGTGCCACCACAGGTAGGCCCCGCCTTCCAGTAGGAAGGTCGCCAATGTCACCCGCTCGCCCGGTGGGCAGTGCATCACCGTAAAAATCCTTTCCCACCTAGCAATCCATTCGTAGGCACCTCGGGGTCTTATCCCCCACTGAAATGAGTGGCTCCCAAACTCTGAGCCCGTTCGATGCTTGCGTATTCCATTTCTCTCGCTACTTCCTCGTCAGTCAGTGCGTGAGGAATTCTCCTTGGAGGCATAACCAACTGTTAAGAGGCATAGATTAGATAACATTATCTTTAAACTTGAAAAGTACCTAGTATTGACCGCTAGTCTAGCATGCTGACCACAACCTAGTGCTCTGATACCAAGCTAACAAGACCCACCCTGATCCCCCTAGGACCACGAGGGGACGTGCCCTGCTCCCGTCTGACACCTGAACAAACATACCAATTTTAACCCTTAAATTTCAAATGCATAAATATTCAAAATGAAGTCATACATAAAATTCGAATTCAAAAGATGTCAGACAAGAGATAATGTCCAAAAATACAAGTTCTGAGCACGGCTCTAAGCTATCCTGCGGGCTAACCTACCCAACAGGGGGTTCAGGTGCGTAGTGTAGATCTATGCCTTTGCCTCAGGATCCTTTTCAACCTCAGTAGCACGGTTTGGAGGGGTCAACAAAACATCAAGGGTGAGTGGGCCGAACTCAAAGTTTATAAAACAGTCCAACAAATAAAAACATATACTTTTACCCCTTCGTTTTCCAAACATGCATGCATTAGTATTTAAAACCATAAAATCATATAAGATACCGCAAGCCATATAATAAAACCATAAATATAACCTCAGCCACTGCACTATACACCCCAACCCTGACATCCCAGATGTCCGACGTCCCTGACGTCCAATAAGGTCACAGTCCCAAGGCTACGCGTGCCACTCGGGGTCTTAATCCCGAGTCCAATCCCCGAACCCAATTCGGGTACGGCATCCCAGATGCCTGACGTCCCTGACGTCCCAGACGTCCAATCGTAGCAATCCTGCTACTAAACGAACTCTAAAACACAACCAATTTCACAAATCCTCACCTGGAAGTCGTCGTCCTCAGGTCTGAAATTCCTTCGAAATTGGAACTTAGGTTCCTGGCCAAACCGTGGCCGATTCTCTTCAGGAGTGATACGGTTGAACTCCAAATGGTCCCAGAAGGCTGTTTCAATCCTTGGTTTTGTTCCTCTTGACTCACAATTCAACTTTCGATTTTTCCCTCCAATTTCGGGTTTTCTTCCCGTCTGTTTTCTCTAAAGCTCTCAGTCCTCTCTTCATCAGAATGTCCCTCAAACTCTTCTATCTCTCTGTTGATCGAACTGTGCAGCCAGCAACTTGTGGGAATCTCTCAGTCCCACTGAAATTCTGTTTCCCGCAAAACAGACCCAAACCAGTTTTAAATTTCTTCCCGTGCACTGTGATCTGTCCCAGCCATACCAAAATGTTTCCATTAACTCAAATTTGTTAAACAATTTATTGAACAGAGAACAGGTTTAAACAATTCCTTGATCAGAGAACAGATTAAACAATTACACAGCACTCACCACGGTTGTTCAAACTGTGCCTTGGTAAATTACCATTTTGCCCTTATGCACAAAATTACCAAATTGCCCCTTCTATTTCTTGACCCGTAACTCATCCGTCCGATGTCCGTTTTCAGCGTGCCGCCTGTCTACGGACTCAGGGCATCGAGACTTACCTAACGGTCCTCGAATTGTGTGAAAACTAGTGGTCAATCAAAAAGTCAACATTTCCCCATTTTCGTCTGAATTACAAAAATGCCCTTGAATTTCCGCACGTCATAACTTCTTCCTTGATCGTCGGAATTAGACGTGCCACCTGTCTATGGACTCATGACGTCCTGAACTACGTCACGGTCATCGGTCAACGTCCGTTTGACCTACCAATCAAAAAGTCAATAATTTGACCATACTATTCATAAGGGTAAAAACGTCATTTCATTTATTCTTTTACAAAATTACATTCTTCGAATTTCCGGGGCATTACAAACTCGCTTAGTTTTAACCCCTTTCTTTAATCACCATGATTATCTAAACACTTGAGTTTAGTATAAACATCATTTACCTATGTTCTAAGGACTCGGTTGAAGACATGAAGATCATGTAAAGAGAAAATGATGATGTGGTAAATACTTTTATGTGTATTTTTTGTATTTACTTACTCATACTTGTTGTATTATTAACACATGTTATTACCTTGATATATGAAAAAAAATGAAAAAAAACATGATATTATGTTTTGAGTCTCTATTAAGGTAATAATGTTTGATTATGTAATGTTTGAGTTAAATCCTTTATATTTGTAAATCTGACACAAAGAATGAATACGAGGCTCAACATGATGAAACTTGGCCTATGTTCAACATGAATGATTATTGACATCATTGCACTAAGAATGAGAAGTTATGATACGTTTTGGGAGCCTATTGAGTCTTAGAACGAATTTGAGTACCACTTATCCTATACATTCCTTGCCTATAAATTTAGCCTCATTACAACCTTGGTAAAGACCTTATGATCCATAAGATGGTAAATTTTGATTAGTTGAGTTAATCACTTGTGTAAGCTTATGGTTTTGATTTATTTGTGCAAGTATGTTTAATTTTTATCTTGAGGTGTTTATTTGAGATTTTGCAAAAGTATTTTATTTATATTATGTGAGAATTTTTCTCACATACTTCGAGCGCAAACACAAACCCTTACAAATTGAGTGAATTTATGAGTGCATATCATTGTGAGTTGATTCATTCTTATTTTATTCATTTTGAGATCTATTTCACCATATTTACTCATTATCTTACTTGTTTACACATTTTGTTACCATATAATAACTCTTGAATTCCATATGCTTAAAAGTCTTCTAATGAAAATCTTTTATGCCATGATAATAATGAAATATTTAGACAATTGGTTAAAGGCTTACTTATTTTGAATTTGTAGTTTAATTTTAGTATTTGTTAGGGACTAGCAAAGTTTAAGTGTGGAGATATTTGATAAGTTTTCAATTAAGCATTATTTTGTATTATTTTATACTCTTTTATATTTGACTTTTTATATTAAAATAATAAAAAATTGGAGAAAATAATATATTTTGTAAGATTTTTGTAGAATTAAATAAAGTTTAGAATTTGGAGCGTTTTGGCGAAAAAATCGTTCTGATCGGAGTTCAAACGAAAAAATTATAGATGAAATTCGGTGAAATTATATTAATTTGAAAACTCATTTGCAAAGGCCCAAATTCATAATTACTTCAGTCCAAATTGAATTCCAGCCTATTGGCTGTTGGCCCACTGAAATTATGTGGAGCCCAAACCATCCAAGCTACCCCAGCCCATTCGCGAAGCCCACGTCCCAGGCCCAAGGTCCTATTCGCTTCCAGCCCAGGTGCCCAGACTGATTTTCGAAGCGTGCCTATCGATTCTCAATAGACTGATACGGCGCGCGTGCACCGAATCCTTCTTCCTCTTGTCAGTGCGTCTCGCGCGAGGTCCGTACACTGGACTCTGCTCCACCATGTCGAAGTCAGTCACCCTTTTTCCGCCTGAGCCACTGACCTCACCCACTTCTTGTCAGTAGCCCCATGCCGAGTCCCTTAACTGCAACTCAACTGCTTCTTGCCGACCCACGCCTTGTGATAACACCCAAACTACGCATTAAATTGAACACGTAATTTGAGTATTATGTAATTTAAACCCTTTTTGTGTCATTTTTGTATTGGTAAATAGGGATCGTTCTTATCCGGAAAAATTAGGAAATATTAACAATATGTTAGCGAGAAAGAATAATGAATATTCAAAGAATAAAATAATGAATTAATTAATGAATAAAGGAATAAATAATAAATTAATTAAAAAATAAATGAATTAAAGAATAAAAGAATAAAATATGAGGTTTTTGAGGGATTGTAATCATGATATAGATAATAAAACAAAGTAAAACAAATATGGAATTAATTCTACTCATACTTTAATATTTGTACAAGTGGACTTTCTTTAAATGCAAAATTCACCAACACACTAGCATTTGCATATATTCGAATCAATCACGAAATCATACATTCACAAACTCATATTCTTTCAAACATTTTTCATATTATAAATGCACCGAACAACAGATTTTTACTTATAATACGATTTACCTTAATTTTGTGATTTAATGCATCGAACAACGGTCATACATTAAATCTCTTCAATTCTACTCTAAATGCCCCGAACAGCAGATCAACATTTAGTTTCGAAATGAAGATTTAACTCTAAAATGTAAGAAGTAAATGATTTTTAGAAACTAAAGCACACGGAGATTGTATTCAACTTTACAAAAGATATAAGGAAAAATAACACATATATTGCATTGTAAATAGAACCAAGAACAAATAAAAGAGTTTAAGAGGATGGAGAGCCAATGTTACACTTTCAGAATGGATGAGAACAATGGAGTTTTTTTCACAAGGAACACCGAACAGCGGCAGGAACCTTGTGAAGATGGAAATGATAAAACAAGGGACATTCAAACTTGAATTCTTAAATTTTGTATTGGAAATATTTTATCATAGTTTCTCCTAAGGAAGGCTCAAAATGTGTTTCAAAACCAAATCTCTAAACAAGGAAAATGAACTCTTATTTATAGGGAAAAAAATCAAATAAAACTCTAAAAAAAAATAAAATAAAAAATAAATAAAAATTACAATAAAAAAATTCAAAAGTGAAATGATGAGATTGGCTGATTTTTGGGGAAAATATGTTTGAAAAATCAACCAAAATGCTTGCAAAATCAGCAAAAATGGTTGTTGAAATGACTCGGCGGCGACCAGCTAGAAAAGGCAAGGGATTTCAGCGGCTGTAGATAGGTTAGCGGGCGGAAAGTTCGGCGGCTGTAGGTAGGTCAGGGGGCAGATAGGTCGGCAGCTGTAGGCGGGTCAGAGCAGGGATGGTCAGTGCACGCGTGCTGAGCTGCAGAATATGTCGTCGGCAGGCGCGCCTCGAACCGACAAAGGGTCTTCAGCAGGCGCGCGTCAAACACACCTGAGACCTAGGCTGCACAAATTTGGGCCGGGCTGCGCGTTAGAAGTTGGGTCGGGCTCGCGAACAAATGGATCTGGGCTGCTTCAAAGTGGGTTTGGGCTGCAACAACTTGATTTTTGGGCTGGATTTAATTTGGGCTACAATTCAGTGGCTTCCGACCGAAATTCCATGAGATTTTCGGTGGCCTCCCTTATTTCAATCATATCTTCTTTGTTAAAACTCCGATTGGGATGATTCTTTTGCCAAAATGCTAAGAATTCCATGTTTTATTTATTTATGCAAAAATCCACAAAATATATTATTTTTTCCAATTGTTTATTATTTTAATATTAAAAGTTAAGTCTAAAGGGTATAAAATAATATAAAATAATGCTTAATTGAAGATCTACCACACTGCTCCAACTTGCTACACTTTGTGTAGAGTGTTTAGCAATTTTCAGCTATAAATTAGCACAATATCATAATTAATCATCATTGTTCATCATTTCATTTTTATATTTTATTTATGTATTTTATTATTTAAATTTTGGCACTCCCTGTATAATATGGAGGTCATTTCATTTGTTTGGGGTCCCCAATTTTGTCCATTTTTTAGTAGTTTTTAGTCCTAGTTTTGTCCATTTTTCTCTCTTCTTTTAGTTCATCTTCTTTTTATTTTGTAGATTTATTTTTGGACCATTTGTAACTTCTTTTAATTAGTTATCTTAGTTTTTTTTTTCTTTATTTTGTTCTTAGAATTTCTTAAATTTCTCTTTAATTACATTTTTATGTTTTCCTTATGAAAAACTTAAGACTAGGTAATTTTAAGACAATTCAAGAATTTTCAAGACTGAATTCCTCAAATTTCTTCTTCCATTTTCACAAGTTTTCTGACGTTGTTCGATGATTCTTGTGAAAAGTCATCTTTTTCTACTTAAAATCTTGTTATTGTTTTAGTTTTACTTATAATTCCATATATGTGTTGGTATTTTCTTTCTAACATTTGTAAGTATGAATACAATCTCCATGTGTTTTACTTTCTGGATTTTTTTTAACTTCCTATGTTTTAGTGCTTAAACTTCAATTCGAAACTAAATGTTGATTTTCTGTTCAGGGCATTTAGAATAGGGTTGAAGAGATTTAATGTTTGATCGTTGTTCGGCGCATTAAATCACAAACTTAAGGTAGATCATATTTGAAGTAATAATTTGTTGTTCGGTGCATTTATAATATGAAAAATGTATGCATGTAATGGAGATGATGAATGTAGGATTTCATGATTGGTTAATTATAAACATGATGTTAGAGCGTTGGTAAAGATTGTGTTTAAAGGAAGTTTATTTTAGGAGTAGTTTTAAGTAATGCAATTGTTAATTTGAATTTAATTCTTAGTTTGTGAAAATGTAGTTTGGGATACAATCTTTTAAAACCTCCCATTTCATTCTTTATTAATTTTTTAATTTTTCTTTATTCTTTAATTTTTTAATTCATTTAATTTTTTAATTCATTAATTCATTTATTCATTCATTCTTTTTTGCTTTCATTCATTCATTCATTCATTTATTCTTTCATTCATTCATTAATTCATTTATTCTTTCATTCATTAATTTATTTATGAATTTATTTTTTTATTCATTATTCTTTCTCACTAACATATTATTAATATTCCCTAATTTTCTCGGTTAAGAACGATTCCTATTTACCAATACTACATCTACCAAAAAAAAAAATTAATTGCATAATACTTAAATTACGTGTTTTAATTTAATATGTAGTTTAGCCGTTATCACAAGTATCCAGTGGAGAGCTGAGCAACAAAAGTGTCAACAACTCATCTTCAAGCACTAGCTTCATGATTAAGAGTTGATTCACCAATTTTTGGAAATCTCTCAAGTGTCTACAAACACTTCGACTTTCTTTGTTCTTCAAGTTCACCAATCGACAAATGAGCGAAACACTTCGGCTGTATTCATTGACGCCAATTTTGTCAGCATCAGTTTCTTTTGAAATGTGGTGGAAAACACTTTAGTTGATTCATAGAGGGATTTATCCAATAGCTTTATGGTTTAAAGTGATCCAATCTGTGTCAGATGTCTCTTTCGATTTCTCTCTATTGCATAGTAACACCACAAATCTTTGAAATAGAAGATTTACTCCAAATGAAATAATTTGAAGATGTGAGTTTGATCATTGTTAGGGAAGATGAGTTCGACGGTTTTGCCATCACGAACAATGAGCTTGTGTGGCACGGATATCACTAGTTGGGAAATATACACAATACACAATTAAATAAATAGTTATAATCACTAGGATCAAACTTTTTCCACCCTCAAAATAAATTTAGTAAATAAAATAGGCAGAAATAAAGTGGAAATAAATAGATGAAAGAGAACACCGAAATTTAACAAGGTTCGGCGGTGTATCTACGTCCTTGGGCAACCGCTCCAAAATTCTTTTACTATGAATAATGAGATTACAAGTACAATCTCACTCAATGATGGATACACAACTCTCGCTTGGATTCACGAAGAGGATATCTCTCTCTCTATCTCTCTTTCTCTCACAAAAAAGGATATCTCTATATATGTCACACAAGGAGGAACTCTCTTCTTACTCCCACTTTGGTGGATCACTTATTTTTTGAAGGATAATTAAGAATGCTCAATCACTCTCCTTTATATAAGGATGGATGAAGGAAAACTATCAATGCATAGTCATGCATATGAGTTGGCTCCAATTAATTTTATGGTAATTTCTACAAGTATAGTATTCTCAATCAATAAGTGCTCAACCTACATCTCGTTAAAAATATTTTGCTCTCCCTTCTCTCTAGTTCCCTTCCCTCTAGCTGGCCCTAGATCTGGGGTGGAGGTTTTTCTTTTGTATCTTCACCTATTGATGGTAAATCTAACCTAAACCTCTACCCTCATAGTCCTTTGCCTCCTTCCTATCCCTCTGCCTTCTTTATCTCGCGCCCCATTCTTTCTGGGTAGTCTAGCTCATTCCTTGTTGGCAACGTTGGTGGTGTTTTGGTGTTTAATCTCCTTCGTGGTTGCTAATTTCTTGCTACCGTGATGAGTGTCTAAATCGATGGGCTTGGTGGTGTTTCCTCTTCTGCTGTCATGAGGTGGTCAGATCCTCTGTGCAGGTCGCCTTATGCAGTTGGATGTGGAGGTTTAGGCTTGAATAATTTTATTTTAAAGTTTGTTTTAGTTTTTAATTTGAGTTTCTTCCTTAAATAATCCAGTTACTCTATGAGTTTGCATTATAGATCCCTTTGTGGGTGTATTTTGTTGGGGAATTTTGGCTCTTTTATTTGAAAAAGAGAATGATGTGAGAAGCCTGGGTGGAATTACCCTTCAGGTTTAACAGGGTTTTGAACATCAAGCCAAAATTCTTAGGGGGGTGTATTCAATTTTGGTTTTTAAATGATTTTAGAGGATTTTCAAATCCAGACGTATTCAATTAGGATTTTAATAGGTTTTATACAAATCAAGGTGTATTCAATCTATCTTTTAATAGATTGTTTTATAATTCTTTAAAATCTAGGTGTATTCAATTAAGATTGTAAAATACAATTTACAAATATAGGTGTATTCAAAAGTTGGATGATTTCTTATGATTTTTTAAAATGGTGGATTTTGATAGATTTGCTAAGGAAAAATACACATATTACTCCACCATCAAAATCATCACACCTCACCTAATATTTCATTGGATTTGAAAGAAAAAAAAAATCTTCCTTCTCAAAACATTTTTACATTGTCCCCCTTCCTCATCCCAACTAAAGCGACACCACCACCACTCTCAGTAATAGAAGCAGCACCACCACCATTGTCAATTTTTTTTTCATGGAAACAGTTATTTAAAAGAGAAGACAACATAATAAGATATATTAATAACAGATGTTACATGGAACAAGACCAAATCCCAGTCTGGAAATACAAAACCATAAAGAGCCAATTGACAATCCAAGTTTGACTTGTAACAAGCTCACGCTTCTCGTCATCAACTTCATTTTTACCTCTCTTTCTGTCATTTCCTCCTTTTCCCTTGGTTTATTGGATTGAACATTCTATTTGCAGTTACTTTCCTAATTTTTTATAACTTTGATTGGTTACTTTAATGTATTTTGGTTTTTGTTTTTATTCTTTTTTTATGATAATTACGATGATAAACGTTTTATTAAGCTAATTTTATTTGGAAGAGTGTGACTACGGTTTGTTTTGGTACAAAATTTTGTCTATTGAAAGAAATCATGTCTGATACTTTGTAGTATGTGGCTGTCATCACCGAATGGCGATGGGGAGAGGAGAAATGGGGAATGTGCACATGTGGTGCTGTTGGACATAGTTTATATTTATAAAATCCAAAGAAACACTTCAAAATCTATTACAAAATCTATTGAAATTTGAAATGATTTGAGTGAAATCATATAAAATCCATTATAATTCTAAATCATTTAAAATCTATTAAAACCCATTAAAATCTCAATCGAATACACCCCCCTTAGTCTTTTTTTTTTCTTCTGTAAGTTATTGGTTGTTGTCGTTTTTGTTGCTACTATTGTTGTTTGTTATGGATGTAGTTATGGTTATTAAAGCTGTTTGGTATTAAGAAAATCCATTTTCGTTGGCATCTATCCTCACCAAAGTTGCACTGATTTCTATCCTGAGTTAATATATGTTTATTTCAATTGCATGGAGGAACCTAGCGAGCTAATATTCTATCCATGCATATTTCATTACATGTGTATTGGAATATGAAAGTCTAATCAATTTTGAAAACACCAATATCATAATAATTCTCATCTACTTATCGGAGAGATTGGCTTACAAGAAGATACAGTTATACCTACAAATTTGTAGAGCTTAGTGGCCCGATCAAGCTTTCAACTTATTTTAAAATGTGCCCCACTACTCTAGTTATACAGTTATACCTAGAGAGATTGGCTTATATAAAATTTCAAATTTGAAGATATGTTAGATGAAAAATAGACATTTTATAATAATAAAAGGTGCCCCACTACTCTAGCTTGAGCAATAGATCGATGATGGTCTTTGTATAATAATATAGATATATGTGGTCTTTGTATAATAATATAGATATATGTGGTCTTTGTATATATTAACCATATAATGAAATAATAAAGACTGTTGCAGGTCAATAAAAAAGGCTCTCCAATTTGTTTTTGTCTCCAATTAATAGTATTCCTATAAGTTTTATAACAATGATGATTCTATCTATAAAAAGGCTAGGAATTTGGAAAACCATTAACTCGGCATTTCTTGAAACTAGTGATAGAGCGAGCCATTGTGAAAGATCCACACTACTACGAGTTGGCATGCCCATTAAGATCGAAAAGACCAAAAGCTCCTTATTAATTCTGAACTATGGGTAGCGCTCAGTTTGAAAAAAAAAAAAAAAACAGACTTCAACTAGGACTTTGCTAGAAAAAGGTAAATTTATTCATCAGGTTTCTTAACATTTACTGGTCGAGGTTTAATATAATATTTAAAAGTACGTCTTTCTAACTATTTACATGAAAATAGCCATATTACTGACACTAGCGCTGTACATATAAAATTGAAAAACTGAGACTATACCATTATGAATCATACCAAATCGAAAAAAATATTGAATAGTAAAATCGAAATGATGATCGGTACAATATCAATTTAAGTCGGTATGGTTTCGATTCCAAAGTTTTGAAATACTGTCTTGTAGAACCATAAATTACCGGAATATTCCGAAACTGACACGTGACCAACAATTTGCATAATACCAATATTACCCTTGGTAAAATTGACATCAACATGTTACGATCTCCGCATTAATTCAATATATTTACCAGCTAAATATATTAATTAATCAGATCAATGCCGATAATAAATAACTTCTCAGCGAATTATTTATTCGTTAATAAATAAATGATTACACTCGGTACAATCACTTACTTAATACTTTCTCCTTTAACCAATCAGACGTTCCGGTGACTCTCTAGGTTTCATTATAAATAGAAGACCTCATCTCACTTCTAAAGGTAATCAAAAACTCCTGCAAACACTTTGTCGGTTTATTCTCTTAGAAAACTGACTTAAGCATCAGAGCGTTTACGGTTGAACCACCCTCCCGAGATTCAACCTTAACCCCGTTTGATTTTCGTTCTTGTGTGTAGGGATCGAGAAGGAATTTCACATAATCAGACGATTTTTGCATCAACAACTCGTGCTTTCATTGAGAACCGATTTGAGAAATACTCAAAGCTTGCTCTTTAGTTTTTCCTTGAAAAACTCCATCATAACACTTTTGACACTTACCATTCTTCACATGGCCAGAACTCGCAGATCCACACGAGCCTCCGAGGCTGCCTCATCCGCTGTTGCGATCGTTGCCGTGAGTGAACCTGTCAGGACCCACCCCGGTTTCACCCCGAAACCCGAGGTAAATCCCGCTCCCGTCTGACTCCCCGACACAAAACTCAAGTAACACTCACTCGAACCCAGTCAAACGCAGGAGTAATTACAAAATATCCCAAAATCCTTATCGTTTACAGAGCATAGCACTACATTACAAGGAAAATAAAACCCGAGAAAGTACACGCACACAGAAGCCTTTAAACTCTTCTAGAATCCCTCACGTTGCTTCTATGCCTCAGACTCTGCCTCGACGTCAAGACCCCGCGCTAGCTCCACAACCTGGAGGGCAATTAAAACAGAAAATGTGAGTGGACCAAAGTACAAAAGTTCAAAAACCATTTTATAAGAAAACCGAGTTAAACCCTCCGTTTTGAAACCACATGCATAACCAACAGTTATAAACACAGTATAAAATAATCGTTATAAACATCATAAGAAACAGAAACACTATAAAATACCATGAGAAACCACACACGAGTATCAGAAAACTGTTTCATAAACCATAACCACCAAATCATCATTTTCCCGATCAAACCTGCTGGATCTATCCGAGTCTTTAAACTCCCGAGTCTTTAAACTCAATCCAGGCCTTAATAATATCCGAGTCTTTAAACTCCCGAGTCTTTAAACTCAAGGCCTACGGGGGAAAATCAATATATCCGAGTCTTTAAACTCCCGAGTCTTTAAACTCAATCCGGGTCTTTAAACCCAATCCGGCCGGTCCCCCGTCACATATATCCGGGTCTTTAAACCCAATATCCAGATCCAGCAAATCCAATCCCAAAACCATTTGAAAACCAATCCATATCCAAACCCGAATCCGAAATCACTGGTCCGAAGCCCTTCCGGCATTCAGAACCGTCATTCCGAACCCAAATCCGGAAAATATCCATTTCATACCAAAACCCCATGTAATCACAAATCACATTTCATAACCTATATATCATTAGTAGAAAACCTTTATCGGTGGAAATCCCCAAATGTGGCATCAAAATCCGAAAACCAACATTTCCTCGAAAAAACGTGCCAAAACTGTCTTTTTCTCGAAAAACGTGCAAACACATAAAATCATCATAACATATTCAAGAAACATCTAGTCATAAGTAAAACCATAAAATACATTTATAAAAACAGTTATGCATGATCGAGTTTAAGGAAAGGGTCCACTCACAGTACTAAGCCCTACTCGCGTCCCGAACGTCCAGCCCGTTCCTCGGCTTCCTCGGGAAATCCCGATCCTGTCAAACACCGTCAAATTACGTCACTAACATGTCTACGAAGGTTCACCTAAAGTCCCTCAACATTCCCCGAATCCTAAACGTAAGAACCCGGGACCCTAAACTTTCACCCTCGCGGAACTCAACTCAAACGACTTCCGATTTACCCGAAACCAACTCCATTGAACTCACCACAACTCCTAGACCAAAAGTCATGTTGACCGTTTTCCCCATCGCCGCCGCACGCGCCCCCACGCGCCGCCCAAAGTGGCTGCGCGTGGCCCTCACGCGCTGCTACAGTACCACCTCCTTCCTCGAGCAAACCGGGTTCAGTACAGTGGTCTGCACTCAGACCGGCGTACCTGGTTCTTCCTCCTCCGTCCACCAAAACGGTTCCTTTCTTCACCAACAGCATCGTCCAGGCCAACCCTATCGGTTCCCCAACTCCATTCACCTCGACACTGTCCCAATCCCCTCGACTGAACTCAAAACCAGACAGCCCTTCGACCCCTGTTTCACGACTCCTCCACTCCAGCCACCTCCCGTCACGGTGGTGATACCAGACTCACCCCACAACCTCACTGATCCACGTCCAACACCCCTAACCCTTCGACTCACCCCAGAAGTCCACGACTTTGGGTTCGAAGTTCACGGTCGAAACAGGGTAACAGAAACTCCTCTTCGCCTGAGCTCCGCCGTGTACGCCCCCGTCACGGCGACCACCCAAATCGACACCTAGGACCTCCCTGATCACTACCCTAACCTCCAATCCTCTCGACTCTCAGCCCAAGGTCGCGACTTCCCAAATGAAGTTTACGGGAAAAACAGAGTAAAGAGATCTCACCTTCGATTTCAGCTCCGCCGTGCGCACTGCCGCCTTCCACGGTGGTCGTTGGACTCCTTGCAGTCTCCTCAGCCTCCCCTGGCCTCGATTTGCCTCGCCTCACGGCGTAGCCACCACCTCAACCTCACAGCTCCCTGTTTCTCCCCAAAATTCCTCCACACCTCCGCCGTGCCGCCGTGCACAATTGCACCTCCAATTCACGGCCACCAGCTCCGCCTTGCCTCACTAACACACTCACAATTCCCTAACCACTCACCCT
This sequence comes from Prinsepia uniflora, assembly GCA_032719365.1. NCBI lineage: Eukaryota > Viridiplantae > Streptophyta > Magnoliopsida > Rosales > Rosaceae > Prinsepia > Prinsepia uniflora. The sequence continues at coordinate 49,856,897 of CM064862.1, forward strand.
TGCACTCAGATCGATCAACTGATCCCAACTCTCACCCTCTGTTCTCTGTATTTCGAAGGACTGCACGGTTGCACCCCAATTATTTGGGACCGTGAACACACAGGATTCCACCAGAATCCTCTACACACATGCCATGTGTCACCATCCACTCCACACACTCCCACATGGCCTAATCCCAGCCGTCCATTCTTTTATCTGTGCACAGATCCCAATGTGCCACAATGACCAAAATACCCTTCTTTTTAACACAATTTTACGGTTTTACCGAAACTTCCTAGACCCGTAACTCTCGCCTCGTAAGTCCGATGAACACGTGCCGCCTGTCATCGAACTCAGGACGACAAGAACTATCTAACCATCCTAGGTCAACCTACCAAAACCCAATTATTCAAAAAGTCAACTTTTCCCCCCTATTTTACCAAAATTACGAAAATACCCTCGACCTTCCGGACATCACAACTTCCTCCTCGGATGTCGGAATCAGGCGTGCCACCTGCCTACGGATTCGTAACGTCCTCAACTACGTCCTGGTCACTGGTCAACTCCCATTTGACCACCCGAAATAAAAGTCAACATTTCTGCCCGACCCAGGGGCAAAATCGTCATTCTAAGTTCCCGGACCCCTCGGGACCACCTAACCCTTGATTAACCTTACTAATCACACCTTAATCACTCTACTTATCCCAATTCTCGGGACGGGTTGTTACAATCTACCCACCTAAAAAGAATTTCGTCCCCGAAATTCCACAGCTAGTCCTCGACACCTAGGGTCTCCTAAGGAACAACCTCTTCTAGGTTTCCTGTCTATCATCTCCACCTTGGGTATTTCACTTCATCCCCAGCTACTGTTACCACAGCCAACCCTAGCTATGTAACAACTACATGGTGTACGCAAGGGAAACTCTATGAACAGGAAACAAAGGTATTATACAATACCTCATGTCACAATACCCGACAGAAGTCATAGAGTACATCCTCGTCTACCACTACCCATCTCCCTCGGCTACCATTCCGGCCACGGTCGGACTAACTCCACAAAGTCCTAAAGGCAAACTCTAGCTTGTGGGTTCTCTCCTTCCACAGTCTCCAATCGATCAGTTATAGTCACTCCTTTCCTATACCTTCCGTCACCCTCCTACGGAACTTAACTCCTAGACTCTACCCCGAAATCCAAACACCAAACCAACAGGACAACCAAAAGTAAAACAAGTACCTGTCTCCGTATTTGGCGTCGACTGATCCTCCTGCCGAGTCATCGAGAACACCCGGGCCTGAGATCCTGACGCTCTACCACGTCCCCTCGAACTACTCGTGGCTGTGCCACCACCTCCTCTAGTGCCCGCTGTCCCTGAGGCTGTACTTTGTCCAGACTCCGCTACTCCTCTGCCTACACCACCTTCCTGTGGCAACAGTGGACACTCACGTCGGAAATGACCTCGCTCCCCGCAGTAGAAACACACATTCCAGCCTGGTCCACTACTCGGTCTCCCTGTGGACGCTACCGACGTCGCACTCGCTTGCGGAGTCGGCGGTGCTCGGTAACCCCAAAATCCTGAACTCTGGGCACTGCCAGGCCTACCAAAACGATCATCGCCCGACGAGGACGATCCACCGAAGTTACCTCTTTTCGGTGTCCGCTGGCTCGAAGCTCCAGGAATAGAAGGTTCCCGGCGTCGCACCGGCAAACTAGCCTCAACTCGCACTGCAGCATCCGACAGATCTCGGAGGGTAGCAAAAGATCCAGCTGTCACTACGGCTCGAATCTCACCACGCAAACCCAACTCAAACCTACGGCACTTCTCGGCTTCAGTGGCCACAAAAGCAGGAGCAAACCGAGACAACATCTGGAACTTCCGTTCATACTCTGCCACTGTCAAATTCCCCTGCTGGAGCTGCAGAAACTCCGCCTCCTTGGCATCCCGGAAAGAACGAGGATAATACTGCTCCAGAAACCGTTCCCTGAACGTCTCCCAGGTCACACTGTGGACATCCCAACCGGACAACTCGAGGGTATACCACCACTCGTACGCCGCACCATCTAGTAAAAATGCAGCCAACAATACTCGCTCCTCCGGCGGACAATGCATCACCGCAAAAATCCGCTCTAGTCTAGTAATCCACCTCTGGGCTTCCTCAGGATCAGCCCCACCACTAAAAGTAGTAGCCCCGAGCCGCTGGGCTCGCTCAATCGTGGCACTCTCCGTCTCTCTGGCTACTTCTTCCGGTTGTGGAGAGGGTCTACGTCTCGGAGGCATCGTCAACCGCACGCTGAAAGAGGCATAGAAGTAGTCAAACAACTGAAACACAACCTCACAACCCGACAGACCCAACAACTCGACAAACCTATGCTCTGATACCAATTGTCAGGACCCACCCCGGTTTCACCCCGAAACCCGAGGTAAATCCCGCTCCCGTCTGACTCCCCGACACAAAACTCAAGTAACACTCACTCGAACCCAGTCAAACGCAGGAGTAATTACAAAATATCCCAAAATCCTTATCGTTTACAGAGCATAGCACTACATTACAAGGAAAATAAAACCCGAGAAAGTACACGCACACAGAAGCCTTTAAACTCTTCTAGAATCCCTCACGTTGCTTCTATGCCTCAGACTCTGCCTCGACGTCAAGACCCCGCGCTAGCTCCACAACCTGGAGGGCAATTAAAACAGAAAATGTGAGTGGACCAAAGTACAAAAGTTCAAAAACCATTTTATAAGAAAACCGAGTTAAACCCTCCGTTTTGAAACCACATGCATAACCAACAGTTATAAACACAGTATAAAATAATCGTTATAAACATCATAAGAAACAGAAACACTATAAAATACCATGAGAAACCACACACGAGTATCAGAAAACTGTTTCATAAACCATAACCACCAAATCATCATTTTCCCGATCAAACCTGCTGGATCTATCCGAGTCTTTAAACTCCCGAGTCTTTAAACTCAATCCAGGCCTTAATAATATCCGAGTCTTTAAACTCCCGAGTCTTTAAACTCAAGGCCTACGGGGGAAAATCAATATATCCGAGTCTTTAAACTCCCGAGTCTTTAAACTCAATCCGGGTCTTTAAACCCAATCCGGCCGGTCCCCCGTCACATATATCCGGGTCTTTAAACCCAATATCCAGATCCAGCAAATCCAATCCCAAAACCATTTGAAAACCAATCCATATCCAAACCCGAATCCGAAATCACTGGTCCGAAGCCCTTCCGGCATTCAGAACCGTCATTCCGAACCCAAATCCGGAAAATATCCATTTCATACCAAAACCCCATGTAATCACAAATCACATTTCATAACCTATATATCATTAGTAGAAAACCTTTATCGGTGGAAATCCCCAAATGTGGCATCAAAATCCGAAAACCAACATTTCCTCGAAAAAACGTGCCAAAACTGTCTTTTTCTCGAAAAACGTGCAAACACATAAAATCATCATAACATATTCAAGAAACATCTAGTCATAAGTAAAACCATAAAATACATTTATAAAAACAGTTATGCATGATCGAGTTTAAGGAAAGGGTCCACTCACAGTACTAAGCCCTACTCGCGTCCCGAACGTCCAGCCCGTTCCTCGGCTTCCTCGGGAAATCCCGATCCTGTCAAACACCGTCAAATTACGTCACTAACATGTCTACGAAGGTTCACCTAAAGTCCCTCAACATTCCCCGAATCCTAAACGTAAGAACCCGGGACCCTAAACTTTCACCCTCGCGGAACTCAACTCAAACGACTTCCGATTTACCCGAAACCAACTCCATTGAACTCACCACAACTCCTAGACCAAAAGTCATGTTGACCGTTTTCCCCATCGCCGCCGCACGCGCCCCCACGCGCCGCCCAAAGTGGCTGCGCGTGGCCCTCACGCGCTGCTACAGTACCACCTCCTTCCTCGAGCAAACCGGGTTCAGTACAGTGGTCTGCACTCAGACCGGCGTACCTGGTTCTTCCTCCTCCGTCCACCAAAACGGTTCCTTTCTTCACCAACAGCATCGTCCAGGCCAACCCTATCGGTTCCCCAACTCCATTCACCTCGACACTGTCCCAATCCCCTCGACTGAACTCAAAACCAGACAGCCCTTCGACCCCTGTTTCACGACTCCTCCACTCCAGCCACCTCCCGTCACGGTGGTGATACCAGACTCACCCCACAACCTCACTGATCCACGTCCAACACCCCTAACCCTTCGACTCACCCCAGAAGTCCACGACTTTGGGTTCGAAGTTCACGGTCGAAACAGGGTAACAGAAACTCCTCTTCGCCTGAGCTCCGCCGTGTACGCCCCCGTCACGGCGACCACCCAAATCGACACCTAGGACCTCCCTGATCACTACCCTAACCTCCAATCCTCTCGACTCTCAGCCCAAGGTCGCGACTTCCCAAATGAAGTTTACGGGAAAAACAGAGTAAAGAGATCTCACCTTCGATTTCAGCTCCGCCGTGCGCACTGCCGCCTTCCACGGTGGTCGTTGGACTCCTTGCAGTCTCCTCAGCCTCCCCTGGCCTCGATTTGCCTCGCCTCACGGCGTAGCCACCACCTCAACCTCACAGCTCCCTGTTTCTCCCCAAAATTCCTCCACACCTCCGCCGTGCCGCCGTGCACAATTGCACCTCCAATTCACGGCCACCAGCTCCGCCTTGCCTCACTAACACACTCACAATTCCCTAACCACTCACCCTTGCACTCAGATCGATCAACTGATCCCAACTCTCACCCTATGTTCTCTGTATTTCGAAGGACTGCACGGTTGCACCCCAATTATTTGGGACCGTGAACACACAGGATTCCACCAGAATCCTCTACACACATGCCATGTGTCACCATCCACTCCACACACTCCCACATGGCCTAATCCCAGCCGTCCATTCTTTTATCTGTGCACAGATCCCAATGTGCCACAATGACCAAAATACCCTTCTTTTTAACACAATTTTACGGTTTTACCGAAACTTCCTAGACCCGTAACTCTCGCCTCGTAAGTCCGATGAACACGTGCCGCCTGTCATCGAACTCAGGACGACAAGAACTATCTAACCATCCTAGGTCAACCTACCAAAACCCAATTATTCAAAAAGTCAACTTTTCCCCCCTATTTTACCAAAATTACGAAAATACCCTCGACCTTCCGGACATCACAACTTCCTCCTCGGATGTCGGAATCAGGCGTGCCACCTGCCTACGGATTCGTAACGTCCTCAACTACGTCCTGGTCACTGGTCAACTCCCATTTGACCACCCGAAATAAAAGTCAACATTTCTGCCCGACCCAGGGGCAAAATCGTCATTCTAAGTTCCCGGACCCCTCGGGACCACCTAACCCTTGATTAACCTTACTAATCACACCTTAATCACTCTACTTATCCCAATTCTCGGGACGGGTTGTTACAATCTACCCACCTAAAAAGAATTTCGTCCCCGAAATTCCACAGCTAGTCCTCGACACCTAGGGTCTCCTAAGGAACAACCTCTTCTAGGTTTCCTGTCTATCATCTCCACCTTGGGTATTTCACTTCATCCCCAGCTACTGTTACCACAGCCAACCCTAGCTATGTAACAACTACATGGTGTACGCAAGGGAAACTCTATGAACAGGAAACAAAGGTATTATACAATACCTCATGTCACAATACCCGACAGAAGTCATAGAGTACATCCTCGTCTACCACTACCCATCTCCCTCGGCTACCATTCCGGCCACGGTCGGACTAACTCCACAAAGTCCTAAAGGCAAACTCTAGCTTGTGGGTTCTCTCCTTCCACAGTCTCCAATCGATCAGTTATAGTCACTCCTTTCCTATACCTTCCGTCACCCTCCTACGGAACTTAACTCCTAGACTCTACCCCGAAATCCAAACACCAAACCAACAGGACAACCAAAAGTAAAACAAGTACCTGTCTCCGTATTTGGCGTCGACTGATCCTCCTGCCGAGTCATCGAGAACACCCGGGCCTGAGATCCTGACGCTCTACCACGTCCCCTCGAACTACTCGTGGCTGTGCCACCACCTCCTCTAGTGCCCGCTGTCCCTGAGGCTGTACTTTGTCCAGACTCCGCTACTCCTCTGCCTACACCACCTTCCTGTGGCAACAGTGGACACTCACGTCGGAAATGACCTCGCTCCCCGCAGTAGAAACACACATTCCAGCCTGGTCCACTACTCGGTCTCCCTGTGGACGCTACCGACGTCGCACTCGCTTGCGGAGTCGGCGGTGCTCGGTAACCCCAAAATCCTGAACTCTGGGCACTGCCAGGCCTACCAAAACGATCATCGCCCGACGAGGACGATCCACCGAAGTTACCTCTTTTCGGTGTCCGCTGGCTCGAAGCTCCAGGAATAGAAGGTTCCCGGCGTCGCACCGGCAAACTAGCCTCAACTCGCACTGCAGCATCCGACAGATCTCGGAGGGTAGCAAAAGATCCAGCTGTCACTACGGCTCGAATCTCACCACGCAAACCCAACTCAAACCTACGGCACTTCTCGGCTTCAGTGGCCACAAAAGCAGGAGCAAACCGAGACAACATCTGGAACTTCCGTTCATACTCTGCCACTGTCAAATTCCCCTGCTGGAGCTGCAGAAACTCCGCCTCCTTGGCATCCCGGAAAGAACGAGGATAATACTGCTCCAGAAACCGTTCCCTGAACGTCTCCCAGGTCACACTGTGGACATCCCAACCGGACAACTCGAGGGTATACCACCACTCGTACGCCGCACCATCTAGTAAAAATGCAGCCAACAATACTCGCTCCTCCGGCGGACAATGCATCACCGCAAAAATCCGCTCTAGTCTAGTAATCCACCTCTGGGCTTCCTCAGGATCAGCCCCACCACTAAAAGTAGTAGCCCCGAGCCGCTGGGCTCGCTCAATCGTGGCACTCTCCGTCTCTCTGGCTACTTCTTCCGGTTGTGGAGAGGGTCTACGTCTCGGAGGCATCGTCAACCGCACGCTGAAAGAGGCATAGAAGTAGTCAAACAACTGAAACACAACCTCACAACCCGACAGACCCAACAACTCGACAAACCTATGCTCTGATACCAATTGTCAGGACCCACCCCGGTTTCACCCCGAAACCCGAGGTAAATCCCGCTCCCGTCTGACTCCCCGACACAAAACTCAAGTAACACTCACTCGAACCCAGTCAAACGCAGGAGTAATTACAAAATATCCCAAAATCCTTATCGTTTACAGAGCATAGCACTACATTACAAGGAAAATAAAACCCGAGAAAGTACACGCACACAGAAGCCTTTAAACTCTTCTAGAATCCCTCACGTTGCTTCTATGCCTCAGACTCTGCCTCGACGTCAAGACCCCGCGCTAGCTCCACAACCTGGAGGGCAATTAAAACAGAAAATGTGAGTGGACCAAAGTACAAAAGTTCAAAAACCATTTTATAAGAAAACCGAGTTAAACCCTCCGTTTTGAAACCACATGCATAACCAACAGTTATAAACACAGTATAAAATAATCGTTATAAACATCATAAGAAACAGAAACACTATAAAATACCATGAGAAACCACACACGAGTATCAGAAAACTGTTTCATAAACCATAACCACCAAATCATCATTTTCCCGATCAAACCTGCTGGATCTATCCGAGTCTTTAAACTCCCGAGTCTTTAAACTCAATCCAGGCCTTAATAATATCCGAGTCTTTAAACTCCCGAGTCTTTAAACTCAAGGCCTACGGGGGAAAATCAATATATCCGAGTCTTTAAACTCCCGAGTCTTTAAACTCAATCCGGGTCTTTAAACCCAATCCGGCCGGTCCCCCGTCACATATATCCGGGTCTTTAAACCCAATATCCAGATCCAGCAAATCCAATCCCAAAACCATTTGAAAACCAATCCATATCCAAACCCGAATCCGAAATCACTGGTCCGAAGCCCTTCCGGCATTCAGAACCGTCATTCCGAACCCAAATCCGGAAAATATCCATTTCATACCAAAACCCCATGTAATCACAAATCACATTTCATAACCTATATATCATTAGTAGAAAACCTTTATCGGTGGAAATCCCCAAATGTGGCATCAAAATCCGAAAACCAACATTTCCTCGAAAAAACGTGCCAAAACTGTCTTTTTCTCGAAAAACGTGCAAACACATAAAATCATCATAACATATTCAAGAAACATCTAGTCATAAGTAAAACCATAAAATACATTTATAAAAACAGTTATGCATGATCGAGTTTAAGGAAAGGGTCCACTCACAGTACTAAGCCCTACTCGCGTCCCGAACGTCCAGCCCGTTCCTCGGCTTCCTCGGGAAATCCCGATCCTGTCAAACACCGTCAAATTACGTCACTAACATGTCTACGAAGGTTCACCTAAAGTCCCTCAACATTCCCCGAATCCTAAACGTAAGAACCCGGGACCCTAAACTTTCACCCTCGCGGAACTCAACTCAAACGACTTCCGATTTACCCGAAACCAACTCCATTGAACTCACCACAACTCCTAGACCAAAAGTCATGTTGACCGTTTTCCCCATCGCCGCCGCACGCGCCCCCACGCGCCGCCCAAAGTGGCTGCGCGTGGCCCTCACGCGCTGCTACAGTACCACCTCCTTCCTCGAGCAAACCGGGTTCAGTACAGTGGTCTGCACTCAGACCGGCGTACCTGGTTCTTCCTCCTCCGTCCACCAAAACGGTTCCTTTCTTCACCAACAGCATCGTCCAGGCCAACCCTATCGGTTCCCCAACTCCATTCACCTCGACACTGTCCCAATCCCCTCGACTGAACTCAAAACCAGACAGCCCTTCGACCCCTGTTTCACGACTCCTCCACTCCAGCCACCTCCCGTCACGGTGGTGATACCAGACTCACCCCACAACCTCACTGATCCACGTCCAACACCCCTAACCCTTCGACTCACCCCAGAAGTCCACGACTTTGGGTTCGAAGTTCACGGTCGAAACAGGGTAACAGAAACTCCTCTTCGCCTGAGCTCCGCCGTGTACGCCCCCGTCACGGCGACCACCCAAATCGACACCTAGGACCTCCCTGATCACTACCCTAACCTCCAATCCTCTCGACTCTCAGCCCAAGGTCGCGACTTCCCAAATGAAGTTTACGGGAAAAACAGAGTAAAGAGATCTCACCTTCGATTTCAGCTCCGCCGTGCGCACTGCCGCCTTCCACGGTGGTCGTTGGACTCCTTGCAGTCTCCTCAGCCTCCCCTGGCCTCGATTTGCCTCGCCTCACGGCGTAGCCACCACCTCAACCTCACAGCTCCCTGTTTCTCCCCAAAATTCCTCCACACCTCCGCCGTGCCGCCGTGCACAATTGCACCTCCAATTCACGGCCACCAGCTCCGCCTTGCCTCACTAACACACTCACAATTCCCTAACCACTCACCCTTGCACTCAGATCGATCAACTGATCCCAACTCTCACCCTCTGTTCTCTGTATTTCGAAGGACTGCACGGTTGCACCCCAATTATTTGGGACCGTGAACACACAGGATTCCACCAGAATCCTCTACACACATGCCATGTGTCACCATCCACTCCACACACTCCCACATGGCCTAATCCCAGCCGTCCATTCTTTTATCTGTGCACAGATCCCAATGTGCCACAATGACCAAAATACCCTTCTTTTTAACACAATTTTACGGTTTTACCGAAACTTCCTAGACCCGTAACTCTCGCCTCGTAAGTCCGATGAACACGTGCCGCCTGTCATCGAACTCAGGACGACAAGAACTATCTAACCATCCTAGGTCAACCTACCAAAACCCAATTATTCAAAAAGTCAACTTTTCCCCCCTATTTTACCAAAATTACGAAAATACCCTCGACCTTCCGGACATCACAACTTCCTCCTCGGATGTCGGAATCAGGCGTGCCACCTGCCTACGGATTCGTAACGTCCTCAACTACGTCCTGGTCACTGGTCAACTCCCATTTGACCACCCGAAATAAAAGTCAACATTTCTGCCCGACCCAGGGGCAAAATCGTCATTCTAAGTTCCCGGACCCCTCGGGACCACCTAACCCTTGATTAACCTTACTAATCACACCTTAATCACTCTACTTATCCCAATTCTCGGGACGGGTTGTTACAATCTACCCACCTAAAAAGAATTTCGTCCCCGAAATTCCACAGCTAGTCCTCGACACCTAGGGTCTCCTAAGGAACAACCTCTTCTAGGTTTCCTGTCTATCATCTCCACCTTGGGTATTTCACTTCATCCCCAGCTACTGTTACCACAGCCAACCCTAGCTATGTAACAACTACATGGTGTACGCAAGGGAAACTCTATGAACAGGAAACAAAGGTATTATACAATACCTCATGTCACAATACCCGACAGAAGTCATAGAGTACATCCTCGTCTACCACTACCCATCTCCCTCGGCTACCATTCCGGCCACGGTCGGACTAACTCCACAAAGTCCTAAAGGCAAACTCTAGCTTGTGGGTTCTCTCCTTCCACAGTCTCCAATCGATCAGTTATAGTCACTCCTTTCCTATACCTTCCGTCACCCTCCTACGGAACTTAACTCCTAGACTCTACCCCGAAATCCAAACACCAAACCAACAGGACAACCAAAAGTAAAACAAGTACCTGTCTCCGTATTTGGCGTCGACTGATCCTCCTGCCGAGTCATCGAGAACACCCGGGCCTGAGATCCTGACGCTCTACCACGTCCCCTCGAACTACTCGTGGCTGTGCCACCACCTCCTCTAGTGCCCGCTGTCCCTGAGGCTGTACTTTGTCCAGACTCCGCTACTCCTCTGCCTACACCACCTTCCTGTGGCAACAGTGGACACTCACGTCGGAAATGACCTCGCTCCCCGCAGTAGAAACACACATTCCAGCCTGGTCCACTACTCGGTCTCCCTGTGGACGCTACCGACGTCGCACTCGCTTGCGGAGTCGGCGGTGCTCGGTAACCCCAAAATCCTGAACTCTGGGCACTGCCAGGCCTACCAAAACGATCATCGCCCGACGAGGACGATCCACCGAAGTTACCTCTTTTCGGTGTCCGCTGGCTCGAAGCTCCAGGAATAGAAGGTTCCCGGCGTCGCACCGGCAAACTAGCCTCAACTCGCACTGCAGCATCCGACAGATCTCGGAGGGTAGCAAAAGATCCAGCTGTCACTACGGCTCGAATCTCACCACGCAAACCCAACTCAAACCTACGGCACTTCTCGGCTTCAGTGGCCACAAACCTACGGCACTTCTCTGATTTGATGATGATCTGTTTTTGAAACTTTTATTTATCTTAGTCCACTCACACCTTCTGTTTTAAATTTTCCCTCCAGGTCGTGGTGATAGCGTTGTGGTGAACGTTGAGGCAAGGGATCGAGACATAGAGCTTACGACGTTCTTCCGTTGCGAGACTAGCATAGTAGGATTTTGTGCCCATTTTGTAGAACTATGCTCTGACTGACAGTTGTATTATATATACTCCTTCGTCTGATAGTTGTGCTTATAGTGGTATTAAGATTATTTTTGGGTACTTAAGTGTGATTGTCAGACGGGAGCAGGGTTCGTCATGGGTATCGAGGTGATATTTGGGACGGGTCCTGACAGGAGGAGTCAGAGAAATAAAAAAAGATCAAGCCATGGTGTGCAAATGCCTCACCGAGGGGCTAAAAGAGATCAAGGTAGTCGAATTCGTCCCCTAGACAATCGGGGCCATCGGGCACAAACCCACACCTTCAGCTCCCGCGTAGCAGCTAACAGCGGGTCAAGATCCTGGCATCCGAGAAGAGCCTCCTTCGCCTGAAAGATGGCAGCCAAAAGGCGATGTCACCATCATACGACTTGATCCACAGTTTCTTGAGAGGTATGCATGTATTGGGGTGCACCTAAAACTTGAAGAAAAAGAAGAACTCACCTTGTTCTTACACGAGCACAAGGATGTATTTGCATGGACACCGTCGGACATGCTTGGGGATAGATCCCACATTCGCTTGCCACATTTTGCAAGTCAACCCAAGCTACAAGCCTATCAAGCAAAGAAAGCGAAACTTTTCCCCAAAGAAAGTCGCAATTATTCAGGCTGAGATCGACAAGCTACTTGAAGCTGGCTACATTGAGGAAGTTCCGTACTCAGAATAGCTAGCCAATGTCATAATCGTGAAAAAGAATGAGGAAGGGTGATGGAGAGTTTGCGTTGACTACACATACCTCAACCTAGCATGTCCAAAAGACAACTATCCCCTACCAAGGATCAACCTCCTAGTGGACTGCACAGCGGGCAACGAGCTTCTTAGCTTCCTTGACGCATACTCCGGGTACAACCACATATTCATGCATGAAAGTGACAAGGACACGACGGCTTTCGTCTTCGAAAAAGGAGTTTACTGCTGCAAAGTCATGCCTTTTGGCCTCAAGAACGCAAGCGCTACCTATCAGCGACTTGTCAATCGCATCTTCAAGGATCTTATCGGGAAAACGATGGAGGTCTACATCGATGACATCATGATCAAGGGAGAGAAGCGTGGAGACCATATCGCAAACTTGAAACAAACTTTCGAGTTGCTGAGGAAATACAAGATGAAGCTTAACCCTCTAAAGTGTACCTTCGGGGTGGTTGCTAGAAAATTTCTGGGGTACCTTGTAACCCAGCGAGGAATCGAAGCAAACCCGAAGCAGATCAAAGCAATCCAGGACATGAGGTTACCATCAAGTCTAAAGGAGATACAGAGTCTCATAGGTCGTGTAGTTGCCCTAAATCGATTTTTGTCCAAGGCCACGGATCGATGTCGACCTTTCTTCCAAGCAATGAAGAGAGCATCCAAGGATAAATGGGATGAGAAGTACGAGAAGGCCTTCCAAGATCTCAAAAGCTACTTAGCATCTCCGACATTGCTGTCAAAGCCAAAGGATAACGAAGATCTGTTATTCTACTTGGGAGTTTCTGACGTGGCCGTAAGTTCCGCGCTAATCAGGTAAGAAAACGGAGTCCAACTTCCAGTATTATACACATCAAAGGCTCTCCTCGACATTGAAACACGGTATCCAAAGATCGAAAAGCTAATTCTGGCACTACTAGTTACCACCAAGAAGCTGAGGCCCTATTTTCAAGCCCACCGGGTGATCGTCATGATGGAGTATCCCCTACGGTAACTCCTCCATGCACCTGACGCCTCAACAAGGGTCATGAAGTGGGCAATAGAGCTGAGTCAACATGACATGCTTTATCGCCCAAGGACTGCGATAAAAGGTCAAGCCCTAGGAGACTTCATTGTGGAGTTCACGCCAGCATCACCAGAAGAAAGTCGAGTCATGGAACTAGAGAAAGTCTCCCTCACGCCCAAGCTTCGTTCACAATAGGAACAAGCGCCAAGATAATCCTCATCGCGCCCCTTCACGACCGACCCACGTCGGAAGCTCTTTGTGGATAGCTCGTCAAATCAACGAGGCGCGGGAGCAAGCATTATCCTTATAACCCCAGATGGTTCGATGATGGAGCAAGCAGTCCAATTCGGATTCAAGGCCTCCAACAACAAATCAGAATACGAGGCACTGATTTGCGGCCTAGGCTTTGCCAAGGAACTAGGAATTAAGAAGATCACTATGAACTCTGACTCTTAGTTGATCACCAATCAATCTATTGGGGAATACGCTGCAAGGGATGCAAGGATGATCCAATACAACAACAAGGTACAAAAGCTGCTCGCTTTCTTCACAGTCTTCACCTTTCACCAGATCCCCAGAGGAGAAAATGCACAAGCCAACGCACTTGCAAACTTAGCATCGACACTTGACTATCGCTTCAGACGCTCGATCCCGATTGAGTATCTAGAGCAACGCAGCATTGATGTGAAAGAAGTTGAAGTGAGAGAAGTTGACCTCGCTCCAAGTTAGCAAGACCCTCTCATCAACTACTTAGTGAATGGCACCCTACCAGACGACCGACTAGAAGCTCGCAAAATTCAAATGAAGGATGCACGATGCTTCATCGACAATGACCAACTTTTTCTTCGGAGCTTCACAGGGACAAACTTATAATGCTTAAGGCACCCCGAAACATTGAAGGTCTTGGCTGAGATTCACGAGGGGCAATGTGGAAACCACTCTGGAGGAAGATCACTCGCACAAAAGACGCTTAGCGTGGGATTCTACTGGTCGACTTTGAATCAAGATGCACTCAGATATGCCCGAGCATGTGATAAGTGCCAAAGGTTCAAACCCAACCACCTGGCACCCCCTAAAGAGTTGAACTCTCTAGTTATCCCGTGGCCATTCATGTAGTGGGGCATTGACATTATAGGACCATTTCTGACTACGCCAACACCCAATAAGAAGTACCTGATTATCTCCACTGATTACTTTACCAAGTGGATGGAAGCCAAAGCGTTAGCGACCATCACTTAATTGGATGTGCAAAAATTCGTCTGGAGCCAAATCATCTGTCGCTTTGGAATACCGAAAGTCATATTAACTGACAATGGAACTCAATTCACTAGCGCATCAAACAAGGAGTTCTTCGAATTGTGGAAAATAAAGCATTTCACCTCCACTGCATATTACCCTCAGGGCAACGTCCAGGCCAAAGCTTCAAATAAGATAATCCTTGATTGCATCAAGAAGAGGCTCAATGACAAGAAAGGACTATGGGAGGAAGAGCTAGACGGTGCACTTTGGGCCTACCAGATGACCCCACGATGAGCGACAGGTGAGTCCCTATTTGCACTTGCATTTGGAACCAATGCTGTCATCCCGCCACACGTCGTCGCTCTGGCACCTTTCACGGAGCTCGACGATCCTACCGTGTAGCCTTAAGAACATCCCTTGACTTAAGCGAGGAGTTGAGAGAACAAGTCGTTAAACGCATCTGCAATTATCAGGAGCAAGTTAGAAGTTTCTACAACAAAAAGGCAAAGATTCGACAATTTCTTCCTAGCAATCTAGTCCTCAAGAAAAAATTTGCAACACCAAACTGCCCCGGGTCCCAAAAGATCAAATTGTAACGACCCGTCCTATAAATCAGGATTAAATTAGTGATTAATGATAGATTAGTAAAGTTAATTGGTGATTAGTTGGGTGCTTTCAGGCGGACGGTGCGAAATGAAGATTTTGCCCAAGGAATGGGCAAAACTGTTGACTTTTTGTTTGGGCAGTCAAATGGACTTTGACTGATGATCGTGACGTAGTTCTGGACGTCACGAGTTCATATACAGGTGGCACGTCCGATTCTGACATCCGAGGAGGAAGTTATGACGTTCGGAAGGTCGAGGGCATTTTGGCAAATTGGTTGAAATAGGGCAAATGGTTGACTTTTTAGACGACAAGTGATTTTCACGCATTTCGAGGATCGTTAGGTAGGTCTCGTGACAGGACCCGCCCCGATCCCACAGGGACCACAAGGGGACGTGCCCTGCTCCCGTCTGACACCCAATAATTCATACCAATTTTAACCTCAAAACATCAAATGCATAAATAACCAAATTAACGTCATACATCAAATCCGAATTAAACGAATGTCAGACAAGGGATGAAAACCAAAATTACAAGATGCGAGCACGACTCTAAAGTAAACCTGCGGGTACACCGCCCAACAGGGGATCAGGTACGCAGAATGTAGATCTACGCCTCAGCCTCAGGTTCCTCCTCTACCTCAGTTTCACGACCTGGAGGGGTTATCAAAAACATTAAGGGTGAGTGGACCGAAACTCAAGTTTATGAAATCGTTTGATAATTAAACATATAATTTACCCCTCCGTTTTCCAAACATGCGTACATCATCATTAAAAAATCATAAATAATATAATATGAATCATAAGGCATGTAATAAAACCATAAGTATAATTTTAGTTGCTGCACTATACACTCCAATCCCGACATCCCAGATGTCTGACGTCCCTGACGTCCAATAAGGTCACAATCACAAGGCTACACGTGCCACTCGGGTCTCAATTTCCGAGTTCATTCCCCGAATCCCGTTCGGGTGCAGCATCCCCGATGCTTAGCGTCATAGACGCTGGACGTACTAGACGTCCGTGACCTCTCCGGGGTACCTCATCCGGAGGAGACAATATAATATGGAAGGATCTATACAGTGCACTAACAAATGCATTTTATTGATATCCACATGCAAGGCATATATATACATAGATAAAATCCGAACCAATCATTAAGTTTCACCAGACGGGTCTCAAGCCCAAATACCGTGAAACGTGCCATAACCATATTTTCCATATCATCAAACCATTATTGTTTTAGCATGTGAATAAGTATAATAAACCAGAAAACATTTATGCACGCAAGGGTTTAAGAAAATGGCCCACTCACAGTACAATCCTGCTAGAACCCGAACGTATACCCTCGTCCTGGTACAAATGTACAATCCCTGTCAAGTCCAAAGTATTCGTAAAGGTCAATACAAACCCCTAACATTCAACCATGAAAGCCTAGGCCGAAACCGGCCTGGGAAAGCCGCCCGAACGCGCTTCCCAAGGCAATAAACCTTAATTTGACCAACTTAATGATCTCCGATTGACCCGAAACCACCGCCATTGGATCCGGATCGTCGAAACCACCGGTCAACGCAGGAACAGTCCTGCTGACGTCATCGCTGACGTCATGCTGACAGCTGTCAGGTCTGACATGTCAGACTCTGACAGGTGCCACGTGTCAACATCCGATTGGTCCACCTCACTGATCTGTCAGACCACGTGTCAGATCTGACATGTGCCACGTGTCAGCACGGCACTGGTCCACGTCACTGACATGTCAGTGACACGTGGCAGTCCCTGACTGGTCCACGTCACTGACATGTGACACGTGTCGGCTCACGGTTGGTCCACGTCACCTGACAGACTGACAGGGTGCCACGTCATCACCGCTGTCCTCAAACGGGTTGACCCGTATTCCTGCAACTCGGGTCGATCAGACCCGCGATCAAGACCCGGTCACCATTTCTTCATTTCTCAAACATTTTCATTCCTTTTGATTCCTAGCTACTCGTCTGGATCCTAGGAAGGGTTCTATGGAATTATAATTGAGAAAAACAGATAGGATCGAGGGCCTACCTCGAAGAACAGAACCGGCCTCCCGTCGCAGTTTTGTCGCCGTCCTGATCCCCTCCGGCCACGAGCTCAATTCCAGTGGGTTCCTGGAAGTCCCTAGAGTCGATTAGGATCCATGAAGAATAAAACTAAACGTGGGAAAACAAGTTACCAAAATCTGGGTTTGAAACCGTCACGGGTTTCCCTGGTTCCTTCCTCGCCGCCATCCTCCGCCGTGGTCGCTGCCGTCGCTCAGCCTCACCAGGGAGCCCCCAACACGCAGACACAGAGAGTGGGTGATGAGCTGGGGTGTTTGATCGAAATGGGCAGAATGTGCTCTGCGGGTAAGAAATATAAAGAATGGAGGGAAAGGAACGGACGGCCCAGATTTGATCTTAAGGATGAGATCAATGGCTCAGATCAGATCAGGGGTTTTCAAATCCAAGGGCTGAAATTTAAAGTTGATTTAAATGCTATTAAATCCCTTAGTGGATCTGATCCAATCTAGCCAATGGGTGAGTGACACTTGTCACTCACCAGGTGTCCTCCAATCAGATTTCCTGAATATAATATTTGGCACGAAAACCGAGACACGAACCTCCCGATTTCATGTTTCTGACCATAACTTCCTCGTACGAAGTCCGATTTCGGCGTGCCGCCTGTCTACGGACTCAGGACGTCGAGACCTTTCTAATGGTCCTTGAGTCAACTGAAAATTAGTTGCCAAAAGAAAAGTCAACATTTTCACCCCCAAAAGTCCAAATTACGGTAATACCCCTGAACTTCCGATAGTCATAACTTTTTCCCTGATTGTCCGAATTGGACGTGCCACCTGTCTGTGAACTCGTGACGTCCCGAACTACGTCACGGTCATATGTCAAAGTCCGTTTAATTCATAAATCAAAAAGTCAACAATTGGCCATACCCATAACAAGGGTAAAAGCGTCAAAACACACATTAAAGTACAATATTGAAATCCTCGAATTTCCGGGGTGTTACATCTCGATCCCCTGAGTACAACGATAGGTGGCATGTTGCCATTGGACGTGGGACAGTTTAGTTCTTGGTCTAAACGTACGAGGGGAAAAATGGTAATTTGTACGATAAAGTGGCATTTTGGTCGAATTGAGGCAGATTGGTACATGTGGCAGTCTTGGGAATTGTGCCCACAAGATTGTGGACACCTGGCCTGTCCTGGATGGTGGTAGAACATTCTCACCGCCTTCAAATCAGTTTAAACTAAAATATCTGTGTGTGCTCGGTGTAGAAACAAAAAAAGAGTCCTAGTGTGTATGTGTGAGTAAACCAGTGAGAAAATTACCATGCAAACACCTTCAAACCGACCTCTTTGGCCCGTGTTTTGAACATAAACTTTGAAGATGAGGCTTAGACGATAAGGTTGGGAACACTGGGAAGGACCGTCGTGGACGGTGGTCCTAAAGCCGTGAATCAAGAATAGTAACCGTGGACCAGCCTACCTCTCCAAATCCTTTGATCTTTCTTCTCTGGCCATGAAGTACGATTGGAAGTTAGATAGGGGGTCAAGTAGTTGATGGTGGTGGCCGTGGCGGTGGCCCATGACGACAAGAAGAGGTAAAACCCGTGAGCCTTTGTTTAAAGTCTAAAATGGCAGCTTATGAATTATTGGTTGTTAATTGATTTGATTAATTGGGTGATGATCTGGAAGGTCAAGTGAGTTCATAGGATTTGAAACGAGGGCCAACGGTGGCTGGAGAAGCAAGAACACAGAGGAGGAAGAACGTGGATTTGATCCTTGCTTTGAAAGGTAACCTCTGGACCTAAAGTTCAAGGTTTAAGGTGATAAATCGATAAGAAAGACTTAGAAGAAACTATAGGATCGATTAGAATTGGAATTGGACCGAAAATAAAGGAATTACAGGGTTGAACCGACCGGACCGGTCTGAACCGGGTTTGACTAAGCTTGAAGATAGTGAACAGTGCCGCGCATGAGGCCCACGCGCAGCCCCTTTGGGCGGCGCATGAAGGCGCGTGGTGCCTCTGATGGGGAAGTGTTCAACATGTAAACTGATGTAATTGATGTAACGAACATTTTGGCACTGGTTTCCAGTCGATCGGATATCGTCTCGGTATGTTTCGGGATGTCCGAAGGTTTTAGGGGTCGTTTAAAAATAGTTAAAAATTTGAGAAAATTACGGGGCTTTAGTAGAAGCTTAAAGAAGTAGTTAGTGACCTTCTGATGAGATGTGGATAGGTTTGGGAAAGCCAGTGATAGTGGATTAGCCAGGAACGACCTAGTGCAAGCATATCAAGGCAGCGACGCTAATGGTCTATGAGTGGACTCTGCTTTCTAACTTATGATGCATGCATATATGTTTTTATATGTTTCTATACGTGATTCTATGTTTATGATTATGAACTTGATGATTTACAGTTTTACACGTATTTCGAGATTATGACGTATTTGCACGTTTTACAGTGGGCAACTAAAAAAAATGCCTCCAACCCCACCAAGAGGGGTAACCACCAGGCCATGAAAAACAGTGGGCAAATGTTTTAACATGCGAAGTCCAATTCTGCATTTCAGTGCACGAGATCAAGATTCATTCGATCATATATCACTCCATTTTGATCACCCTGATATTCACTTGATGGCCCTAAAAAGATACGGAAGTTAGCTTTCCAACGCCATTGATCTCACTCAATTCCGAGTTGTGGCGAGTTCCCAGCAAACGTTTTTGTAGACGAAGGTCAACTGCACGTACCAGCGCACGGGTACAAGATTAGTCCGGTCCTAAAAAGCTCAATTTGAATCGACTCAGAACAAGATTGACGACACTAGAAAGGTACGGAAGTCAGCTTTCCAACAACATTTATCTCACACAATTCCGAGTTGTGACGCGTTCCCAGCGAACGTTTTTGTACACGAAGGTCAATTGTACGTACCAGCGCGCGAGCACAAGATTCGACTGATCCTACAAAGCTCAATTTGGATCGCCTTGGAACAAGCTTGGTGGAAGTAGAAAGGTATGGAACTTAGCTTTCGAACCTTATCAACCTCACTCAATTCCGAGTTATGTCAAGTTCCCGGCGAGCATTTCTATACACAAAGGTCACCCTCGCGGAACAGCTCGCGAGCCCAAGTTGCACTTGGTTCTACAAAGCTTAAATTTTGACATTGCTCAAATTTCGACATCGCTCAAATTTCGACATCTCTCAAATTTCGACATCTCAAAACAAGCCTATGAAGGTTAAGATTCTATGAAATTTGACGTAAAGCAAAGAAAGACTTCATATTGATAATGTTGAGAAAGCTAGGTTGGCAAATCACATATCGATTGCTCAACCACTTGAACTAACAAAACAAAAGAAAAGGTTGGCGAGTCACAAGTCGACTGCACAAAAACTTATTTGATAAAGCACATAAAAAATGGAGAAGCCCCCACTACAAGCCTAAGGCAAGTCCGAAAGCACGTCTTCTATGCGCATTGAATGTTGAAAATGAGCCCAGTCCTCGCTCGATAACTTAGGAATCCCATCGTAGAATGGGTCGCCAATGTCTGGGATTGGGTCATCACCTAACTGCTCTGGCAAAATTACCGGCGCAGGACCTGGCACCTCAAGGGGGGCCGCCTCTCCATGTTCCACTTCTTGCTCTAAGTTTGCAGCCCGCCAAAACGTATCTTCAATGTCTCCCTCCTGAATTGCGTACTTGGGGGACATGTTGTTCTGACAATCAAGATACGCCTCGACGTATTCACGAGCAAGGCGCGTCTCCATCTCAGACTCATTTTAACTCGCCACGAACAACTTCAGCTTCAAATCCTCCACAGAATTTTCGAGCTCCTCTACGTTTTGACGCGAGGTGTGGGGAGCACAAGGAGCCGAGTACGGCTCGGACTTCAAATATTCAATCTCAGCATGGGCACGCTCTGCCTCAGCTTCCAGGAGCCCAATCTTCTCCTAAGAATCTTGAAAAGAGTTGCGCAGAAGCTCAAACTCGTCGAGAGCGACGTCTCGCTCACTCTCCACCAATAACTTCTCGGCTTGAACGCTCCTCAGTTCATCTAAACTGGATTTTAGTAAACCCACCTCCTTCTCCAAATCTTCATTTTTTCGTTGAAGTTAGGCATGAGATTCTTGAAGCACGGTGTGCTTAGACTTGAGTTTCTCGAGGTCAACCTGGATATTGACCCGGAGATGCAACATACCCGCAAGCTTACGAGCTTCCATCTTTGCAATCTCGTGCTATTTGATGACCTTGTCATGAACTTCATGCGCTACTCCACTCTTGGCGCACTTCGAGGGCATTTTGGCTTCGCAGACTTGAGATCTGCCCGCCTTCGTGGAGGAAACTCTGACTCCTCCATGATCAATGCCCAAGACCTTACCGCAGGTTCTCTTCGAAGGATCTGGAGTTGGTCTCTTCGAAGGGGAACGTGCAGCCAACACCCGGGCAAGGGGCACTGCTCGAACTTCAGGAGAAGCATGAACAACCTTCAGCTTATCCGGGGACCTGACTGAACCCTTCACCTGACTTCTCTGAGGCTCTCCTGAAGACTTGTGCTTACCGGATGATCCTGTTGGGCTCGAAGGCTAAGACACGATCTGGGGAGCGCCGCTTGGGGGCACGGGCAACACCTTCACTGGAGAGGCGCCCAACTCGTCTTGGCGTGTGTGCACTGATTGGATTCCTTGCTTCCTATGCCTCGGGGAAATGAACTAGCTTCTGATCAATTCCGTGGGAGAATGCCCACCAGCTAAGCACATGTGAGGACTAAGTATCCAGCTGATCTCACGGAACTACGGAGAAACCATGAGGACCCTGTCAACCTTCTTGGAGTCAGCATGGAACTTGGTGATGGTGTACAAGTTGGACGGGCCACGGTAGCGCGAAGCAATATTCAGACCACTGAAGCAGTTACGATCCCATTCGCCTCCAAATTCAATACACGAAGTCCGGTACAATTCGTCATCAAATAGCGTGCCTACAAAAAGCTCTACCTTTGGAACTACTTGTGAACTCCTCGTGCCAAGAATCGGCTTGTGCTCCACCGAGTAACAATGCCAGAATTCTTCCTCAGTAAGCTCCAAGTTGAAGAGCTCATTCAGCTGTACATGATGTGGCGGTAAGAGTCGACATGCAATTGAAAAGGACAACACCCGATCTGGCAGATGATCTTGGTGGAGAGCTTCGAAAATGGAAACTTGAAACCCCAGTTGATGATCAGAGGGTGAAATGGAATCCACCGGAGAATCTTCGCATTCTTGCTTCTTGAAACAGCTCCCCTCGGGGCCTTCATAGCTGTGCACGCGTCACCAAGCGCAACAACCACACCTTCAAGGAAAGCATCTTCATGGAGGCTTTTCCACTTTTCAAACTCGTCAAGGTCTAGTAGCTCGATCTGCTCCCCGACGAATGGACTACGCGAGCCTCCCCGTTCCCACAAGTACAGCTTCACCGACCTCACTACTTGATTCCCACTTGACATCCCGAGAAGAGTAGATGCAAGAATGAGTCCAGACTCCAAAATCTTTGTGATCCAGAACTCCAAATTTTCGGAATTTCCAAAAGTAGCACAGCTGAAAAGGGAATAGAAATGGTTAGTTTCCAAAAAAATAAAAAAATATAAATATCTATTACCTATGACAAAAAAGGTAAATATATACTTTATATTTTAGTATATATTTACTTACATATATGGACACATACAAAAAGGTAAATATATACTTTATATTTTAGTATATATTTACTTACATATATAAACACATACAAAAAAGGTAAATATATACTTTATATTTTGGTATGTATTTACTTACATATATGTACGTAAGCGGAAAATGTAAGTATGTATTTTGTTAATTAATACATACTTACTTACATGTTTTAAGCAAAAAAACAAAGAACTACAAAAAATAATAATATATAAAAAAAGCTGCTGTTAAAAAAAAGAAAAAAAAGAGAGGAAAGAAACGCAACAGAAAAAAAAATTGATGCAACAGGAGCGCTGTCTCCTTTCGCCCACAGCAAGGAGCCGACAGCATACTGCCGAGCGGGCCCCCCTGTCCCCCGTTTTCTTCCTCAGCCAGGTGCAAGCATCATGCAATCCTCCTCTCTTATGCTGCAGCACTTTACTGCAATATTACTGTTCAAGAAGCTGCTAGTGCCCCCATTCCCATGCAATATTTTCTTCAGACAATAGGAGGACTGCACCTAAGGAAGTTGAGACTGATAGACGCACAAACAATAGACGAATAAAAAGAGATTACTACCTCAACAGATGGTAATGCAGAATCCAACCACCAAAACAAATTGGAGATGAATCCCTTCAGCCCGACGAATCCCTTTAGCCCTAAACAACTATTAGGGTTTAATTTTCTTTATAAAAATAAGAGCCACATGCCTTCATTTAAATAAAGAAAATTAACCAAACCCTGGTAGTAAATCGGGCTCACAAAGTCAACTCAAAGTAGGATTACAAGCCCAAAGAATTCCTTTTGGGACAAGATTGAGGCCAATCTCCAACTACACCCGGGAAAGAAGAGTCCTACTCCCACGTAAAAATATTAAGACGTAGTTTACTGGAACCACAAGGAAATTACATCTCTTAAGATTCCTCGAATTCCTAAGCGATGTGGGGACATTTGTGGAATCATAAATTACCGGAATATTCTGGAGTTGCCACGTGGCTAACAATTCCCATAATGCCAATATTACCCTTGGTAAAATTGACATCAACATGTTACAATCTCCGCATTAATTCAATAGATTTACCAGGTAAATATATTAATTAATCAAATCAATACCGATAATAAATAACTTCCCAGCGAATTATTTATTCGTTAATAAATAAGTGATTACATTCGGTACAATCACTTACTTAATACTTTCTCCTTCAACCAATCAGACGCTTTGATGACTCTCAAGGCTTAACTATAAATAGAAGACCTCATCTCACTTCTAAAGGTAATCAAAAACTCCTGCAAACACTCTGTCGGTTTATTCTCTCAGAAAACTAACTTAAGCATCAGAGCGTTTACAGTTGAACCACCCCATCGGGATTCAACCTTAACCCCGTTTGATTTTCGTTCTTGTGTGTAGGGATCGAAAAGGAATTTCACATAACCAGATGATTTCTGCATCAACACGTCCCGTATCGATACCAAACCGATTATTTATTTAAAATTTTATATAATTAAAAACCTAATTATGTAAAGCTATAGTAAATAAAATGCATGGAATTCATGATAAATAACCATTTAATACTCTCTTGCATGGTACTTGAAAGACAAATCTTTTTTGTGGTGGTAAATTTCCCTGAAGTACACATGCTTGAAGTAGAAACCCCATTCAAGTGTCACCATCCCAACCTCCCAATACAATGGTCATTATCATCTTCGTCTCCCCTTTCTTTATGGCTTTAGACCCGAAACCCACCTAAAAACCTTTAATCAACATCTCTCCTTTAATTTGCAAATGAGGAAACCAATGAAAGCAGGAGAGTGAGACGGAGAGACGGAATGAGAAGGGGACGACATAGTGGTTGAACCCATAACCTAGAAAGAAACTGGGAAAACTGTGTACCCTTGAAAATGGGTTTTCATTTTTGAGACTTCGAAGCTTCAAACCAAGGCCAAAATTATATTCTTTGAGCGCTTGCGACCAAAACCATGCCAAAATTCGAAGGAAATGACCACAAAATAGCCAAAACCACAAAGGAAGAAATATCTAAAACTTTTGAGCCTTTTCTTTTTCGAAAACTCTAGGTAATTTCTTGAAATTCTAGGTTTAGATTTAAGTTCCTGGTCTTGAGTAGATAGATTTTCATTATTAGAACATTCAATTTGGTTGAGAATTGAGAGAGGTATGAAGGCTTGAAGTTTACCATATCTAGCAACCTGATTCAGTTTCGGTGATGACATGGCACTGGCGTGGGCTTACACATGTTAAGCCATGTGGTAGCTGATGTCGCGTGGCGTACATGGGGGTTCAGGCGCAGGGGAAGGCCGCCACTTCTGGCGGCACGTGGTGGCGCGTGAGGCAATCCTACATCAAATAGTTGTGCTTGTTTTTAACCTCTCGACGATACAGATCTAATGGCGTCAGTTTCAGGTCAATCAGACATCGTTTGAGGGTGTCACTAAGCATATGAATTGAAAATGCTTAGATTTAGGATACGTTTGTTAACCTAGAATTTTGAGGGTTTGACTATGGGCTTATGTGTAATTTTAGTGATTCTCAGTTATCAATTCTGACAGGAGATACCGGTCTAGAGATCTTAGATGAGCACACAACTAGGGACTAAGCTCTGTTGGACAGTCCGTGAGTGGACTTTTGTTTATTAAACTATGATGCATGCATATTTAGCTATTTTATGATTTATGATATTATCTAACTGAAAATGGTTTAAATTATTATTCTAAATGTTATTGCATGTTATTTGTGGATTTATGGTTTTAGAATAATCATTTGGTTTAATGTTTTGGACACATGGTTTACGAATTTTGGGAAAACAAGATTTTAGGCTTAGGCGCAACTTACAATCTATTTTTGAGCTTCTATGGTTTATTTAAAAAGTAAATTAAACAATGTTTTGTGAACTATTTTTTCCAGTAGGGTCATCCTCATGAAGTTGAATCTCTATTTCGGAGGTCCTCAGAGTTGGAAGCTGTAGGTTCTCAAAAAAAGACTTGAACATCGTTGGAGTTAGATTCCACACGTTTCGACGGAGTTGGACTTCACAGGTTTTGAGACTTCTACGCATAACACAAATTGATTAGATAGCTTGGTCAGTAAGGTTTGAGGTTTGACTATTATTGGTTATTCTGTTTAGGTTTTCAAGATGACTTCATACATGGGGATTTCAGGGAAATGTGGGCCATTTGTATTTATACACATGTTATTTTTCATATTTTATGGATCCGCGGTTTATGACTTGAATTTTATATTTGAAATTCCCATAGTTTATAACTTGGATATGGATGCTTTTTTCATAGGCATGCATGTTTTATAAAAAGGTAAAAATGAATCTTTTGAAAATGTTTTCCAAAGGAATTTATTTTTTGTCCGCTCACATTTTTTTGAAAATCCCTCAAGGCTGTTGTTTGGTGTTGGGCCACTTCCCAGGCTTAGGTATTATCTATGACTGCGCTCTCATTGTAAATTATAGAGTAAGGTTCGTACCCTTTCTTCTCTCTTATTTTAGTTGCTATGATTTACCTCAAGTGTGCGTGACTGTTGATTAGCACTGTTCCTGTGTGGGACTTGAGAGTTTATCTCATGTCTAACACGTGTTTAAGAGTATTTTGAGAATTTTGGTTTAAACTTTCAGACGAAAGCACGATCGGGCATGTTTATTTAAGCATTTTTGAAGTGGGTCCTGTTTGATTGATATCAGAGCACCAGGGTAATTTTCAGTAAACTGCACACTCAGTGTGCATAGAATTTTGGTATTGTTGGGACGAATGCCTCCAAGATTCAAGCCCCTTTGACAACGTGGGGTGATGGTGAGATAGCTACTAGTAGTATACGTGAAACTGGATTGGATCTAGAAATGAGACTAACCCTAGAATACTTGGATCGGGAATCAGATATTGCACTTTAGAGGAAAATGATTCTTGAGAGTTCGATTTTTGAGCTAGCTTGGAGACTCGGAGCCATGATTTTTACTAGCAAGGGGAACCCGAATGAGACTAATTTGTGGATTTCACAACTAGAGCGATCATTTGATATGGGAAGGTATAGTCCTCGATGTTTGGGGTTTAGCCACATTTTTGTTGGGCGGTTTTGTACACCGGTGAAAGCACCATTTGAGGATAACGGGTTAGGACGTCCGTGTAATTTCATGGGAGGTTTTCTAGGAGTGTTCCTAGGGAAATTTCATCCTTGCTTCTACCGGAACACCAGGAAGGTGTGTTTCTGTAACTTTAGTAGGATGACACAATGGTTGCTCATATGAGTAGAGATTCCAAGATCTATCCCGGTTTATT
Source organism: Prinsepia uniflora (assembly GCA_032719365.1). Lineage (NCBI taxonomy): Eukaryota > Viridiplantae > Streptophyta > Magnoliopsida > Rosales > Rosaceae > Prinsepia > Prinsepia uniflora. The sequence goes on from CM064862.1 coordinate 49,883,863, forward strand.
TCAGTGTTGGTAACAAATGAGTTTGACAAGTGTTGAAGCTTCAGGAGGGTTCTGAGAGCTGAGCTCATAGTTTTAGTGACAGTGTGGTCTTATCTCTCTCAAGAACTTATTGGATGTTACCACTAAAGTTGAGCCGAAGTCATCAGTTAGATAGTAGTCTAGAGATTTTGGTTGACGTCTGGGCTCTAAGAGTTGAGCTCATAGTTTTAGTGACAGTTTAGTTTTATCTCTCTCATGTACTTATTGGATGTTACCACTAAAGTCGAGCCGAAGTCATCAGTTAGACATTAGTCTAGAGATTTTGGTTGATGTCGGGGGTATCTATCCTCTGGACCTTCAGATTGGGGAACCCCGAAGGATTAAACTAGCTCTAGATTTGAAAGGGGGAGGGGAAAGACACAAGGTTGTAGTGATATTTGGTCAATGAGGTTTTCTGACAGGGACCCGCCCCGATCCCCCGGGGACCACAAGGGGACGTGCCCTGCTCCCGTCTGACACCCGAACCGAAAATTCCAATTTTAGCCTTAAAAACTTAAATGCATAATGTCCGAATTATAAAGTCATACATAACCCAAATTTAACAGATGTCAGACAAGGGATACAATCCAAAATACAAAATCCGAGCACGACACTAGAAAGAAAAGTCCTGCGGGTGATCCGACCCGACAGAAGTTCAGGTGCGCAGTACGAAATCTATGCCTCAGCCTCGGGGTCCTCACCAACCTCAGCAGCACGACCTGGAGGGGTTACCAAAACATGAAAGGTGAGTGGGCCGAAACTCAGGTTTATAAAAACAGTATGATAAGTAAAAGATATAATTTACCCCTCCGTTTTTCCAAACATGCATGCATCGGTATTTAAAAACCATAAATACATGTAATATATCACAAGCATCATATTAAGCCAGAAATGTAATATAAACCCAGCTACTGCACTATACACTCCGATATTGACATCCCAGATGTCCGACGTCCCTGACGTCCAATAATGGTCACAGTCCCAAGGCTACGCGTGCCACCCGGGGTCTCAAATCCCGAGTCCAAACTCCGAACCCAGTTCGGTTGCGGCATCCCAGATGCCTAGCATCCCAGACGCTCGACGTCCCAGACGTTCAATCATAGCAATCCTGCTCCTGAGTCATCCTACGGTCCGGCACCTCCGTAGCATGACTCCTCACAGGTAATGCACCGTGACCGCTCCGGGGTACCACATCCGGAGGAGACAGTATTACACGATGGATTATACAGTGCAGTACCTAAGATAGTCATTATATCCACATGCATACATAAATATATATATATATATCATATAAAACAGTATTCAATTTCCGTAAAACGGGTCTCAGCCCAACACCGTAAAATGTGTCACAACCGTAAATCGAGATAATCAAAATCCATTATTGATTCACGCACACATATAGATATACGAAAATGAAAACGGTTATGCATGCAAGTGTTAATAAAAATGGGCCCACTCACTGTACGCTCCCGCTGCGAATAACGCGCGTACGAACTTGTCTCCGGAATTAACGTAAGTTTCCTGTCATTTCAAATCACACGCAAGTGTCATTATAGGTTCTTAATACACCCTCAAAAAGTCCAAAACAGAAACCGGTTCGGGAAAGCCGGCCAACACGCTTCCCGAGACATCCGGCCCTAAACTGACCTTCCTCACTATCTCAGATCAACATGGTTATTTCACAGAAAATGTTCAAAATGATGAAAGGATTAAAAGTCATGTTAACCATGAACCGAGATAGTGCTCAACGCGCCCTCACGCGCCGCCCAAAGTGGCTGCGCGTGAAAGTCACGCGCTGCTACAGTAACACTGCTACAGTGTCGTCGTTCCTGCCCGAATCACTGATATTTGGGTCTTCAACCCGGGGTGTGACCCGATTGATTAACCTTCCATTTCTACTTAATTTCATTCATTCTTGATCCTAACATGTTCTATCATCAATCAATTACAGTTCTGAGTCCTCCAATCCCCTCGACAATCACTAAACCGTCCTATCCAAACCCGAATAGCTACACGGGTCAATTCCCAGAACTCCCCCAAACTAGTTCCATTGTCCAATTGACTCATACAAGGGCATAAGAGGACCTAGACTAACAAAATGGAACCATCAATTGAACAAAACATTACCTGGAAGTAGCCGTCCAAACACTGTGATTTCCTCTGCACACGGCGGTCACCGTCCCAGCTCCTCTGTGGCTGGTTGCCGTCGATTCTGATATGGACGAGTTCCAAATGCTCCCAGAAGGCTCAATCAGTGATTAGTTTTGTCCAAAGGCCGTAGAAATTGAACTTGGATTTTTCCCTCCAAACTGGTTTTCTCTGAACTGGAACTTGGGTTCCTAGGCACACAATGATCATTCCCCTTCAATTATTGCACGTTCATGTTTCTGTCACTCCCAGAAGGCTTCCACAGTGCATAGATTGGTCCCAAAACCCGTAGAAATTGAGCTCCAAAATTTCCCCCCAAAAACCCGAAAATGTTCTTCACGGTTTTCTCTCTGTCTCTCACAATTCCTCTACTTCAGACTAACGCCAAATGAACCCTTCTCTCACTCCCCTACTCGGTTAAGCGATCAAGAAGGCCAGCAACCGTGGGAGACACCCTCAGACCTCATTGAACCCTGCTTCCCGCACACAGAGCCCATAACCACATTTTAATTCCTACCCGTGCTCTGAACAGCCTCAATCCACACTCCCAATATCTCAAACTACATAAACAATGCTCACAAATCAGTCCACTAGTGCTTTAAACAATTGCACGCCCAACAACACCACGGCATGGCCGTGTACCCTGTTTTTTCACGGTTGTGCTACAGTAATCGTGCAAAAAGACCAAAATGCCCTCAGGGTAGAAATTAAATGCCCTCCAACTTCCGTGACCCGCAACTCGGTCATCCGATGTCCGTTTCACGCGTGCCGCCTGTCGTTATACTCAGGGCATCGAGGCGAATCCAACGGTCTTCGGGTCGTGTGAAAATTCACGGTCTGTCAAAAAGTTAACTTTTTCCCTTATTTCGTCCAAATTACGGTAATGCCCCTGAACTTCCGAATGTCGCAACTTCTCCCCAATTCGTCCGAATTGGACGTGCCGCCTGTCAATGAACTCGTGACGTCCCGAACTACGTCACGGCCATCGGTCAAGGTTCGGTTGACCCACCAATCAAAAAGTCAACAATTTGACCCAACCATTCACAAGGGTAAAAATGTCATTTCATTCCATATCTTACAATATTACAATCTACGAATTTCCGGGGTGTTACATTTTCGCCCATAGACATTAGTACGGTTTAGTAGGCTTCTATATAGCCGACCGGTGGATAAGGTTGTTTATCTGCAAGGTCTAGTATGGCCACTCATTTTTCCTGTACGAAACTTTGGAGGGACTGCCCATGTCAACAATAGTAGTGATATAGTTTGGGAAGCTATAGGTTAGTGACTGAGGGCATCATCAACACCTGGTGCACCATGAGGGAGTCAGACTTCTGCTAGTAAGGTTGCTCAAGGCGGTGGTGGACAGTGAGGACATGGTCCATCCTCAGGCTTACAAGCCTATGCGTTTATAATAGTTTAGTTGGAAGCTTAAGCTGCACCATGGGTGGCGACAGACTTACTTTCTACTTTTGGCTTAATGCACGAGTTTTGTTGTGATCTTAACGATGGATTGTTTGAATACTTATTGTGCCTATATTGAGTGGCTCGAGAAAAAGACTTTCTTCTAGAGTCCAAATTTATCGGAGCTCATGTCTCATGGAATCAGAGAGTACTCACTTTGAGTGAGGATTTCAGTTGATTATATTTGGATTTCTTAGGCTGGTGGTATCCTCTAAGGGAATTTTGCGTGGATCCGCAAAAGGATTGAAGTAGCGGAAAACTGGCAACAACTAGGGACAATAGATGAGATTCAGAGTTTCTTGGATTTTAGTAGAGTACCCAAGACGGATCATAGATGGTTTTTCTATGATGATTGTTCTTTTGACGCTGTTGACCAAGAAAGGAGTCAAGTTTGACTGGGACCCCGAATCTGAGCAGAGCTTTCTGAAAATTAATTGGAGGTTGATTTCTGCTCCGATTTTGGGCCCTTTCGGTTGGTGGTGGAGAGTTTGAGGGGTTTGTGGTGCATCCTTGTAGGATTTGGGGTATGTATTGATGCTTCCTGGCGAGGGTATAGCTTATGCATCTAGACTTTTAGAAATCCCAGGAGTTGAACTGTTCCACCTGTGAGTTGGAGTTAGCAGCAGTAGTTGTACCCGGAAGATTTAGAGACATTATCTCTACAATGAGACATGTAGAATTATCATCGACCACCAAGCTGCAGTATCGAAGTGTTTCTTTACTCATAAGGATTGGAATATGTGATCGATATGGTGGTTATAACTAATTAAGAGTTACAAATTCACTTTTGATTAGTTATGAGGGAAACCTGTTCAGTTGTGGATGCATGGAGTAGGAATTCTAATGGTTCTGCAGGCCATTTACACACTATCTATTAACCATTACTAGTGGAACTCCGAGGTGCACAAATTTTGCTTAGAATAGTAAATAGGGAGCCTTATTAGTTAGTTCCTTACAAGGTCTGTTTTGATTGGTTGTATTATTATGATTCAACTCCAGGATCCTATGTTGTGCTTTTAGGTTGGAGTTGGAAGCCAAGGACTAGCAGGAATTTACGATAAAAGTTGATGTAGCTTGAATTTTGAAGGTCGGATTGGTGTGTCAGATGTTACAGAGTAGGAAAAATGAATCCATGTGGTTGCACGTAGTTTTTCATGTGCCATGCATCCTAATGGGACCCAGATGTACTGTATTCTTAGAGGGCGTTTTGGTGGGTTCACTTGGAAAAAAGTTAGTCGAGTTTGACTTTGGATATCTGGTACATCAGCGGGTAGAGCTGAGTAACCGAGAGGATTTGGAACATTGAAACCACTTCTTATCCTGGATTGGAAATAGAATCATACCACCAAGGATTTTGTGGTTAAGTTTCATATGACCTAGAGAGGTCTTGATAGAGTCTGGGCTATTGTGGATGGACTCATAGGATCAGTACATTTCTTGCCACTACAAAAGGATTTCAGTTTGGACCATTATACCAATTATGTTTTAGATCATATATTTAAGTTAGACTGCAGAGCTTATAGCATTAGATAGGAATAAGAGGTTTACTTTGAGGTTTTGGCGGATTTTACTGAGATATTTTGGGACGAGTCTGAATTTTAGCTAAGCTTGTTATCCTTAGATGGATAGTCGAAAAGGATTATTTCGTTTCTGGAGGGCTTGGTAAGAACTTGTGTGTTAGCGTTTAGCGGCGATCAGGATTCATACTTGACATTGACGGAATTCACCTACAGCAGCAAGTTTCAGTCTAATAACGGGGTGGTTTGTTTTAAGGCGATGTATTGGGCGATAGTGCACGACTTCTAGTTGTTAGATTGAGGTAGGTGAGATGAGGTTACTGACATATCAGTTGTGGACATGGTAAGGGAAAATATCAAGATTACCTAAGAATGGCTAAGTAGCTTAGGATCGTCCGAAATTTTTGTTGATCACCGAATTGGAGATCTTGAGTTTTAGCTTGGGGATTAAGTTTTCATGAACTTAACCCCTTGGATACAAATCCTACGATTAGTAGACGTGGGAAGTTGAGCCTTAGTGTATTGGGACATATGAGTTTACAGAGAGGATAGCCCCAATGACGTACATGTTGGCTTGTTCTCCATAGCTCTCTGGAGTTCGCAAGCTGTTTCAGGTTCCATGCTTCGAAAATACTTATTGATGAGTCTCACATGTTAGTGGAGCAACATGTCGAACTCATAGAGGATTTTGAGCTTGGGTGAATAACCTGCACAAACCTTGGACTGGACAAACAAAGAGCTATGCTGGATGACAATTCCCCCTGGTATTAGTTCTATGGAGTGGTTATGATGTGAAAGAGGCCACATGGGAGCCCGCGGCCCTGATGAGGTAAAATTTCCACAGCTATTTAAAGGATAGGCTTGAATTTCGTGGACAAAATTCTTAAAGATGGGTTATGGCGTATAAGTGTCACCATCCCAACCTCCATCTCATTGATCATTATCATCTCCATCTCCCCTTTCCTTATGACTTTAGACCAGAAACCCACAAAAAAAAACTTATAATCACCATATCTTTCATCCTTTAATCTGTAAATAAGGAAACCAATGAGAGCATGAGAGTGAGACAGAGAGACAGATTGATAAGGAGAAAGGTAGAGAGGTTGAACCCAAAATCCAGAAAGAAACCGAGAAAACCATGTACCCTTGAAAATGAGCTTTTTTTAGCACATTGAAGCTTCAAATGAAGGCCAAAATCAATTTCCTTTACACCTTACGACCAAAACCATGCCAGAATTTGAAGGAAAGGACCAAAAAATAGCCGGAATAGCTAAGGAGGAAAAATCTGAAACATTCAAATTATTTTTGGGAAAATACACGTATTATCTTGAGTTCTTAGGGTTGAATAGATAAATTTCCATTATTTTAACGTTCGATTTGATTTAGAATTGAGAAAGTTATGAAGGTTTGAAGTTTATGCCAATAATGGAGTTTTTCAGCGAGTTTTTCTAGTGACGATGGATGGCAAGGGGGCACGAAGGCTCTAGTCACCATCTTCAGCGACCTGGTTCAAGTTCAGTGGTGATGTGGCTAGACACATGTCAGACCGCATGGTAGCTAATGTGGCGGGCGTATGTGGGGGTTCAGGTGTATAGGAAGGCTGTTGTTTCCGATGGCGTATAGTATCGCGTCGGGCTGTCCCATGGCCCATGATGGTGCTTGTTTTCATTCTCTTGACAATACAGATCTAATGACGCCAATTTCAAGTCAACCAGACATCATTTGTGGGGTCTTTTTTGGGTATACAAAGTGACGATGCTTAGGTTAGGATTTATTTGTTAGTGACCCTGAATTTCGCTTTTGACAGGAGATACAGCGTCAGGGACCTTAAAGGAGCACACAGCTCGAGATTGAGTTCGGTCGGACAGTTTGTGAGAAGACTTTTGTTTATTAAACTGTGATGCATGCATATTGAATTGTTTTAAATGATTTATGTTATTATCTGGTTGGAAATGGTTTGAATCATTATTCTAAATATTGTTGCATGTTATTGGCAGATTTATGATTTTAGAATAATTAATCCGTTTAATGTTTTGGACACATGGTTTAAGGATTTTGGGAAAACATGATTCTGGGCTCATCAGGCTCGACTTACAAACTATTTTTGAACTTTTATGGATTATTTTAAAAGCAAGTTAAATGGTATTTTGTAAACTGTTTTTCCCAGTATGGTCATTCTCACGAGATTGGATCTCTATTCTGGACATTCTCAGAGTTGGACTCTACAAGCTCTGAGTGATAGGACCCGCTCCTAAAAAACTTTGATAATCGCTTCCAGTCCTACTCCCGTCTGACAAGTAATCTAAAATACCAAAACTGCTCTCAACACTTGTTAGATAAAGGATACTTGTATTGCCTTACTACTCATCCCTCCACCTCTTGATCAGTCTCGATCTTCATACAACAACTTGGAGGCTCAAAACCATTAAAAATGTGAGTGGACAAAATAATTGTTTTAAAAACACGTTTGCTAAGGAAAACAACATTTACCCTCCAGTTTCTAAAAGATGCATGCATAGAATAAAACATAGAAAAACAATATTGAAATCAATCAATCACATCAAATCAACCAGTTCAATATCAACAAGCCGAATCAACCAATCAATACTCGTAAATCAGACCATCTAGTCCAATACTCATCAACCAAAGGATACCAGTACCAAGTAACCTAGCCTCTGTCAGCTGAACATCTTGTCTTCGTAGACAACCTCATAACCTCAGAATCTGCGGAGTCGAGCTCAGGACGTTTGAGTTTCATCTTCCAGAATCAGTGACGTATGGGAAGCCGCCTCAGGTTCAGGCTGTTCCCATCCAGAATATTCCATATCACAACCCACAGGATATGCGGAGTCGTGCTTTAGATGTCTGAACACTAACATATCCAAGGATGATTGATGATGGACAAGCAATTCACAAACCAAGAAAATAATCCTTGACTCAAAACCAAGTCGAAACCCATCCAAATCCGGACCTAAGCCCAAAGCACAGTTTTTACAAACAATCATAAAGTATGTGTCCAAGACTATTCAATAAATCCAGAAATTTGTCAAATAATCACTTAGAAAATTATATTCGAATCATTATCACATAAATCTTGCAATAAAGCAATTAGAATATTTAACAACGCATGCATAATAATTTATAAGATAAAAGTCCCCTCACACACCTTCCACGCAGCTCAAAAGCGAACTGAGCATTCCTCCGCAATTCTGGAAGTTGCACTACCTCGAAAACATCACCTGATGCTCCATGCTTTCAACTAAAGTTCAAGTTCCATGTTCCAAGCGTCCCAAGTTCAAAACTTCATTTTTTCCAGCACATAATGATCTTAGAGACTCAAAAAACACACTAGGATCCTTAGTTTCACGTTGGGAAGCTTCGAAACGTTCGTGGTTCATTTTTGGATTTTTGGAAGTTTTCGAGTTTCAAGTTCATTTATTCTCCTCCTTTGTTTTCGAGTTTTCCTCTCTTATCTCTTTTCTTCTTTCTCTCCCTCCCTGGTCCGTCTTTTCTCCTCTCCCTTCTTCCTCTCCTCCTCAAGTTTGGTTACGAGTCCAAAACACACCATACACACACAATTACACACATACAAATATATGCCCACACACTAATTCGGTGCACGTGAGATAAGGGTGAAGGGAAGTGATAAGGATGATACATGTCACCATCACAAAATATCCCACTTGTGAAATGACCAAAACGCCCCCAGTATCAAAATTACCAAAATACCCCTAGTATCAAAATTACCAAAATACCCCTAATCAATCGAATTCATTCGATCTTCGATTCCTACAGATCACCTGCCTATAGAGTCATAATTTCGTAACTTATGTAATAGTCCTTGTGAAACGTCCGAAAAGTACCCGGAGCAAAAAGTCAACTCTGACCCTTATGGGAAAAATTGTCAATTCCCTTCTTAAAATTACAAAATTACATTTTTTGAATTTCCGAACCGTCACACCAAGACTGCCTACGTGTAGTATAAATTGATTAACTGCTGGGCTAGTAGGATTCGAGGTTTGACTATTACTGGTTATCATGTCCACGTTTTCGAGATGGCTTTATAAATGGTGATTTCAAGGAAATGTGTGCCACATATATTTATGCACATGTTATGTTTTCATAATTTGTGGGTCCAAGATTTATGACTTGAATTTTATATTTAAAATCCTCATAATTTATAACTTGGATCTGGATGTTTTCCTTATATGCATGCATGTTTTATAAGTAGGAGGATAAAAAGGAATCTTTTGGAATTGTTTCCAAAGTGTTGTAAATAGTTTTATTGGTTATGTCTATTTATGTAATAGGTGCTAGGGGTAGTTTTGTCCTTTTGTATTCATTAATTATTCTCCCATATATAAGGGATAATTAATGCTTGTAAACCCTAATCTAATCCCATAAAGATCAGACGTATTATTTTCATCTTACTGCCTCCTAACATTCTCTCTACATTCTCATCTACCGGATTTCCTCCACAACACGTTATCAGCACGATTGACTCTGAATCGGAGATTGCCCAAGTGAAGGATCAATTCAATCAAGTAGCTTTTTCGTTTCTTCAAAACTCAATTTTATTTTATTAAATCAAAACCCTAGAAAGCATGATTTCCAGGATTATTAAATAAAAAAAAATTATTTGATAGTTATTGAAATTAACATTTAATATTGAATTGCATATACTATGCTTAAATTGATGCATGAAAAACTTGAATTAATGAATCAACATTGTTTGGATTATTTAATTTTTGATATTTGAGATATTATAATTGATGATTGCTTGATAATCGCATATGGTTGAGGTTTCATAATTATTTGATAATTAATGATGGTTACATGATGTTTGATAATTAATTGAAGCATCATAATTATTAATATATATATATATATATATATATATGTTTTGGTTATGATTATGTGTAATTGATGTTTTTGTATCATCAAACAATCAAATTCAATCAATGGGTTTGCCTCCCCCACGAAGGTCACAGGTTCATGAAAAAAAAAACATGAAACAAGCCTAAAATTAGGCCACAATCGGTGGCCACAAGCCTAAAATTATGCCACAATTGGTGGCCACAAACTCTGAGGTTTGACTCAACTCAGCCGAAAGAAAAAGGGAGGAAGAAATATAAATGGGAGCCCAGACGGCTACCCAACAAGCCCGAAAATCCGGGCCCGGAAGGCCTCTCACAAAAAAAATTTCTGAGCCCAGAAGGCTAGCCCGAAACAGAAGAAAAATGGGGGGCTCTATGGCCCGAAAAAAAATATTTTCTGAGCCCTGAAGGCCCAGCAGAAAACAAAAAAAAAAAGGCCCGGCAGGCTCAGCCCACTTCGATCCAGCCCAGAAGGCCTCCGTGCAGGCTCAGCCCACTTCGATCCGGCCCAGAAGGCCCCAGGACCAGCCCAGCCCATTCTCAGCGCAGGCGCAGGCCCAGAACCATTGGGCGGCTTGGCTTCGCCAGCACAGATCGGCTCGGCTTGGCGGCTTGGCTCCGCTGGCGACCGGCTCGGTTCCGACCAAAAAAAAAAAGAAAACTCTTTTGTCCTCCTTGGGCCTAAAACACACACCCATGCATGCCTGAAGCATTGCAATACTCCTCAATCAAGGATCAAAATAAAATTTATTTATATTTATGCATATTGTATCTTGTTTCCTTGTATGCTTGCTTGTTCATTTAATTCTTTTTACGTTATTTACCAATGTCATAGACCCCTTGTAAATAAAAGGAACCTGCAGTTTCCTTCATTGATATTCTAAATTATCATACCATGATTATAGAACCTGAAGTTCTAATCAGTTGCTTATGGATGCATTTTTCCCAAAGCACTAATCCTATTCATTAATCTTTGTAGAGCATGGCACATCTCAACAAACTGGATTTTGACGCACTGGAAGTTTCCGGAAGAAACTACTACCAGTGGACGAAAGATGTGAAGCTTCATCTCACTGCCAAGAGAATCCGCTCAACCATCCAGGAAGATAATGTGGTTTCTGAGCATCAGAAGACGGATGCTATGATCCTCATTCGGAGGCACATGGATCGCACACTGCAGCGTGAATACCTGGGTCAAGAGGACCCGAGAGCTTTATGGGTTTCACTGGCTGATCGTTTCGATCACCAGAAGGATATATTCTTGCCTGAAGCAAGACATGACTGGCATAACATTCGTTTTCAGGATTTCAAATCCGTAAACGAATATAAATCTGAGACATGCCGTATCCGGTCTCTTCTCAAGTATTGTGGGGAGGAACTCACTGAAACTGACCTACTTGAGAAGACTTTCTCCACATTTCCGGCCTCGTGTATTGTCCTGCAGCAACAATACCGAGAGCGGAAGTTTACCAGGTTCGCGGAGTTGATCACTACTTTGTTGCTCGCTGAAAAGAACAATATTTTACTAATGAAAAATGATCAATCCCGACCTGTGGGCACTAGTGCAGCACCTTTGCCTGAAGCAAACGCTGTTGAACCTTGCAATGCCAACTGTGGGGGGAGAAACAGGGGACGTGGTAGAGGTGGAGGACGTAATCGTCCAACACATGGTGCACACCCCTATGACCGGGTACATGGTTACCATGCCCCTCGTGGTCGTGGTAATCGACGCGGTGGACACCCCTATGATCGAGCTCAAGATTACCATGCCCCACGTGGCCATGGTAACCATGGGCTCGGTCCACGTGGTGGATATCACGCTCATCCTGGTCCGCATGCTCAAAACGAGAGAAACCCTGGCCCGGCCCGTCGCCACCAGAATCAAAACCCACCGGACCTATGCTATAAATGTGGAGGTCGTGATCACTGGTCCCGCACCTGTCGTGCATCAGCTCAAACTATAGCCCAGTACCATGCTAGACGTGATACTCGAGAGGCTAATTTTGCAGCAGGACCAGTCCCCGTTGATACCACCCTTGCCATTTCCGATTTCCAGACTGCAGCTGGACATAATGATGATTGAGTTATTTACATACCCATGGATATGATCGTATATGTACCGTTTTTTTATGCATAATAATTTTTTTTAATTTATTTCTTCCATTACTATTTCTGGACATTGTTTGGTGATTCATTTTATTGTGGACTTATTTTGTTATTTGCTCGAATATTATTCAATCTATTTATTCATTTTTTTAATACATGTGATTGTTGATTACTTTAGTTATATTGATGGTTAGGCATGTCAAATGGTGAAGTTTGTTGTCTAGCCGACAGTGCTACTACGCACATCATTGTAACAACCCGTACCTTCGGGAAGGGTAAAAATGTAATTTTATAAAGTTTTGTATATAAAGGACGATTTTGCCCTTGTGAATAGGAGATGAAAAGTTGACTTTTTGAATTACTGATTGGATGAGTGTTAACCCTTGACTGTGACGTAGTTTAGGACGTCACGAGTCCGTAGACAGGTGGCAGGTTCGATTCGGACAACCGGAGGAAAAGTTATGACGTTCGGAAGATTGGGGGCGTTACCATAATTTTGAGTAAATGCGGAAAATGTTGACTTTTTGGAGGACTTGTGATTTTCACATAGACCGAGGACCGTTGGATAGGTCTCGACGTCCTGAGTACAACGACAGGCGGCACGCTGTCATTGGACGTCAGATGAAATAGTTACGGGTCTAGAACGTTCGAGGGCAAAACGGTAATTATTTATACAAGGGGTATTTTGGTCATTTTCTTTCAGCCAATTGGATGAGGACAAGTGGCTGAGTGGGTAGGATATTTATGCTTTGTCCATAGGATTGTGGACGCGTGGGGGCACTGGATTGTTCTAAAAGGTTCTAAAGTGTGCACGGCCACACTTTGGGTGCAAGGGTGAGTGAAGAGTGATTGGTGAGAGTGACAGGGAGTAGTGTTTGTACTGGTGATCGGGTTTTGGTGGTGAAATTGTGCACGGCGGCACGGTGGTGGTGCGGCTAAGGTTTGAGGAAACAGGGAGGCTGTGAGTTTGTGGTGGTGGCTACGCCGTGTGGTGGCTCAAACCACGACCGTGGGAAGTCCAGGAGGCTGCAGGGAGTCCAACGAGAAACGGGAGACGCGGCGGTGCGCACGGCGGAGACAGAATCGAAGGGTAAGCCTCTTTACTCTGTTTTCCCCTGATTTTTCAATTCAAAAGTTGTGAGGGTAGGATGAGAATCGAGGGGATTGGTGAGTGCAGTGATGTTCAGGGAGATTCTAGGAGTGGTGTAGGACGGTCGCTGTGACGGGGGCGTACACGGCGGAGCTCAGTCGACGGTGAGTACTCTGTACTCTGTTTGGCCGTGAATTTTTAAACGGGAAATCGTGGGTTTAGAGAGTGAGTCGAGGGTTCCTGTGAGTTGTGTGACTCAGTGAGGTTGTGGGAGGAGTTTAGAATCGCCACCGTGAGGGGGGAAGCATAGGACGGCCGGGAAGGAAAACAGGGGCCGTCTGTGTTTTCTTTCGAGCTATAGCCTATTGAGTTTAACGACTCGGGAGTTTAAAGACTCGGATTTCATTTAAGGCCTGATCGAATTTAAAGACTCGGATAGGTCCAGCAGGTTTGATCGGAAATGATGATTTGATGCTGATGCTATGATTGCTATAGCCGTTTTATAGTGTTTCTGTTTCTTATGGTATTTTACAGTGTATCTGTTTCTTATGATATTTTATAGTGTTTCTGTTTCTTATGATGTTTCATATTATGATTTTCTAGTACTTCGTTGGGCATGCCTGTTTTCAAAACGGAGGGAACACTGATTCTTATTTTTCCTTAACCTTGAATTAGTGATAAACTGATTTTAAAACTTTTGGTTATTTTAGTCCACTCACGTCTTTTGGTTTTAAAATTTCCCTCCAGGTCGTGGTGATAGCGCTGGGGAGAACGTTGAGGCAGATATCGAGGCATAGAACTTCTGACGTTCTTCCGTTGCGAGACTAGCATTGTATGACAGGACCCATCCCAATCCCCCCCCCCCCCTCCCCCGGGATTACCATGGAATGTGCCCTGCTCCCGTCCAACAAGGGGTGTCAGACAAGGGATGACCAAGAGCCACTGCTCAAACGGGGCATCCAGAGTGCGCAAGGATCGATGGAGGAGGTGTGCAATGTCCTAGTCTCTGCTGCAATCGCATCCATAATCAACCTGAAGGGCATTAAAACCAAAAGCTGTGAGTGGACAAAAACCAGTAAGTTCATCAAATGCATTTATAAGACATTTATGCCCTCCAATAAAAACGTATGCATGCCACGAAAACCAGTAACCAAAACGTTTGCTCAACCGAGCCATTAGGGCCTTAGCCCAAAAACCGTTAACCAAAAACCAAGTGTGGGAACTCAACCCAAAACTGTGAAATACCATAACTATACATAAACAACCATGTGGGTCACCACCCACGACCATAAATGAACATCAATTCATTAAAATCACACAATCATAAATCCACCTGGAAAGCCATTTCATTAATTCGTATTTTACCATTACCATCACCAGCATCCCTGATGCTAGACGTCCCTGACGTCATATCTCACGGTTTCATAAGCTACGCGTGCTGCCCGGGGTCTCTCCGGGTCCATATATCTGACATCCCTGATGTCTGACGTCCCAGACGTCAATCATAGCAATCCTGCTCCTGAGTCATCATACGGTCCGGCTGCTCCGTATGGTGACCCTTCGCAGGCAATGCACCGTGACTTCCCCAGTGTCCTAGATATCTGGAGGAGACCATCATATATCCTTGTATCAAGATGGTATATGGAAAACAGTTTTTATTAATTCATTTCACAACATCACAATGGGCCCTGCCCGAATTTTCCATAAAACAACACATTTCCATTTAGGGTCCCTGACCCGAAACCACATTTATTAAATATAGGGCCCCTGACCCGAAATCATCATTTTAATCCAACTGGGCCCCATGCCCGACTTTATGAACCACTGGGCCCACGGCCCGATTTATAGACCAACTGGGCCCTCAGCCCGATTACGTACTCAAATGGACTCCAAGTCCGAGATTTCCAAAACAAGTGGGCCTCAAGCCCGAATTCATCTTTCCAATATAAAAACCGTTTTATCATATTATTTATTTAACCACAAGCACGTAAAACCACAAATAAACCGTTAATCCCGATATACGTGAAATACAGAAAACACCTCGAAATACGTACAACATACCCGAAATCAATGCTCACAAATACCATCATAGAAATCATGTATATAAACCATATAACACATTTAAGCATGCATAGGATTTATAAAACCAAAGTCCACTCACAGACCGTTTTAACGGTATGCCTCGATACGCGTGCCACCGGCCCTCCCGGGCCACACCACTATCACCGGGACTCCCAATCCTGTCCAAATCACATTAGAGGGTCACTAACCTCATCATTAACATCCTATCAAAGTCCCGTAATTTTCCCGAATTTTTACTTATTTTTAAACTTAATTTAAAACCTTCGGACATCCTGAACAATATCGAGACGGTGTCCGATCGACACGAAACCAATTCCAAAATGTCCGTTACATTAAATAGGACAGAAGTTATGTTGACCTCACCTCGAGATTCGTGCCCACGCACCGTCATGCGCCGCCGTGAGTGGCTGCGTGTGAAACCCACGTGCCGTGAACAGTGTCACCATTCAAACCCGTTTCTCTGATAAACGGGTCACCGTGACCCGCGGCCCAACCCGACTTGTTCTCAGTCAATTCTCAACCATTCTCAGTTCCGTTTGTTCCTACAAGATCGTCCAAGTTAGACTAAGGGTTCTGTGGAATTAAAAACTAGAAAACACGTCTAGATTGTACCTCCTCGATCGAGAAGCTCACGGCCAAAACTCCCCCGTTGACTGCTCCCAGTTCCGACCACCATTCCCTACGAAAACGATCCCCACAGACTCGTTTCATCCTCTAGATCATCATCCTGGTCACTAGATCGATTGAAGTACGTTAAAACCCAACCTGCCATTTTTACCCGAAAACAGACTCACGGGTTCGAGGCTTACCTCGCCGCCGTGGCTCCCGCCGTGGCCACCAGCACGCCTAGTTTGACTCCAGGAACTCCATTCACCTCTCCAAAATGATCAAACACCATCCCACAACGAATTCCAGTTTCTGAGTTTCGGACCTCCCCTGTTTTTCCTCTCCACCGCCAGCCTTGCCGTCTCCCGTCGTCTCCCGTCATCTCTCAGGCCTCACCGTGCAGCTAATCTCTCACACACACCAACACAGAGGAGATTGGTGAGGTGGTTTGGACGTTTGGATGTTTTGGGCCGATTTGGTTCCTCTCGGGTCTGGGGGGTTCATGGGCTGCGCCGCCGTCCGTGGTGGTTGTTGCCGGCGTGTGGGGGTGGCTGGTGATTACCTGGTGCCGTCTGGTGTGTGAGGCTGGGCTGTGAGGTGATGATGTGCATGATCAAGGAAGGAAACCGTGCTCACGGTTTTGAAGGAGAATGAAAATGGGAGTGTGAGTTGTCTGATCAAATACAAGGGAAGGAAATGAATCAACGGCCCAGATTCAATCTCAGTTTAAAATGAAAGGTGAGGATTCCATGAGAGGAAATGATTACCTACACCAATGGCCAACAAGAACCCCTGATTTAGGGAATGTAAGGGATGGTGACACGTGGCATATATCCAAGGGTCCAGATTCGTTTTGATTAAAGTAATCAGATACTATTATTATATTATTATTTTAGTCCGAGTCTCGGTTAATCGAGTTTACTTCCGTGACCATAACTTCGTCGTCGAATCTCCGATTTCGGCATGCCGCCTGTCGTTGGATTCGTATCGACGATACCTACGTAACGGTCCTTGGCCCTCGTCCGTCGGACCTCCCGGTCAAAAAGTCAACATTTGGCCCCTAATAAGCCAAATTACCAAAATACCCCTCAACTTCCGAACATCATAACTTTCTCTACGAATGTCGGAATCGAACGTGCCACCTGTCTATGAACTTGTGACATCCCGAACTACGTCACGGTCATCGGTCAAAGTTCGTTTGACCGCCCGATCAAAAAGTCAACATTTTGCCCACGACCAGGGGCAAAACGGTCATTTTGCACAATTTGTCCGATTCCGCCCTACTAACCACCGTTCAACCTCACTAATCAAGATTAGTGACTAATCTAATCCCGGAATTCGGGACGGGTCGTTACATTGTAGGACTTTTGTGCCCATTTTGTAGAACTATGCTCTGACTGACTGTTGTATATATTTTACTCCTTCGTCTGATAGTTATGCTTATAGTTGTGTGAAGGTTGTTTGTTTGTTTTGATACTGTAAGTGTGATTGTCAGACGGGAGCAGGGTTCGTCCCGCGTATCGAGGCCATATTTGGGACGGGTCCTGACAATTGGTATCAGAGCATAGGTTTGTCGGTTTGTGTTGGGTCTAGGATTGTTTTACTAACTCTATGCCTCTTTCAGCGTACGATCGATCATGCCTCCGAGACGTGAACCCCCTCCACGACCTGAAGATGAAGCGGCGAGAGGGACTGAGAGCGCTTCGATCGAGAGAGCCCAGAGGCTTGGGGCTACTACGTTCAGCGGTGGGGCCGATCCAGAGGAAGCTCACCGATGGATCACCCGGCTTGAGCGTATTTTTGGGGTGATGCACTGTCCTCCAGAGGATCGGGTCTTGTTAGCTACTTTCTTACTGGATGGAGCCGCATATGAGTGGTGGTACACGTTGGAACTGTCCGGCTGGGATGCACATACCGTGACATGGGAGACTTTCCGGGAGCGGTTTCTCGATCAGTACTATCCCCGTTCTTTCCGGGATGCGAAGGAGGCAGAATTTCTTCAGTTAAAGCAAGGGAATTTGACAGTCGCTGAGTATGAGCAAAGATTCCAGATGCTATCTCGTTTTGCTCTTGCATTTGTGGCGACCGAGGCGGAGAAGTGCCGCCGGTTTGAGTTGGGCCTTCGGGGAGAGATCAGGGCCATAGTGACAGCTGGCTCTTTTGCTACATTTCGGGAGTTATCTGATGTTGCTGTCAGGGTTGAGGCTAGTTTACCTGCTAGACCACAGTATTCGGGCAGTGTCCGACGCCGAGAGCATTCATTTCCAGGAGCATCGAGTCAGAGGCCCCCGAAACGGGGTAATTTTGGTGGATCGTCATCGGCTGGTGGAGCCCGGTATGGCCGACCAGGGAGTTTTCAGGGCTCGGGATTTCGAGGAGCTAGGGCACAGCCGACTCCTCAGGCGAGTGTGACTTCAGTGGCTTCTACGGGGAGGCATACCGATGGACCCGGTAGGGACACTTGCTTCTATTGCGGAGAGCGAGGACACTTCCGGAGGGAGTGCCCATTGTTAGCTTCGGAGGGTGGAGCAGGCAGAGGTGCAGTGGAACCCGAGCGGAGTACTGCTTCAGTGTCAGGGGCAGCAGGCCCTAGGGGTGGCGGTGCTGCCACGAGCAGTTCCAGGGGACGCGGTAGGTCATCGGGACCTTAGGCGGGAGTTTTTGCTATGACTCAGCAGGAGGCTAGGTCAGCACCGGGAGTGGTGACAGGTACACTCACCATACTTGGTCACACTGTTTTTGCTTTGATAGATACCGGGGCTACCCATTCATTTGTAGCTCGGAGTTGTAGTTTGGTGACGGAGAGGGAGGTGTCTACTTTAGATTGTGCTTTAGGGGTAAGTACACCTACTGGAGAGGTGTTGGTAGTGACTCAGGTATTGAGAGAGTGTCCGGTGATGGTAGGTGAGGTTGAGTTACTAGCAGATTTGTTACTCTTGGATCTGCGAGACTTTGATGTTATCTTGGGTATGGACTGGTTAACGAGACATCATGCTTCTATCGAATGTCTCGATAGGAGAGTGACTTTTCGGAGTCCCGGGTTATCAGAGACTACGTTTCAGGGGGATCAGCGTGCACTTCCTACTGGAGTTATTTCGGCACTTGAGGCTAGCAAGTTGTTGCGTAAGGGATGCCAAGGTTACATAGCTCATGTGGTGAATACGCGTGCTACGCCAGTGAGGGCGGAGGACATACCAGTGGTGCGGGAGTTTCCCGATGTTTTTCCCGAGGAGTTGCCAGGACTACCCCCACACCGAGATATCGAGTTTACGGTTGATCTTCTTCCAGGTACACAACCTATCTCACAGACTCCTTACCGTATGGCACCTACGGAATTGAGGGAACTTAAGGCCCAGTTGCAAGAGTTGGTCGATATAGGATTCATTCGACCGAGTATGTCACCTTGGGGAGCACCTGTTTTGTTTGTCAAGAAAAAGGACGGAGGATTGAGATTGTGTGTGGATTACAGACAACTGAATAAGGTAACTATTCAGAATAAGTATCCCCTATCCCGGATTGACGATTTGTTCGACCAATTGAAGGGAGCCCAGTATTTTTCGAAGATTGATCTTCGCTCCGGTTATCATCAGTTAAGGGTTAAAGAGGAGGATGTACCCAAGACAGCTTTCCGGACCAGGTACGGTCATTATGAGTTTGTTGTGATGCCTTTTGGTTTGACTAATGCCCCATCAGCTTTTATGGATCTTATGAACCGAGTGTTCCGGCCATATTTGGATCGTTTTGTGATCGTATTCGTTGATGACATTTTGGTGTATTCGAAGAGTGCGAAGGCACATGAGAAACATCTGAGACTCGTGCTTGAGACATTGAGGGAGCATCAGTTGTATGCGAAACTGAGTAAGTGTCAGTTTTGGTTGACCAGTGTTGGATTTCTTGGCCATGTGATTTCGGCAGAGGGCGTCAGCGTGGATCCTCAGAAGGTTGAGGCGGTAGCGAAGTGGGAACAGCCTAAAACGGTGACAGAGATCAGGAGTTTTATGGGTTTGGCAGGTTACTATCGGCGTTTCATTGAGGGTTTTTCGATTTTAGCCGCTCCTTTGACCCGACTAACTCATAAGGGAGTTCGACTTGAGTGGGATGAGAGCTGTGACCAGAGTTTCCAGGAGCTTAAAAGACGGTTGACATCTGCTCCTGTGTTAGCCCTTCCAGACGATAGTGGGGAGTTTGAGGTGTACAGTGACGCTTCTTTGCAAGGCTTGGGTTGTGTCTAGATGCAGCATGGGAGAGTGATTGCTTATGCTTCCCGGCAATTGAAACCCCATGAGATGAACTACCCTACACATGACTTAGAACTGGCAGCGGTGGTTCATGCACTGAAGATTTGGCGACATTACTTGTATGGCGAGAGGTGCAGGATCTTCACGGACCACAAGAGCTTGAAGTATTTGTTCACTCAAAAGGAATTGAATCTGAGACAGCGCCGATGGTTGGAGTTGCTTAAGGACTATGACTGCACGATTGAGTATCACCCAGGGAAGGCTAATGTGATAGCCGATGCTCTGAGTAGGAAGTCAGCTAGTTCTTTGTCACATTTGAGGACAGTACGGTTACCGTTGCTGGTTGAGCTCCGCAGGTTGGGAGTAGAGTTGACTGTGGATGATCAGGGAGCACTCCTAGCGAGTTTTCATGTGCGACCTGTTTTGATTGATTAGGTTATTGATGCTCAGTTTGAGGACCCTATTCTGGGCATTATTCGGATTGAGGTCGAGGCTGGAGAGAGACAGGACTTTGAGATCCGTGAGGATGGAGCCTTGGTTAAGGGTGGACGGTTGTGCGTACCTGAGGATGAAGCATTGAAGAAAGTGATACTGGATGAGGCTCACTGTTCAGCTTATGCGATGCATCCTGGTGGGACCAAGATGTATCGTACACTTCGAGAGCATTACTGGTGGTCGGGAATGAAACGTGAGATTGCAGAATATGTGAGTAGATGCTTGATCTGTCAATAGGTAAAAGCCGAGCGGCAGAGACCCTATGGAGCAATGCAACCTTTGTCGATCCCCGAGTGGAAATGGGATCACCTGACGATGGATTTTGTGTTCAAGCATCCGAGAACACCGAAGGGACACGATGGTGTGTGGGTTATTGTGGATCGACTTACGAAGTCTGCTCATTTCTTGCCAGTATGTGAGACCTTCAAGTTGGCGCACACAGTTGTTCATAGATGAGATTATTTGGTTGCATGGGACTCCCGAGTCGATAGTATCTGACAGAGATCCGAGATTCACTTCCCGATTTTGGCAGAGCTTACAGGAAGCTTTTGGAACTAAATTGCATTTCAGTACTGCATTTCATCCTCAGACCGATGGACAGTCGGAGCGGACTATTCAGATTCTCGAGGATATGATGCAAGCTTGTGTCTTACAGTTCCAGGGTACGTGGGAGTCTCATTTACCTTTGATGGAGTTTGCCTACAACAACAGTTATCAAGAGAGCATTGGGATGGCTCCTTACGAGGCTTTGTATGGGCGACAGTGTCGGACTCCATTGTGTTGGACTGAGGTTGGTGAGAGGAGGTTGACTACTTCTGAATTAGTGGAGCTTACTCAGGAAAAAGTGGCACTGATCAGGGATCGATTGAAGGCAGCTCAGGACCGACAGAAGAGTTACGCCGACCGTAGGATCAGGGATTTGGAGTTTGCAGTAAGAGACTGGGTTTTTCTGAAGTTGTCTCCTTGGAAAGGAATTGTGCGGTTCGGCAGACGAGGGAAGTTGAGTCCTCGTTACATTGGACCTTATGAGATCATAGAACGGATTGGTCCTGTTACATATCGATTGGCTTTACCAGCAGACTTGGAAAAGGTACACAACGTCTTTCATGTCTCTATGCTTCGGAAGTATATTCGAGATGATTCGCATGTTCTGGAAGCACAACCAGTTGAACTGAGGGAAGACTTGGGTTTTGAAGAACAACCTGTCGCGATTTTGGATCGGAAGGATAAGGTTTTACGAAGGAAAACGGTTCCCTTGGTTAGGGTGTTATGGAGAAATCATCAAGTGGAAGAAGCTACGTGGGAACCTGAGGAATTGATGCGGGAACAGTACCCTTACTTATTTCACTGAATTTCGAGGACGAAATTCTTTTTAGGGGGGTAGATTGTAACAACCCGTACCTTCGGGAAGGGTAAAAATGTAATTTTATAAAGTTTTGTATATAAAGGACGATTTTGCCCTTGTGAATAGGAGATGAAAAGTTGACTTTTTGAATTACCGATTGGATGAGTGTTAACCCTTGACCGTGACGTAGTTTAGGACGTCACGAGTCCGTAGACAGGTGGCAGGTTCGATTCGGACAACCGGAGGAAGAGTTATGACGTTCGGAAGATTGGGGGCGTTACCGTAATTTTGAGTAAATGAGGAAAATGTTGAATTTTTGGAGGACTTGTGATGTTCACATAGACCGAGGACCGTTGGATAGGTCTCGACGTCCTGAGTACAACGACAAGCGGCACGCTGTCATTGGACGTCGGATGAAATAGTTACGGGTCTAGAACGTTCGAGGGCAAAACGGTAATTATTTATACAAGGGGTATTTTGGTCATTTTCTTTCAGCCAATTGGATGAGGACAAGTGGCTGAGTGGGGTAGGATATTTATGCTTTGTCCATAGGATTGTGGACGCGTGGGGGCACTGGATTGTTCTAAAAGGTTCTAAAGTGTGCACGGCCACACTTTGCTCAATTTGAACCGTGCAATCCTTCGAAGAACACAGAGAAATAGAGGGTGAGAGATTGAAGGAGATTGATCGATTTTGGGTGCAAGGGTGAGTGAAGAGTGATTGGTGAGAGTGACAGGGAGTAGTGTTTGTACTGGTGATCGGGTTTTGGTGGTGAAATCGTGCACGGCGGCACGGTGGTGGTGCGGCTAAGGTTTGAGGAAACAGGGAGGCCGTGAGTTCGTGGTGGTGGCTACGCCGTGTGGTGGCTCAAACCACGACCGTGGGAAGTCCAGGAGGCTGCAGGGAGTCCAACGAGAAACGGGAGACGCGGCGGTGCGCACGGCGGAGACAGAATCGAAGGGTAAGCCTCTTTACTCTGTTTTCCCGTGATTTTTCAATTCAAAAGTTGTGAGGGTAGGATGAGAATCGAGGGGATTGGTGAGTGCAGTGATGTTCAGGGAGGTTCTAGGAGTGGTGTAGAACGGTCGCCGTGACGGGGGCGTACACGGCGGAGCTCAGTCGACGGTGAGTACTCTGTACTCTGTTTGGCCGTGAATTTTTAAACGGGAAATCGTGGGTTTAGAGAGTGAGTCGAGGGTTCCTGTGAGTTGTGTGTGACTCAGTGAGGTTGTGGGAGGAGTTTAGAATCGCCACCGTGAGGGGGGAAGCATAGGACGGCCGGGAAGGAAAACAGGGGCCGTCTGTGTTTTCTTTCGAGCTTCAGTCGTTTGCTCTAATTGTGCGCGCATGTCGAGGGTGTGATGTCTCATTGGGCTGCAATTCGTTATCAACCTGATAGATAGTTTTTGGGTTTGGATAGTGGATGGAGTGTGATTGGCCCGATACGCCGTGCATTAATGTGATTCGACCCAAGTGGGGTTGATTGTGGTGAACTGGTATTGTGGGACCGTCGGTTCGGTCATGTGATATTGGATTGTTGTGCTGCTAGGTGCAGCCAGGTTCGGGGAACCTCATGTGAGTAATGGTCTAAAATGTGAACCTTTGTGGTAGTTTCTAGTGTGAGGGATGTTGATTCATCGGAGTTGGCCGATGACCTAGTGGTGGAACCCACGTTGATGGGATGGTAGGATTGGATTTGACGTCTATTCGATGTCTAGACCACGGGGTCGGTCAGGTGGTGAATTTTATATTACGGAAAACTGTTTGGTTCGGTTGAACCATAGGGTGTGATTGTGGAACTCTAGTATTAAAAAGGTAAACCTTAATTGTGGCTAGTGGGTGAGAACTTGTGCTGTGACGAGTGGCTCTTGGTCATCCTTTGTCTGACACCCCTTGTTCGACGGGAGCAGGGCACATTCCATGGTAATCCCGGGGGGATTGGGATGGGTCCTGTCAACTTGGTATCAGACACGACCCATCCCAATCCCCCCGGGATTACCATGGAATGTGACGTGCTCCCGTCTGACAAGAGGCGTCAGACAAGGGATAACCGATTGCCATTGCCCAAACGGGCTTCCAGAGTGCGTAAGGATCGATGGAGGAGGTGTGCGATGCTCAAGTCTCTGCTGCAGTCGTATCCGGAATCAACCTGAAGGGCATTAAAAACAAAAGCTGTGAGTGGACGAAAATAAACAAGTCTGCTTAAAACATTTATAAGACATTTATGCCCCTCAGTAAAATCATATGCATGCACCAAAACCAATAATCCCATATTTATTTAGAAATAACCATTAGGGCCTTAGCCCGGAAACCAAAGCATAGTTTCAATTTCCAAAAGTAAATCCAAGAGTTATTTCATCAATCCAGTAATATTCATTTATCATTTTTCCATCTCCGGCATCCCCGATGCCTAGCGTCCTAGACGCTTGACGTTCCAGACGTCATATCTCACGGTATTAAGCAACGCGTGCTGCCCGGGGTCTCACCGGGTCCATATCTCTGACATCCCCGATGTCTGACGTCCATGACGTCCAGCAATCCTGCTCCTGGATCACTATACGGTCCGGTAGCTCCGTACAATGAGCCCTCGCAGGCAATGCACCGTGACTTCTCCAGTGTCCCTGACACTTGGAGGAGACCAGGATATAAATATCCTCATATCGAGATGGTTTTATGGAACACATTCAATTATTCATTTCCAAAATAACACAAGGGCCCTGCCCCGAATTTCCATAAAACCGTTATAAGTCCAAATAGTTGAATCAAATCCGAAATAGTTTATTCCATTCCATTTTAGGGTCCCCGACCCGAAATCACATATATAAGTCAACTGGGCCCCTAGCCCGATTCATAAGTTAACTGGGCCCCTGGCCCGATTCATAAGTTAACTGGACCCCTGGCCCGATTTATAAGTTAACTGGGCCCCTGGCCCGATTCATAAGTTAACTGGGCCCCTGGCCCGATTCATAAGTTAACTGGACCCCTGGCCCGATTTATAAGTTAACTGGGCCCCTGGCCCGATTCATAAGTTAACTGGGACCCTGGCCCGATTCATTTTATCAAATCCGTAACCGTCTCATGAAATCATATCCAACCACATTTATGGAAATCGGTGCAAATCCAGAAAACCTCGATTTACGTGCGAACACGTAAATCGCCTCGAAATGCGTGAAATCATTTAAATTCACCGATATCCAAAGTAAATCATTTAATCATAACTATAACAATCATAAAACAGTTATGCATGCATCGAATTTATAAAACCAATGTCCACTCACAGACCGTTTAACCGAGCGCCTCGATACGCGTGCCATAGGCCTTCCCGGGCCACACCACTATCACCGGGACTCCCAATCCTGTCCAAATCACATTAGAGGATTACTAACCTCATCATTAACATCCTATTCAATTCCCGTAATTTTCCCGAATTTTTAAGTATTTTTAAACTAGATTTAAAACCTTCGGACATCCCGAACAATATCGAGACGGTGTCCGATCGACACGAAACCAATCCCAAAATGTTCGTTACATTGTATAGGATAAAAGTCATGTTGACCTCACCTCGAGATTCGTGTCCACGCGCCGTCACGCGCCGCCATGAGTGGCTGCGCGTGAAAGCCACGCGCCTGCTACAGTGACTGCTACAGTGTTCCTTCTTCGCCCGTTTGTCTGATAAACGAGTTGGAAAGCCCGCGATAGGATCCGGTTCAATCACCCTCAATTCGATATCAATTCAATCCGTTATTGATCCTACAACAATCATCAATCCACCAATTTCAGTTCTGTGTCCATGATTAGCATCAACCATTCCCTAATCAAGTCAACAACCCGTGATCACCCAAAACGGGTCGATCACCAAAACTCCTCCAATCCTCAACCATTATCAAATTAACTTCACAGGAAGCTAATAAGGACTAATACGAACCAATTACCATGATTAATTGAACTCGACAATACCTCAATCGTCACAACTCAAGCTCGAGTTTTCCGGCCGTCCACCTCGTCCGTCCACGGCCCTAGGAGCCCCAAAGCTTGCTCCATTTGATCTGGTTCGACGCGTTGAAGTTCCAGAAAGCTCAATCCATCATCAATTAGGCTTGGGCTGGCCTAAAACTAGGATTTCGAATTTGAATTTCACAAAACCCAGTTTCGGGTTTTTGAACCTTCCTCTACCATTTTCACTCCATTTTTCCACCTCTCAATCTCAGAGAATCACTCTCCCATTCCTCTTCTGTTTCAAGCCATCAATTCCCTCAAACGACCATGTAGGTGGTCGATCGTGTGTGGGGAACATCCCCTGTTTTCTTCCATTTTCATGTGCACCAGCCAAGGTTTAATGGCCAACACACCGTCCACACAGCCTTGCATCGCACCAACTTCAATAAACAATCCAACAATCCCATAAACAATAGTTTAGGCCAGCAATTTGCTCCATAAACGCACCACCCGTGCGCTGGCCACGTTCCCTCCACGGTGCTACAGTAACCGTTCAAACACCCGTGAAATTACCATTCTGCCCTTGTGCAGTAAATTACCAAAATGCCCCTCACGCATCCTGACCCGTAACTCGGTCATACGGACTCCGATTGATGCGTGCCGCCTGTCTACGAACTCAGGGCATCGAGACCTTCCTAACGGTCCTCGGTCCTCGGCCATCGGACCTCCCGATCAAAAAGTCAACATTTTCCTTTATTTCATACAAATTACGAAAATGCCCCTGGACTTCCGTACATCATAACTTTCACCACGAACATCGGTATCGAACGTGCCACCTGTCTATGAACTCGTGACGTCCCGAACTACGTCACGGTCATCGGTCAAAGTCCATTTGACCATCCGAATTAAAAGTCAACGTTTTGCCCACGCCCAGGGGCAAAACGGTCATTTTGCACAATTCGTCCGAAATCGCTCAACTAATCCCAGATTAGTAAATCACAATTAAATATTATTAAATCCCGATATTCGGGACGGGTCGTTACAAGCTGAGGGGTGAATCGAACCAGGAGAGTGAGGGGGATGGATTCCTGGTGTCTGTACGAAGCTGCAGGAGAAGAGAGGAGTGAAATGGTGGTCAGACGGCAGAGAATGGCTCTCGCCGGTCCGGGTTGCAGCCTGGTGTGAACCGGGTTCACTCGAGGAAGGAGAAGCACTGTAGCAGGCGCGTGAGGCCCACGCGCAGCCACTTTGGGCGGCGCGTGGAGGCGAGTGGAGAAGAATCCGGCCAAGCTTCCAACATGAGTTTGGTTCTAATTGTCCTAAGGAGTTTATTGGTGTGGTTTTCGGGTGAATCGGACGATGTTACGAGGTTGTTCGGGAATCCAGACGGTTGAGGGTTTAGGATTAAAATATTATTTAATTCCCGAAAAATTGAGGAAATTAGGATTAGGATCCTTGATGTATTTGTGACCCTATTTGGTGCATTTTGACAGGACGGGAGGCACCCGAGACGGTCGAGGAGCGCACGGAGCGCGACTGACTTGTTCTGATTTGTGAGTGGACTTTTTCTTTCTTTCGAGCATGCCTAACTGTTTTATTGACATTTTATGATCTTAAATATGTTTTTATGCCTTTGAATGATGATTATATATGATTGATGAGTTTGCACGTTTTTCAAGACATTTTCGGGATTTGCACGTTTTTCGAGAAAAAGCTGGTTTTCGGACTTTGATACCATAAATGGATTGTGAAACGTAATTTGTGAGTAAATGTGGGTTTTGATTAAAAAGTAGATTTCCGGATTTGGGTTCGGAATGATGGTTCTGAACGCCGGGAGGGCTTCGAACCGGGGATTTCGAATTCGAATTTGGCGATGGATTTTGAGTTGGTTTTACACTGGATATGGATTGGATTTGCTGGATCTGGATATTGGGTTTAAAGACCCGGATTGAGTTTAAAGACTCGGATATGTTGATATTACCCCCCATAGGCCTATTGAGTTTAAAGACTCGGGAGTTTAAAGACTCGGATTTCATTTAAGGCCTGATTGAATTTAAAGACTCGGATAGGTCCAGCAGGTTTGATCGGAAATGATGATTTGATGCTGATGCTATGATTGCTATAGCCGTTTTATAGTGTTTCTGTTTCTTATGGTATTTTACAGTGTATCTGTTTCTTATGATATTTTATAGTGTTTCTGTTTCTTATGATGTTTCATATTATGATTTTCTAGTACTTCGTTGGGCATGCCTGTTTTCAAAACGGAGGGAACACTGATTCTTATTTTTCCTTAACCTTGAAATAGTGATAAACTGATTTTAAAACTTTTGGTTATTTTAGTCCACTCACGTCTTTTGGTTTTAAAATTTCCCTCCAGGTCGTGGTGATAGCGCTGGGGTGAACGGTTAGGCAGATATCGAGGCATAGAACTTCTGACGTTCTTCCGTTGCGAGACTAGCATTGTAGGACTTTTGTGCCCATTTTGTAGAACTATGCTCTAACTGACTGTTGTATATATTTTACTACTTCGTCTGATAGTTATGCTTATAGTTGTGTGAAGGTTGTTTGTTTGTTTTGATACTGTAAGTGTGATTGTCAGACGGGAGCAGGGTTCGTCCCGCGTATCGAGGCCATATTTGAGACGGGTCCTGACACCATCCTCCGTGATAGGATATTTTTCACAAACTTAATGCCTAACCACACCCCGGTCTTATTTGTAAGGGGATGCCCGTGTGATGTATTGAGGATACGGCGCATCATACCTTGACCGGGGTGTCCCAATCGATCATGCCATAATAAGTAGTTGCTGGGGTTAGGTAGCTTCCAGCTAGCTATGTGATTTGCCTCAATGGTCCTAATAGTGGTCATGTAGAGTCCACTCCTAAGGCATTTTAATTTCTCCAATGTACGCTTCCGGCCATACAAGTTGGATGTTATGCAAAGATATTCCATATTTTTTTCGGTTGTGGTTTCAACATGATAATTATTAGATCGAATATCCTTAAAAATCAATAACGTTCTGCTGGAACGTGGGGAGTATAAGGCTTCATCAATGGTAAATATGGTACCATTGGACAACATAAATTGGGCTCTTTCGGAGCCTTCAATCAAGTTTGATTTGCCAGAAATAGTTAAGACCGGGGTGTGGTTAGGCATTAAGTTTTTGAAAAATATCCTATCACGGAGGATGGTGTGCGTAGTAGCACTGTCGGCTAGACAACAAACTTCACCATTTGACATGCCTAACCATCAATATAACTAAAGTAATCAACAATCACATGTATTAAAAAAAATGAATAAATAGATTGAATAATATTCGAGCAAATAACAAAATAAGTCCAAAATAAAATGAATCACCAAACAATGTCCAGAAATAGTAATGGAAGAAATAAATTAAAAAAAATATTATGCATAAAAAAACGGCACAGATGCGATCATATCCATGGGTATGTAAATAACTCAATCATCATTATGTCCAGCTGCAGTCTGGAAATCGGCAATGGCAAGGGTGGTATCAGCGGCGACTGGTCCTGCTGCAAAATTAGCCTCTCGAGTATCACGTCTAGCATGGTACTGGGCTATAGTTTGAGCTGATGCATGACAGGTGCGGGACCAGTGATCACGACCTCCACATTTATAGCATAGGTCCGGTGGGTTTTGATTCTGGTGGCGACGGGCCGGGCCAGGGTTTCTCTCGTTTTGAGCATGCGGACCAGGATGAGCGTGATATCCACCACGTGGACCGAGCCCACGGTTACCACGGCCACATAGGGCATGGTAATCTTGAGCTCGATCATAGGGGTGTCCACGGCGTCGATTACCACGACCACGAGGGGCATGGTAACCATGTACCCGGTCATAGGGGTGTGCACCATGTGTTGGACGATTACGTCCTCCACCTCTACCACGTCCCCTGTTTCTCCCCCCACGGTTGGCATCGCGAGGTGCAACAGCGTTTGCTTCAGGCAAAGGTGCTGCACTAGTGCCCACAGGTCAGGATTGATTATTTTTCATTAGTAACATATTGTTCTTTTCAGCGAGCAACAAAGTAGTGATCAACTCCGCGAACCTGGTAAACTTCCGCTCTCGGTATTGTTGCTGCAAGACAATACACGAGGCCGGAAATGTGGAGAAAGTCTTCTCAAGTAGGTCAGTTTCAGTGAGTTCCTCCCCACAATACTTGAAATCCTGAAAACGAATGTTATGCCAGTCATGTCTTGCTTCAGGCAAGAATATATCCTTCTGGTGATCGAAACGATCAACTAGTGAAACCCATAAAACTCTCGGGTCCTCGTGACCTAGGTATTCACGCTGCAGTGCGCGATCCATGTGCCTCCGAATGAGGATCATAGCATCCGCCTTCTGATGCTCAGAAACCACATTGTCTTCCTGGATGGTTGAGCGGATTCTCTTGGCAGTGAGATGAAGCTTCACACCTTCCGTCCACTGGTAGTAGTTTCTTCCGGAAACATCCAGTGCGTCAAAATCTAGTTTGTTGAGATTTGCCATGCTCTACAAAGATTAATGAATATGATTAGTGCTTTGGGAACAATGCATCCTTAAGCAACTGATTAGAACTCCAGGTTCTATAATCATGGTATGATAATTTAGAATATCAATGAAAGAAACTGCAGGTTCCTTTTATTTACAAGGGGTCTATGACATTGGTAAATAACGTAAAAAGAATTAAATGAACAAGCAAGCATACAAGGAAACAAGATACAATATGCATAAATATAAATAAATGTTATTTTGATCCTTGATTGAGGAGTATTGCAATGCTTCAGGCATGCATGGGTGTGTGTTTTAGGCCCAAGGAGGACAAAAGAGTTTTCTTTTTTTTTTTGGTCGGAACCGAGCCGGTCGCCGGCGGAGCCAAGCCGCCAAGCCGAGCCGATCTGTGCTGGCGAAGCCAAGCCGCCCAATGGTTCTGGGCCTGCGCCTGCGCTGAGAATGGGCTGGGCTGGTCCTGGGGCCTTCTGGGCCGGATCGAAGTGGGCTGAGCCTGCACGGAGGCCTTCTGGGCTGGATCGAAGTGGGCTGAGCCTGCCGGGCCTTTTTTTTTTTTGTTTTCTGCTGGGCCTTCAGGGCTCAGAAAATATTTTTTTTCGGGCCATAGAGCCCCCCATTTTTCTTCTGTTTCAGGCTAGCCTTCTGGGCTCATAAATTTTTTTTTGTGAGAGGCCTTCCGGGCCTGGATTTTCGGGCTTGTTGGGTAGCCGTCTGGGCTCCCATTTATATTTCTTCCTCCCTTTTTTTTCCGGCTGAGTTGAGTCAAACCTCAGAGTTTGTGGCCACCAATTGTGGCGTAATTTTAGGCTTGTGGCCACCGATTGTGGCCTAATTTTAGGTTTGTTTCATGTTTTTTTTTTTTTTCATGAACCTGTGACCTTCGTGGGGGAGGCAAACCCATTGATTTAATTTGATTGTTTGATGATACAAAAACATCAATTACTCATAATCATAACCAAAACATATATATATATATATATATATTAATAATTATGATGCTTCAATTAATTATCAAACATCATGTAACCATCATTAATTATCAAATAATTATGAAACCTCAACCATATGCGATTATCAAACAATCATCAATTATAATATCTCAAATATCAAAAATTAAATAATCCAAACAATGTTGATTCATTAATTCAAGTTTTTCATGCATCAATTTAAGTATAGTATATGCAATTCAATATTAAATGTTAATTTCAATAACTATCAAATAATTTTTTTTAATTTAATAATCCTAGAAATCATGCTTTCTAGGGTTTTGATTTAATAAAATAAAATTGAGTTTTGAAGAAACGAAAAACCTGCTTGATTGAATTGATCATTCACTTGGGCAATCTCCGATTCAGAGTCAATCGTGCTGATAACGTGTTGTGAAGGAAATCCAGTAGATGAGAATGTAGAGAGAATGTTAGGAGGCAGTAAGATGAAAATAATACGTTTGATCTTTATGGGATTAGATTAGGGTTTACAAGCATTATTTATCCCTTATATATGGGAGAATAATTAATGAATACAAAAGGACAAAACTACCCCTAGCATCTATTACATAAATAGACATAACCAATAAAACTATTTACAACACATGCGTGTTTATTAAGAAGACAAGTTCCGGGTTCGCTATAGTGGCAGTTTATGTCGATGACATGAATCTGATTGGTACCCCTGAAGAGATCCAAGAAACCGCTAAGCACCTGAAGTTAGAATTTGAAATGAAGGATCTTGGGAGAACACACTTCTGTCTCGGCCTGGAGCTCGAGCACCGTGCAGATGAAATTTTGGTCCATCAATCGAATTACATCCAGAAGATGTTGAGACGCTTTAATGAGGATAAAGCAAAACCTTCCAGCACGCCCATGATCGTTCGGAGTCTAGATCCTAAAAAGGACCCGTTTCGTCCAGCAGATGACAACGAAGAGATATAAACACCAGAAGTGCCATATCTAAGTGCAATAGGCGCACTGTTGTACTTGGCTCAATGCACTAGACCATACATTTCATTCGCTGTGAACTTGCTAGCTAGATTTAGCTCTGCGCCAACACGCCGCCACTGGAATGGCATAAAATACATCTTCTGATACCTTAGAGGTACAACAGATATGGGCTTATTCTATCCCTATGCATCGAGGAATGAATCAAACCACCTTGGTTCTCGAAATGATGCACGCCTAGTTGGGTATGCTGATGCAGGTTACCTATCAGACCCACACAAGACACGTTTCCAATCCGGTTATGTCTTTACCATTGGGAACACAGCGATATCTTGGAGGTCTACAAAACAGACCCTTGTTGCTACGTCTTCGAATCATGCCGAGATTTTAGCCCTGCACGAAGCAGTTCGTGAATGCATATGGTTGAGAGCTATTACTGGGCATATTCGAAGTACATGTGGACTGAATTTCACCCATAATGAACCGACAGTTATCTACGAAGATAATGCTGCCTGCATAGAGCAGATGAAGACCGGTTTCATTAAGGGAGACAACACCAAGCATATTGCACCAAAGTTCTTCTTTAATCAGCAACAGCAAGAACATCGGAAGATTGAGATCAAGCCAATACGATCTCAAGATAACCATGCGGACTTGTTCACCAAGTCATTACCAAAGGTCTCATTCCAGCAGCATGTGCGAGGTATTGGTTTACGTAGATTGGTTGATCTACCTAATCTGTAGTTTTCAAGGGGAGTCAATATCAGGGGGAGTATCCTGAAGTATACCAAGTATCTAGAAGTATACTGAGTATCCCGAAGTATATTCACATGATCATCGTGTACTCTTTTGTCCTACGACCAGGGTTATTTTGTCCCATTGGGTTTTGTTACCTAGCTAGGTTTTAATGAGGCACACTTTGGTATGATCACCCTGCTAACAACGCATCCTGAAGATGCTACGATTTGACTCATATGCATTTGCACATCTTTTCCCTTCAACCACGGGTTTGTCCCACTTGGTTTACCGGGTAAGGTTTTGGTGGAGCAACACTAATGCATTTTACCTCAAGGGCGGATTATCTACCCGTATTCCAGAAGAGACGACATCAACTACCTCAGAAGATTCCGATATGATCACCTATACGCACGTTGCACTCTTTTTCTTTCGACCAGGGTTATTTTTGTCCCATAGGGTTTTTGTTACCTGGCAAGATTTTAACGAGGCAACATATATGTGCGTAGCCAAGCAGTACCATTACATGAAATATCCAAGGAGGAGTGTTTATTGGTTATGTCTATTTATGTAATAGGTGCTAGAGGTAGTTTTGTCCTTTTGTATTAATTAATTATTCTCCCATATATAAGAGATAATTAATGCTTGTAAACCCTAATCTAATCCCATAAAGATCAGACGTATTATTTTCATCTTACTGCCTCCTAACATTCTCTCTACATTCTCATCTACCAGATTTCCTTCACAACACAAAGAAATTTATTTTTTGTCCACTTACATTTTTTATTGGTTTTGGAAATCCCTCCAGACTATTGTTTGGTGTCGGGAGCTACTTCTGATAGAAATTACGGAATAGGGTTTGTACCCTTGTTTCTCTGTTATTTTAGTTGGTCTAATTCACCATTAGTGTGTGTGACTGTTGGTTAGCACTGTTCCTTGTGTGAAATTTGGGAGTTTATCTCTTGTGTGACACGTATTTAAGAGTATTTTAGGAATTTAGATTTAAATTTTCAGACATAAACTCGACCATGAAAATTTATTTAGGCATTTTGGAGTCGGGTATCACACATTACATAAGGAACTGTATAGCCAATCTATGTTCAAAGTTCAAACAATGAAAGTTGGTCATCATTTTGTAGTCACCCCAATTAGCCAACATTTCCTTCATCCCATATTTCAATCGGTATTTGAAAACCAACAGAATCTTAAATGTACAATTCAAAATCGGAAAAGTTCCCCTTATACGTATAGAAAATCCAGCAAACACAAAGCAAGAACAAACGAACGAGAAACGCAGAAAATAAAAATAAAAATAAAAATAAAAATAAAAAAAAATTGAGAAGAACATTGATAATTCATTTCTCTTATGAAACAATTTTCTTTGATTAAAAGAAGCAAATTCGAAAACCAACATCACGTCCACTGCCTACTACTATGTCATCTCGGAAATACTTCCGGCAATGTTTTCCGTGGGCGAGTTTGTGGCAGGCAGTGGTGTAAGCTTTTCGGCAATGATATTTGCGAGTGTCTTGGCAGCCAATGGCAAACCATGACATTCATCCTTAACTTCGTCCTCAATAATGTTTCCCAAAGTTTGAGCAAGTGAGCTGGTGGAAAAACCTTTTTCATTCATAGTCTCCTGGAATATACGCCAGCAGTATTTTCCGTCAAGAGGCCTAACATGAATCAATTTGTTTTGTTCCACCAGCTTCAGTGCCACTTCCGTTACTCGACTAGCAACAATGACCGCGCCTCCTCTAGCCTTGGGCAATCCGTTCCATATGCGTTCTCCAACGTTAATCTGGCCATTGCACACATCCTAACACAATCAAATACTCTTACCGGACACAATTTGGTTAAGCCTTACCAAGACCTTACCAATCCCAACATTGTCCACAATAGGTGTCTCAAATCTGAACTTGCTAAAATCTTCTTCCTCTTCTTTTTCTTCTGTATTTTCTTTTTCTTCGTCTTCCTTGTCTTTTTCCTCTTCTTCTTCGTTGTTGTCTTCTTCTTCTTCTTCTCCATTATCGTCTTCTTCATCTTCTTCATCTTCTTCATTTTTAACATCTTCATCTTCGCCTTCGTCCTCCTCTTCTTCTTCGTCTTCATCTTCGTATTCATCTTCATCTTCATCTTCATCTTCATCTTCATCTTCATCTTCATCTTCATCTTCGTATTTATCTTCGTTTTCATCTTGGTCTTCATCTAGTTCTTGGTAATCTTCTTCATCTATCTCTTCTTGGTCTTCGTTTCCTTCATCTCCGTCAGCTGGTCTTCGTTTCCTTCATCTCCCCCCTTTTCCATTTCTTTCTCTTCCTCTTGTTCTTTTCCTTCTTCAATTTCTTTCTCCGTTTCCTCTCCTTTTCCTTTTCCTCCTTCTTCTTCTTCTTCTTCTTCATTTACCATTTTCTGTTCATTTTTCTTTTCCTTTTCCCCTTCCTCTGCTTCTTTTTCTTTTTTTTTTGATTCTTCATTTCCCTTTTCTTTTTCCTCATTTTTATTTTCTTCTTGTTTCTGCTCATGTTCTTCCTTCATAGCCGAGAAGGATAACCAAATTATTGGATTAAACTCATCCTTCACCCTCTTGCTTTGCAGAACCTTTTGCACCAGGGTAGTCTTACCGGCACCCGCAATCCCGACCACCCCAATTCCCTTAAATCCACCACCAGAACCCCCTTCCAAGAGCAAGCCCTCAATTCTCTCTGCATACTCAGTAAACCCGTAAACGTCTGACGAAAGCATCGGTGCTTTTCTCACGCTCATCATAACTGGTGCATTTCCAATTTCCTCTGCCCCTGCTGCAAGATTCTCAACATCCAGTTTTATTGTCCTCGCCAACTCGTCAAGATCATGCTTGATTTTAATCAGCCTATTCTTCATCTTGTGGGTGAAATAATGGGCCACAGGGTTGAAGATTAAGAGCTTCTTATTACTCTTCTTGCATTTCCGCATGAAGATTCGAGACTCGGCCAATGCATCATTGAGCTGGTACAGGATACGGAGACTTACAGAGTTATGAGGTTCTGGCACCGCACCTATGTCTTTGACAACATCTTTGATTTCTCCAAAGTAGGAGATGAAAGTCGAACCTGATAACTCTGAATCTGCATCTTGAAGAGAGCTCAGGAACTTTGTCCACAGATATTCAGCAACATCCAATGCCATTCCTCTGCTTGCTGATCTAACACTCCAATTCCGTCGTTGGAGTTAGTTTTAATTGCGCTCTATATTTTACTCTTTTTTCTGGATTTGTTGTAAAAGCCTGTATCTGTAACCAAAGCAGGTGTGTCTCCCTCTTTTCTTCCTGGCTAGTAGCTACCACTTGCTTGACATGTCCTCTCTGCTTTTGAGCCGAGTGTTTTTAAATCATTAAACTGCCTTAATCAACTTCAACTACCTACTACCTTTAAATTTTCTCTTATTTAAACTTTTAAAATTAAAAAATCACGCACCAATTAAGTTAAGGAAATGAAAATCGAGGTTAAATCTGGATATGAGGTTAGGTGGATAGACGAATGATACAATGAGGGTGGAAATGTAACTAAAGACTTCTATCCCTGAGAAAGAAGAGTGATTTAAATTTTAAATATTCAGGGTCACATGCACTGGTCTATTATTAATATTTAGTGCCTAGTCCTTTTTTAAAATGTCTAGTTACTGTGCTGCTGATTGGGGATTGTGTTGACCCGATAATTCAGAAGGGAATTGTGCGATACAGTCATTTTTATAATGAAAAATGAGCTGTCTGACATTTCATGTGAAAGCCAGTGAGCACGATGCAATATTCTTGCCAGTAGTTTGATTGAGATAGTCAAATATGGTTGGCCTTGGCCATGGTGGGATCTTGATACAGTCATGGCATGGTGGGATCTCTATTTTGGTTGGTGTAACGGGGGTTGATACCTGAGCTCCATGATCAAGATCCTTCCATTGATCAAGCAGGAAAGCAACACAGCTAGCCGAAGAGGAATTTAAATTCTGAAGTGCAGATTTTCGGTGAGCTTGTTCATTTGTTTGTCCAAAGCCTGAATCATTCAATTTCAGTTTAATAACTTACGCAGTTAAATAAAAAAATTTGGAAAGAAAAAAAAAAATTTGATATATAGTTGGCAAGGGGCTGTCAGTGCACTGCAGGTGCTTTTTCTGTTTCTGTCAAATAAAAAATCCTCCAAATTTATTGTGTGTCTAACAATTCTACCATGGGTTTAAGTTGCTTGTTCTCGGTGCTTATATTCTGAATCATTTGATAATTTGGGATTAATTAAATTTGGTTTATTGGCAGAGATAGATTGCAGCTCTGTAAGCTCCTCAGAGAAATTCATAGCATAATGTCAAGCTCAATAGATCCAGAGAAGTTCATGCCGAATTTGCTGCTTCTTCTAGACAAAGCCAAGAAGGCCATAACAGATGCTGACACGGTTACCGAGCTGAAGCAGATTGAAGACCAGATCATAGATATGAAAGAAAAGCATTTGCTAGCGAGAGTGAAGCTCTTTGATCAAACTCTTTTCAATCAATTCACTACCTTAGAACGCTGCCTTGGCATAATTATCTTGGGAGAGAAGACAGAGGAAACCAAAAAGGCATTACTTCTCATGGATGAAAATGTCAAACAAATCCTCAATGACTCATCTCCTCTGCTCGACCGAATGCCCAAGCAAGGGACCAGCTATGATCAGCCACATTTACATTGGTCTAAACCGGATCAGTTGGACTATTTAGCTCGGAAGATGTCACAGGACTGGAAGAAAATGGGCCTGGAGGATAAGATCCGCGAGAGTCCAGCCATGGCTAACATAAAGAGGAGTTACGAAGATCTTGAGAGCACGGAAATGAAGCTGTGCTTCCTCTCTTTCTCAGTTTTTCCTGATCGGGCTAAGATAAAGAAGAGGCCTCTGATTTACTGGTGGATTGGAGAAGGGTTTGTAAAGAAAACAAAAGTGCAGACAGCAGAAGAGGTAGGCGAAGAAATCTTCCAGACATTTATGTCAAGGGGTTTCATTCATAAAACTTACCCAGATGCATCATCCAGTGAAATTTCAAAAGATTATACAATGCACCCGTGGGTTCGTCGCATGCTGATCACCTTGGCCAGTGAGTCCAATCTATTCGACTTTGATTCCCAAAGGACACCCTTTTATGGCTTTTCATCAACTTTTTGTAGGCGTGCATGCTTGGTTTTTGATCAACCCATTTTTCAGGGAGATGATGGCCTGAAAGTAGATGAACTATTGACAGTCTTGAATTTAAACGTTCTGTATCTTAATTTAAAGAAAGAATGGCTTAAGAAGTTGAACAAGGTTGCAGTTCTTCAGCTAGGGAGGTGGCAGAACTCTGCCACACATCACATCGAACTGGAAGATGAAGCCTCACTCACAGGTTTGGGTGCTCAGAATAAGCACCTCAAGTATCTAAGTCTCCGAGGGATATCAAGAATTACTGAGCTCCCGCCGTGTATCTTTCATCTTCCCAGCCTTGAAATTCTTGACCTCAGAGCATGCCACAACTTAGAGAAGTTGCCTGCCTCTATCTCATCGTTAAGGAACCTCACACATTTGGATTTGTCCGAGTGTTACTTGCTAGAAGGCCTGCCCAAAGGGATTGAGAGGCTCTCTTCTCTCCAAGTACTGAAGGGTTTTCTCATAGGATCCAAGAAAAATACTGCCTGCAGACTTGGTGCTCTTTCCAAGCTGACGAAACTCAAGAGGCTCAGTATACACATTGGGAATGAAGCCGTAATTGAAGACAATGAATTTAGAGGGTTGAAGGACATTTCATCTCTTCGGCGCCTCAAAATATCTTGGGGAGTGGTTACTCAGAAGTTCAAAACGAAAATTTTGAAGGAATCATCTGATTTCTTATTTCCAGCGGAGTTGGAAAAATTGGATCTTCAAGGCATGCCCCTGGTGGATTTGCCAACATGGCTGACACCGAACCAACTGAAAAGCTTAAAGAAGCTGTATATACGGGGCGGAGAACTTGGTAGCTTGGATCATGGGGAGACCGGCGAGGTTTGGAAAGTGGAATTCTTGCGTCTCAAACATTTGAAGAAGTTGAAAACTAAATTGCTGAGGTTGAACCGACTGTTTCCTGATGTCGATGTCAAGAATATGGTGATAACTGGATGCGATGAGATTGAAAAGGACAACTAAACCATTCCCACATCTTTTGGTAAGTGTAATTTCTAAATTCAGATCACTACGAGGAAGTGTTGTCTGGGCAGATGTATCCTCGATCATGTCTTGATATTTGAATGTTGTTACTGTCTGTACAATGTACTAGCTACTTTATTCTCTGTACTCTAATAAAAAGAGGTTTGATTTCCATGTGAGAACCATGTTTTTCTTTTCCAAAAGCAAAGAAAAAAAAAACTTTTGCAAGTTGTTCGTGTCCAAAATGTTTTTCTCGTTTTAGGAGCAGAATGTCCCGAGTCAACTCTTGTTGGACCTCCGGAACCTAGTCTGCAGAGCGAGTGAGTTGGACCACACGTAGAGTCTCTTTCTTGTGGTAAGATTATTCAGAATCCACCATATTCATCGACAAAGCCAATACATCCATTTACTTTTTGACAATGAGTTTGGCTCTTGCATGTCCCTCGTTGATTTGGAACTGCTCCCCGATTCCAAAATGAGCCATCAACAGCCAAACAAAAGTTACAAGTTCTCCACCTTTACTCAGCAATTGTGCATGCTCATTTGCTCTACAATGACTTGCAGTATAGGCAAGCAATTCCACCCACACCCTACTCATCAGTTCCCATTTATTCTTCTCCAATTTCTTCAAGTCTTTGGCCAAAATACATGCGTCGAACAACGCACTCTTGCTTCTGTCCCCTTTCACATCAATAGGTTGAACATCGGTATTTATGTCAAGGAGCCCTGTACAAGCCTCTTCTTTCGAAACTTTCGAATAATCCCTTCTGCTAAAGAATTTCTTTGCTTCTGCTCACGTATCCCGGAACCTTGTCTGTCCAATTCCTGCTACAGAGGACATCATAGTAGGCTGCATGACTAATAGATACAACATGTAATCAGACAGGGTCTTACTACATTGACGGTGATCTTCCTGATCGTCGGTAAGGGCCCTCTCAGCCTCGACATAGCACAAGTCAGTCGCAATGTGCCACAATAGAATGCGCTGGTCATACTCGACTTCAGCAACATAGTGCAACAACCTTTTGATCACTTTTTGTTTTTCCTCATCGCCATTATCTACACCAGGATTTCTGTACTTGAGAACCCATTTGCTATCCTCGAGAACCCAATCACCTCTCGCTGACCCTCTTTAGTTTCAGGATCAACTGCGAGCAGGGATTTTCCTCTCAACTCTTTAAAAATGAAATTCCACAGCTTTTGTTGGAGTAGCTCTCTGTACTTGTACTTTATCCTATCTAGACGATCCTCGAGGCCAAAAAATTCAACACATTTAATTGACAACATACTCCAGTGGCGAATA
This sequence comes from Prinsepia uniflora, assembly GCA_032719365.1. Classification (NCBI taxonomy): domain Eukaryota; kingdom Viridiplantae; phylum Streptophyta; class Magnoliopsida; order Rosales; family Rosaceae; genus Prinsepia; species Prinsepia uniflora. Next base: position 49,924,427 of record CM064862.1, read on the forward strand.
ATCCAGCTGTATGAGATTTTTTCGCGTTCCTTGAGGGAGTAATCTATCAAGTTGAATATAGAGACATATTCACACCACCTCCCGAATAGAAATCGCCGACTCCACTCCAAACACTTATCTGTTATTGTACTGCTTGCTTGGCTGTTATTAGTTGTAGGCCACAAAGATGATCTCTTGAAATTGAGGTAGTTTTCTAAAACAAATGTGGCTATACAAGTTTCCGACCAATACTTGCTCTGACCAATACTTGTTTAGAGCAGCAAGGCATTCGTTAGTTGGCTTTCAGATATGTGGAAGAACAAGCTAGTGAGGTTTTCATTGAGGCTCTTATTCAATTGGACAACAAGCTAGTGATGTGCAACAGAGGCTCACCTTGTTAATTAGCTGTTTTCATCCCTTGTTTCAATTCTGTTTCCTTTTGGTTTCTCTTTCTATTCTTATTTTGGAGAGTGTGAGGTTGGGCGTATAGTCTTTGCGTATTGAGTGATTAAACACGATTTTTTATGTTGTCCTTGATTAACTGGATTACTTCATCATTTCTTGACTGGATGCAAGCTATAAAGCCGAACCAGCAACCTTGTGTTGTTGTTAACTTGCCATTTCCTGTATTCCCGACCAAAAACAATGCTGTTTAAGAAAGGAAAGGAACTACAAAAAACCAGAGCACTTTGCTAGAATCATTAGAAGAATATGTAAGAAGTTGAGGTTCCACCCCAAAACCAATTGGCTTTGAGGTGGAACCTAACTTCTTATATGGTATCAAAGCAGGGTTATTCCATGTGACGACTTAACCGTCACACGTGTCACATGTACCTATCCAAATTGTCACGTAATAGGCTGAACAATCTACTATACGTGAGGGGGCATGTTGAGATGTAAAGAAAATATCTCATATCGAAAAGGCATAACTACAATTTGCGCCTTATATGATTTTGGGCTATCCTTTCTATTGCCAATTAATTTTAAGGTAAAACTTTAACTTTATAGATGAAATAAACGTTCTTAAATCACAATGAAGTTCCCAAACATATTTAGTTAGTCAACAAGGTGCACATGCCAAACAGCTATTATTTTGTTGGGAAATAAAAACTAACTCCCAAGTCTTTGTTTATTTGGTAATTATTTTGTCGGGAAATAAAAACAAACTCGCAAGTTTTTGTTTATTTGGGTTGGGAAATAAAAAAAAAAAACTCATAAGTCTTTGTTTATTTGGTAATTATTTTGTTGGGAAATAAAAACAAACTCCCAAGTCAAACAAACTCCCAAGTCTTTGTTTATTTGGTAATTATTTTGTTGGGAAATAAAAACAAACTCCCAAGTCTTTGTTTATTTGGTAATTAGTAGGAATTAGTAGGCAACTATCCGTTGCCTTATTATTATACAAGGACTCTAAAGTCCAGGTCTTCGAATTCAAAACAAAAATTTCAAAACTAATGGTAATTGAAAGCTCCACCAGGCCACTATGTTCTTGTGCAAATTGTTTACTTTGTTATAAATATATTTAAGTATGTGGCTATTTATGTAATATTGTGAAGAATAGTTTAATCATATATAAAGAGGGTAGATAGGTAATTTGTACTTTGTACTAAACCCTAACTCTACTTCTATATAAGTGGGTTTAACTGAATGAAATGAGATATACGATTTGATCATGTTCACAACACGTTATCAACACGATTTTACGGCTGAGAAGAATTCCCATTTTTAGGTCAAAGAGGGTACGACACTACTTCCCCTCCTCTCATCTTCGCCCACTTTCTCACGGTTGCACACCGTCCTTCATTTTTCATCTTCATGGCAATGATACCTCATCCTCAGAAAAAAAATCTCAAAAGAATCAGGGAAAGTTGCCTTCTCACTTGTTCTATAGTCGCCGTCGGACGGTCTCTATCTCTGTCTTTCTCCCTCCGGCGAAAAAAAGGGATTCTCTAAAAACCCCAATCAACAATCAGGTTTGCTAGCAAATTGATTTCAAAATCGGTTGAGTAAGTATGGAAGACAATCAGATTGCAAATGTGCACTCTTCAGTGTTCAGGGAGTCAGAAAATTTGTCAGGCCAGAGCAGCAAAATTGAAGGAGATGATTTTAATCAAGGCGTGATCTTATTACAAAAGTAGGACTATTGAGCAGTGTGGCCTCCAAGATCATGGGCAGAAACGGGGTCATATCCTGTTCCATCGCTTCCTCTCTCCGCTTCCGTGCCGGTATGGGTCTTCCCTTCGCTTCCTCAATCCATTTAATTTTTAGATCGGCTAGTAGCAAATCACGTAGAATTTGAGTTTTGCGAAAATGTATGGGTTCGAATCCATGACCTTCAACATTCATGGAGGTTACTTGGAGGCAATAGTACGCGGCCACCGTGCGGGGCTTCTCACCGTTGCTGATTATAACAATTTGTGCCAGTGCGAGACCCTAGACGATATAAAGATGCATCTCTCTGCCACCGAGTACGGCCCCTACTTACAAAACGAGCCTTCCTCATTGCATACAACTACAATTGTGGAGAAGTGCACTTTTAAATTGGTTGATGAGTATAAGCACATTGACACGGCCCACCCTCAATCCCCTAGGATTAAGGGATAAGCCATGCTCCCGTCTAACGTACATGCGGCACGAAGGCTAAACACTCGTTCAACCCCCGTGGAACACACAAGCCAGACAAGGTGTAACGATCCGTCCCGAATTTCGGGATTATATTAGTTACTAATCAAGGATTAGTGAGGTTAATCGGTGATTAGTTGGATGAAATCGGACGGATGACGCAAAATGACCGTTTTTCCCTTGGTCGTGGGTAAAATGTTGACTTTCGACCCGGGAGGTCCGATGGTCGAGGGCCGAGGACCGTTACGTAGATCGGGACGATACGAATCCGTAGACAGGTGGCACGCCAAAATTGAACGTCAAACGGAGAAGTTATGGTCACGGGAAGTTTGATTGCACTATGCACGCATTACGAGGCAAGGATTAGGTGGCAATATCTGATTGGGTAGATATTTAGGTGGGACCCATGGATGAGTGACAAGTGTCACTCATCCCATTGGCCCATAACCCCAATTTGTGGATCTGCATTTTGATTGGTCCACTTGGATTAAAATATATATTTTTCCTACCCACTTCTCATCCTAGCCCTTCATCTTCACCCTTCCCTCTCATCTCCACCGTCCATCCTTCCTTCCTCTCACCTGATCATCGACTATCACCTTCTCTGTTTCCATTCACAAACCCGAACAACCATTCTCTATTTTCCCTCTAACACAAACACACAAGTGCATACCATCCCACATCTCGACCATTTATGTGTTCTGGTGAGGACTGAGAGAGACTAGGATGGCGAGGTGATGGGCGACGGGCCACGGCGGTGGCCACGGCGGAGGAAACTCGAAACCGTGAGGTAAGTGTTCGAATTTTGGACTTTGAGTTTAGGGGGTTTTTAGTTGATTCTATGAATGGAAATGTCTTTCTGGTGATCTAAGGAGAAGGTTTGGATTGGAAATCGAGGTTGAGGACGGTGCAGACGCCCTGGACGGGGACTGGTTTTTGGGCCGTGAAAATCAAATAGTGAAGGTACAGTTTTGTTCAGTTTTTCGTTGTTTTAATCAAGTGAATAGGTTCCTAAGTTTGAGACAAGTCTATAGGGATTAGAATGAGAAAAAAAGGATTGAAAATGAGAAGGTTAGAACGTTAAACCGGCCACGCCAGTCCAGACCGGTTCAGTCCGGTCCAAAACCAGCGAACCCGGTCGGCTGGAGGTAGGAGACAGTGAACAGTGCAGGCGTGTGGGCTTCATGTGCAGCCCTTTGGGCAGCGCGTGAGGGCGCCGGGGGGGGGGGGGGGGGGGGGGGGGGGTGGGGGGGGTAGTTTGGGGTTGACTTCAACATGACTTTTAATCTATTCGACGTAACAAACATTTTGGGACTGGTTTCGTGTCGATCGGACACCGTCTCTATATTGTTCGGGACGTCCGAAGGTTTAGGATCGAGTTTAAAAATAGTTAAAAATTTGGAAAAATTACGGGGATTCAATGAGAGGTTAATAAGGTAGTTAGTAACCTTCTAGAATTATTTGGACATGTTCGGGAGTCCCGGTGACGGTGATTAGCTCGGGGAGGCTTACGACACGCAAATCGAGGTGGCATCTTAGGACGGTCTGTGAATGGACCTTGATTTCTAAAATGTAGTGCATGCATAAATATTTTATATGTTTTATGGATATGATTCTATGATGTTGATTTGGATATTGGTGAATTACATGGTTTCACGCATTTAGAGGTGATTTACCGTGCTTGCACGTAATTCGAGGTTTACGGTTTTACACTGATTATACGTGCTTATGGTTTTGGAAATGGTTTTGGATTTGAAAAGGTAAAATCGGGTTCGAGACCCATTTGTTTTGGAAACCCTCGGACTCGAAGTCCATTTAATTACGTTTTCGGGCTAGAGGCCCAATTGGTTCTTGAATCGATTTCGGATTTGGAAATATGGAATCGGGCACGAGACCCATTTGATTTACGAACTCTCGAACCTGAAGTCCATTTGATTTAACAAGGCATCGGGCCGGAGGCCCAGTTGGGTTTTCGTATCGGGCTCGAGACCCAATTGGTTTGCGCATCGGCCTCGAGGCCCAGTTGACTTACGTATCGGGCAAGAGGCCCATTTGGTTTATGAAATCGGACACGAGGCCCATTTATTTTATGAAATTGGGCACGAGGCCCAGTTGATTTATGAATTCGGGCCTAGGGCCCAGTTACGGTTTACGATTATGATTTCGAGTCGGGGACCCATAAATAGATTTCTAGTTCATGACGGTTTATAAGGACCGGACATAAACCCTTGAAAGGTTTTGAGAATGATTTCAAATGGTTTTTCGTATACCATCCTTATATATTATGGATTGTCTCCTCCGGAGAGGGTCGTTGGCCTGGGTGGACCCTGGAGTAGTCACAGAGCACTAACTGAGTGAAGTCGCCCCCGTTGGGTACCTTACTCTCAGGAAGGCTATGGATTATAACCCTCAGGGAGGGTCATTGATCTATGAACATTGACCTAGGTGGACCCTGGGAAGACTTGGGATTTGAGACCCCAGGTAGCACGCGCGTAGCTCTAGATACCGTGACAGGATTGGTTATATGATATTTATGATAAACATGATTTCTTGGTTTTGCGAAATTGTGTTTTATGGATAATAAATGGATTTGGGCTGAGTTCCCACATATATTTACTATGTTATGGATTTCTATAAATGGTTTTGGGCAGGGGCCCGTGTGACTTGAATTTACGGAACTTGGGGCTAAACCCTAAATATGGTTGTTTAAACATATGTGGTTTGATAAATGGTTTTACTATGCATGCATGCTTTCTAGTGAAGGGCATAAAGGTCTTTTATGAAATGTGTTTTATCGAACTATTATTTTTCGTCCACTCACAGTCTTTTCAATTTTCAATGCCTTTCAGGTTGATTACTGGTGCGGACTGTGGCAGAGACCGAGACATCACACTCCTCCTCCAGATCCTAGGGTGCTCTGGTAGCCCGGTCGAGCTAATGGTTTTAATTTCCCCCGGTCTGACACTCTGTGTCAGACGGGGATCATGACACATCCCTTGTTAATCCCGGGGGAATTGGGATGGGTCCTGACACAAGGGATCCCAGGTCAACGTACCAAAAATACCTTATGATGGCCCAGAGTGCGCATAACTTACTATGGATCGCGTGTGTGATGTCTCCGTCTCATTGACAACAGCCTGCACCGTATCAACCTAGAGGGTATCGAAAACATAAAAGACTGTGAGTGGACAAAAATAAATAATAAGTTTAGAAAACAGTTCATAAGAATTTGCATTTATACCCTCCACGAAAAACCAATGCATGCATATGAAAACCCTTTGATATCCAAGATAAGAAAACCATCAATTAAAACTGTAAATCAAACCAAGTACGGGCACTCAGTCAAAAATCCATAAAATCCAAAACATACAGGCCGCAGCCCAAAACATCTGAAAAACCAGTGAAAAACCAACCAAAAATCATAATGAATGAGTCAATCAATTTGCTGGATTTCAAGCGCGCCGAGTCTTTAAACTCAAAATATATGCGCATCATTAGGCCTTCCCGGATATCAACGAGTTTTTTACACTCAAAACATAATCAACAGGCCTCGGAGGATATTACAATAACCGAGTCTTTAAACTCAAAACATATATCGAGTCTTTAAAAACAAAACATATACCGAGTCTTTAAACTCAAAACATATCAATTCAGGGCCCTCCCCCATCATCAATCAACCGAGTCTTTAAACTCAAAACCAGATCCAGCCATATTCGGGTCATTAAACCCAAAACCAAATCCGAAATCATCATTTGAAATCTCAATTTCAATCCGGAAATCACATCCATAATCCATTTCCAAATCCGAATCCGAAATCATCATTCTGTAGCCGGCGTCCGGAATCATCATTCAGAACCCAAATCTAGAAATCCACTTTTCAAGTTCCACAACCGAATCCAAAATTATATTTCTGAAATCTGATTCAAAAACCCGAAATCACATTTATCGAAATCACTTTTCCAAAGTCCATTATAAATCATTAAAATCAATTCATATTTCAAATCCTAATTCATAGTATCAGAACCATTATCAAATCATAGCATAAAATCATAATCTCGTAAAACGTGCAATTACACAAATATCTCGAAATGCGTGCAAAATAGAAATCATAAAGGTTATAATCATAAACATAGGAATCACGTATAGAAAACATATAAAACATTTATTCATGCATCATGAGTTAGAGAGAAAAGTCCACTCATAGACCGTTTACGCCGCTGCCTCGATACGCTTGCACTTACGTCGTTCCCGGCTAATTCACTATCATCGGCTTTCCCGAATCTGTCCAAATCCCATAATAAGGTCACTAACTACTTCATAATGCTTCTAATAACGCCCCGTACTTTTCCCGAATTTTTAACTATTTTAAACAAGCCTTAAAACCTTCGGACATACCGAAACATATCGAAACAATGTCCGATTGACTCAAAACCAGTCCTAAAATATTTGTTACATCAAGTACCTTAAAATTCATGTTGGAACCTTCGTCAAATACTGTGACACGTGCCCATATGTGCCGCCCAAAGGGGCTGCACGTGGCCCTCATGCGTCGACACTGTTCATCCATGTCCTCTAGCCGAACCGGGTCTAGACCAGTTCGGTTCAGCCTAGTCCAGCAGAACCGGCGATCATGGTTCTCCCTCATTTTTCCATCTTTTTCAATCCTATTTGTCCCCATAGCTTCGTCCTAACCTAACCAATTAATCTACTTACTGAAAACATGAAAATCAAGGTGAGAAAGTACCTCCCCGATCAACTAACATTCCTTCGAATTTTCTCCTTTCTGTTTCCATGGCTCCGGCCATCTCTGCCTCTAATTCCACATCCAATAGGTTTCTTTTGGCGTCCAAGACCTCACCCAAATAACCATTTCAATCAATAATTATCACAACCAAAGTTGTCATTTTCGAACTTAAAAAAAGGTTTCATGGGAATTGCACTTACCGTTCAACTCAGGCCTCGAAAACAGGCTCTATCATTTCCTTACAACCTCAGACACATCACCCAGTGAACCAAATCGATCATCAGCCCTTCAATCAACCGTTACCATTTTCAAACTCAGACAGGGGACTTCACAGGTGTTTTTCAGGTTTTTCACCACCCCTCGCCGTCGTGGACAGCGGTGCCACAAACGTCATCTTCGTCTCATCATCCTCATTCTCTTTCATTCACCAATCCAAGGCACTTTATGAACATCGAAGGGATATCCTCACGGTTTACACACATACTCTGTTTCTGTTCGCTCTAAACCGTGCAACAAATATCAGCCTTTTACAAAAAAATCAATTGAGGAGGTTGTCCAACCTTCCACAACCTTCTAGAGAAGGGAAAAGTGTCACAATCTCATTAAACAACCATTCCAAGGCAGCCAAGTGTCCATTTATCACTGGGCACAGATCCCAAGGCCCAAATGACCAAAATGTCCCTTGTAGCACAATTTACCATTTTGCCCCTAAGGCATTTTGACCAAAATTCGAGCCGTCTGAAGTTCGATGACAGCTTACCACCTATCGTTGTACTCGGGAAATCGAGACCTACCTAACGGTCCTCGAATTGCGTGACAAATCCATATCGTATGAAAAGTCAACAGTTTGCCCCTTTTCAACCAAATTACCAAAATACTCCTGAACTTCCAAACATCATAACTTCTTCCTCGAATGTCGGAATTGGACGTGCCACCAGTCTATGAACCCGTGACGCCCCAAACTACGTTACAGTCATCGGTCAAAGTCCATTTGACCACCCGAACTAAAAGTCAACCCTTTTGCCCATTCTAGGGGCAAAACCGTCATTTCGCACCGTCCGTCCGAGATCACCAAACTAATCACCAATTAACTTTACTAATCCGTCATTAACCACAAATCTATTCCCAATTTCCAGGACTTGTCATTACAATCTCCCCCCTTAAAAGAATTTCGTCCCTAAAATTCTGAATAATGTACGTCCGCAAGTAATTGGGGGAATCCAACTGAGCTCACACTTGGGTCTCTTACCCGGTGTCCATCACCTACCAAATTCAGCTTATCCTGACAGTTCCCAAACTGTCACCACATCTCCGCCAAGATAAACAACTCAACCAACTTTTAGTTCATCTGGCAATCGTCCCATTCTCACTAGGGTCAACACATTTCCAACTCGTACCCGCGGTACCTCTCGTACCAGCCGACACTCACGGTTCAACTCTTGCTAAGTACGTCAGAACACCAATGCTACCAGTTACAACAATCTTGATTCCTTCCCGAGTCAAGCGTACCTCGTACCAACACCTCAGTACATCGTGCGAGTCTGCCGTTGAGGGCACAAATCTCACCTCTCAAAATAATTTGCAAGACGGCATCTACCAGCTTCAGTACTCCTATTCCTCAAAATCTATTCAACGTTCAGTACTTCTTCCGTCAGCGATCCGCGCCGACCTCACCAGAGTCACAACGTACTTGCTCACTCTGAACGACTCAACCAATCATCTCACTGGTGATTTTACTAACTACCAACACCATCAACCTGTGGGAACCCCGTCCACGTCCCACACTACCTATCTGCAACTAGACCCTACCACATACCTGTCAAACCGTGATCACACATCTCCACGTCAGGGTCCCACCGCCACTCATGGCTCTAAGCATTCAGCTCACATCAACATGGAATGACAGGACCCGTCCCAAATCCCTCGGGATTAGCATGGGACGTGTCTGCTCCCGTCTGACACAAAGTGTTAGACCAGGGATACTTCCGTCTCTAGCCCTCACTGAAGCTTCCAGAGTACGCCAGGATCGTAGGAGGAGGAGTGTGATGACTCGATCTCTGCTACAACCCGCATCCGCGATCAACCTGAAGGGCATTCAAAACAGTAAAAGCTGTGAGTGGACGAAAATCAATCATTTAATTAATTTTTTTTTCACAAAGATCATTTATGCCCTTCACTAAAAGCATGCATGTATTTGAAAACCATTATCAAAAAATTTACGAAACCATTGGGCCTTGGCCCGAAATCGTACATCAACCCATATGGGAACTCAGCCCAAATCGAACACAAGTGGGACTCTACCCAAATCGAGTAAACGTGGGTCTCAACCCAAAACTGTTCTCAGTGAAATACCGAAACATAGAATATGGGGTCTCCGCCCCAAATCACTTTCTAAAATATGGAACACGGGTTCTCCAGCCCAAATCACTTTCTAAAACATGGAACACGGGTTCTCCGCCCCAAATCACTTTCTAAAACATGGAACACGGGGTCTCCACCCCAAAACATTTTCCGTAAGAACCTCATACGTATACGCATACGTATAACCCATTCGTGGCACTTTCGAGAAGATTCCAACTCAGGGCACACAGCCCCTAAGGAACACATCCCCGATATATGTCACGATTCATCTCTATACTAGTGTGCACACTACTCGGGGTCTCACTCTGAGTCTACCCCCAGGAATTCTCCGTCTGGGAGGCTATATCACCGGATCTAGTCCGAGCTATATCTCTGGATCTAGTCTGAGCATCTCTTCGGAATCTGGTCTGGGACCACATCATAACTTCCCCTCCTGGAATGGGCTCCCTATGGTTATACTCATTTTGTTCTGTGGATCGTGACTCTCCAGGTCAACGGCTGAAGGAGACCAAATAAATCATAAGGATAGTATATATACATTTTCTTTCTCAAAACATATTTCAATTGGGTCTCATACCCGATTCATCTCAACAGGATTCTTCGAATCCGATTCAAATCAATTTCACAGGCCTCGGTCTAAATCCACAGTTCAATAGGGTCTCATGTCCGAATTCTCATTTCATAAACCGAACTGGCACTCAAGCCCGATTTCACAATAAACTGGGCCTCTAGCCAGATATCACGACTAACGGGGCCTCAAGCCCGAAACCATAAATCAACGGGGCCTCAAGCCTGATTTCACAACCAATGGGACGTCGAGCCCCATATTACAGTCAAAGGGGCCTCAAGCCCGATATTATAGCCAACTGAGCCTCAAGCCCGAACTCGTAAACCAACGGGGCCCTCGGCCCTATCATATAACTCAAATGGACCCTCGGTTCGATTTCTTGTCAAATAAAATGGACCCCAAGTTCGAGAGTTTTTAAATCAAATGGATCTCATGCCCAATTTCATATTTCCAAATCCGAAATCCATTCATTAAACCCTCATTGAAAACCTAGCACGTATAAGCATCGTATAAAACAAGAAATCTTGAAATACGTGCAAATACTAGGCTACCACAAACAATAGCACTCATGGCATCACAAAACATGTGTTTAAAACATTTATGCATGCATCGATTTTGAAAGAAAGGTCCACTGACAGATCGTCGGAAGCCGCGTCTCGATACGCGCGCCATAAGCCTTTCTCGGGCCAATCGTCGCCTTCGGGATTCGTGAACCTGTCCAAATCGTAATAGAGGGTCATTAAATACTTAAATAACCCCTCACTAAAGCCCCGTAATTTTTTGGAATTTTTAACTATTTTTTAAGTCAATCCTAAACCTTCGAACGCCCCGAACTATATTGAGACGATGTCCGATCGACTCGAAACTAGTCCCAAAATGTTCGTTACATAGAATAGATGATTTCACATGTTAGAAGTTTCCCCAAAGGATGGTTCACACTCCCACACGCGGTGACCAAAGGGGCTGCGCTTGGGAGCCACGCGCCACACTGTAGATTGTCTTCAACCTAGCGTGAACCCGGTCCGACTGGTTCGGTCCTGTGCAGCCAGTCTGCTTGGACCGGCGTGACCAGTCCAAGGCCCTCATTCTCTCATTTTTTGTCCAATCTCTTCCTTTTCAATTCCAATCTTCCTATTTCATCAATTCCTATATATTCGCATCTAAAACCTAACGGTTCAAAACTCCATCACGATTAATCTTTTTTCAAAATTCCCCCAGGGCTTCACATCCGTCTACCACCCCTAAAAACCTTCCTAAAACCTTCCTAGCACCTTAATGAACTCATCTTAATCGATTAAAACAACCCGTAACGTATGAAATAAAAAATAACAGAAAAGGGGGCAAATCGAGCTTACCGTCCACGGCGGCGCTGCTCCTGGCCAGCCACCATCCTCACGGCCCTCATCTCACTCCCTAGGCTTCTCAAAAGATCAGATGGGGAATGGTTTGGGATTGGGTTGGATTGGGTTTGCTCGGGTTGGTGGGAATCGACGATGATCGAATGGAAAAGGGAAGGATATGCATGAACCAATTTAGGTGGGCAATGGATGGATGACAAGTGTCATTCATCCATTGGGCCTGGCCCAAAATATCTGGGCCCACTTAATTCCAAAAGGCATCCGTCTCATAAAAGGTGCAATTGTTCCCTCAAATTTCCGTGAATCGTTACTTCTCCATCGAACGTCTGATTTCGACGTGCCGCCTGTCTACGAATTTGTATCGCCTCGATCTACATAATGGTCCTCGGCCCTCGGGCATCGAACCTCTCGGGTCAAAAGTCAAATTTTTGCCCTTGTTCAAGGGTAAAACCATAATTTTTCTCTGAATGTCCGTTAATCCTCGTCTAATCCCCGATTAGCCTTGATAATCCTTCATTAATTCTTAATTAATCCCGATAATTCAGGACGGGTCGTTACAATCTTCCCCCCTTCATGAATTTGGTCCTCGAAATTCAAACTGACCCGATTCCACAACCAACTGTGGAATCCAACCATGTCCCCTCTACTCGGGTCGTTGCACACACACAGGAGTACCCGTGTAACAGTACACGTCCGTCACAAATGCGGTATTCGTTAATATGCATTATCACCGGAGCGTCCAAAGCTCCAATTTATTTCTGAGAACTACACGTCAGCTCGTACGTCTCACTCGAGACAGAACGTCGACACTCATCGATCACGCGCTCCGACAGGTTAACTATACTAAGTTGATTCTAGATCCTTGTAGTTCACCTTTCCGAGATATTCCAACCTACACCCAGCAGGTTACAACACGTGCTCCCACTAAGGGCTACCTTTTCCACTCTGCTATCACATCGACTTTTCAGTTTGATGGTTCTTCTCATCTGACACCTAAGTCAGCTTTTCAGTCTGACGTCCTTTCCTATCCGACAATCGGGCTGATATCCTATTCAGCCTCCGATTCGGACAACATCTTCTAGATCATGCCATCACAATGGTATGAATCCCATCTCGCAGATCACCTTCAAACCTATGTCGTAGGTTTAATCGACCTCGATACTCGCATGAATCAACTCTCTCATTATCCCAATACTCCAGGATGACTTTCCTTAGAGTCACATCAATCCATCACAATCTTTATCCTCATATCCAACTCGAGGCATCAGCTATTTATCTCTTTCTGATTGATACCTACGTATCCACCTTATCTTGTACATACTCACGTAACTAATTCCAAGACAGAGCAATTACTCCCTCACTAATCCAACCTCTGTCTTACCATCTTTCCAACCACGCCAAGAGATTCTTCCATTGTCTTACAATACGATTCTGCCTGATGACGACCAGACCTAAATCTACTTGCCTCCCGGTCATCACAATCACCTCATTCATCTCGATCTACCGTGAATCCACTATCTCGGACACTCACTCGTTACATCCTGTGATGCTAAGCATCCTCTACTCATCAAATCATTCAAATTGACTCACAGCATAGGTGTTCGGTTCTTACACCCTCTTTGAACCCTTTAACTGTCATATCAATCCTCGTCGTCCAACCTAGGGATAAATCCAGGAGAATCCAAGATGATGACATCAAAGTTCATCCTTTGCCATCCTCCGGCACCCAACACTATTTACCAAAGAGTCACACTCAGTGGCCTCGGAATATCGATCACCAACGCGGGATCAAGTACTCTTCTCATCATCTCAATCACAACTTCTCTTGATTCCGAAGTTCCAACCGCGTTGGAAACATGCTTCTTTTCCAATTACTGAGCTCACTAATTACACGAGCATTCCCGCTTCCTATAGGCAAACGATTTCCAAGTCCCCAACTCAAGAGGTATGGTCAACCGTAGTTAACCAAAACTAATCCGCAATGGACTTTCAAGTCCTCAGCTCAACCGGACACCATCCACGCGTCCGTAAATATCGTTTATGGACATCCAAAAAGGATGTCAATTCATCTTCACCTGATGTACCGCTCGACTGAAGAGTCACAACAGGCTCCTGTTGTGATCTGCAGTCAACTCTCTGCATCACATCATATCCGACCAACTGACCCTAACGTCATAAGACGTCACTTACGTCATCCATTTATACCTTTTCATCCGAACGCCACTTTTTCAATCCAATCCTTTAACGTTACCACTCCTGGGCACACACTTGTTCCCTAAGTCTCGTATCATCGGGGAACTAGTCACCCAAACCAAGTACTCCTCGTGCCTCACACTGAGCCACTCGGGATCCTCTCTGTCCCGTTCAGTGCCCACCGAACTCACATGCTCGCCACTCCGGGCACCATCTACTATCTCGTCGACATACTAGTTTGCACTTCCCAACTCTATGGGCTCAAGCCCCGCACTCATACTCGTGTACTCCATCCAAGGATATCTAGGGCACCTGTCACTCATCCAGGTACATCGCACTCATCCAGGTATATCCCGCTCGTCACAGTCACCTCATCCTACGATCGCTCTTGATCGTAACCGAGCTAACTCCCAAAACCATTGCTCGTACCGTGCGTCACTCACGCACCCCGTATCATCGTCATGATTGATGAATCCCATCGTCATAATCATCACGGCAACCTGAGCCTATCCAACTCGATAAGACTTGACTACGTCCATCGATAGTAGCGTCTACCACAACCTCGTGCAGACCAATTCTCAGCACGTCTACCACAACCTCGTGCGGACCAATTCTCAGAAACACTCTAATATCGAGACTCCAAATCCATGCGGTCGACTCACCACCGGTACCAACCACTCCACACGTAACATCCACCGATTGGCCCACCTCAGGATCTGATCGACAAGTACCATAATCCTGGTAACTTGTCCAATCAATCACCTACTAGGGTTATCATAAACCCGGTTGCCTGCTGCAGCCAAACCATCCTGACCGATCCCTCGCTTTCGACTCTGAAGAGTCGTCATACCCTGGTACTTGTATCCAAACAACCAGTAACCACAATTGGAGGAACTCGTCCCCTCGTAATGCTACGGCTCCCAGCCGCTGGCCTCCACAAGAACTTGACCATAAACCGTGCCTAACACTGCACAAGCGCTACGTGCGCAATCGCATCCTATCGTGCCACATGACAACTATTCCGGGCATCCTCTACCAGTCGATATCCCTTTGGGATTATACACACCGAAACATGGCATCTCATTCCACATAGGGTCAACTTCCTCATTCCAACTAGTCTCAACTAGGGTCATCGTGCATCTAACTACTCCCAGCAGTAAAGCCTCTGATCCGTGCCCCTTTGTCGTGGACGATCCTAACGTCCGAGCTCTACTGGTTCCACTTTTCTCTATACCGTGTCCGTCATGATGACTCGACGGTCCTGACTCCCAGGTCGTCATACGGTGTCTACTGGTCCCCGGGATCTTACTCAGGATCCAACTTCTGGGAACACGCGACATCCTATGCAATTTGAATCCTTAAAGCATCGCACCAAGTTTCGTTCAGCACGAGGTGCATCCTACTCTTACCCTAACTATCAGGTTGATGATAGGCTGTTACGACTACAGAGACATCACATCCTCGATCTACGTGCACTCTGAGAGCAAGACCTGCTCTCATACCAACTTGACAGGACCCGCCCCAAATCCCTCAGGATTAGCGTGGGACGTGCGTGCTCCCATCTGACACGAAGTGTCAGACTGGGGATAATTCCGTATCTAGCCCTCACTGGGGCTTCCAGAGTACGCCAGGATCGTAGGAGGAGGAGTGTGATGACTCGATCTCTGCTACAGCCCGCATCTGCGATCAACCTGAAGGGCATTCAAAAACAGTAAAAGTTGTGAGTGGACGAAAATCAATCATTTAATTAATTTTTTTTACAAAGATCATTTATGCCCTTCACTAAAAGCTTGCATGCATTCGAAAACCATTATCAAAAAATTTACAAAACCATTGGGCTTTTACCCGAAACCGTAAATCAACCCATATGGGAACTCAGCCCAAATCGAACACAAGTGGGACTCTGCCGAAATCCAGTAAACGTGGGTCTCAACCCAAAACTGTTCTCAGTGAAATACTAAAACATAGAATACGGGGTCTCCGCCCCAAATCACTTTCCATAAAACCTGGAACACGGGGTCTCCGTCCCAAATCACTTTCTAAAACATGGAACACGGGGTCTCCATCCCAATTCACTTTCTAAAACATGGAACACGGGGTCTCCACCCCAAATCACTTTCTAAAACATGGAACACAGGGTCTCCGCCCTAAATCACTTTTCGTAAGAACCTCATATGTATACGCATACGTATAACCCATCCGCGACACTTCCGAGAAGATGCCAACTCAGGGCACACAGCCCCCAGGGAACACATCCCCGATATATGTCACGATTTATGTCTATACTAGTGTGCACACTACTCGGGGTCTCACTCCGAGTCTACCCCAGGAATTCTCCGTCTGGGAGGTTCTATCTCCGGATCTAGTCCGAGCATCTCTTCAGAATCTTGTTCGGAACCACATCATAACTTCCACTCTTGGAATAGGCTCCCTATGGGGATACTCATTCTGGTCTGTGGATCGTGACTCTCCAGGTCGACGGCTGGAGGAAACCAAATAAATCATATGGAGGGTATATATGCATTTTCTTTCTCAAAACATATTTCAACTGGGTCTCATACCTGATTTATCTCAACAGAATTCCTCGAATCAGATTCAAATCAATTTCACAGCCTCGGTCTAAATCCACATTTCATTAGGTTCTCATGCCTGAATTCTCATTTCATAAATCGAACTGGGACTCAAGCCCAATTTCACTATCAACTGGGCCTTTAGCTCGATATCACGACTAACGGGGCCTTAAGCCCGAAACCATAAATCAACGGGGCCTCAAGCCCGATTTCACAACCAACGGGGCCTCGAGCCCGATATTACAGTCAAAGGGGCCTCAAGTCCGATATTACAGCCAATTGGACCTCAATCCCGAACTCGTAAACCAACGGGGCCCTCGGCTCGATCGTATATCTTAAATGGACCCCTCGGTCCTATTTCTCGTCAAATCAAATGGACCCCAAGTTTGAGAGTTTGTAAATCAAATGGGTCTCATGCCCGATTTCATATTTCCAAATCCAAAACACCTTCATTAAACCCTCATTTAAAACCTAGCAAGTACAAGCATCGTATAAAACTGGAAATCTTGAAATACATGCAAATACGTAAATCCTAGGCTACCACAAAAAAATACACTCATGGCATCACAAAACATGTATTTAAAACATTTATAAACATTTATGCATGCATCAATTTCGAAAGAAAGGTCCACTGACAGACCGTCGGAAGCCGTGCCTCGATACTCGCGCCATAAGCCTTTCTCGGACCAATCTTCGCCTCCGGTATTCCCAAACCTATCCAAATTTTAATAGAGGGTCATTAACTACTTAAATAACCCCTCACTAAAGCCCCGTAATTTTCTGAAATTTTTACTATTTTTAAAGTCGATCCTAAACCTTCGGACATGCCGAACTATATTGAGACGATGTCCGATCGACTCGAAACCAGTCCCAAAATGTTCGTTACATTGAATAGATGATTTAACATGTTGGAAGTTTCCCCAAAGGATGGCTCACATAACCACACGCGCCACCCAAAGGGGCTGATCGTGGGAGCCACACGCCACACTGTAGATTGTCTTCAACCCAGCCTGAACTCGGGGCAAACAGTCCATAACGTATGAAATCGAAAATAACAGAAAAAGGAGCAAACCGAGCTTACTGTACATGGCTTGGCTCCGACGTTCACGGCGGCGCTGTTCCTGGCCAGCCACCATCCTCACGGCCCTCATCTCATTCTGTGGGCTTCCCAAAAGTATGGGGAATGGTTTGGGATTGGGTTGGATTGGGTTTGTTCGGGTTGGTGGGAATGGACGATGATCGAATGGAAAGGGGAAGGATATGCATGAACCAATTTGGGTAGGAAATGGATGGATGACAAGTGTCATTCATCCATTGGGCCTGCCTCAAAATATCTGGGCCCACTTAATTCCAAAAGGCATTCGTCTCGTAAAATGTGTAATAGTTCCCTCAAACTTCCGTGAACTGTAACTTCTCCGTCGAACGTCCGATTTCGACGTGTCGCCTGTCTACAGATTTGTATGGCCTCAATCTATGTAACGGTCCTCATCCTCAGACCTCTCGAGTCAAAAGTTAACTTTTTGCCCTTGTTCAGGGGCAAAACCATCATTTCGTCCTGAATGTCTGTTAATCCTCGTCTAATCCCCGATTAGCGTTGCTAATCCATCATTAATTCTTAATTAATCCCAATAATTCGGGACAGGTCGTTACATTGAATCCTACCGTAACCAATCAGATTACTTAGGATCACCCTGATCCGGTCCATCACAGCTACTCCGATCATCGATACAACCAACAACATATCTCGGCACCAAGCCCATCACCATCACCCCTACCAGAACATCACAATGCACGTTTAATCGCATCGGAATGGTTCTGACCACTGCATAACTAGTACGCACACATTCCAAGTACATGGACCAAACACACGCAACAACAACCTACAAAACTTTGAATCAAACAGAGATATTTTAGAATACCTTGATCACAGCGATCTTAGAGTACATCCTCAAGCACTTCCAACGACACTCCAAAGTTATCGATCAAACACATCCGCACTAGCCGGGCTCCCATATACTCAGGAAGATCACGATGTAACCTGTTATCATCTAATAATCATCCCACAACATCCTTCGATCGTCATGTTGTATCCTCAGGCACACAAAACATCCTCGTATCCACACAGATTACCACCTGACTACGAGCCAAACATGCTTCACTTTTGCAATCCGTTGGTCCAATCTTACCACTAAGCTGAACTACATGTCTTCCGAGGAAGACCAACTCTAGTCTATTCCGAGTCTCCCGGTCTCCTGGGTCTCACGACCAATATCAAATCCAATAACCTCTCCATACGTATGCAAAACAAACCGCACTCCTCATCCACATATCCAACTTATGTCTTGTCATCCTACTAACTTGTCCAAGCTCCGTCTTGCATACGATGCTCCAAGCTCAATCCAGAAGTGATCCAATCCTGATCCACTCACTCCTAAGTGGATCCCACTTACTGTTTCACTAATTCACCTTCAATTCCCACAAATGATCAGATCACCGTATCAGGTCAATTCGATCAGGACTACCACACGTCTCCAGACACGTCTAAATTGTGGGTTCTCTTCAATAACCTCATATCGATAAGTTATAGTAGGAATGTGGGATCGTTCACCGTTCACTCCAGGACACGGGTCTTACATAATGCCTCCTTAGTGGATTATTAATGCATTGGAATTTGATTATGTATTGAGAATAAATACATGGTGTTGTTCATTAAACCTTGTAGGAAAAGATTGATGTGGAAGCTTCATGAAGAAGAACATTAATTGAGGAAGGTGCATGAATGGACTTCAATGAAGGATGTTGAAATGTGAGGAAAATGTCCCACATTGGAAAAGCATAAATACAACTTGTGTCTTAAGCACTATATAAGGTGGAGAGCTTTGTCACATTTCAACATCAAGGAGAACACATCACAAGTGAGTGAGTGCTTCAAGAGTGTGTATAGCTCTTGGGCTAGAGTGATCTTCTTGAGCACTTCAAGAGTGTGTATAGCTCTTTATGGTAGAGTGATCTTCTCGGGTTGAGAGAGGGTGTACAAGGGGTATCCTATAGGATACAAGGGCTCGAGTTGGGTATAAACTTGAGTAGTGTAATCTTGTATTTTGTATTCTCTCATAGTGAAGGAGAAAACTCTCCGAGGATGTAGGCAAGTTAATTGGCCGAACCTCATTAAATCTTTTGTGTTCTTGGTTTCTTCATTTTCTTTTCTTTTTTCATCTATATTGTTAGCAATTGCATGGCGGAGGATTAATTTCCTAACAATATATTCTCCAATAAGAGCATGAAATTTTCAAGTTTGGAGTGGCGAAATTGGAGAGTGTAACTGAGACCGTAAGCATCGAGAGCAGGACGATGATCATCTAAGAAGCCTCAAATAGTGTGCATGAAAGTGTGGATTGGTTGAGTAATGGCTCCATGCCTCCTCTCGGCTCAGTCTCACAAATCCTCCCGGCACTCCATTCTTTTCTTCATGTAAATAATGCAAGTACATTTTGTTTTTTTTTATTTCAACACCGCAAATCTTGGTAATGCCATTTTATTAGATAGTTAGAGTATTACTTTCAGATTTAATATCTTTTTTTTTTGGATAATTCAAAATTTATACCAACAAGCCCTGGAGAACCAAGAGAAGTGGCAGTAATGCCCCCAAAAAACCCAACAAAGGGAATCATAGGTACATTCCCAAAAAAAAAAAACCACAGTGACGTTTGAATTAGAAGCCTTAAAATTAACCGTATACAAACGATTTTCTAATCAAGTTAACAATTGAATGGAAAAGAAATTGAGGAGGCTTCCTAGAAGACTAAAAAAATACGGAGATTACGTTCTAACCAAAAGCTATCACCAGAAGAGGCCAATGCCAGCCTAAAAGAAATGGTCACAAGGGAACAAACGTAAGAAGGCCACTCTACTACTCGAGTGACGTCGGAGAAACAAACGTAGGAAGAATGTTTAACCTAACATAAAGCATAACCATTTCTGGGGAAAGTTTAAGTGACGAAGCGAAATCGTGCGATTCAGGACCATGGTATGAGTCTATCACTCCTGATGGCCAAACGCCTAAGCCGGTTCCCAAACAATGATTACCAACTTAATCGGGGAGAGAAACTCACCATTTACTTAACTAGTGAACGTCCATTAGCAAAAGGTCAAATCGACAAACATGTGTAGTGGCTAAAACTTCTCCAAACTAGGATTTTTAATAACTAGAGTATAATTCTGTTAAGTTAATCCAACTTCCACTGCTTCAGAATTCCAATAAAACAACCTTCTCCAAAGTTAATGTTCGGTCATAAACCTATAGCCATTAGTCTGCATTAGCTCGTAACGCAAGTTTACCATAGTAGTAGGACCACCAGAATCTGCTCGTCCTTCAAACTAACCTTAAAATTCCCCTATGCATGGTTAAAATTTCTTACGTCAAAAACTAGTTTACCAGTCGAACAGTCAACTTCAACGACAAATAATACAAGTGAAAAGGTCACGTCCAATCTAAAAAGGTGTAAACCAAGGCAAGTTATGAGGCGCTAATAAGAAAGTCATCAGTCAAACACTTGGCTTTCAGTCAACCTGAGATGAAGTCATCACTTATATATGAGATAGAAACGCTCTTGCTTGTTTCTAGAAATAGGAGATGATTGAGTGTGTCAGAGTGGGTACTCGCCAATAGGTTCAAGAGAAAAAGTTGAATGCTGGAATCCTGGCTGAACCTAAGCACGTACATAATCGACTCTATGGATAACCAATTCCAAGTGGATAACTCCCTGCTTAGGTTCCTACAAAATGCTTCCTTTGGTACTTCAAATTCTTGTTTAAGTCAAATAGGCTGGCTAAGAGTAAGCCTCTAAAAGCTAGAGTCTAGAATCCGTAAATAGAGTCTAGGGAGAAAGTCTAGTCACCCTCGTACTAGTGGTTCCTGTCAAGCCTCAACCGCTACAACTTGTAAGCTCAGAGAGGTTGTACAATGCAAGAAGAATCTAAAGCGTTAACTATCCAACACACCGATAAAGTCAATAGGTGTAGGACTTGGGAATATAGTATGGGTTTGCACTTGGGAATATAGTATGGGTTTTCACAAAGTAGTAGGCTGACAGGACCCACCCCGATTATCGCCTCGATAATCGGGAAGCATCCTGCTCCCGTCTGACAATCGAATCCAAAAGACCGGAAAACTAATTACTATTACAACACACCCATTGTCAGACCAGGGAGATTAAACAAATACATCCGACTGGACGTCAAGTCCACAGTTTCACAGAGCAATATTACAAAAAAAGTTAAAGAAACAAGTCCTACTCTGTGAACTAACTACTCCGCAACGGAAAACTTTATGCCTCCGCCTCTGCCTCGGCGCTTGCCCCCGCACTTGTACCACGACTTGGAGGGAATTTAAAACAACAAAGCGTGAGTGGACCGAAACATAAGTTTTAAAGGAAAAACAGTTTTTCCGAAATCGGGTTCGCCCTCCAGTTTTGTAACACGCATGCATAACCAAACATTCAAAATTTGCATATTAACTTTTGAAAACTCTTTTTCCGAAACACATGAAAAACGTTACCAAGGATCGCCATAATTCATGTAAAAACCATTTAATAATGCCAGGTTTCAGAAACCGTCATTTTGAACGTTAATTGCACAAATCAAATAAAACGTGAATCAATAACCACAATTATGCCGTTGGATCCATCCGAGTCTTTAAACTCAAAATTAGGCCTTCCCGGGATATCAACGAGTCTTTAAACTCAAAACATGATTAATAGGCCTCGGGGGTATCGTAATAATCGAGTCTTTAAACTCACGAGTCTTTAAACTCAATTCGGGTCTTTAAACCCAATTTTCGGGCCCGCCCCCGTCACTAAATAACCGGGTCTTTAAACCCAAAATCAGATCCAACCATTAACCGGGTCTTTAAACCCAAAACCGTTTTTAAACATAATAAATCAGGATTCATCACAACCGTTTTCCCAACATTATTCCGAAAACATTTCTCATCGTAACAGGACTCATGTCCGAATTCACATGCAAATCCCAACACATGCAATTTCCAAAAATTACCTCACAATGTGATCAAACATCATAAATCCGAAACAGGCATATTCATATCCAGGTACTTTATCAAAATCATCACGCATGCATAAGCGAAAACTGTAACCTCGAAATGCGTGAAACACGGTAAATATCTCGAAAAACGTGGAAAACACGTAAAACCGATATAACATATCACCATCATAAAATCATATGTAAAACCATGAGATAAATAAGCAAAATAGTCATGCATGCCCAATTTAGAAAACCAAAAAGTCCACTCACGGTTTTAGGACGCGTCAATCGCGTCCCGCGTGCTCCTCCGTAGCTTCGGAAGTGTCCGGGCCTGTAAAAATGTACAAGAAAGGTTACAAACATCCCCAAATAGCTCGTAAGATTTTTCCCTAATTTCCCGGATTTTTCGGCAAAATAAACCTTAAGGGCCTAAACTTCCGGGCTCCCGAGATTATCCCGAACGACTCCCGAACAACTCGAATCCCAAAGGGAAAATGTTAATTAGACTGAAAGGATTATTTCTCATGTTGACCGTGATCGGAGATGACATTGCACGCGTCGTCACGCGCCGCCCAAAGTGGCTGCGCGTGAAGGCCACGCGCCAAGCTACAGTGTCATCGTTCTTACCCGGATAGTCTGATAAACGGGTCTGTTACCCGCGACTCAACCCGACCAGTTTAAGCTCAATTCTCAATCAATTCCTCTCGTTTTTGATCCTATTATCTTCTCTAACTCATTTATTTTAGGTCTGCATCAATGGTTAACCTCGACTTATACTAAATCGACCCATCTCAAGCTCACACAGTCGAACAAGTCGACCTCTGAAACTCACCCAAACTGACTCCATACTCAAATTAATTTCACCAGTAGCTTAAGGAAACTTATACGAACACACTGGTACAATCAATTGGGCTCACCGTTACTTGGAAGTCGTCGACCTCAAGCTCGAAAATTCTCAGAACCAGGGAGCTCAGTCCTTGGCCAATTCGTGGGTGTCGTCCTTCGAATTCGACGTGGTTGGTTCCCTCTTGCTCCCAGAAGACTAGAATGGCCCTTGGTTTAGCTCGAAAGTCCCTACAATTTGATCTTCAATTTTCCCTCCAACTGGTTTTTCCTTCGAACTGGACTCTGGGTTCTTGGGCAATCCGTGCTCGAATCCCTTCAATTCTTACACGGCCGAGATTCTGTCACTCCCAGAAGACTCACAGTGTGCTTAGATTGATCCCTCGACCCTTAGAAATTGAACTCTGCGATTTCCCCCAAAAACCCGAAACGGTTTGCTCACGGTTTCTCTCCCAGTTCCTCTAAAGCTCAGCTCCCAAATTGAACCAAAATGACCCTAACTCCATCCTCACTCCATTCCCATACTCAGTTATTCGATCGGTGTGGCCAACAGCCCGTGGGAGACCAACTGAGGCCTCTGAAAACGGCTTCGCGCAAACACAGAGACCACAGCCATTTCTCGTTCCTCCCGTGCACTCAGTCTCTGCCCAGACACGCATGGCTGCTTCCCACAACCTCAAAATCCATAAACTAAACCCACTCACCAGTCCACTCAGCCATAAACAATTTCACGCACAAGACCCACGGCCGTGCACTCTGTTTTTCACGGTGGTGAACAGTAACCACCGTGAAATGACCAAAATGCCCCTCAGTGCAATAATTACCAAAATGCCCTCCAACTTCCGTGACCCGTAACTCGGTCACCCGACGTCCATTTCAAGCGTGCCGCCTGTCGTTGTACTCGGGGCGTCGAGACGAACATAACGGTCTTCGAGTCTAATGCAAATCAATTGTCAAGCAAAAAGTCAACTTTCTCCCATATAACGTCCAAATTACGGTAATGCCCCTGGACTTCCGAACATCATAACTTTCACCCTGTTCGTCCGAATCGAACGTGCCACCTGTCTATGAACTCGTGACGTCCCGAACTACGTCACGGTCATCGCTCAACGTCCGTTCGACCCCCCAATCAAAAAGTCAACAAATTGACCACACAAAACACAGGGGTAAAAACGTCATTTTATTCAATATTTTATAATATTACATTTCCAGAACGTCCGGGGCGTTACAATCTCCCCCCCTTATGAAATTTCGTCCCGAAATTTCAAGGAAACAAGTAGGGGAACTGTTCTCGCATCTGCGCCTCGGGTTCCCATGTGGCTTCCTCCACATTCTGGTTCCTCTAGAGAACCTTTACCAGAGGAACGGTCTTCCGACGTAGTACTTTATCCTTTCGATCCAAAATCTGTACCGGCTGTTCCTCGAAGCTCAAATCATCTCGAAGTTCAATGGGCTGCTCCTCCAGTACATGAGATGCGTCGAACACGTATTTCCGCAACATCGACACATGAAAAACATCGTGGACCTTCGGCAGCTCTGGCGGTAGTGCCAACCGGTAGGCCACCGGGCCAATCCTCTCGGTAATCTCATATGGTCCAATATAACGAGGGCTCAACTTTCCTCGCCTGCCGAATCTCACTACACACTTCCAAGGGGACAATTTCAGAAATACCCGGTCTCCGACCGCAAACTCTAGATCTCGAATCCGATGGTCCACATAGCTCTTTTGTCTGTCCTGGGCTGCCTTGAGCCGATCCCTGATGAGTCTGACCTTCTCCGTCGTCAGTTCCACCAATTCGGATTTAGTCAGCTTCCTTTCACCCACGTCCGTCCAACACAACGGAGTTCTGCACTGCCGTCCGTACAAGGCTTCGTACGGAGCCATCCCAATGCTCGCCTGATAGCTGTTGTTGTAGGAAAATTCCATCAAGGCTAGATGTGACTCCCAAGTGTCCTGAAATTGCAAAACGCAAGCTCGCATCATATCCTCCAAAGTCTGGATGGTCCGCTCAGACTGGCCGTCAGTCTGAGGATGGAATGCAGTACTGAAACGAAGTTTCGTCCCAAATGCTTCCTGCAGACTCTGCCAAAATCGAGAAGTAAACCTCGGGTCTCGGTCAGAAACTATTGATTTCGGAGTACCGTGCAAACAGATGATCTCGTCAATAAACAACTGGGCCAACTGTGTCATCCTGAAGTTCTCTCGCACTGGCAAGAAATGAGCTGACTTCGTAAGCCTGTCCACAATCACCCAAACTCCATCGTGACCCCTGGGTGTCCTAGGAAGTCCAAACACGAAATCCATCGTCAAGTGATCCCATTTCCATTCCGGGATAGGTAGTGGTTGCAAAGCTCCATAAGGTCGTTGTCTCTCAGCCTTCACTTGCTGGCAAATCAGACACCTGCTGACAAACTCGGCAATCTCCCGTTTCATCCCCGGCCACCAGTAGTGCTCTCGCAAGGTACGATACATCTTGGTCCCACCAGGATGCATCGCGTAGGCCGAACTATGAGCTTCGTCCAAGATCTCCTTCTTCAGTGCCTCAACGTCGGGCACACACAACCGTCCTTCTTTTAGCAAAGCTCCATCCTCCCTGACTGTAAAATCCAGCCGTTCGTCGGCTTCCACTTCAATCCGAAGTACACATGAGACAGGATCTTGAGATTGAGCCTCAACGATCCGATCGATCAGAAGTGGTCTCACATGAAAGCTAGCCAGTAAAACACCTTGGCCATCCAAGCCCAGATCAATGTTAGTCTTACGGAGTTCAACCAAAAGTGGTAAATGAACCGTCCGCAGATGTACTATAGAATGCGTTGACTTCCGGCTTAGAGCATTAGCCACCACATTGGCTTTTCCCGGGTGGTACTCAATCGTGCAATCATAGTCCTTAATTAGCTCTAGCCACCGTCGCTGCCTCACATTTAACTCCTTCTGAGTGAACAAGTACTTCAGGCTCTTGTGATCCGTAAACATTCTGCAAGTCGCACCATACAGGTGATGTCTCCAAATCTTCAACGCATGCACAACAGCAGCTAATTCCAAATCGTGCGTAGGATAATTGCGTTCATGCGGTTTCAACTGGCGCGAAGCATAGGCAATCACTTTCCCATGCTGCATTAGTACACATCCCAAACCCTGTAAGGATGCATCACTGTACACCTCAAATTTCCCATTGTCGTCTGGAAGGGTCAGTATAGGAGCAGATGTCAACCTTTCCTTTAGCTCCCGAAAACTACGCTCACAATCGTCATCCCACTCAAACTTGACTCCCTTCTGCGTCAGTCGCATCAACGGGGCAGCAATGGTAGAGAAACCCTCTACAAACCTCCTGTAGTAGCCAGCCAAACCCAAGAAACTTCTGACTTCAGTGACGGTCCTCGGTTGTTCCCACTTCGCCACTGCCTCAATTTTTTGAGAATCCACACTGATCCCGTCCGTTGAGATCACATGCCCCAAGAAACTCACGCTCATCAACCAAAACTGACATTTGTTGAGCTTCGTATACAACTGGTTTCCCCTCAAGGTACCTAGCACCATCCTTAAGTGCTCCTCGTGCACTTCCGCACTCCTCGAGTAGACCAGGATATCGTCGATGAACACGATGACAAAGTGATCCAAGTAAGGCTGCAACACTCGGTTCATCAAATCCATAAACGCTGCGGGTGCGTTGGTCAAACCAAACGGCATCACAAGGAACTCATAATGACCATAACGGGTCCTAAAGGTTGTCTTGGGTACATCCTCATCCTTAACCCGCAATTGATGATACCCAGAACGTAGATCAATTTTGGAGAAGTACTGCGCTCCTCGCAGCTGATCGAACAAATCATCGATCCGAGGCAACGGGTATTTGTTCCTTACTGTTACTTTATTCAGTTGCCTGTAATCGATGCAGAGTCTCAAACTCCCATCCTTTTTCTTCACAAACAACACCGGGGCTCCCCAGGGGGATACACTCGGTCGAATAAATCCCATCTCAAGTAATTCTTGTAACTGCGCCTTCAGTTCTTTCAACTCAGCTGGCGCCATACGATACGGAGTCTGAGAGATAGGTTGTGTACCTGGAACCAGATCAATAGTGAACTCAACATCTCGATGCGGTGGCAATCCCGGTAGATCCTCCGGAAAGACATCCGGGAACTCCCGTACAATCGGTATATCCTCCACCCTCAATGGTGCAGCTCGTGAGTCCAACACTTGGGCTAAGTATCCCTGGCACCCCTTCCTCAACAACTTACTAGCCTTCAGGGCAGAAATCACTCCGACAGGAGTGGCTCGCTGAATTCCCTGAAAAGTGGTTTCCGGTAATCCAGGGCTCCGATAGGTAACCTTCTTATCGACACATTCGATAGAAGCATGATGGAGCGTCAACCAGTCCATTCCCAAAATGACATCAAAGTCGTGCAAGTCCAAGAGTATCAAGTCTGCCATCAGACCAACATCACCTACCATTACGGTACACTCCCCCAACACTTGATTTACCACAAAAACATCTCTCGTGGGTGTACTCACACCCAAGTCACAGTCCAAGGCGGACACCTCTCTACCCGCCAACAACTCACAGTCCCGTGATATAAATGAATGAGTAGCTCCGGGATCAATTAAAGCACAAACATCATGCCCAAAGATCGTGAGTGTACCTGTCACAACACTAGGCGCTGCCCTGGCCTCCTGCTGCGTAACAGCAAAAACTCGGGCCTGTGGTCCAGCTGCTCGCCCACGGCCCCGGCCCCTCTGTTCATTAGCCGCTCCAGTACCACCTCCTCAAGTGCTCCCAGTCCTAGAAATTGCAGCTGTGCTCCGTCCCTGCTCTGCTCCACCCCGACCTGCGCCACCACCCTGTGGCAAAGATGGACAGTCCCTCCGATAGTGGCCCCGCTCGCCACAGAAGAAACAGATAACACTAGAAGCATCTCGAACAAAACCACCACCCTGCCGTCCCGTGGAAGCAACAGAAGTCGCGCTCGCCTGCGGAGCAGTCTGCGCCATAGGCGCTCGGAATCCGGAACCCTGATAGTTACCAAGCCTTCCATAACGATCATTGCCTGCGGATGAGGCTCCATTATAACGTCCCTTCTTCGGGGCTCTCTGACCATACGATCCAGGATATGAACGCTCGCGACGTTGTCCACCACCAGAATACTGTGGACGTGTCGGGAGACTAGCCTCAACCCGCACCGCGGCATCAGACAACTCCCTGAGAGTAGCAAAAGCTCCGGCCGTCACAATGGCCCGTATCTCACCCCGTAGGCCAAGCTCGAACCTACGGCATTTCTCAGCCTCAGTAGATACAAAGGTAGGAGCAAAACGAGCTAGCATCTGAAATTTCTGTTCATACTCAGCTACGGACATGCTCCCCTGCTGGAGCTGCAGAAACTTGGTCTCCCTAGCATCACGGAATGAACGGGGATAATGCTGGTCCAGAAACCGTTCACGAAAGGTCTCCCAAGCCACTGTACGGGCATCCCAGCCCGACAACTCCAGAGTATACCACCACTCATAAGCAAAGCCATCAAGTAGAAATGTGGCCAACACCACACGCTCCTCAGGAGGACAGTGCATCACAGTAAAAATCCGCTCAATCCGAGAAATCCAATGGTGAGCATCCTCGGGATCCGCTCTACCACTAAACACCGTAGCCCCAAGACGCTGGGCTCGCTCGATCGAAGCACTCTCGGCATCGCCATCAGGTCGTGGAGGGGGTTCGCGTCGCGGAGGCATGGCCGGTCGTCCTTCTCTCTGAAAGAGGCATAAGTTAGTACAATAATCAAGGCACGCCCGAGTGCCGAACACGGATAGTAAACCTAGGCTCTGATACCAATTGACAGGACCCACCCCGATTATCGCCTCGATAATCGGGAAGCATCCTGCTCCCGTCTGACAATCGAATCCAAAAGACCGGAAAACTAATTACTATTACAACACACCCATTGTCAGACCAGGGAGATTAAACAAATACATCCGACTGGACGTCAAGTCCACAGTTTCACAGAGCAATATTACAAAAAAAGTTAAAGAAACAAGTCCTACTCTGTGAACTAACTACTCCGCAACGGAAAACTTTATGCCTCCGCCTCTGCCTCGGCGCTTGCCCCCGCACTTGTACCACGACCTGGAGGGAATTTAAAACAACAAAGCGTGAGTGGACCGAAACATAAGTTTTAAAGGAAAAACAGTTTTTCCGAAATCGGGTTCGCCCTCCAGTTTTGTAACACGCATGCATAACCAAACATTCAAAATTTGCATATTAACTTTTGAAAACTCTTATTCCGAAACACATGAAAAACGTTACCAAGGATCGCCATAATTCATGTAAAAACCATTTAATAATGCCAGGTTTCAGAAACCGTCATTTTGAACGTTAATTGCACAAATCAAATAAAACGTGAATCAATAACCACAATTATGCCGTTGGATCCATCCGAGTCTTTAAACTCAAAATTAGGCCTTCCCGGGATATCAACGAGTCTTTAAACTCAAAACATGATTAATAGGCCTCGGGGGTATCGTAATAATCGAGTCTTTAAACTCACGAGTCTTTAAACTCAATTCGGGTCTTTAAACCCAATTTTCGGGCCCGCCCCCGTCACTAAATAACCGGGTCTTTAAACCCAAAATCAGATCCAACCATTAACCGGGTCTTTAAACCCAAAACCGTTTTTAAACATAATAAATCAGGATTCATCACAACCGTTTTCCCAACATTATTCCGAAAACATTTCTCATCGTAACAGGACTCATGTCCGAATTCACATGCAAATCCCAACACATGCAATTTCCAAAAATTACCTCACAATGTGATCAAACATCATAAATCCGAAACATGCATATTCATATCCAGGTACTTTATCAAAATCATCACGCATGCATAAGCGAAAACCGTAACCTCGAAATGCGTGAAACACGGTAAATATCTCGAAAAACGTGAAAAACACGTAAAACCGATATAACATATCACCATCATAAAATCATATGTAAAACCATGAGATAAATAAGCAAAATAGTCATGCATGCCCAATTTAGAAAACCAAAAAGTCCACTCACGGTTTTAGGACGCGTCAATCGCGTCCCGCGTGCTCCTCCGTAGCTTCGGAAGTGTCCGGGCCTGTAAAAATGTACAAGAAAGGTTACAAACATCCCCAAATAGCTCGTAAGATTTTTCCCTAATTTCCCGGATTTTTCGGTAAAATAAACCTTAAGGGCCTAAATTTCCGGGCTCCCGAGATTATCCCGAACGACTCCCGAACAACTCGAATCCCAAAGGGAAAATGTTAATTAGACTGAAAGGATTATTTCTCATGTTGACCGTGATCGGAGATGACATTGCACGCGCCGTCACGCGCCGCCCAAAGTGGCTGCGCGTGAAGGCCACGCGCCAAGCTACAGTGTCATCGTTCTTACCCGGATAGTCTGATAAACGGGTCTGTTACCCGCGACTCAACCTGACCAGTTTAAGCTCAATTCTCAATCAATTCCTCTCGTTTTTGATCCTATTATCTTCTCTAACTCATTTATTTTAGGTCTGCATCAATGGTTAACCTCGACTTATACTAAATCGACCCATCTCAAGCTCACACAGTCGAACAAGTCGACCTCTGAAACTCACCCAAACTGACTCCATACTCAAATTAATTTCACCAGTAGCTTAAGGAAACTTATACGAACACACTGGTACAATCAATTGGGCTCACCGTTACCTGGAAGTCGTCGACCTCAAGCTCGAAAATTCTCAGAACCAGGGAGCTCAGTCCTTGGCCAATTCGTGGGTGTCGTCCTTCGAATTCGACGTGGTTGGTTCCCTCTTGCTCCCAGAAGACTAGAATGGCCCTTGGTTTAGCTCGAAAGTCCCTACAATTTGATCTTCAATTTTCCCTCCAACTGGTTTTTCCTTCGAACTGGACTCTGGGTTCTTGGGCAATCCGTGCTCGAATCCCTTCAATTCTTGCACGGCCGAGATTCTGTCACTCCCAGAAGACTCACAGTGTGCTTAGATTGATCCCTCGACCCTTACAAATTGAACTCTGCGATTTCCCCCCAAAAACCCGAAACGGTTTGCTCATGGTTTCTCTCCCAGTTCCTCTCAAGCTCAGCTCCCAAATTGAACCAAAATGACCCTAACTCCATCCTCACTCCATTCCCATACTCAGTTATTCGATCGGTGTGGCCAACAACCCGTGGGAGACCAACTAAGGCCTCTGAAAACGGCTTCCCGCAAACACAGAGACCACAGCCATTTCTCGTTCCTCCCGTGCACTCAGTCTCTGCCCAGACACGCATGGCTGCTTCCCACAACCTCAAAATCCATAAACTAAACCCACTCACCAGTCCACTCAACCATAAACAATTTCACGCACAAGACCCACGGCCGTGCACTCTGTTTTTCACGGTGGTGAACAGTAACCACCGTGAAATGACCAAAATGCCCCTCAGTGCAATAATTACCAAAATGCCCTCCAACTTCCGTGACCCGTAACTCGGTCACCCGAAGTCCATTTCAAGCGTGCCGCCTGTCGTTGTACTCGGGGCGTCGAGACGAACATAACGGTCTTCGAGTCGAATGCAAATCAATTGTCCAGAAAAAAGTCAACTTTCTCCCATATAACGTCCAAATTACGTTAATGCCCATGGACTTCCGAACATCATAACTTTCACCCTGTTCGTCCGAATCGAACGTGCCACCTGTCTATGAACTCGTGACGTCCCGAACTACGTCACGGTCATCGCTCAACGTCCGTTCGACCCCCCAATCAAAAAGTCAACAAATTGACCACACAAAACACAGGAGTAAAAACGTCATTTTATTCAATATTTTATAATATTACATTTCCAGAACGTCCGGGGCGTTACATAGGCTCACTAATGTCGGATGACACGTGGTGGTCAAATCTAGTTCCCAAAATGGATTCAAATCGGAGTTCGAGGTCAACAGTCAAACTAAAACGCAAAGGTAAAATTGTTGATTGACAGTTAGGGCCGTTGTTGACAATCAAGTGCTAGTAAGGGAAGTTCGCAAACATTAAATGATCGTCAACAGGTACGGGTAATTATCCTCGTAACTCGCCGACAACTAACTCGAGTCATCGAGCGAAAGGTTTGTAACGTGGCCAAGAGGATACAAAGAGTACTCTAGTTGACGATTCAAAAAAACGAGGGTCAAACAAACGATCCAATGAAATTGCTAAGGATACTTCCAACACCGTACTTGGCAACACGAGAATAAAATGTTAATCCCTTAGCTAAGTTGCTTAATACGCGACAAACACATAAATGATTTTGGAATAAGACTAGTGATTTATCACCGAAACAAAAAAGTTGATTTGCTTAAAGAAAGATTTGACCAATGTGCAAGACTAGAAAAATCAAATTCAAGTAAATAGTTTTCGAAAAATTTCGTGGACACCAATGCACCCAAAAAGAATCAAAGTCATTAAGCCGAAAAAGGTTCATTTTTAAAATAAAAATTGGGGCTCACAAATTTCAAATTTTCATTTGAATTTACACTCGTTTTCGAACTTATTATCTCACGGCTAGTTGTAAGGCTGGAGTTGATGATCCTCGCAATCCTTCACGGTTCGAGTGTGAGGGTGCAGACGTGTGGATAAGATGATGAGGTGCATTTTGACGGAGCAGTGTCCCACAAGTTATTTAATTGGAGTGTCAATTGGGCTGTGTGTATTGGGCCTACAACAATGATCCACAACAAATACCAATCCATTTGAAAGGATGGTCTTAAGTGTTAATACTAGCTCTTATAAATAGACTTGTAAATAAGAAAATAGTTGGGGGTTATGGGCTTGACTAATGTGCCGACAAAAATAAAAGATCATGGGTCAAGGTCTAGTGGGCTTTGGTAGCAATAGATAAGATCCTAGGCTAGATATACTCAAGGCAAACTCTTAGGGGTAAAATAGTAATTTACAGTCTTTCAATTTCAAATTTCTAGCACCGGATATATCATATAATTTGTTTTAAAATATAGGTCTAACAAAAAAGGAATTGAATGACTAATAATAAAAATCTGATGTAGATGTATATAGTTACTGGACTTATTTAATGTTAGACTATATTACATATTGGACTAGATAATGGACATATATCTAAACACCTCTAATGTTTTATGTAATGTACTGATTGATTTTCTTTTTGTATTTTTATTTCTCCTTTTTTTGGTGGTTCGTTCTATTTATTTGGACTTATATCTAAACACCTCAAATGTTTTATGTAATTTATTGAATGATTTTCTCTTTCTATTTTTATTTCTCCCGTTTTTTGTGGTTTGTTCTATTTATTTCTGAAAGTTACATTTATTTTACTTTGTATTGACTTTTGGGGGTAACACGCTCAGCCTACAAATCACTCGTCTAGAAATCACGTATGCGGTTAACATGCTCAGCCAGTTTATACAAGCACTCACTCGACACCACCTAGCAGCAGCTCTCCAACTACTCCATTACCTCAAAAGTGCACCAGGTCAAGGGATTTTGTTATCTGCTCAGAACAAGGTACAATTGATTGGATATTGTGATGTTGATTGGGCTCAATGCCCAATCACTCATCGATCGGTTACATGGTACTGTATCTTCCTGGGAAAAGCTCTTATCTCCTCGAAAAGCAAGAAATAAGTTACTATCTCAAGGTTCTCAATCGAATCTGAATATCGCTCTATGGCAGATGCCACTTGTGAGCTTACTTGGCTACACTACCTTCTACAAGACCTCAATGTAACTCACACTCAATCTGCCAAGCTGTTTTGTGATATTCAAGCAGCGTTATACATTGCAGAAAATCCTGTGTATCATGTGCAAACCAGGCATATCAAGATTAACTACCATACAGTTCATGAAAGAATAGAATGTGGCAAAATTCGGACAGGCTCTGTGCACAAAGATGCTCAACTTGCAGACTTTTTTACCAAACCTCTATGCACATCAGCCTTCACTTTATTACGTGCCTAGTTAGCGGACATCAACATCCATGCTCCAACTTGAAGGGGCGTGTTAAAGGAAAGAATCCAAAAATCTATTAGTTTGATTATGCGACCTATAATGTTAAGATTGTTCTGTTCTTTGCATAGAATCATGAATTGTTTATCCTTTCCTAGTATAGACTTACTTTCCATGAACATATACTCAACTTGTATATTTAACTTTGTAACTACATTGAGATAATACATAGAAATTTCATACCATTATTTCAGTGTAGAACCTATGAAGAAAAAAAATATCAACATGGTAAGGCATTAATTGTGAAGAAATCACATTAGAATGTGGTTTAAAGTTAGCTAGTCTCTAAATGGCAGCTACGTGTGGAGAGCTACGAGCTCCACTGCTTGATGGAAAAAGCTACAAATTTTGGAGTATAAAGATGTGTCCCATATTACGAGCTCATGATCTTTGGGAGTACGTTGAAGTCAGGGGCGGACCTAGAGAGGGCAAGTGGGAGCAAGGACCCCCATTTAAATATTTTTTTTATTTTCTTTATTTATATATAAATATAAAATATATTTGAGATATTTATTATACTATAATAAATCTACGTAGATTGTTTGTCTATTGTGCATAATTTTTTACTTTCTCTTGTAATTTGTTACGTTATACATGATATTATACTAATTTACCATGCATATATAAAATTTCTAAAATTTTAACTATTTTTTACCTTATTTACCTTATTTGCCTATTTTTCTAATTTTCTTTCTTAATTATAAATATTTCTAAAATGTACTTCATATTTAGAGAGGGTTCAATTTCTAATTTCTATTTTTTGTTTATTTTTTTCATTTATCAATGTTTACAATGATAGTACTTTCTGAAGTAACTATTATATTAGATTTAAGAGTAAGCATATATGAATCATAGTGTATTTATAAATAAATAAAACAAAAATAAACACATAATTTTTATTTTAGAAACCACCAAAAACTGGTCCTTGAAAATTTATTAAAATATGAAATTTTGAAACTAATGCTTGAAAATTTGCGATAACCAATAAATAAGGGTCACAATTTTTGACCCGACTCGATACCCGACTCGAAACCCGCACGAAATTTATCCGGGTCAACCCGCACGATTAAAATTTTGGGTTATTTTTGGGTCAACTCGTTATGACCCGTTTATTAAACGGGTGGGTTTCGGGTCAACCTATTAACCCGTATAATAACTTGTTAACCCGTTTAATAAATGGGTAGATTTCGGGTTAACAGGTTAACCCATATATTAGCTTATATATTGACTCATTTAATAAACATGTCATTATTAACCTATATATCTACCCATTTACCTACCTAAATATCTATTAAATATTATAATTTAAATAGGTTAAACATGTTAAACGGGTCAAACGGGTCATAGGTTAATTGAGTTTTGAGTATGACCTGTTTATTAAATGGGTTAAACGGGTTACATGGGTTACACGTGACAGGACCCACCCCGATTATCGCCGTGATAATCGGAAAGCATCCTGCTCCCGTATGACAATCGAATCCAAAAGACCGGAAAACCAAAATAATATTACAACACACCATTGTCAGACCAAGGAGATTAAACAAATACAACCGACTGGACCTCAAGTCCTTAGTTTCACAGAGCATAATAATACAAAACAGGTTAAAGAACAAATCCTACTCTGTGAACTAACTACTCCGCAACGGAAAACCTTATGCCTCTGCCTCTGCCTCGGCGCTAGCCCCCGAACTTGTACCATGACCTGGAGGGTAGTTAAAACAACAAAATGTGAGTGGACCGAAATAAAGGTTTGCAGAAAACAGTTTAAGGAATCCGGGGTTCGCCCTCCAGTTTTACAACACGCATGCATAACCAGTTATAAAAAAAAAAATTCGCGTATTAAACATTCGAAAACCCTTTTCTTTCCGAAACACGTATAAAATATGTCAGAAAACCGTCATAACTCATGTAAAATAATATAAGATTACCATAATCCATAAACCGTCAATTTCGAACCTCAATTACACAAATCAAGTAAAACGTGAATCAACAATCACAATTAAACCGTTGGATCCATCCGAGTCTTTAAACTCAATATCAGGCCTTCCCGGGATATCAACGAGTCTTTAAACTCAAAACATAATCAATAGGCCTCGGGGGTATCACAAAAACCGAGTCTTTAAACTCACGAGTCTTTAAACTCAATTTACCGGGCCCGCCCCCGTCATCAATCAACCGGGTCTTTAAACCCAAAACCATTTATAAACACAAAAAGCCAGGATTCAACACGATCCGTTTTCCAAAAATCATTTCGAAATCATATCTTCTCATAATAGGACTTGTCTGAATTCACATGCAAATTCCAAAACATGCAATTCCCGAAAGTCACTTCACAAATATAATCAACACATCATAAATACGTAACATGCATAATCATATCCAAATACTTCATCAAAACATCATTCATGCATAGGTGAAAATCGTAACCTCGAAATGCGTGGAATACAATATTTATCTCGAAAAATGTGAAACCATGTAAAACCGAAATAGAATATTTATCATCATATAATCATAAGTGAAAACACAAGATAATTAGGTAAAATAGTCATGCATGCACAATTTGGAAATCAAAAGTCCACTCACGGTTTTAGGACGCGTCAATCGCGCCCCGTGCGCTCCTCAGTAGCTTCAGAGATGTTTGGGCCTGTAAAAACGTACAAGGAGGGTTACAAACATCCCCAAATAACTCGTAAGATTTTCTCTAATTTTTCTGGATTTTTCCGCGTAATTGACCTTAAGGACCTAAACTTCCGAACTCCCGAAATTATCCCGAACAACTTTCGATCAACTCGAACCCTAAATGAAACCTCTCTCCACTCCCATACACGGTTAATCGATTCAAACGGCCAGCAACTCGTGGGAGACCAACTGAGGTCTCTGAAAATGGTTCCCCGCAAACACAGAAACCATGGCCGTTATTTTAACCCAACTCGTGCTCTGGACTCTGATCAGTCACCCATGTGTGCTTCCCA
Source organism: Prinsepia uniflora (assembly GCA_032719365.1). Taxonomy (NCBI): domain Eukaryota; kingdom Viridiplantae; phylum Streptophyta; class Magnoliopsida; order Rosales; family Rosaceae; genus Prinsepia; species Prinsepia uniflora. The sequence goes on from CM064862.1 coordinate 49,961,683, forward strand.
CTGCCTCAAATCCCATAAACAAGTCCTCTATTCAATCCACTAAAGCCATAAACAATTGCACGCACAAACCACCACGGCATGGCCGTGCACTCTGTTTTCACGGTGGTGCTACAGTAACCGCCGTGAAAATGACCAAAATGCCCTCAAACTTCCGTGACCCGTAACTCGGTCATCCAATGTCCGTTTCACGTGTGCCGCCTGTCGTTGTACTCGGGGCTTTGAGACGAATCTAACGGTCTTCGAGTCGTGTGAAAACCAATTGTCAAACAAAAAGTCAACTTTTTCCCTTATAACGTCCAAATTACGATAATGCCCCTGAACTTCCGAACGTCATAACTTTCACCCTGTTCGTCCGAATCGGACGTGCCACATGTCTATGAACTCGTGACGTCCCGAACTACGTCACGATCATCTCTCAACGTCCGTTCGACCCTCAAATCAAAAAGTCAACAAATTGACCAAACGAATCACAAGGGTAAAAACGTCATTTTATTCCATATTTTACAATATTACATTTTCTGAATTTCCGGAGCGTTACAACACGGGTCATTAACAGGTCGGATTCGGGTTGGACATTCTTGACACGATTATTAAACGGGTCGAATTCGGGTTGGGTATAAATGTGTAAAATAGAATTCATGACACGACACGACCCATTACTACCCCTACCAATAAATCATCAATTAAGAGTATAATTTGTAGAAAGAGAAAATTATTAGGGCCCCTCTGATGTCAAATCCTAGCTATGCCACTGGGTGAAGTTGGACTAAATATAGGAGCACCAGAGGTTGAAGGACATGAAGTAATGATGCCAACTCGAGTAGACTACATATATGATGCTCGTGCTTTAGGGATGATCCAAACGGCAGTGGTGGACACTATCTTCTCAAGGATCTCAAATGAGCAAAGCTCAAAGGATACTTGGAATCTTTTACAAAGAGAGTACACAGAAGGTGAGAAGGTAAGATCGGTAAAATTGCAATCCCTAGGAAAAGATTTCGAGTATATAACGATGAAAGATGATAAATCCTTTTCAGCTTATACCTCTAGACTATATACCATAGTAGATCAAATGAGAACCTATGGTGAGATAGTAACTGAAAAAAGCATGGTGCGGAAAATCTTGATTAGTTTAACTAGGCCTTATGATCCTATTGTGTCGATTCTTAAGGAAACTAAGGGCCTAGGTACTGTCAATGTGTAAAACTTATTAGTCCCTATTCGTGCCTATGGTCGGAGACTGGACATGCACTAAGAAACACTCACTGAGGAGGCATTTTCTGCTCATACTGTGAATGAAGCCTCACATGACAATTCACAGAGGTATCAAGGCAAAGGCAAGTGGAATTACAAAGGAAATAAGTAGTAGGAGGGAAACACCGACAACAATACCAAGAACAACCATGGATATGAGAATTTCAAGGCTGATTCTGGGAGCTCATCTAACACTAAAGACCATTTAAAACCTGTGAAAACTTTACCATGGAGAACTATAACAACCCGTCCCAAATTCACGGGATTACATAAGGGTAATTAGGACTAATTAAGGATTATCATGACTAATCGGGGATTAATTGAGGAATTTCGGATAATCGGTGTAAAATGACCCGGGCGTAAGGACCGAGGACCTTTACGTAGATCGGGACGTTACAAGTCTGTAGACAGGCAGCACGTCGAAATCTGACGTCGGACGAAAAAGTTATGGTGAAGGGAGCGAAATCAGACTATTTATGCGTTTCAGGATTTGAATTAAATGGTGAATTCCGATTGGTTGAAATAGTTAAGTGGGGCCCTTGGATAGTGACAAGTGTCACTTATCCCATTGGTCACTTTCCCTAAAAGGTGGGTCTGGTTTAGGGTTTTATTTTCATCATCTCTCTCTCATTTGTTCATCTTTTTTTTCCTAACAACTAAACACAACTAAACATACAAACACATAAACCCATATCACCTTACCCTTCTATTTCTCCATTATCTCCATTCTTCATCAACTGGATGTGTAGGTGAGTGTGTGAGAGTGAGGAAGCTTGGACGGAACGCTGAGCAGGCACGGCCCACGGCGGATGACAGGACCCGTCTCGATCCCCTTAGGACCACCCGGGAACGTGCCCTGCTCCCGTCTGACACACAACCTTAGAATACCAATTTTACCCTTAATAGATTCAAATGCATAAATATCCATAATTAAGTCATACATATAATCCGAAATCAAATAGTGTCAGACAAGGGATAATTTAAATGTTATTATTGAGCACGACTTCTAAGGACTTCCCACGTGCCAACCTACCCAAAAGTGGGGTTCAAGTGTGCAACGTCAATCTATGCCTCAGCCTCAAGATCCTCGTCCACTTCAGTAGCGCGGTCTGGAGGAGTTAGTAAAATAATAAGGGTGAGTGGGCCAAAAACATAAAGTTTATAAAACAGTTTAAGCATATAGTAAATATACAGTTTTACCCCTCCGTTTTTCAAATCATGCATGCATTAGAGTCGAAATCAATAATAATATATCATATAAACCATAAAATCAGAATAATATAATCATAATCATAAAATCAGCTGCTGCACTATACATCCCAACCCGGACATCCTAGATATCTGACGTCTCAGACGCCTAATAAGGTCACAGTCCCAAGACTACGCGTGCCACCCGGGGTCTCAATCCCGAGTCCAAATCCCGAACCCAGTCTGGTATGACATCCCAGATGCCTGACATCCCAGACGTCCAATCATAGCAATCCTGCGCCTGAGTCACTCTATGGTCTGGTCCCTCTGTAGAATGACCCCTCACAGGCAATGCACCGTGAACACTCCGATGTACCAACATTTGGAGGAGACAGTATCACTAGGGTAGGTCTATACAGTGCAAAACTAAAGAAAATCATCAAAATTCGTGTTTATATCTTAAAACAGTGCATAACTAACCAGATGGGTCTCATGCCCAAAATCTCGTAATATGTGCAAGCATAATAACTCAAGGCATTTCAAATACTTCCATTCAATCATATAAATATAGTAATTAAACAGTTATGCATGCAAGGGTTAAACGAAATCAAAGGCCCACTCACAGTTCGGTCCCGCCGCTAAACCGAACGTAGGTGTCCAATCCGGCCTTCCGAAAAGTAGGTGAATTGATGCGTGGCGCGAGCCATGTAGGAGATGGGAAAATTGTTCTTCTGGAATTTCTGGGAGGGGTTTGCTCACGGCGGCAATCACAGCAGCGGATACGGCAGCCTCAGAGGCTCGTGTGGATCTGCGTGTTCTGGCCATGTGAAGAACTGTAAGTGTCGAAAGTGTGATGATGGAGTTTTTCAAGAAAAAACTAAAGAGCAAACTTTGAGTATTTCTCAAATCAGCTCTCAATGAAAGCACCAGTTGTTGATGCAGAAATCGTCCGGTTCTATGAAATTCCTTCTCGATCCCTACACACAATAACGAAAATCAAACGGGGTTAAGGTTGAATCCCGGGGTGGGTGATTCAACCGTAAACGCTCCGATACTTAAATTAGTTTTCTGAGAGAATAAACCGAAAGAGTGTCTTTTTTATTACCTTTAGAAGTGAGATGATGTCTTCTATTTATAGTGAAGCCTTGAGAGTCTCCGGAGCGTCTGATTGGTTGAAAGAGAAAGTATTAAATAAGTGATTGTACCGAGTGTAATCACTTATTTATGAATAAATTATTCGTTGGGAAGTTATTTATTATCGACATTGATCTGATTAATTAATATATTTAGCTGGTAAATATATTGAATTAATGCGGAGATCATAACATGTTGATGTCAATTCTACCAAGGGTAATATTGGCATTATGGAAATTGTTAGCCACGTGACAACTCTAGAATATTCCGGTAATTTATAGTTCCACACTTCTAAATTTTGCGAGCTATAGGAAGTTGCAAATAACGCCTCATAATTTCTAGGCCATGGATTGTAAAAGCCATAGCTCAACCATTCGATTTTCAGCATACCACTTCTCATATTCGTCATCTTCTTCTTCAGGTGGAAGTTTTTTTCCACGAATATAGCTGAGCTTTTTTCCCTAAGCGATATGCATCTCCATGATGTAGGACCACACATCCTAATTAGTGTCTGTGAGGGTAATCCCTGTACTGAATCTAAATCCATCAGATTAAAGAATAATTGGTGTAGTTTTGCGTGCTAAAATTTCACCCATATTTTCCTTTGTTGCCAATGATGATGGGGAATTTTATGGGGACTCTTTAGAGGACATAAAGGTGCGATATGTGAGTTGCAGCGACAGTATATTATGACTTCGAAGGGGAATATGGGAGATGGGTAGGGGATGAGTGCAACGGCAATATGTAAGGGAATAAGAACGAACAATATCAATAGGTAAGTGTTTGGTTAGGAGAAGAAAAGTCAAATTAGACTTGGTAATGAATTTAATGGAAACAATGGCTGGGGGCGAATTTTTCCATCGGTGCGACAATGGGTTTGGTGAGGTTAGATTTTCAGTTTGGTTTTTTCTTTTTGTAAGAGATGGATTGAGAGTATCAGCTCTAATACCAACTTGAACATCAAAATAATTAGAGGAGATATTATTTTTCTCTCTATGAGGCAATATATATAGTGATTTATATGAATAATTACAAGGAAACAATTATTTGTACCATGGGATTGGGTATCCTTCTATGATAAGAAATCATTCTACGATAAGTAATCCTTCTAGGGTAAGGAATCATTCTATGCACATAATTTGTAATTTGAATAATTCAACTTCAGACAAAACAAATTGTTGACAAATAAAATCATAAACATAAAAGCTTGTTAATTAGTTGACGTATATTAACTAGAAGGATCAATAACTACATAATATCCAATCCTATTAATTCATTTTACTTAAAAAACTAATATATGAATCTCTAAACAGTTAGCATAAAAGGACTACCAAAAGAAATCAGCTTTAAAGCCCGTAAGCTGTAAAGGGAAGATAGTTGATGATAGTTTCCGATAATGGTGCTGTACGTACCTGCTTTGTGGGTGCCTACCACGTGAATCTCGTATGGGGTAAAGTCCAACGCACCTCAGCCAACGCCCGCGGTCTCATCAACATCCTTCCACCACTAATTCTTTCGTCAAAAGCAGATTCCATAGATCTGTCTGACTTTCTCAAATCTCTATCAAATAAAAAAGCGGGATGTATACTCTATTTGGGAAACTTTCCTTGTAGCCATATGTTTACTCACCTTCTCATCACCTCTCACTTAAAAGTGGATTGATGATTAATTTGGACGATTTAGACTCTCCAAGTTGGGTGTGACTTTTTGCTAAAGCTTATTGTTGTGGCTAGGTGTTATAACTGGTTAGCCAAGCCTTTGGTGTTGACATTTTTTATCATGTGAAGAGAACGCGGTTTTACCATCGTGGAAAATGTATGCTGTTAATTGGGACTTTGTGAGAGGTATAAGTTTCATGTTGGGTTACTGGTTGTTGACAAAGTTGTTAAGTTCGATCGATGAAGAAATTTTGGGTCTACTAATCAAAACTGTGTCTTGGTTAGGAAACTATAGTAAGGGCGAACTAAAAGTTACTGCCACTATGTTATTTTTAGTCATAGTTGACACTAATCAAATAACAGTTTAGATTAAAAGTGTCATCTTATTTGAGATAAACTATCATCTATAATAGTACAAAGACAACAGTTTTAAAAAAATGGTCATCTATTATTATCTATTATTATTAGAAATAATAAGAGGAAAGTATAAAGACAAAACTTTTTCTACTAAGTATCGTCTCTTATGAAATGTGATATCTGGAAAACATAAGGAAAACTATAAAGACAACACTTTCTAGGGAAAAAAAAAATGATCGTCTCTGAGGAAATATATGATCTCTAAGAAACCAAATTTTCCCTCAAACCGAAAGTGGTAAAGGCAAAGCGTGAATAAACACACAAGGTACTGTAGAAACAGTAAAAAAAAATTCTAAAACTTCAAACCAGCAACCTTCACGCACACTATCGAGAGAGGATCAAAGGGGACGCTCTGCTAGGGTTTCGATTGAGATGGGGATCGATAGCTCGTCATCATCATCGTCATCATCTGCATCATATTCTTCCTTCTCTTCACATTTTCTCTTCCTCCCTCTAAATCTCGCTTGCTTCGCTTTCGTCCTCCAATGGTGTGGCAGTCTCAATGACCCCATTCCGCGATGGTCACCTAACCATCATGAGTTCCCCGACATGGTTTGCTTGGGTGGGCTCCCTGTCCAGGCATCTCATTCTTCAGGCTCTGACTGTGTCGATCTTCTGGTTTAGAGTGACAGAACCCATCCCGGAGGGACTTTGATAATCGTGCTTGGTCCTGCTCCCATCTAACAAGTCAACTAAAATTCCAAAACTACCCTCAGCACTTTCTAGACAAGGGATACGCGCACTAACTCCCACTCATGCTTTTGCCTCTCGATTAGCCTCGATCTTCATGCCACGACCTGAAGGGTCAATAAAAACATCAAAGGTGTGAGTGGACAAAAATAAACATTTTCAAAATACCATTTAGGAAACATCACAGTTTTGCCCTCCAGTTTAAAAGCATGTATGCATAGTAATCAAATCGTATGAAAACATATCAAATCATAAATCATATTTCTGGACATAACATCAGAAACAACACATGGGTAATAGTGTGAAATCAAATCAAGTATAAATTGTAACGCCCTGAAAAATCTAAAAGTTGTAAAATATTAAAATAATGTGAAAATGACGTTTTTACCCTTGATGACATATGGCTAAAAGTTGACTTTTTGTTTAAAATACTTTTTGCACAGTTCTCGAGTACCGTTGTGTAGGTCTCGGAACGCTGAATCCGTAGACAGGTGGCACGTCGAAAATGGAGTTCGTATGAAAAAGTTATGGGTCTGGGAAGTTCAGGAGTAAAATGGTCATTTGTGCTAAAAGGGTAAAATGGTAATTCTATATCGATTTTGATTAAACGGTAGATATGATTGTTATTATATGGTTTTGGGTGCTGAATCACTTCACTTTAATTCAGCTAAAGACATCTGTTAGCCTAAGCACCCTCTTAGTGGCACTTGGGTGCTTGGTGTCTAATTAACAAAATTAATTAACTTGTACTGTTGCATAGCATACTCGACTAAGAACAAAAACAAACACAGAACATAGTTTTCCTTCATCTTGATCAATTCTCAACAAACCAACAGCAATCAGTGCACTAGAGTGATTAATTAGCACGAATTGGAGAGAAAAACCGAAAGGAAACCGAACAAAACTCGGATAAACCCATACTGAGTAAACCCGAAAAACCACCCAAAACCTTAATTCTCGATTTTTATTTCTAAGACGGTTTCGTGTGAAATTAAGGTGATATTAAGCTTTCTGGGAGCTAAACGCATCAAACCAAATCGATTGGGAAGGAAATTGGTGGAGAAATTGGGACGAACAGACCCTGCGACTTCCTTGAAACTTTGAGCTTGAGTTCGATTACTTGGAGGTAAGGAATGGTGAAATTGACTTCGTAATTGTGTTTATTATGCCCCTAGGATACTTCTGGTGTGATCAATTGAAAGAAACAGGTTGATTTGAGGTCACACCCGAATTAGGATCCGACGGGTGTTCATCTTGAGTCGAGGAGTTTTAGGGTTTAATTGATTAAATTTAAGCTACATAACCGTAAGTTAGATTGAATTGATGTTAATAAGTGAAAGAATGGACGAAATTGAGGTTGAATCGAAGGAGATTGCACCGGGTCTGATCGCGGGTTGTAGACCCGTTTATCAGAGAAACGGGCGAGGAAGGTGCACTGTAGCAGGCACTGTTCACGGCGCGTGACTATCACGCGCAGCCGCTTGCGGCGGCGCGTGAGGGCGCGTGACCGGGAATCTGAGGAAGGGTCCAACAGTAATTTTGATACTCTCGATGATACAGACCTATTAGCGTTGGTTTCGGGTCAATCGGATATGAACTGAGAGTAGTTTTGTGTACCCGAAGCGTATAGGTTACGTTTAAAATAATATTATTTTATTCCGACGATTAGAAAATTTGTACAGGGGATTATGTGATAAGATAGTAATATTATATTACTTGTTTGATAGGTCCGAATACTTTCAGGACGTCGGAAAAATACGAACAGCTCGAAACGGAACAATCTGGACGGTGTGTGAGTGGACTTTTGTTTTCTACCCTGAATGCATGCATATATATTTTAAATGCTTTATAATATGATTGGAAATGATTTGGTATGATTGATACTTCGATATGATAATTTCCGGATTTTTGGGAGTATTATATTATTTTATATGCTTTTGGGCACGATTTTCGAGAAAATTGTGAAACTGATATTTCGAGCTAAGGCTCGGGGTTTGAACTTGATTTTGACTCGAATTATGAGTCTGGTGTTGGATTTGATGGATTTATGTCATAAATAAGATTGTGATTGCGCAGGTTTGCGTGGATTGGTTTATGGATTTGAGAAAAGTGTTTTTAGGCTTAAAGCCAGTTCAAAAATGATTTTGATATTAAATGCAACTGCTTTCACTGGTTTTCATGATGATATATGAGGGCTTTCGGTGTGGAATATGTTTCTCCCGAAATGAACCCTGGAGATAACGCTCGCCTCCGGGATGGAAGTGTTTACCCCGGAGAGGTCACGTAGCACGGTATGTTGTCGTGCAGCCAAATGGAGGCTCGACTCAGACCAGATGTGCTGGATTATATGGAGGTCAGTCAGTGATATGTTCATGACGACCTGGATTGCCGGCTGGTGATGTGTTCATAGCGGCGGATGCTCGGGATTTGAGCGGTCCTTGAGCCTATTGATTTGCACGCTTTGCAGGGATAACGTGACTCTATATTGGACCTGGATTCTGTGTTTTTATTGATGTTGAGATTTATATTCATATTTTAATTATTTGATTTATGAGTTATGATATGCATGCATGTTTGTGAAAACTGGAGGGTAAGACTATATTTTGATAAATGTATTTCTAAAGGTTATTTTTGTCCACTCACACCTATGATGTTTTATTTGCCCTCCAGACCAGTGCACAGGTACTGAGGCTAATATCGAGGCAGAGGAATAAACAGACCATTGCGTACTCAGACACTTTGCAACGTAGGATTTTGATCCCTACTTGTAAATATTTCCTATGCTCTGTAAACCTATTGACTAGGTCAACGGTCTCGGAATACTGAACTATCTTTTATATGTGTTATATCCCAGCGCTACAGTGCGCGGCTCAGCTCCCAAGTGACTGCCGCCGGCTCGACTTCGACCAAAAAAAAAAATAGAATCTTCATTTGCACTCCTGAGGCCTAAAACATATACTCATGCATGCCTGAATCAATGAAATACCCCTAAATCAAGGACCAAAATAGCATTTATTTATACTATCTATGCATATTGTATATTGTTTACTTGTTTGTTTGTTTATTTCATTATTTACATGTTATTTATAAATGTAAATAGACTACTTGTACATACAAGGAACCTGAAGTTTCCTTCATAGATATCTTGGATTATCATACCATGTTATAGAACCTGAAGTTCTCATTAGTTGCTTATGGATGTATTTTTTCCCAAAGCACTAATATTATTAATTCCTCTTTATTAGTTTCTTATGGATTTTGACGCACTTGACGTTTCCGGAAGAAATTATTACCAGTGGGCTGAAGATGTGAAGCTTCATCTCACTGCCAAGGGAATCTGGTCAACCATCCAGGAAGATAATGTGACTTCTGAGCATCAGAAGGAGGACACTATGATCCTCATTCGGGGGCATATGGATCGTGCACTGCAGCATGAATACCTGGGTCAAGAGGACGAGCTTTGTGGGTTTCACTGGCTGATCGTTTCGATCACCAGAATGACATATTCTTGCCTGAAGCAAGACATGACTGGCTTAACATTCGTTTCCAGGATTTTAAATCCGTGAACGAATATAATTATGAGATATGCCGTATCCGGTCTCTTCTCAAGTATTGTGGGGAGGAGCTCACTGAAACCGACCTACTTGAGAAGACTTTCTCCACATTTCCTACCTCGTGTATTGTCCTGCAGCAACAATACAAAGAGCGGAAGTTTACCAGGTTTGCGGAGTTGATCACTACTTTGTTGCTCGCTGAAAAGAACAACATTTTGTTAATGAAGAATGATCAATCCCGACCTGTGGGTACTAGTGCAGCACCTTTGCCTGAAGCAAACGCTGTTGCACCTCGTGATGCCAACCGTGAGTGGAGAAACATGGGGCGTGGTAGAGGTGGAGGACGTAATCGTCCAACACATGGTGCATACCCCTATGACCGGGTCCATGGTTACCTTGCCCCACGTGACCGTGGTAATCGTGGTTTAGGCCCACGTGGTGGACATCCCTATGACCGAGCCCAAGATTACCATGTCCCACGTGGCCGTGGTAACCATGGTATAGGTCCACGTGGTGGATACCACGCTTATCTTGGTCCGTGTGCTCAAAATGAAAGAAACCCTGGTCCGGCCCGTCGCCACCAGAATCAAAACCCACCTAACATATGTTATAAATGTGGAGGTCGCGATCATTGGTCCCACACCTATCGTGCATCAGCCCAAGTTATTGCCCAGTACCATGCTAGTCGTGGTACTCGAGAGACTAATTTTGTTGCTGGACTAGACCCCGCTGTTACCACCCTTGCTATTGCTGATTTCCAGACTGCAGCTGGACATGATGAGGATTGAGTTATTTACATAAACATGGATATGATCGGCGTTTGTGCCATTTTTTTATGGATATTGTTTTTATTACTATTTCTGGACATTGTTTGGTGATTTTTTTTATGGATTTTGTTATTTGCTCGAATATTATTTAATCTATTTATTCATTTTTAATAAATGTGATTGTTGATTACTTTAGTTTTATTGATGGTTAGGCATGTCAAATGGTGAAGTTTATTGTCTAGCCGACAGTGTTACTACGCACACTATCCTCCGTGATAGGATATTTTTCACAAACTTAATACCTAACCACACCCCTATGACGACTATTTCTCGCAAATCAAATTTGATTGAAGGTTCTGGAAGAGCCCAATTTATGTTGTCCAATTGTACTGTATTTACCATTGCTGAAGCCTTATACTCCCCACGTTCCAGCAGAACGTTATTGAGTTTTAAGGATATTTGAGCCAATAATTATCATGTTGAAACTACAAACGAACAGAATGTGGAATATCTTTGCATAACCTCCAACTTGTATAGCCGGAAGTGTAACGACCCGTCCCGAATTCCGGGATTAAATTAGTGACTAATCTTGATTAGTGAGGTTGATCGGTGGTTAGTAGGGCGAAATCGGACAAAATGTGCAAAATGACCATTTTGCCCCTAGTCGTGGGCAAAATGTTGACTTTTTGATCGGACGGTCAAATGGACTTTAACCGATGACCGTGACGTAGTTCAGGACGTCACGAGTTCATAGACAGGTGGCACGTTCGATTCCGACATCCGAGGAAGAAGTTATGATGTACGAAAGTTTAGGGGCATTTTGGTAATTTGGCGGAAATGGGATCAAATGTTGACTTTTGACCCGGGAGGTCCAATGGGCGAGGGCCAAGGACCATTACGTAGGTCTCGTCGATACGAATTCAATGACAAGCGGCATGTCGAAATCGGAGATTCGACGACGAAGTTATGGTCACGGGAACGAATTAACGAACCGAGGCTCCAATTAAAATAATATTTAAAATAATGAATAGTGATCGTTGACTGTGCACACCTGGATGAGTGACAAGTGTCACCCATCCCTTGTTTTAAGCCTTAAAATCTGATCCATGTTTCCCTCCAAACACCATCATTCCTACACCATCATCATCTCTAATCATCCTTGTCTTCCATTTTCTTTATCTTTTGCTTTCTTTGAACCGTGACCAGCACAAAGACAGTGTGTGAGGGCTGGGGAGAATTGGCTGCCTTCTCACGGCAGAATTGAGGGAATTGAGAGACTTGAAGACTAAATTAATTGAGAGAAACACAAGGGACAGAGAGAGGGAGGTTGAAATCAAAAATCGAAAATAAGAAAATTTGGGGGGAAAATTCGAATACTGAGAGTTAGGCTCTGAGGATCGAAATGGAGCTCAATTCGAGCTTTCTGGGAGTGCCACGATCAGAATCATCAAAAGAACAAAGGGAATTGGCCACCAATTGGCTCTGAACGGGACTGGTAACAGAGAGCTTGAGTCGAGGTTGAGTCGTGATCATTGAGTGATCAAACGACGAAATTGATGTGGGGAAACACTTTCTCATGGTCCATTGTTACTTCTGGGTGAATCAATTGGAAGAAATCAGCAGCCATTGAGGAATTTCGAAGAAGGAACAGTGACGGGTGTTCTTCATTGTTCATCGTGGAATCGTTGGATTTTAGGTAAGAAATCGTGTAATTGAGTATACAGACCTTTAATTGAACTTAAAACGAAGCTGGTTGATTGATCAATTGAGGTAATTAAGGCTGAATTGACAGAGAACTGATCGGGTCTGTTCGAGGGTTGCAAGACCCGTTTATCAGATAAACGGGTAAGGACGATGACACTGTAGCAGGCGCGTAGGTTTCACGTGCAGCCACTCGCGGCGGTGCGTGACGGCGCGTGGGCACGAATCTTGAGGTGAGGTCAACATGACTTCTGTCCTATTTAATGCAACGAACATTTTGGGATTGGTTTCGTGTCGATCGGACACTGTCTCGATATTGTTCGGGACGTCCGAAGGTTTTAAATCAAGTTTAAAAATAATTAAAAATTCGGAAAAATTACGGGACTTTAATAGGATGTTATTGAAGAGGTTAGTGACCCTCTAATGTGAATTGGACAGGATTGGGAGTCCCGGTGATAGTGGTGTGGCCCGGGAAGGCCTATGGCACGCGTATCGAGGCGTATCGTTAAACGGTCTGTGAGTGGACTTTGGTTTTATAAGTTCTATGCATGCCTAACTGTTTTATATGGATTATGATCGTGATCGTATGATGTTGATTTGGATATTGGTAAATTGTACGGTTTCACGTATTTCGAGGTGATTTACGTGCTTGCACGTAAATCGAGGTTTTTTTCCAATTTTACATGGATTTTCCATATTTATGACTTGGATATAATATGATGAAATGGTTTTGAAATTGGAAAGATGAACTCGGGCTTGAGGCCCAATTGTTTTGGAAACCTCGGACTTGGAGTCCATTTGTAATCGGGCCGGGGGGCCCAGTTGCTTTATGAGATCGGGCTAGGGGCCCAGTTGTTTATGAAATCGGGGTGAGACCCATTTGAGTTATACTATCGGGTCAGTGGCCCATTTGATTTACGAAATCGGGCCGTGGGTGTAACGACCCGTCCCAAATTCCATGATTAGATTAGTGACTAATCACGATTAGTGAGGCTAATCCGTGATTAGTAGAGCGAAATCGGACGAACGATGCGAAATGACCGTTTTTTCCCTAGTGGTGGCAAAACGTTGACTTTTCAATCGGGCAGTCAAATAGACTTTGACCAATGACTGTGACGTAGTTCGTGACGTCACGAGTTCATAGGCAGATGGCACGTTCAATTCCGACATTCGAGGAGGAAGTTATGACGTTCGGAAGTTTAGGGGCATTTTGGTAATTTGGGTGAATAGGAGGTCAAAAGTTGACTTTTTGACCGGGAGGTCCGATGGCCGAGGGCCGAAGACCGTTACGTAGATAAGGACGATACGAACCCGTAGACAGGCGGCACGTCGAATTCGGACGTTCGACGGCGAAGTTACGGTTCACGAAAGTTTCGGGATACTATTCCCGGCGACACGTTTTACGAGGACCATTTGTCTCTAGTGGGCCCAGATATTTGCTGGAGGCCGAATGGAAAAGTGACAAGTGTCACCCATCCAATGGACATCATTTTTCCTTCATGCATCTCACCTGCCTCTTCATCTATCATTCCTCTCCATTCCAAACCATTTTCACCCGATCCCATTTCACCCAAAATCCCAAAACCTTCATCCCTTATGATCTGAGGAACCAGGAGAGTGAGAGAGGAGGACTAGGACGGCAGCTGGTGGCTGGAACCGCCGTGGGCGGTGGCGGGAGCCCAAAACCCGATCGGGTACCCGGTAAGCCCGTTTCTCCTCATTTTTCGATGTGAGCATTATGGTTGGTTTTAAATGATTAGGGAATGATTATTAGGATGCTAGGAAGGTTTTAGGACGGTTTTGGTGAGGGTTAACGGGTGAGAAGCTGTGGGGGACCGATCGGAAAAATCGGACCGTGAGGTCCATTTCGAACCAAGGGGTTTCGGGTAGTTTTCTTAGGTTGTAAGGATTGGGATAGATTGGAAATGAGAAAATAGGAATTTAGGAATTTGAACGGAGGAAATCGGACCGAAAATGAGGGAGAAGGAGGCCTGGACCGGTTACGCTGGTCCAGTTACAGGGGTTGGACCAGACCGGCCGGCCCAGACCGGTTCGATCGCTGGAGCAGGTGACACTGTAGCGGCGCGTGAGGCCCACGCGCAGCCGCTTCAGTCGGCGCGTGCGGGCGCGTGGAGGAGAATTTGAGGAAGGTTCCAACATACGAAATCTTCTATTTGTTGTAACGAACAGTTTGGGACTGGTTTCGTGTCGATCGGACACCGTCTCGATATGTTTCGGGGCATCGGAAGGTTTAGGTTCGGGATTAAAAATAGTTAAAAATACGGGAAAATTACGGGGCTTTAGTGGGAGGTTAATTAAGTAGTTAGTAACCTTCTATTACGATTTGGACAGGTTTGGGAGTCCCGGTGACGGTGATCGGCTCGGAGAGCCGTATGGCACGCAAATCGAGGCGGCAGCTCGGACGGTCTGTGAGTGGACTTTATTTTCTAAATTGGTGCATGCATAAATGTTTATTATATGTTTTATTACATGTTTGATGATGCCATGGGTGCATTTGTATGTGGTTACGTATAAGCACGTATTTCGAGGTTTCGGCCTTATACGGTGCTTATACGGGTCTGTATTTCTATATTGATTTAAATGATTTGATTTTGGATTTCTAAATGGATAAACTCGGGTATGAGACCCATTTTGTTTTGTCTCAGGAATATGACACTATTTACGACCTTCAGGTCTAAATCTTGGCCGCGACGAGTGCTATGTGCACGGCGATCGACGATACGACACTCGCCTCCGGTTTGGGATGTGTTTCTTCCGGAGAGGTCACGATGCACGATTCGTTGTCGGGAAGCCTGTGGAGGCTCGACTTCGGAGTGCTGACGGTTCAGGATAGCGATCGGTGATGAGTGCACCATGGTCTTGCGATGGTCGCGTCGGTTGATTCGTTCACGGCGACATACCAGGATTGAGGGCGGTCCTGGATGGATGATTGCACGCATCACTATGATCGGAGTCGTGACTGACCCTTAGATATCGGGCACGGTGCCCAGTTGAGTCATATGTTCGGGCACGAGACCCAGTTACTTTATGGTTTATGATTTCGGGTCAGGGACCCTACGTGGATTTCCAAGTTCATGACGGTTTATGGGAACCCGCATGAACTCTGGAAAGGTCATTATGGTTCATGACGGTTTATGGGGACCGGCATGAACTCCGGTTATGTTATTACGGTACATGACGGTTTATGGGAACCGGCATGTTACCTGATTATGGATATTATGGATCATGACGGTTCAGGGGAACCGGTCATGAATGTTTATGTTATGTATATATATATATATATGTTCGTCTACCTTCCTTTACTTCTATTATCTCCTCCGGGGAGGGTCGTTGGCTTGGGTGGACCCCGGAGTAGTCACGGAGCACCGACTGAGTGGAGTCACCTCCCAGTTGGGTTCCTTACTCTCAGGAAGGCTATGATTACTATTACCTCGGGTAGGGTCAGTGGTCTGCGGACATTGATCTTGACTTTGAGAAGACTCGGATTGAAACCTGGGTAGCACGCGCGTAGCTTTGGAAACCGTGACAGGGTTGGTTGTGTGACTTATATATATATATATGTATGTGATGGATATATGATATATGATATGTGGTGTGTACAGGTGTGCACAGGATTTGAGCAATGGCTCGTGTACTTGGTTTCTTTATGGTTTGGGGCCGAGTCCCTTATGGATTTGGGCAGTGGCCCGTATGGTCGTTTTCATTGTGGTCCTTTCGACCTTGGTTTATATCTGCTTTGGGCTTAGTCCCACATATGGTTGTTTTGGATAAATGGTTTTCGAATGCATGCATGCTTTTTAGTGGAGGGTACAAATGTCTTCGTTAAAATGTTTTTATAAACTTTTGTTTTGTCCACTCACAGTTTTTAATGTTTTGACTGCCCTTCAGGTTGACATCGGATGTGGACTGTAGCAGAGACCGAGATATCACATGCCTCCTCCGGATCCTGGCGTACTCTGATAGCCCGAGAGGGCAAAGGTCGGAAATATCCCTTGTCTGACACTTCGTGTCAGATGGGAGCAGGGTCATCCCGCACTAATCCCGGGGGGATTGGGATGGGTCCTGTCAACGTGGTATCAGAGCGGGGTTGTCTTTATTCGAGCAACCGTGCAGCTCTTGGAGTATGTACACAGGTCGAGGATGTGATATCTCAATGGGCTACAGTTCGTGGTCAACTTGATGTTGAGGTGCCGGTACGATAGTTAGTAGGATTGGCATGCCTTGATTCGGCATTTGAGGCCGAGGTTGCCATAGTTCTGTCAAGGTTGACAGTGTGGGACCCTACGGAAGGATTAACGTGTTCGTATACTAGAGTGTGATCGTGAGACGGTTAGTTGGGATCGTCTTCACGATGTCGTAGGATCGGTTCCGACGACTGATTCGATGTTGTGACCATTAGATGGTCAGATTATGTTGAGTTAAATGGATTTACTGCAGTCGGCAGTTAGCAGCCGGATTCGAGGATCCTGATTGGACTTACAGTAGGATTGGATTGACGTCTTTTCGATGTCAAGACCGCGGGGTCGGTCAGATCGTGGATTTTACTGCCTTATGCAGTTGGGTTCTGGGGAACTCTAGGTGTCATCGGGGAACCCTACTTTGGGTGTATGGTTCGGAAATGTGAGTTGGCGAGTGGTGTGACTTTGACGACTATTCGGATTTGGGGTTCGTTAGTCGGTCTAGTCATGTCAGCTTGTGTCGGGACTGCACTTCGCAGTCAGGGTTGTATGTATCGGTTAGACCGAGTTGGTTGTCGTGCTACTTCAGTTGTGGGTTGGTGCAACTAAGGTCGTGGGCGACCTGGTAGACGACATTTGGGTTAGTCGGAGTACGACTGGTTAGAGTTCGGTTGGACAAGTTATCAGGGTTGGTAATTGTCGATGGAATCCCAGGTTTTGGATACAGGGTAGTTGGTACGAGCGGTTGATTCCGTTGGATGCGAATCTCGGTAGCGAGGTCTGGTAGTTAGGTCTGCACGAGGTTGTGGCAGACGCTACTATCGATGGACTTAGTCGAGTCTCATCAGGTCGTGTAGACTCAGGTTGTCGTGACGATGATACGAGGTGCGTGAGTAACGCATATGTACGAGCAGTGATTCTGGATTCGACTCGGTTACGGCTGAGTGCGATCGCAGAATGAGACGGGGACGTTCAGGGGACGTTTTCTATTCTCGTATGGGTTGTCAGGGTGACTGTACCCAGAGTTGTCAGGTACGAGGGAGACAGAGTTTCTCCTATACGAGCAGAGGTACGCGATCGTCGCTTGGTATGAGCGGAGATCCAGGGTGTCAGTTTTGCACACGGTGTGCTAGCGTCAGTACTAATGCTAGTGAGGATGCTTGTGTGCTGATGCTAACAGGTGGTAGTGATGGTGCTGGTACTCGTGCTAGTGCTAGTGCTGGTGTCGGTGCGGGTGATTGTGATGACGGTGAGTCACGAGTCGGGATGTGGCTCTGACGAGATGGGCATATGTTCGGTATCTGTGGTTCCAGAGTGGACCTCAGATAAGGTTAAAGTGGTTAAGGGACACATGGTTGATGTCCGGGTATGTTGTTTCCAATCTTGTTGGAACTTCGGAATCGCGGGAGTTTGCGATTGAGGTGACGAGAGGAATACGGGTTTTCCGCATTGGTATCGGGTATTTCGACGTCATTTTGGGTGACTTCTCATATTCTACCATGAATGATGATGGTAGATGACGTTGATGATATAGATGTTGTTGGTTGCCACTAGTACACTGATCGTGTATTGGTTGGTGGACCCGGGATCTGTTCTGAATCATCAGGAGGAGATGAGTATATCAAAGTGAGGTGACTGAGATTCCTCATTCTATACTTGGTGGCAGACGATGTCAGGTTACCTGACGTGGTGAGTGCATCGAGTGTTGTTTGCATTCACGTAGGATGGATTATTCGATCATTCTTGATTTTCCTCGGTGGAATGACAAGGATCGATACGAGGGAATCAGTGAGTACCCACAGTCTCGGCGTGTCTCGTCGTTGACTAATCTGTTTAGATGTGGGAATTGGTTTAGGACTTTGGGTATCGTTATGGATCTGGATCGTGGTCTTGATGATCCAGATAGGTGGAGAGTTAATCGCTCATACTTGGATGTTTGAGTGGGGCATGTTGGGACTGAACTTCTTTTCGAGGTAAATCCCATATGGCTTATTACCCGCCTGGGTAGTTGTCCGGTGAGTAGGTGTCTGAAGAAGCCGGATTTTTTCAGACCTAGTGTTGTGTTGATGTTGGGATTGGCTTCCTTATGAAGTCAATCGATGGTAATGTGGTAATCGGTTGAGTAGATAACCGATAGGTTCGGTTTTGGTACGTCTCGGTAGACGAGAACGAGATATTTCAGGTTTTGGAATCAGATTTCTGGATGACGATTCAGGATTTGATTTTGGAACTTGAAAAAGGATTTCTAGATTTGGGTTTTGGAATCGGATTCTGGGTGACGATTCAGGATTTGATTCTAGAGCTTGACTGTAGATTTTCTTTTATGGATTTGGATTCGGAATGGTTATTCCAAATGCCGGTTTACGGAATGATGATTTCGGATTCGAATTTGGACATGATTATAGATATGATTTCTGGGTTTGGATCTGGGCTTTCTTACAAAATTGCGGATTCGGATTTGGAAATAGATGATGGGTTGGAGTTTCGATTTGTCTAATCCGGGATTGGACAAATGGACCCCATAATAGGAACGTGTTGGCTACGACCTAGGTGGTCGTGTTGTTGTTATTTTTGTGGTTGTAGTCAAGTTGGTATTGATGTACGTATCTTGTACGTTGTTCGAGGTACGATACTAGGCAGACTTGTCGTGCCTAGTGACGGTATATAGATTATACCGGTAGTACGTTGATGAGCGTGTTGGTAGTCGGATTGGTTCCGATACCATTGGATTACTTAAGGACGTAGACTGGACATTGGATACTGTGCACTGGGTCTTGGTATTTCTGATGGGTCTAGTTACACATAGGTCGAGTGTTTTTTTGGTATACGTATACTCAGGTTGAGTGAGTTGGTGGTTCGTGTAACCACAAGTGTATCGTGTTAGTCTTGACTGACGACTGTCAAGTGGTGACAGTTTGTCGAAGGTGTCAGCGTGGATCGGTTTGTGAGTTTTGGTGACTCTCAGTGGGAGCAGACGTCAAGATAGTTAGTGAGTGAGAAAAGGAACCTTTGAGTTGATTGTGTCAACGAAAACGATAGATCTGACAAGTAGTGTCAATTCGGACCGTGTGGCTACTGTTCTTCGACGTGGTCGAGTGTAGTCAATACGACGAGAGCGTTAGTGGCACGTCGGGCTGTAGACGAGTAAGGATTATTCTGTTTAGTGGGTGTACGGGTGTACACGTGTCGTGAGATCGAATTAATTCCACGAGGTGGAGGTTGTGGAATCAGGATAGTTGGAGTTTCGAGAACGGAACTAAATTAAGGAGGGAAGAACGGTTGGGTTTAGGTCGGTTGGAATTTAGAGGACGAAATTAATTAAGGAGGGAAGGTTGTAACGACCCGTCCCAAATTCCATGATTAGATTAGTGACTAATCCCGATTAGTGAGGCTAATCCGTGATTAGTAGAGCGAAATCAGACGAACGATGCAAAATGACCGTTTTGCCCCTAGTGGTGGCAAAACGTTGACTTTTCAATCGGGCAGTCAAATGGACTTTGACCGATGACCGTGACGTAGTTCGTGATGTCACGAGTTCATAGGCAGGTGGCACGTTCAATTCCGACATTCGAGGAGGAAGTTATGACGTTCGGAAGTTTAGGGGCATTTTGGTAATTTGGGTGAATAGGAGGTCAAAAGTTGACTTTTTGACCGGGAGGTCCGATGGCCAAGGGCCGAAGACCATTACGTAGATAAGGACGATACGAACCCGTAGACAGGCGGCACGTCGAATTCGGACGTTCGACGGCGAAGTTACGGTTCACGAAAGTTTCGGGATATTATTCCCGGCGACACGTTTTACGAGGACCATTTGTCTCTAGTGGGCCCAGATATTTGCTGGAGGCCGAATGGATGAGTGACAAGTGTCACCCATCCAATGGACATCATTTTTCCTTCATGCATCTCACCTGCCTCTTCATCGATCATTCCTCTCCATTCCAAACCATTTTCACCCTATCCCATTTCACCCAAAATCCCAAAACCTTCATCCCTTATGATCTGAGGAACCAGGAGAGTGAGAGAGGAGGACTAGGACGGCAGCTGGTGGCTGGAACCGCCGTGGGCGGTGGCGGGAGCCCAAAACCCGATCGGGTACCCGGTAAGCCCGTTTTTCCTCATTTTTCGATGTGAGCATTATGGTTGGTTCTAAATGATTAGGGAATGATTATTAGGATGGTAGGAAGGTTTTAGGACGGTTTTGGTGAGGGTTAACGGCTGAGAAGCCGTGGGGGACCGATCGGAAAAATGGGACCGTGAGGTCCATTTCGAACCAAGGGGTTTCGGGTAGTTTTCTTAGGTTGTAAGGATTGGGATAGATTGGAAATGAGAAAATAGGAATTTAGGAATTGGAACGGAGGAAATCGGACCGAAAATGAGGGAGAAGGAGGCCTGGACCGGTTACGCCGGTCCAGTTGCAGGGGTTGGACCGGACCGGCCGGCCCAGATCGGTTCGATCGCTGGAGCAGGTGACACTGTAGCGGCGCGTGAGGCCCACGCGCAGCCGCTTCAGGCGGCGCGTACGGGCGCGTGGAGGAGAATTTGAGGAAAGTTCCAACATACGAAATCTTCTATTTGTTGTAACGAACATTTTGGGACTGGTTTCGTGTCGATCGGACACCGTCTCGATATGTTTTGGGGCATCAGATGACATGACCCATCCCAATCCTGTCCAAATCACATTAGAGGGTCACTAACCTCATCATTAACATCCTATCAAAGTCCCGTAATTTTTCCGCATTTTTACTTATTTTTAAACTTAATTTAAAACCTTCGGACATCCCGAACACTATCGAGACGGTGTCCGATCGACCCGAAACCAATCCCAAAATGTTCGTTACATTAAATAGGACAGAAGTCATGTTGACCTCACCTCGAGATCCGTGCCCACGCGCCGCCACGCGCCGCCGTAAGTGGCTGCGCGTGAAACCCACGCGCCTGCTACAGTGTCACCAGCCCAACCCGTTTGTCTGGTAAACGGGTCCAATTCACCCGCGACACAACCCGGTTCCAATCCTGTCAATTCGATCCTAATTCCTTCAATTGATCATTCCATTAGCTTCGTTTTAAGTCCAATTATAAGTCTGTAACATCAATTACACGATAACTTACCCAAATTCCATCGATTCCACGATGAACACGAAGAACACTCCGGTCACTGTTCAATCATGGGATTCCTTCAATCTCGATTGATTTCCCCAAATTGGTTCAACCAGAAGCATTAGTGGACCACGAGGAACAATTCCCCCACATCAATTCCGTCGTTTGATCAGTAAATGATCACGACACAAGTACGAACACCGTCCACTGTGCAACCATGGAGTTTCATCGATCTCAGCCAGTTTCCTTCAATTGATGATCGCAGAAGCATCGTGGGATCATGAGAAATCATTTCCCCATAACAATTGAGTCAATCACAGCCCCAAACTCCACGACTCAGCCTCGATTTCTTCCTCTGTCACCAAGCTCGATCAGAGCCAAAACGGCACCATTCCTTCTCATTTTTGATGTGGATCGACTCGTCACAACCTCAGGAAGATGTTTGTAACCTCCAATTCGATCATCACAGCCCAATTCCTTCAATTCGAATTTTCCCTCTCATTTTCCCGAAATCCAAAATCCAAAATTCAACCCACACTCAAACCCTCGTGTTTCCCAGTTAATTCCCTCATCTTAGTCTCCCATTTTTCTCTCAGGAACGGCAGAGAGAGGGAGCCAATTCTCCCAATCTGATTCCCCCAATTTTGTGCACGGTTTAGGAACAAAGAAGAGGAAATTAGGGGAATTGGTGGATTAGATGATGATGATGTAGTAATGATGATGTTTGGAGGGAAACAAGGAGCTGGAAACAAGGGATGGGTGACACTTGTCACTCATCCAGGTGTGTAGGGTCAACGGTCACTATTCATTATTATATTATTATTTTAATCCCGACCTCGGTTCGTTAGTTCGTTTCCTTGACCATAACGTCGTCGTCGGATCTCCGATTTCGGCATGCCGCCTGTCGTTGGATTCGTATCGACGATACCTACGTAACGGTCCTTGGCCCTCGCCCATCGGACCTCCCGATCAGAAAGTCAACATTTGGCCCCTAATAAGCCAAATTACCAAAATACCCCTCAACTTCCGAACACCATAACTTTCACTACGAATGTCGGAATCGAACGTGCCACTTGTCTATGAACTCGTGACGTCCCGAACTACGTCACGGTCATCGGTCAAAGTCCATTTGACCGCCCGAACAAAAAGTCAACATTTTGCCCACGACTAGGGGCAAAACGGTCATTTTGCACATTTTGTCCGATTCCGCCCTACTAACCACCGTTCAACCTCGCTAATCAAGATTAGTGACTAATCTAATCCCGGAATTCGGGACGGGTCGTTACAATCTTCCCTCCTTAATAAATTTCGTCCTCGAAATTCCAACCGATCTAATCTCAACGTACTTCCCTCCTTAATTAGTTTCGCTCTCGAAACTCGATTACCCTGATTCCACAAACACCCCGTGGAAAGTGGAATCGACCACGCAACACGTGTACACCCGTACACCAACTACTTAGACAAAACTTGTCTACACCCAACCGTACCACTAGTACTCAAAACGCAACGACTACATTCGACCCCGTCGAATGACTGAAACTACTTGTTTCGAATTTGACACCACTTGTCAAATCAACCCTCTCGTTACGCAACAACTCGACGATTCCTTTCCCACTCCCACTAGGAGTCAGCTGACCCACTCAATAATCTATGTTGACACATCCTGACAAACTGTCCCCACACAGTTGTTGTCAGTCGAAAACTGACACTAGACTCACTCGTGGCTACACATGCCACCAACGTACTCGACTCACCAATACCCTTACCGACATTTCACACGACCTGTGTGTAATTAAACACATCGGAATTACCATGACCCATTGCATAGGAATGTCCGGTCCACAACCAATCCCATGGTATCGGAACCAATCCGACTACCAACACGTTCACCCACACACCTCGGTTATATCCCGTATACCGTAACTAGACATCACAAGTCTACAAGGTATTGTACCTCGAACCATGTATGAAGTACACACATCTACTTAATAACCAGACTACAACCACCTAGGTCATAGCCGAGCGCGTTCCAATAATGGAGTACGTTTGCCCAAATCCAGCATGAGACAAAACGAAACTCCACCCAACATCTAGTTCCAATTCCGAATCCAAATCCGCAATTTCGTAAGAAATCCCGGATCCAAACCCAGACATCACAGTTTAACTCATTTCCAAATCCGAATCCGAAATCATTATTCCGTAAGCTAGCATTTGGAATAACCATTCCGTACCCAAATCCGGAAATATACTTTCAAGTTCCAAAATCGAATCCTGAATCGTCACCTAGAAATTCGATTCCAAATCCCGAAATCTCGTTCACATTTACCAAGACACATCAAATCCGAACCTATCGGTTACCTGCTCAATACACTTGATTGACTTCATAGGGAAGCCAATCCAACCTCCACACGTCTAAGGTTGACAAAATTCAACTACCTTGAAAACCTACTCACCCGAGTAGAATACCAGACGGGCCCCACTTCGAAAAGAAGTTCAATCCCGTCATTTACGACTCACACACCCAAGTTCGTATCGATTCTTGTCATTCCACCTAGGAAAACCAAGGAGGATCCAAAATAATGACACCAATACTCATCCTACGTGGATGCAACAAAACTCACTGCACTCACCACGCCATGTGACACCACATCGTCTGCCACCAAGCAGAAAATGAGAAATCTCGTTTACCTAATTTCGAATACGTAGCTCCTCCTAATGACTCACAAACACACATGGGCCCACCAACCAATACACGCTCAACGTACTGGTAACTACACTCAACGTCTGCCAGGGCAGAAAGCAAGAAGTCAACCCCAATGACTTCGGAATACCAATCACCAAAAACGAGCACCACTCTCGTTCCCCAATGACAACTCTCTTCGACACTAAGGTTCCAACCATGTTGGAAACAGATATGCTCCCAACAAGACGTCAAGTCTAACCACTAGACTTCCTACCTCCTCAATTCACTTGGACAACCCCGTGTCCACAATCAATCCGCTATTGTTCCGTTCTCACATCCCGACCTTTACAGGTTCAACACTCGGTTTCCCAAGTTCTCAATTACAAATTCCTACCTTTATACCACTAATGGTTTTCCTCGTCTTTTCCAGTTTTAATCATTTCCATGTACATTTTAGGGATATTTAAAAACATAAAATCGCACAAATTTTGGAGTTGCCAACAACTCCCCCAAATCCACCAATTATCATGACGTAGAGGACGTCATCCCAAGATTACTCAAGTCTCAATTATACCCTTTTAATCCACTCATCACTGGTTATCTCACCACTATTGGGACTTATCCCAACACCTCACAATCCTCACTGGAACCCATCCAGTCCATCCCTCAACCACTACCGAATCTCAAAGACCGAACCTATGTTCATCATGACGGAGTCACACCCCAATTTGTGGCTCATCGTCAACACCATTACCGACACTAGCACCAGCACCAACACACTATCAACAACACTAGTATCAGCACACAGGCATCCATACTAGCATAAGCACAAAAGTACCATCCCGCAAACATCCATACTTGCACACCGTGTGCAAATACGACAATCCTGGATCTCCGTTCATACCGAACGACGATCCCGTACCTCACGACTATGGGTACCACTATTCTGACAATCCACATCAGGAAGATGAACGTTCCCTGAACGTCCCCTGATTCCCAAGTATTATAACCACACCAATTACCCTCGATAGCCAGTCATCTCCATATGACTACCGACTAACTGTCATTGCTATCGAGATCCGCATCCACACATCACACCAATACCCGATCCAACACGGGATCCCATAATTTATCTCAGAACCGTATCCGTAAATCGAATCCCATAGTTCTGCCTAAACTCACCAGAGCCATCCACATGGTCATCCATGACCTCAGCCGCTCGTCGCAGCACAAGTTCTCACCCGCTAATCATTATTAAGGTTTACCTCTTTAATACTAGGGTTCCACAATCACACCCTATGGTTCAACCGAACCAAACAGCTCTCCGTAATATAAAATCCACAACCTGACCGACCCCGCGGTCTAGACATCGAATAGACGTCAAATCCAATCCTACCATCCCATCAACGTGGGTTCCACCACTAGGTCATCGGCCAACTCCGATGAACCAACATCCCTCACACTAGAAACCACCACAAGGATTCACATTTTAGACCATTACTCACATGAGGTTCCCCGAACCTGGCTGCACCTAGCAGCACAACAATTTAATATCACATGACCGAACCGACGGTCACACTATACCAGTTCACCACAATCAACCCCACTTGGGTCGAATCACATTAACGCACGGCGTATCGGGCCAATCGCACTCCATCCACTATCCAAACCCAAACACTATCTATCAGGTTGATAACGAATTGCAGCCCAATGAGACATCACACCCTCGACCTGCGCGCACAAATAGAGCAACCGTGCTCTGATACCAAGTTGACAGGACCCATCCCAATCCTGTCCAAATCACATTAGAGGGTCACTAACCTCATCATTAACATCCTATCAAAGTCCCGTAATTTTCCCGCATTTTTACTTATTTTTAAACTTAATTTAAAACCTTCGGACATCCCGAACACTATCGAGACGGTGTCCGATCGACCCGAAACCAATCCCAAAATGCTTGTTACATTAAATAGGATAGAAGTCATGTTGACCTCACCGTGAGATCCGTGCCCACGCGCCGCCACGCGCCGCCGTGAGTGGCTGCACGTGAAACCCACGCGCCTGCTACAGTGTCACCAGCCCAACCAGTTTGTCTGGTAAACGGGTCCAATTCACCCGCGACACAACCCGGTTCCAATCCTGTCAATTCGATCCTAATTCCTTCAATTGATCATTCCATTAGCTTCGTTTTAAGTCCAATTATAAGTCTGTAACATCAATTACACGATAACTTACCCAAATTCCATCGATTCCACGATGAACACGAAGAACACTCCGGTCACTGTTCAATCATAGGATTCCTTCAATCTCGATTGATTTCCCCAAATTGGTTCAACCAGAAGCATTAGTGGACCACGAGGAACAATTCCCCCACATCAATTCCGTCGTTTGATCAGTAAATGATCACGACACAAGTACGAACACCGTCCACTGTGCAACCATGGAGTTTCATCGATCTCAGCCGGTTTCCTTCAATTGATGATCCCAGAAGCATCGTGGGATCATGAGAAATCATTTCCCCATAACAATTGAGTCAATCACAGCCCCAAACTTCACGACTCAGCCTCGATTTCTTCCTCTGTCACCAAGCTCGATCAGAGCCAAAACGGCACCATTCCTTCTCGTTTTTGATGTGGATCGACTCGTCACAACCTCAGGAAGATGTTTGTAACCTCCAATTCGATCATCACAGCCCAATTCCTTCAATTCGAATTTTCCCTCTCATTTTCCCGAAATCCAAAATCCAAAATTCAACCCACACTCAAACCCTCGTGTTTCCCAGTTAATTCCCTCATCTTAGTCTCCCATTTTTCTCTCAGGAACGGCAGAGAGAGGGAGCCAATTCTCCCAATCTGATTCCCCCAATTTTGTGCACGGTTTAGGAACAAAGAAGAGGAAATTAGGGGAATTGGTGGATTAGATGATGATGATGTAGTAATGATGATGTTTGGAGGGAAACAAGGAGCTGGAAACAAGGGATGGGTGACACTTGTCACTCATCCAGGTGTGTAGGGTCAACAGTCACTATTCATTATTATATTATTATTTTAATCCCGACCTCGGTTCGTTAGTTCGTTTCCTTGACCATAACGTCGTCGTCGGATCTCCGATTTCGGCATGCCGCCTGTCATTGGATTCGTATCGACGATACCTACGTAACGGTCCTTGGCCCTCGCCCATCGGACCTCCCGATCAGAAAGTCAACATTTGGCCCCTAATAAGCCAAATTACCAAAATACCCCTCAACTTCCGAACACCATAACTTTCACTACGAATGTCGGAATCGAACGTGCCACCTGTCTATGAACTCGTGACGTCCCGAACTACGTCACGGTCATCGGTCAAAGTCCATTTGACCACCCGAACAAAAAGTCAACATTTTGCCCACGACCAGGGGCAAAACGGTCATTTTGCACATTTTGTCCGATTCCGCCCTACTAACCACCGTTCAACCTCGCTAATCAAGATTAGTGACTAATCTAATCTCGGAATTCGGGACGGGTCGTTACATCAGAAGGTTTAGGTTTGGGATTAAAAATAGTTAAAAATACGGGAAAATTACGGGGCTTTAGTGGGAGGTTAATTAAGTAGTTAGTAACCTTCTATTACGATTTGGACAGGTTTGGGAGTCCCGGTGACGGTGATCGGCTCGGAGAGCCGTATGGCACGCAAATCGAGGCGGCAACTCGGACGGTCTGTGAGTGGACTTTGTTTTCTAAATTGGTGCATGCATAAATGTTTATTATATGTTTTATTACATGTTTGATGATGCCATGGGTGAATTTGTATGTGGTTACGTATAAGAACGTATTTCGAGGTTTCGGCCTTATACGGTGCTTATACGGGCCTGTATTTCAATATTGATTTAAATGATTTGATTTTGGATTTTTAAATGGATAAACTCGGGTATGAGACCCATTTGGTTTTGTCTCGGGCATATGACACTATTTACGACCTTCGGGTCTAAATCGTGGTCGCGACGAGTGCTATGTGCACGGCGATCGACGATACGACGCTCGCCTCCGGTTTGGGATGTGTTCCTTCCGGAGAGGTCACGATGCACGATTCGTGGTCGGGCAGCCTGTGGAGGCTCGACTTCGGAGTGCTGACGGTTCAGGATAGCGATCGGTGATGAGTGCACCATGGTCTTGCGATGGTCGCGTCGGTTGATTCGTTCACGGCGACATACCATGATTGAGGGCGGCCCTGGATGGATGGTTGCACGCATCACTATGATCGGAGTCGTGACTAACCCTTAGATATCGGGCACGGTGCCCAGTTGAGTCATATGTTCGGGCACGAGACCCAGTTACTTTATGGTTTATGATTTCGGGTCAGGGACCCTACGTGGATTTCCAAGTTCATGATGGTTTATGGGAACCGGCATGAACTCTGGAAAGGTCATTGTGGTTCATGACGGTTTATGGGGACCGGCATGAACTCCAGTTATGTTATTACGGTACATGACGGTTTATGGGAACCGGCATGTTACCTGATTATGGATATTATGGATCATGACGGTTCAGGGGAACCGGTCATGAATGTTTATGTTACGTATATATATGTTCGTCTACCTTCCTTTACTTCTATTATCTCCTCCGGGGAGGGTCGTTGGCCTGGGTGGACCCCGGAGTAGTCACGGAGCACCGACTGATTGGAGTCACCCCCCCAGTTGGGTTCCTTACTCTCAGGAAGGCTATGATTACTATTACCTCGGGTAGGGTCAGTGGTCTGCGGACATTGATCTTGACTTTGAGAAGACTCGGATTGAGACCTGGGTAGCACGCGCGTAGCTTTGGAAACCGTGACAGGGTTGGTTGTGTGACTTATATATATGTATGTGATGGATATATGATATATGATATGTGGTGTGTACAGGTGTGCACAGGATTTGAGCAGTGGCTCGTGTACTTGGTTTCTTTATGGTTTGGGGCCGAGTCCCTTATGGATTTGGGCAGTGGCCCGTATGGTCGTTTTCATTGTGGTCCTTTCGACCTTGGTTTATATCTGCTTTGGGCTTAGTCCCACATATGGTTGTTTTGGATAAATGGTTTTCGAATGCATGCATGCTTTTTAGTGGAGGGTACAAATGTCTTCGTTAAAATGTTTTTATAAACTTTTGTTTTGTCCACTCACAGTTTTTAATGTTTTGACTGCCCTTCAGGTTGACATCGGATGTGGACTGTAGCAGAGACCGAGATATCACATGCCTCCTCCGGATCCTGGCGTACTCTGATAGCCCGAGAGGGCAAAGGTCAGATATATCCCTTGTCTGACACTTCGTGTCAGATGGGAGCAGGGTCATCCCGCACTAATCCCGGGGGGATTGGGATGGGTCTTGTCAGTGGGCCCTGTAGTTCATAAAATCGGGCATGAGGCCCAGTTGGATTATAAAGGTGATTTCGGGTCTGGGACCCTATGTTTAATAATTGTGATTTTGGGTCAGGGACCCTAAATGGAATTGTGTTGTTTTATGGCGATTTAGGGCAGGGCCCATTGTAATTTTGAGAAATGACTTAATAAAATTGTTTTCCATATACCATCTTGATATGAGGATATATGATGGTCTCCTCCAGATGTCTGGGACACTGGGAAGTCACGGTGCATTGCCTGCGAGGGGTCATTGTAAGGAGCTACCAGACCGTATAGTGACTCAGGAGCATGATTGCTATGATTGACGTCTAGGACGTCAGACATCTGGGATGTCAGAGATATGGACCCGGAGAGATCCCAGGCAGCATGCGTCGCTTATTATATCGTGAGATATAACGTATGGGACGTCAAGCGTCTGGGTCGCTAGGCATCTGTGATGCCGGAGATGGTAATGTGATAAATATAAACTAATGGATCTATAAAATGGTTTTTCGGTTGGAATTATATTTATGAATTTGGGCGGTGGCCCACATGGTTTTGTATGTATGGATGTGGTATTCCACAGTTTTGGGCTGAGTTCCCACACTTGGTTTGAATTACGGTTTTTGGGCTAAGGCCCTAATGGCTTGGTTGAACAAACGTTTTGGTTACTAGTTTTCGTGGCATGCATATGTTTTTATTGGAGGGCATAAATGTCTTATAACTGTGTTTAATAAACTTAATGATTTTCGTCCACTCACATCTTTTATTGGTTTTAATGCCCTTCATGTTGATTACGGATGCGACTGTAGCAGAGACTGGGACATTGCACGCCTCCTCCATCGATCCTTGCGCACTCTGGATGCCCCGTTTGGGCAGTGACTTTTGGTTATCCCTTGTCTGACACCTCTTGTTGGACGGGAGCAGGGCACATTCCACGGTAATCCCGGTGGGATTGGGATGGGTCCTGTCAGGAAGCGTACATTGGAGAAATTGGAATGCCTAGGGAGTGGACTCTACATGACCACTATTAGAATCGTTGAGGCAAATCACATAGCTAGCTGGAAGATTCCTACCCCTAGCAACCACTTATTATGGCATGACCGATTGGGACACCCAGGTCAGGTATGATGCGCCGTATCCTCAGTACATCACAAGGGCATCCCCTTACAAATAAGGACCTTGTGTTTAGTGAAAACACTATGCCAAGCTTGCTCAATGGGAAAATTGAACACTAGACCATCATATGCAAAGATCAATAAAGACTCTGTCCCTTTTTTATACAGAATACAAGGGGCTATTTGTGGACCCATCCAACCACCATATGGAACATTTAAATATTTAATGGTTTTGGTTGATGCATCAACGAGGTGGTCCCATGTGACCTTATTGTCCACACGTAATGCTGTGTTTGCTAAACTCCTTGCCCAAATCATTCAATTAAGGGCCCACCATTCGGATTATCCTATAAAGTCAATCAAACTTGATAATGCCGGTGTGTTTAAATCAAAATCTTTCGAAGATTATTGCATGTCCCTTGGGATTGATGTTGAACATTCAGTTGCCCATGTTCACACCCAGAATGGTCTTGCAGAAGCATTCATTAAACGATTACAAATGATTTCACGGACCTTGGTTATGCGCACCAAGCTCCTAATTTCTGCGTGGGGCTATGTAATTTTGCATGCCGCTATATTGGTCCGATTGAGGCCCACTGCAACCCAACCTTATTCCGCGTTACAACTAGTAACTGGGTACGAACCCGACGTTTCGCACTTATGCGTTTTTGGGTGTGCAATTTACGTGCCAATTGCGCCGCCATAACATACAAAAATGGGACCTCAATGCCGGAGGGGCATATATGTCGGCTATGAATCCCCCTCCATTCTACGCTATTTAGAGCCCCTAACAAGTGATCTCTTTACCGCTTGATTTGCAGATTGTCACTTTGATGAGACAGTCTTCCACCCATTATGGGGAGATAAGAACGTCAATGTTCCTGAAGAACGACGTGAATTGACGTGGAATGTCTCCACTATGTCTCATCTTGATCCCCGAACAGCACAAAGTGAGAATGAAGTGCGGAGAATTCTAGATCTACAAAGTGTAGCTAATAATATGCCATATGCTTTCTCTGATCTAGCTAGAGTGACGAGATCACATATACTTGCTGCAAACGTGCCTGCAAGGATAGACGTGCCCGTAGGACGCGCCGTCCTAGATGGACGGGTTGTCCCAGATGGACGAAGTACGGCCATGGAGGCTAACCAGTCATATGTCCTTGCCCAGAAGCGAGGTAGACCAATAGGTTCGAAGGATTCTCATCCCTGAAAGAGGACAAATTTGGCATAATCTAATCCCTTGGATATCATTATATCATCTGATCCATCTCATGAGATAATTTCGGAGTATGGGTCTGTCTTAAAAGAGACGGCTTTGGGGGACGCCTCAACGTCTGAACCCACTCCCGAGAATAGAGAGATCTCGGTAAACTATGCATGCTTAAATGAGATATGGAATCAGAATGATATTATCATCAATGATATATTTGCATTCGCAGTAGCTACTAAAATAATAACTAGTGATGATATCAAACTTCGCTCCGTTGATGAATGCCAACGTAGAGAAGACTGGCCAAAGTGGAAAGAAGCAATCCAGGTCGAACTTGATTCCTTGACAAAAAGAAAGGTGTTAGGACCTGTAGCTCCCACACCTCCCCATATTAAACCTATTGGCTTTAAATGGGTATTTGTAAGGAAACGTAATGAGGAAAACGAGATTGTGAGATACAAAGCTCGTCTAGTGGCGCAAGGATTTTCTCAACGCCCTGGAATTGATTATGAGGAGACGTATTCTCCCGTAATGGACATTATAACGTTCCGCTACCTTATAAGTTGGGTAGTTTCCGAAAAACTGAGTATGCAGCTTTTGGATGTGGTCACAGCTTATCTTTATGGGGATCTAGATACAAAGAGAGAGAGAGATATATATATATATATATATATGAAAGTTCTTGAAGGACTTAAGATATCTAATGAAAATAGTTCCGAACCATGGAACACGCTCTCCATTCGTTTGAGGCGTTCACTTTATGGATTGAAACAATCTGAACGGATGTTGTATAACCGTCTAAGTGAATATTTGATCAGATTGGGATATGCTTGCCTATGCGTGTTTATTAAGAAAACAAGTTCCGGGTTCGCTATAGTGGCAGTTTATGTCGATGACATGAATCTGATTGGTACTCCTGAAAAGATCCAAGAAACTACTAAGCACCTGAAATTAGAATTTGAAATGAAAGATCTTGGGAGAACACACTTTTGTCTCGGTTTGGAGCTCGAGCACCGTGCAGATGGAATTTTGGTCTATCAATCGAATTACATCCAGAAGATGTTGAGACGCTTTAATGAGGATAAAGCGAAACCTTCACGCACGCCCATGATCGTCCGAAGTCTAGATCCTAAGAAGGACCCGTTTCGTCTAGTAGATGACAACGAAGAGATATTGACACCAGAAGTGCCATATCTAAGTGCAATAGACGCACTATTATACTTGGCTCAATGCACTAAACCGGACATTTCATTCGCTGGGAACTTTCAAGCTAGATTTAGCTCTGCGCCAACACGCCACCATTGGAATGGCATAAAAGACATCTTCTGATACCTTAGAGGTACAATGGATATGGGCTTATTCTATCCATATGCATCAAGGAATGAATCAAACCCCCTTGGTCCTCGGAATGATGCAGGCCTTGTTAGGTATGCTGATGTAGGCTACTTATTAGATCCACACAAAACACTTTCCCAATCCGGTTATGTCTTTACCATTGAGAACATAGCAATATCTTGGAGGTCTATAAAATAGACCCTTGTTGCCACGCCATCGAATCATACAGAGATTTTAGCCCTGCACAAAGCAGTTCGTGAATGCATATGGCTAAGAGCCATTACTGGGCATATTCGAAGTACATGTGGACTGAATTCCACCCATAATGAACCTACAGTTATCTACGAAGATAATGCTGCCTGCATAGAGCAGATGAAAACCGGTTTCATTAAGGGAGACAACACCAAGCATATTGCACCGAAGTTTTTCTTTAACCAACAACAGCAAGAACATCGAAAGATTGAGATCAAGCCAATACGATCTCAAGATAATCATGCAGACTTGTTCACCAAGTCATTACCAAAAGCCACATTCCAGAAGCATGTGCGAGGTATTTGTTTACGTAGACTAGCTGATCTACCTAATCTGCAGTTTTCAGGGGGAGTTAAGATCAGGGGGAGTATCCTGAAGTATACCAAGTATCCAGATGAGTATCCCGAAGTATACTCACATGATCATCGTGTACTCTTTTGTCCTATGACCAGGTTTATTTTGTCCCACTGGGTTTTGTTACCTAGCTAGGTTTTAATGAGGCACATTTTGGTATGATCACCCCACTAACAATGCATCTTGAAGATGCCATGATGTAACTCATATGCATTTGCACATCTTTTCCCTTCGACCACGGGTTTTTCCCACTGGGTTTACTGGGCAAGGTTTTTGGTGGAGCAACACTAATACATTTTATCTCAAAGGCGGACTATCTACCCGTATTCGAGAAGAGACGACATCAGTTACCTTAGAAGATTCCGATGTGATCATTTACATGCGCAATGCACTCTTTTCCTTCGATCAGGATTATTTTTTTCCCATAGGGTTTTTGTCACCTAGCAAGGTTTTAACGAGGCGACACATAGGTGCGTAGTCTAGCGACACCATTATATGAAATATCCAAGGGGGAGCGTTGTAAGTTATATTAAGTGATATGTATATTTATGTAAATGTGAACAAGGGATAGATAGGTAATTGTACTTATATATTAACCCTAAGTGGGCTAGGAGCTGAACCTAGATTTCACTTAAGTCCTTCTAAGGGTGGCAATTTTTAACACGACTCAAAACCCGCACGAAATTTATCCGGGTCAACCCGCACGATTAAAATTTCGGGTCATTTTCGGGTCAACCCGTTATGACCTGTTTATTAAACGGGTGGGTTTCGGGTCAACTTGTTAACCCGTATAATGACCTGTTAACCCGTTTAATAAATGGGTAGATTTTGGGTTAATAGATTAACCCGTATATTGGCTTATATATTCACCCATTTAATAAGTGTGTCATTACTAACCCATATATTTACCCATTTACCTACCTAAATATCTATTAAATCTTATAATTTAAATAGGTTAAACATGTCAAACGGGTTAAACGGGTCAAACGGGTCAAACGAGTCATAAGTTAATTGGCTATTAAGTATGACCTGTTTATTAAATGAGTTAAACAGGTTATACGGGTTATACAGGTCATTAACAGGTCGGGTTCGGGTTGAACATTCTTAACACGAATATTAAACGGGTAGGATTCGGGTTGGGCATAAATGGGTAAAACAGAATTCATGACACGACACGAACTCGACACGACACGACTCATTGTGACCCCTAAGTCATTCCATCCGCTGGGTTTCACACTGCCTCGTTTTCTTCATTCTATTTAGTCTATTGTTTAGATTATCCGAATAACATGTTGACTTTTTTCTTTTCTGCCTCTTTTCTTTTAAACCTCTTAGCATCATTGGCTTTAGTTGCAAGTTTTATGCTGGTCTTTTTAATTTTACTTTCCTAGGTGTAAGTGAGTTTTCTTTTTAGAATCAGTTAGTTTGTTTCTAGTTGATTTTTATAGTGCATTTTCCTCTAGTGACTATGCTTAGTATGTGGCTGCCCTTTCCGACATAGGATTAGCAATGATCACATGTATTCCTCTATTTCAATAAATCAAGACCTTAATGTCTTTTCCTTTTTCTTTTTGCAGATTCACCTCATTCTCACATCTCCTTTTATTGTTCCAAGTGCGCTGCACTCTTTTTTCTTGTTTTGGTTTTTTCCCATTGGGTTTTTTCACAAAAGGTTTTTTTTACAAGGCAACATTATACGCAGTCTTCAACTCCTCGCATTTGCTGATCTGTTTGTTTATGGTTTACTTTGTATTGGAAAACACTAGTCCTTTCTTTTCCTTTTACTTTTGTTTTTATTTTTAGTTCCACGTGAATCTACTCATATCGCATCTCTTTAGATCGTGCTCTTGACTTTGATGTTCAGGATTGAGTTCTTAATGGGCTTTGTGTCTAATCTTGTATTATTGTTGATATTTTGGAATAAAATATCTCTTCTAATAAAAAAAACTTACGTTATTAAAATGAAAATTTTCTGAAAGTACAGTATCCCATAATTACAATTTCTAAAGGGCAATGCTATTTGGATCCTCTAAATTGATCACATTTAGTAACCATGTTGATGTAGCAATAAATGAATGATCTAATATAAATATAGAGTAATTTTATTTATTAAAATAATAACATTCATTGATTACCAATCAACATGATCACTAAATGAGATTAATTTAGAAGGTCCAAATGACATTATTCATTTCTAAAGCATTTCTTCTGTGGTGTGGAACTTAAAGTCGAAGGCATTGACGCCGGAGTAAACCCCGTCGTCCTTCTGGTAGGTAATTATTTTTCCGTTAGCAAGAGTGTCGTCCTGCGTATAGGAGAAAGGAACATCGCACGAAGCCTCCGTCGCTAAGAGCCTCACCTTCACTGTAGTCTTTGCCGGAACAACAACCTTATACTCAACCGTCGTCCTCACATCGCTACCTGTGACAGTCAAAATTGCTGCCTCGTGCACCACTTTTCCAGCTGTCATGTCGATCTCAATCTTCCCATGGTCTGCAATTACAGGAACCTCGGCATGGATGCTACTCATGACGCCAGGTTTCAACATCCATGTAGTGCTCCAACTCCAACTAATTTTTCTCATTTTTGTATGCGAAAGCGTAACCTCTACAGTCTGAGATTCTTCAGTAACGTTAACGACCACTTCCCGAGCCATCTCCACCGTCTTCCGGTTGTAGATCCTCGAATCCCCAAGGCGAAATTGGACATTGTAGAGCTTTCTTAAGTCAACAAGCTCGTGGACCTCGAGGGTTGAACGCCACGAGACATTGGAGTCGTTGCCATTCAGAGCCCCTTCAACTTCCGATTCGTACCATTTGCAGAATCTTTCGTTATGCATGTTCCGAAGAACAATCCGACTTTCGCCAACTTTGATGGGCCAAAACAGCGTTTGTTTGCTGGTCGAGGAGTCATCTGACGTTTCATCAGCCAAGATAAAATCATCCGTCCCCGGAACAAGCCTCCAAAATTTGCCAAACAACTTGGACTTTAAGCGGAGGGTTCCTTCAGCGTTGGTGAACACTTGTTGCTGTACCATGTCTTGCGCAAGAATATTTTCTACGCCCTCGGATTTGAACTGGAGATAGGAGTCTCCTCTGATCCTCCGAGCGCAGAGGTAGTTACCGTTGAAGCATCTGAAGGCCAAGTGTTTGGGAAGTTTCAGTATTGAATCTCGATCAGTAAGCGTACACACATAGCCCATTAAGTTGACATCCGGGTTGGCAGATCCCAGCGATAGGCCTCCAAAGCGAGCCACTGTCTTATTCTCCAATAACAGCATGAAGTTGCAGAGTTGGGCGTGGCGAAATAGGAGAGTATAACTGAGACCGAAAGCATCGTCAGCCGGACGATGATTATCTAAGAAGACGGCCTCGAACAGTGTGCATGAAAGTATGGATTGGTCTTCCACCGGTTCATGAGCCCCAGCAACAATCCACTGATTCATGATGGACAAATATTTGTTGTTGTAACAACATCTGATGTGGACTAAGTCCTCATTATTACTAGTCTTGGATCTCTCTAATTCGAAAGTTGAGTAATGGCTCCACGGCTCCTCTCCACAGAAGCTGAGAAATCCTGCCGGCAAGCCATTCTTTTCTTCATGTAGATACTGCAAGTACTTGTTATTTTCGTTGGATTTCAGCACCACAAACCTTGGCAATGCCATTACTTTTCTGATGCCTCAACTATCCAGATTTTCCTTATAGCCACTGAAGCTAGCACACCGTGCCCCTACATATATTATATTAGCAACTACAAAGAGCATCCACCATTCAACAATTCTTAATTACTATTTTGAATCCGTGATGCACGGGCCGGTCCAATTCCAAGTACTGTTTAATTAATTTTGTTCTACTATTTTGATAGTGCGGTCGATGTGTTGGAGTTAATAATCTATATATTTTAATTTGATAAAGAGTCTCTTTCACGCATGCTAGCTACCTTCACAATCTTGAAGCTTTCACATGGCGGCATATTATATTATGATTATTATTATCATAAACTACTCTCTAATTTTTGGGAGAAGAAGATTAGTTAATTACTGAAAGTTAATAAAACATAATTTAAACAATAATTAATAGACTTACTCTAAAATAAACAAGTGTTGATGCGCTGCAAGTATATGGTTATATATATCAGCCCTCAGCACATTTATATTATCCTCAATGCATCGATCACTTACATGATCTTCACGCCACATTCATTTTTACATAAAGATCATTATTATTTAGTTAATTATAGCTTATGCATATGGACCTAATATATCATAATTAGAGTAACATATACTATTTGGACACACTAACTTTACTACATGGCATATTTTATGTCGTAATTAATAAATATTGTTATTTTAATAAATTAAATCACTTATGGAACCCACCTGCCACATCTCACTAAATAACATTACTCCTGTGATTAACATGCAATTGCAATTTGGCTGGGGGGAAACTTATTAATTTATTAGTTGCTGAGTCATTATCAAATTAATCAATCCATTTTGATAAGATTAATCACTTTCGAAATAAATAAGAAAGGTATTAATTAAGTAGAGAAAATGACTTTTTAATATCTCATAGTTGAATTCTCTCAATCACATATATTATGTATTAATTTATTATTAAATTTTTTTTTTTAGAAATTATTAAATTTATTGAGAATGGATAGGAACCAAATTACATGCTAGAGCAACAAAGTGCCTCGTTAAAACCTTATCATAGTATATAATTGTACAATTGATTTAACTATAAAAATTTTGGGTATAGAAAGTTTTTGGGAGGGGGGTAAGATGGTGATGGAAAATCGTACGATCGACTTAGGGTTTAATTTTTGGATTTTGGGTACAAAATTCAAGAATTAAACCCTAAACCATACATAATTAACCAAATTATTAAATATTGGATGATAAAGAATTTTTAAATTTAAAAACATTTTTGAAGAATTGTTGTTTTTAATGATCTTGTTTTATGTTGAATTAGATACTCATATTTCTCTTATAATGAACAAGAGAAAAAAAATATTAAAAATAAGAGTAATATTTTCATATCCCCAATATAATCTTATAAAAAAAATCAAATTTGAAGTTTAAAAGTATTTTTGAAGAAAAAAAGTCAATTTTATTGTTTGACTAATTATTAGGGACTAGAAAGTTAAAAAAATATGATTAATGGGTTTTGGATAAACAATTATGTTGCTAAGGACTAACCAATGGATATTCCTTTTTTTCTACTATTTTGAAAATGCGGTCGATGTGTTGGTGTTTTGAAGTGAAATTACACAAGAAAACATGGCTTAATTAAGCTACCATTATCGAGGACACCAATGCGATTTGAGTCTCTTATATTGTTGTACTAGACACCAACAATATTTCAGTGTCTTATTTTATTTTCTTAGTCACCAACAATTTTGGTATGTTTCTGTAAGCGTATACACATAATCCAATAAGTTGACATCAGGCCACGTTGATCCCAGAGACAGGCCTCCAAATTAAGCAGGCCACCATCTTATATATGTTGAGTTAATGCCTCCTTAGTGGATTATTAATGCACTGGAATTTGATTATGTATTGAGAATAAATACATGGTGTTGTTCATTAAACCTTGTAGGAAAAGATTGATGTGGAAGCTTCATGAAGAAGAACATTAATTATGGAAGGTGCATGAATGGTGACAGGACCCGTCCCAACTGGACGTCAAAAACCGTGCCCGGTTCTGCTCCCGTCTGACAAGTCAACTAAAGGTCCGAAACTCCCCTTCAATGCTTGCCAGACAAGGGATGTTCGCGCGGATTTCTGCTGCTGTCACTGCCTCACGATCTGTCCCGAACGTCGTACCACGGCCTGGAGGGTCACAAAACAGAAAAGGTGTGAGTGGACAAAAATGACCTCTTATAAAAACATTTATCAAAATACAATCTTACCCTGCAGTTTTCACAAACTAGCATGCATATCGTAAAACATGAGTGACCGATAAAATCAAAACATATTTTCCCATGGTCCATCAAACTCATGTTCACCAAATCAGTTCATGTTATAAAACATCAAATCCCGGCTCTCAGGCCAAAACATGTGAAAACATAATCACTGGCCACAAAGACCAAAACCCCGTACTCAATACCAGTACGTTATCACAAACAACATCAATCAGCACTAATCACCAGTGCACAATAAATATATCAATCCAACCAATCCGCACTACTCACAAGTGCTGCAAATATCACAAATCACATCTGCACTACTCACAAGTGCATAATCAATCAAACTGCACTACTCACAAGTGCTGCACTACGCGTAGGCCAATATCCAGTCACTCTCTCGGGAACAGACACCTCTGGGCTCAACCCCCTCGGGCTCAGTCACCTCTGGGCGAACACATCCCCAGGATCAGACACCTCCGAGTGGTACATCCAGACTCAGTCTCATCCGAGAAGCTGACTACCATAGGATCAACTCCCGATCCTACAATCACATCCCCCAAGCTCCGGTCGTCTGGGTAATCCCCTCAAGCACCGACCGTCTGGGAATATCACAATCACAATGAAAACCATCCCGGGAATTACA
The DNA here is from genome assembly GCA_032719365.1 of Prinsepia uniflora. NCBI lineage: Eukaryota > Viridiplantae > Streptophyta > Magnoliopsida > Rosales > Rosaceae > Prinsepia > Prinsepia uniflora. Next base: position 50,002,205 of record CM064862.1, read on the forward strand.
TCCCAAAACATTTCAATCAAATCTTGACTTCATAACAAGTCAAGATCATTCTCAACTGGGTCTCAAGCCCAAAATACCTTTTACACATAAACCGTTAAAATCACATTTAAATCAATAGAATAATCCGGAAATCATCATTGACTCACCAACCAAGTCAAAATATCATTTTAGAAATCATTTAGACTCCGGGCCTAGCCCAAAACATCATTTGCACGTACCTCGTAAAACGTGCCCAAAAGACTGATTAAAATAATCATAAAATCCCAATAAATCATTAATTTCACAATTTCACAAATGACTCCAAATCCGAGTCAAAATCACTATTCACTTGGGTTCTCATGCCCACAATATCATTATCACGCAAATCCATGCGTTGCAACCTCCGTTGCCATTTTCACGTAAATCCACGAAATTGACCCTCGACTCATTCCCGAGTCACCACATCATTTTTCAATCCATGACTCAATAACCCGGGTCCAAACATTATTTTCACTCAATTTCAATCCTGGACTCATAAACCAAGTCCAAACATCATTTTTACCAAATTTCGTAATTTCTCGAAAATCGCCCAAAATAATAATATAATAATCATAAAACCGAGAAATTACCGGATTGAAACAAAAATCAAGTCCAAGCATATAAAATCATATAATAAGGCATAAAAATCATATATTCATGCATCACGGTTAGAAAACAAAGTCCACTCACACACGGTCCAAAATGGTCCGTTTCCGAGCTCCACGTTTTTCCGTAAAATCTGGAATTCACAAATCCTGTCCAAAATCATTATAGAGGGTTACTAACATCTCAAAATACATCATATAATTTTCCCCAATTTTTCCGGGATTTAAATACGTATTTTTAATGTAATATAAAACTTCGGATACGCGGAACATTAACAAAACAATATCCGATTTCATCGAAATCAACGTCAAAATGTTCGTTACACTGAGAGGATCAAAAGTCATGTTGACCTCACCTTGAGACTAGGCCGGACGCGCCCCCACGCGCCGCCGTGAGTGGCAGCGCGTGAAACCCACGCGCCAGCTACAGTAACAAGCACAGTCGTCCCCTTCGTTATGACCCGTTTATCAAACGGATGGGTTTCAGGTCAACCTATTAACCCGTATAATAACTTGTTAACCCGTTTAATAAATGGGTAGATTTCGGGTTAACAGGTTAACCCATATATTAGTTTATATATTGACTCATTTAATAAACATGTCATTATTAACCCATATATCTACCCATTTACCTACCTAAATATCTATTAAATATTATAATTTAAATAGGTTAAACATGTTAAACGGGTCAAACGGGTCATAGGTTAATTGAGTTTTGAGTATGACCTGTTTATTAAATGGGTTAAACGGGTTACATGGGTTACACGTGACAGGACCCACCCCGATTATCGCCGTGATAATCGGAAAGCATCCTGCTCCCGTATGACAATCGAATCCAAAAGACCGGAAAACCAAAATAATATTACAACACACCATTGTCAGACCAAGGAGATTAAACAAATACAACCGACTGGACCTCAAGTCCTTAGTTTCACAGAGCATAATAATACAAAACAGGTTAAAGAACAAATCCTACTCTGTGAACTAACTACTCCGCAACGGAAAACCTTATGCCTCTGCCTCTGCCTCGGCGCTAGCCCCCGAACTTGTACCATGACCTGGAGGGTAGTTAAAACAACAAAATGTGAGTGGACCGAAATAAAGGTTTGCAGAAAACAGTTTAAGGAATCCGGGGTTCGCCCTCCAGTTTTACAACACGCATGCATAACCAGTTATTAAAAAAAAATTCGCGTATTAAACATTCGAAAACCCTTTTCTTTCCGAAACACGTATAAAATATGTCAGAAAACCGTCATAACTCATGTAAAATAATATAAGATTACCATAATCCATAAACCGTCAATTTGGAACCTCAATTACACAAATCAAGTAAAACGTGAATCAACAATCACAATTAAACCGTTGGATCCATCCGAGTCTTTAAACTCAATATCAGGCCTTCCCGGGATATCAACGAGTCTTTAAACTCAAAACATAATCAATAGGCCTCGGGGGTATTACAAAAACCGAGTCTTTAAACTCACGAGTCTTTAAACTCAATTTACCAGGCTCGCCCCCGTCATCAATGAACCGGGTCTTTAAACCCAAAACCATTTATAAACACAAAAAGCCAGGATTCAACACGATCCGTTTTCCAAAAATCATTTCGAAATCATATCTTCTCATAATAGGACTTATGTCTGAATTCACACGCAAATTCCAAAACATGCAATTCCCGAAAGTCACTTCACAAATATAATCAACACATCATAAATACGTAACATGCATAATCATATCCAAATACTTCATCAAAACATCATTCATGCATAGGTGAAAACCGTAACCTCGAAATGCGTGGAATACAATATTTATCTCGAAAAACGTGAAACCATGTAAAACCGAAATAGCATATTTATCATCATATAATCATAAGTGAAAACACAAGATAATTAGGTAAAATAGTCATGCATGCATAATTTGGAAATCAAAAGTCCACTCACGGTTTTAGGACGCGTCAATCGCGCCCCGTGCGCTCCTCCGTAGCTTCAGAGATGTCCGGGCCTGTAAAAACGTACAAGGAGGGTTACAAACATCCCCAAATAACTCGTAAGATTTTCTCTAATTTTTCTGGATTTTTCCGCGTAATTGACCTTAAGGACCTAAACTTCCGAACTCCCGAAATTATCCCGAACAACTTTCGATCAACTCGAACCCTAAAGATAAAATGTTAAAAACATTAAAAGGAAGAAAACCTCAGTTGAACGTGATCGGAAAAGACCTCACACGCGCCGTCATGTGCCGCCCAAAGTGGCTGCGCGTGAAGGCCACGCGCCCAGCTACAGTGTCTTCTCCCTCACCCGAATAGCCTGTTAAACGGGTCTATTACCCGCGACTCAACCCGACTAGCTAACCCTCAATTCTCCATCAATTCCTCTCATTTTTGATCTTAACTTCTTCTCTAATCCATTAGTTTTAGGTCTGTATTGACGATTAACCTCGACTGTCCCTAGATCGATCAAACCCAGACTCGAACAGTCGAACAGGTCGACCTCTGGAACTCACCCAACCTAGCCCCATTTTCAAATTAACTTCACCAGTAGCTTAAGGGAACCTAGACGAACACAATGGCACAATCAATTGAACCCGCCGTTACCTGGAAGTCGTCGTCCTCAACACTGGATTTCCTCTGCACACGGCGGTCACCGTCCCAGCTCCTCCGTGGCTGGTTGCCGTCGAGTTCGATATGGACGAGTTCCAAATGCTCCCAAAAAGCTCAATCAGTGATTAGTTTTGTCCAATAGGCCGTATAAATCAAACTTAGATTTTTCCCTCCAACTGGTTTTTCTCTGAACTGGAACTTGGGTTCCTGAGCAATCCTTACTCAAATCTCTTCGACTCTTGCACGGTTGTGTTTCTGTCACTCCCAGGAAACTCCCTCAGTGTTTAGATTGGTCCCTTAACCCGTAGAAATCGAACACTGAATTTTTCCCCCCAAAAACCCGAATTGGTTCTTCACGGTTTCTCCCAATCTCAGCCCTCACAACTGATGCACAAATGACCCCAAATGAAACCTCTCTCCACTCCCATACACGGTTAATCGATTCAAACGGCCAGCAACTCGTGGGAGACCAACTGAGGTCTCTGAAAATGGTTCCCTGCAAACACAGAAACCATGGTCGTTATTTTAACCCAACTCGTGCTCTAGACTCTGATCAGTCACCCATGTGTGCTTCCCACTGCCTCAAATCCCATAAACAAGTCCTCTATTCAATCCACTAAAGCCATAAACAATTGCATGCACAAAACACCACGGCATGGCCGTGCACTCTGTTTTTCACGGTGGTGCTACAGTAACCGCCGTGAAAATGACCAAAATGCCCTCCAACTTCCGTGACCCGTAACTCGGTCATCCGATGTCCGTTTTACGTGTGCCGCCTGTCGTTGTACTCGGGGCTTTGAGACGAATCTAACGGTCTTCGACTCGTGTGAAAACCAATTGTCAAACAAAAAGTCAACTTTTTCCCTTATAACGTCCAAATTACGATAATGCCCCTGAACTTCCGAACGTCATAACTTTCACCCTGTTCGTCCGAATCGGACGTGCCACATGTCTATGAACTCGTGATGTCCCGAACTACGTCACGATCATCTCTCAACTTCCGTTCGACCCTCAAATCAAAAAGTCAACAAATTGACCAAACGAATCACAAGGGTAAAAACGTCATTTTATTCCATATTTTACAATATTACATTTTCTGAATTTCCGGGGCGTTACAACACGGGTCATTAACAGGTCGGATTCGGGTTGGACATTCTTGACACGATTATTAAACGGGTCGAATTCGGGTTGGGTATAAATGTGTAAAATAGAATTCATGACACGACACGACCCATTGCTACCCCAACCAATAAATCATCATTTAAGAGTATAATTTGTAGAAAGAGAAAATTATTAGGGCCCCTCTAATGTCAAATCCTAGCTATGCCACTGGGTGAAGTTGGACTAAATACAGGAGCACCAGAGGTTGAAGGACATGAAGTAATGATGCCAACTCGAGTAGACTACATATATGATGCTCGTGCTTTAGGGATGATCCAAACGGCAGTGGTGGACACTATCTTCTCAAGGATCTCAAATGAGCAAAGCTCAAAGGATACTTGGAATCTTTTACAAAGAGAGTACAAAGAAGGTGAGAAGGTAAGATCGGTAAAATTACAATCCCTAGGAAAAGATTTCGAGCATATAACGATGAAAGATGATAAATCCTTTTCAGCTTATACCTCTAGACTATATACCATAGTAGATCAAATGAGAACCTATGGTGAGATAGTAACTGAAAAAAGCATGGTGCGGAAAATCTTGATTAGTTTAACTAGGCCTTATGATCCTATTGTGTCGATTCTTAAGGAAACTAAGGGCCTAGGTACTGTCAATGTGTAAAACTTATTAGTCCCTATTCGTGCCTATGGTCGGAGACTGGACAAGCACTAAGAAACACTTACTGAGGAGGCATTTTCTGCTCATACTGTGAATGAAGCCTCACATGACAATTCACAGAGGTATCAAGGCAAAGGCAAGTGGAATTACAAAGGAAATAAGTAGTAGGAGGGAAACACCGACAACAATACCAAGAACAACCATGGATATGAGAATTTCAAGGCTGATTCTGGGAGCTCATCTAACACTAAAGACCATTTAAAACCTGTGAAAACTTTACCATGGAGAACTATAACAACCCGTCCCAAATTCACGGGATTACATAAGGGTAATTAGGACTAATTAAGGATTATCATGACTAATCGGGGATTAATTGAGGAATTTCGGATAATCGGTGTAAAATGACCCGGGCGTAAGGACCGAGGACCTTTACGTAGATCGGGACGTTACAAGTCTGTAGACAGGCAACACGTCGAAATCTGACGTCGGACGAAAAAGTTATGGTGAAGGGAGCGAAATGAGACTATTTATGCGTTTCAGGATTTGAATTAAATGGTGAATTCCGATTGGTTGAAATAGTTAAGTGGGGCCCTTGGATAGTGACAAGTGTCACTTATCCCATTGGTCACTTTCCCTAAAAGGTGGGTCTGGTTTAGGGTTTTATTTTCATCATCATCTCTCTCATTTGTTCATCTTTTTTTTCCTAACAACTAAACACAACTAAACATACAAACACACAAACCCATATCACCTTACCCTTCTATTTCTCCATTATCTCCATTCTTCATCAACTGGATGTGTAGGTGAGTGTGTGAGAGTGAGGAAGCTTGGACGGAACGCTGAGCAGGCACGGCCCACGGCGGATGACAGGACCCGTCCCGATCCCCTTAGGACCACCCGGGAACGTGCCCTGCTCCCGTCTGACACACAACCTTAGAATACCAATTTTACCCTTAATAGATTCAAATGAATAAATATCCATAATTAAGTCATACATATAATCCGAAATCAAATAGTGTCAGACAAGGGATAATTTAAATGTTATTATTGAGCACGACTTCTAAGGACTTCCCACGTGCCAACCTACCCAAAAGTGGGGTTCAAGTGCGCAACGTCAATCTATGCCTCAGCCTCAAGATCCTCGTCCACTTCAGTAGCGCGGTCTGGAGGAGTTAGTAAAATAATAAGGGTGAGTGGGCCAAAAACATAAAGTTTATAAAACAGTTTAAGCATATAGTAAATATACAGTTTTACCCCTCCGTTTTTCAAATCATGCATGCATTAGAGTCGAAATCAATAATAATATATCATATAAACCATAAAATCAGAATAATATAATCATAATCATAAAATCAGCTGCTGCACTATACATCCCAACCCGGACATCCTAGATATCTGACGTCTCAGACGCCTAATAAGGTCACAGTCCCAAGACTACGCGTGCCACCCGGGGTCTCAATCCCGAGTCCAAATCCCGAACCCAGTCTGGTATGACATCCCAGATGCCTGACATCCCAGACGTCCAATCATAGCAATCCTGCGCCTGAGTCACTCTATGGTCTGGTCCTTCTGTAGAATGACCCCTCACAGGCAATGCACCGTGACCACTCCGATGTACCAACATTCGGAGGAGACAGTATCACTAGGGTAGGTCTATACAGTGCAAAACTAAAGAAAATCATCAAAATCCGTGTTTATATCTCAAAACAGTGCATAACTAACCAGACGGGTCTCATGCCCAAAATCTCGTAATATGTGCAAGCATAATAACTCAAGGCATTTCAAATACTTCCATTCAATCATATAAATATAGTAATTAAACAGTTATGCATGCAAGGGTTAAACGAAATCAAAGGCCCACTCACAGTTCGGTCCCGCCGCTAAACCGAACGTAGGTGTCCAATCCGGCCTTCCGAAAAGTAGGTGAATTGATGCGTGGCGCGAGCCATGTAGGAGATGGGAAAATTGTTCTTCTGGAATTTCTGGGAGGGGTTTGCTCACGGCAGCAATCACAGCAGCGGATACGGCAGCCTCAGAGGCTCGTGTAGATCTGCGTGTTCTAGCCATGTGAAGAACTGTAAGTGTCGAAAGTGTGATGATGGAGTTTTTCAAGAAAAAACTAAAGAGCAAACTTTGAGTATTTCTCAAATCAGCTCTCAATGAAAGCACCAGTTGTTGATGTAGAAATCGTCCGGTTCTATGAAATTCCTTCTCGATCCCTACACACAATAACGAAAATCAAACGGGGTTAAGGTTGAATCCCGGGGTGGGTGATTCAACCGTAAACGCTCCGATACTTAAGTTAGTTTTCTGAGAGAAGAACCCAATGGGAGTTGACAAGAATCCATTCCCTTCAGCCCATGCTAACATGGTGACAGTCAATTTTCCCCGGCCAGGCCAGCCTAGGCGAAGGTTGGATTTAGGTGGGTCGGCCAAGGCCGTAGCCGATAGGACGGCCAGGGAGGTTCAGCTAGAGCCTACAACGAAAGGAAAAGAGAAGATGTTCTTAGAGCCGCCGACCAAGGAAGAGCTCCCAAAAGCCATCGTGTTATGTGGCAGGTGTCAATGCGAGGTGGCATTAGATGTCCCGCAATTGAAGTCGAAAGAGCTTGAGAAAGAGATGGTCAGGTCAGACCAACCAAGAGAATTAGAGAAAAGGGTGATCCTGAGTCCGACCGAGAATTACGGTCTCTACAGCCCGAGAGAAAGGTATGAAAGTAGGCCGAACAAACGGTCATTTTTTGCCTACCACGGTAGGCACGAAAAGTCACGTTTCTCGTCAAGGGGCAACCATCAGAAGCCACTAGAGTATGAGGATATTGTGGGTGGCCCGTTCCACCAAAGCGAGAACAAGGATAAGAGCATTTGGGTGACTACAGGCGATGGCAAGAAGAGGACTGTCGACTATGTCCAAAGGCCCAGGCCATCTGATGGTAATAGTATCAATACTTACAAAATTCCGGATACTAAAGAGGGTCAATGGTACCAGAGCCGGGGGCACGGCTTGCCCCCAAAGCCCTTGACTAGGACCCAAGTGAGGAGAGCTCAGAGGCAATTCTCTGCCAATAATAGAGCTGACGATAAGTGGACAGAAGAAAGACAAGCTCAGTTGAACCGATTGGTTGCCCTTAAAGAGAAGATAAAGAGGGAAGAGCTTGAGTTGGCCAAGGCTGATGCCGTGGCCACTTTGGAGGCAGCGGCCGCAGAGGAAGTTGAGATGCACAGGAAGTGGGTGAATGGTCGAGTCGTGGTAACATCCGCCAAGGAACCAATTTCTGAGCTGGAGTCTCACTTGACAGGGGCATTTGAAGTAGAGAACTCAAGGGAGAACCCTCACCAACCATTGGTTGTGGGGTCAAAAAGTGAGGCCAGGCAAGGGGCTAGCCAACTAGGAGGCCATAAGGTGAGTATGAAAGAGGCAATAGAGAGCCAGGGTCAGAAGGTAAGCCAGGCTGCTAGAGGGCCAATTAAAGCAAAAATGTACCAAGTCGTCAAAGGGGTTGAAAGTGTCCCTGGGTCAGCTGGGGGCAAGGCCGCCCCCATGGCTAGCCAAACCTTGGCTAAGAAGGCTGGGGGCAAGGATCAGTCGCAGAAGGAAGTCGAGAAGACAGAAGGTGACCAAGCCATGGTTAAGCTGGGTGTGAAGGACACCAAGTCACCCAAAGTGGAGGAGAGGGCCAAGCCGATGGCCGAAGAAGAAATTGCGAAGCAAGACCATTTGGGTGAGCCAAAGGTGGATCTAGGAGAGAATGAAGTACCTTTGGGTGAAGATGAAGAAATGTACGATGAAGGCGATGAGTACGGCGATGAGGAAGAGTACATGGAAGAAGAGGCCATAGGGGAGATGGAAGGTGAAGACCCAGGAATGAATGTGGTTAAAGCAAAAGTGGTCGGGCAGGCGACCCTAGAGAATTCTCAAGCCAAGATCCTAGAGCCTGAAATGGACATGGCTCAAACCGAGAAAATGTGGAAGACCAATACTAAGAGGACCAATACTAAGAAGGGCATTTCCGTAATTTGGACGAGTAGGGGGAAAATGTTGACTTTTTGATTGACAGTTGATTTTCACACGACTCGAGGACCGTTAGGTAGTTCTCGATTCCCCGAGTACAACGATAGGCGGCACGCGTTAAACGGACATTGGATGACCAAGTTATGGGTCACGGAAGATGTGAGGCATTTTGGTAATTTGTCAACTGGGGGCATTTTGGTCATTCTGTACGGCGGATACTGTTCACCACCGTGGAACAGCGTGTGCATGGCTATGCCGTGAATGCCCTGCACGATTTCATTGTTTAATCCTGATTGTGGAGGGCCAGAGTGATTTGTTTAAGCCCTTTGAGGCAGTGGAAAACAAGGCTGGTGGACTGAAACCACATAGAGCACGGGCTAGGTTTAAAAATTGGCTATGGTTTCTGTTTGCGGGAAACAATTTCCCAGTGGAATCAGAATGATTCCCACGAGTTGCTGCCCATGTTGATCGATTAACCGAGTAGGGGAGATGAGTGAGGGTTCATTTCGAACCAGAGTGAGGTCTGAGAGTTGAGAGAAACTGACGGGGAAGAAAAACCAGAAAATGGAGGGAAAAATTGAGTTCAATTCCTGAGGGTTGTTGAACGAAACCAAGGGCCTTGTTAGACTTCTGGGTTCACTACGAGCACAACCGTGCAAAAATCGAAGGAGGAGGAGGATTGGTTGGCTGGGAACCTGAGTCCCAGTTTCAGTGGATTTTCATTTCTTGGGACGATCACTTCCAGGTTAGTATTTGGTCAATTGATAGGATGTTTTGGTTCGTTTAGGTCCCCTTAAGCTACCGGTGAAGTTAATTTCAGTTTCGTTTAGAAACCATGGAGTTTGGGTGATCAACCCGTTTGGTTGATCACAGGTCGACGGTCGGATTTAGGAACAGTCGAGGTTAATCAAGGTAACAGAACTAAAATTAAATGATTATAGAAGAGGTTAGGATCAAAAACGAAAGGAATTGATTGAGGATTGAAGGTTAATTGGCCGGGTCGAGTCGCGGGTAACAGACCCGTTTAGCAGATGTGCGGGTGAAGGAGACGACACTGTTGCTAAAGTGCTGGGCGCGTGCCCTTCACGCGCAGCCACTTTGGGCGGTGCGTGACGGTGCGTGTGATGTTATTACCGAGGAGCACACGGGGCGCGATTGACGCGTCCGAAAACCGTGAGTGGACTTTTGATTTCTAACCGGGCATGCATGCCTATTTTTACTCGTTTGTTTTATGTTTTCATATATGATTTTATGATGATGATTATGATATTTTGGTTCTACGTTATTTCACGCTTTTCGAGGTGATTATTGTATTTTACGTATTTCGAGGTTACGGTTTTCTCCTATGCATGAATGATGCTTTTATGAAGTATTTGGATATGATCATGCATGTTATGTTTTAATGATGATTTGATTATATTGTCAAGTAATTTTCGGAAATTGCATGTGAAATCCGGACATAAGTCCTATTATGACAATATATTCTTCGGAATGATTTTTGGAAAACGGATCATGAGGGATCCTGGTTTATTATGCTTATAAATGGTTTTTGGGTTTAAAGACCCAGTTCATTGATGATGGGGGCGGGCCCGGAATTGGGTTTAACCACCCGGATTGAGTTGAAAGACTCGTGAGTTTAAAGACTCAGTTATTGTGATGCCCCCGAGGCCTATTGATCATGTTTTGAGTTTAAAGACTCGTTGATATCCCGGGAAGGCCTGATATTGAGTTTAAAGACTCGGATGGATCCAACGGCTTAATTATGATTATTGATTCAGTTTTACTCAATTTGTTTAATTGATGTTTCAAAATGACGATTTCTGGATTTTGGTAATATAATATTATTTTATACGAGTTTATGGCTGTGCTATAATGTTTTCCATATGATTCATAAAAAGGGATTTCGAATGTTTGATATGCGGTTTTCGAATATCTAGTCATGCATGCGTGTTATAAAACTTGAGGGCGAACCCTTATTTCATTAAACTGTTTTTCTGTAAATTTTTGTTTTGGTCCACTCACACCTTGTTTTTTTAATTACCCTCCAAGTCGTGGTACAAGTTCGGGGGCTAGCGCCGAGGCAGAGGCAGAGGAAGAGGCATAAAGTTTTCCGTTGGGGAGTAGTTAGTTCACAGAGTAGGATTTGTTCTTTATCTTGTTTTGTAATATTATGCTCTGTGAAACTATGGACTTGATGTCCAGTCGGTTGTATTTTTTTAATCTCCCTGGTCTGACAATGGGTGTGATGTAATTCTATTTGGTTTCCTAGTCTTTTGTGTTCGATTGTCAGACGGGAGCAGGATGCTTCTCGATTATCAAGGTGATAATCGGGGTGGGTCCTGTCAATTGGTATTAGAGCTTAGGTTTACGGTTCGTGTCTGGCACTTGGGTGTGCCTTTATTATTGTACTAACTTATACCTTTTTCAGAAAAGGATGATCGGCCATGCCTCCGCAGCGTGAACCCCCTCCACGACCTGTTGATGGCTTCGCTAGTGATGCCGAGAGCGCTTCGATCGAGCGAGCCCAGCATCTTGGGGCTACGGTGTTTAGTGGTGGGGCGGATCCCGAGGATGCCCACCGTTGGATTTCTCGGTTTGAGCGGATTTTTGCTGTGATGCACTGTCCTCCTGAGTAGCGAGTTGTGTTGGCCACCTTTTTACTTGATGGATCTGCTTATGAGTGGTGGTATACTCTGGAGTTGTCGGGTTGGGATGCCTGTCCAGTGACCTGGGAGACCTTTCGTGAGCTGTTTCTGGACCAGTATTATCCCCGTTCATTCCGTGATGCTAGGGAGACAGAGTTTCTGCAGCTCCAATAGGGGAGCATGTCTGTAGTAGAGTATGAGCAGAAATTTCAGATGCTAGCCCGTTTTGCTCCTACTTTTGTGTCTACTGAGGCTGAGAAATGTCGTAGGTTTGAGCTTGGCCTACAAGGTGAGATACAGGCCATTGTGACGGCCGGAGCTTATACTACTCTCAGAGAGTTGTCTGATGCCGCAGTGCGGGTTGAGGTTAGTCTCCCGACACGTCCACAGAATTCTGGTGGTGGACAACGTCGAGAGCATTCATTTCCTGGATCGAATGGCCAGAGAGCCCCGAAGAATGGACGTTATGGTGGATCTTCGTCTGCAGGAAATGATCGTTATGGCAGGCCTGGTAGCTTTCAGAGTCCCGGATTCAGAGTGCCTAGGGCACAGTCGGCTCCGCAGGCTAGCGCGACCTCGGTTGCTTCCACGGGACGACAGACAGAAGCAGTTAAGATACTGACATACGTGCTCATTTTGTTTAAGATACTTATCCCTGGTTTGGCAATGTAGAACTTAAACTTGTTTACTTTTTAACCAAATAAGGGTATTTTCGGAACTCTAGTGTAATTGTCAGACAGAAGCAAGGCACATCCCAGGGTGGTCCTCGGAGGATTGGATGGGTCCTGTCATCGACTACCTCAGGAGATTCCGATGTGATCACTATTCATGTGTGTTACACTCTTTTCCCTTCGACCAGAGTTATTTTTTCCAACATGGTTTTTATTACCTAGCAAGGTTTTAATGAGGCAACATATAAGTGTGAATCCAAGTAGCACTATTACATGAAATATCTAAGGGGGAGTGTTGTAAATAGATTAGGTTTTAGTGGCTATTACATGTAAAGGGTAGATAGATGATTTTGTAAATAATAGTAAACCTTAACCCTAACTTTATACATAGAGAGTTATAGTTCTGAATAACATAACTGGTTCTCTATCTTCTATCCCGTTGTTGGTTAACATATTTCTCAACAATTTTGTACTTATTGGGGAAAATTTGGGAAAATATGTGACTTTGGCTCTTTAAAAACAAAATTTGTCCGTACCCCATGGTCGTATGGGTGAAGATAAAAAATTTCTCAATTTTCCTTGGGTCTTTAGCCTTAAATGACAGAAAGTATGATGTGGAATCTTTTAATTACTTTCTTAAATGTAAGGCGTATATGTCGTGTGTCAGGACCCGTCCCAAATATCACCTCGATACTCGGGATGAACCCTGCTCCCGTCTGACAATCACACTTACAATACCAAAAATAAACTTAATACAACTATAAGCATAACCATAAGACGAAGGAGTAAATATATACAACAGTAAGTCAGAGCATAGTTCTACAAAATGGGCACCAAAAGTCCTACAAGTCTAAGTCCGCAACGGAAGAACGTCGGAAGCCCTATGCCTCGATATCTGCCTCAACGTTCACCCCAGCGCTATCACCACGACCTGGAGGGAAATTAAAAACAAAAGGTGTGAGTGGACCAAAAGGAATGAAAGTTTTAAAACCGTTTACCAGCAAATCAAAGTAAGGAAACAAAATTATTTGTTCCCTCCGGTTTAAAACCAGGCATGCCAATGAAGTATTAGAAAAGTCATAATATGAAACATCATAAGAAACAGAAACACTATAAAACCAATCATAAGAAACAGATACACTATAAAACATCATAAGAAACCAGAGTATAACCCGATCAAACCTGCTGGACCTATCCGAGTCTTTAAACTCAACCAGGCCTCACATATAAATCCGAGTCTTTAAACTCCCGAGTCTTTAAACTCAATAGGCCTATGGGGGTAATATCGTAATATCCGAGTCTTTAAACTCTCGAGTCTTTAAACTCAATCCGGGCCCGTCCCCCATCAATATCAATCCGGGTCTTTAAACCCATATCCAGATCCAGCAAATCCAATCCATATCCAGTGTAAAACCAATTCAAAATCCATCGCCAAATCCGAATTCGAAATCCCCGGTTCGAAGCCCTTCCGGCGTTCAGAACCGACGTTCCGAACCCAAATCCGGAAAAAGATCCATGCTCATAACAAAACAATAGGAAAATCCCAAAATCATATTCCACAACCTCTTTACCATCATCAGAAAACAGTTTTTTTAGGTTAAATTTCTGAATTATAACATCAAACTCTGAAAACCCGCTTTTTCTCGAAAAATGTGCAAACATCTCAATCACGTATAATCATCATCATGACATAAAAACACACATAGAAATCATAAAACAGTAATTAAAACAGTTTGGCATGCTCGGAAATAAGAAAGAGTCCACTCACAGTTTACAACACGTCACTCGCGCTCCGTGCGCTCCTCAACCGTCTCTGGCGTCTCCCGTCCTGTCAATAGATACCAAATAGGGTCACAACAACATCAAGGATACCTTCCCTATTTTCCCCAATTTTTCGGGAATTTAATCATATTTTAATCCTAAACCCTAAACCGTACGGATTCCCGAACCATTCCGTAACACCGTCCGATTAACCCGAAAACTATACCATTGGATTCCTTAGGACATTTAGGGCTAAACTCATGTTGGACGCTTGACCGGATTCCTCCCCACGCGCCCCCACGCGCCGCCCAAAGTGGCTGCGCGTGGGCCTCACGCGCCTGCTACAGTGCATCTTCAACCTCGAGTCACCCGGTTCAACTGTGTTGAACCGGCGTGACCGGTTCTCCTCCGTTCCTCCACCATTCTTCCCCATTTCAATTCCATTAGCTTCGTCCAGTCCCCTGCAACCAAACCCAGTCCTAAAATCCAGAAATCACGGCCTAAAACCCCTCGTCTTCAACCTCGAAAAACACTGCCCGTGAGCCCTGTTTTCCTTCCCGGCCGTCCACTGCTTCCCCCTTCACGGTGGTGATACCAGCACCCTCCTAGGACCCTACTTAGTCCTACCCAACTCACAGAATCCGTCGATGCATCCCCGAAGTCCACGACTTCAAGTTTGAAGTCACGGCCAAAAACAGAGTATTGGGTACTCGCCGTCGACTGAGCCCCGCCGTGTACGTCCCCGTCACGGCAGCCATCACAAACCAATCCTAAGACCTCCCTGAACAACACCCTGACCTCCTAATCCCTCGACTCTAAGCCCAACTCCACGACTTTGCATTTGAAAAATCACGGGAAACAGAGTAAAGAAACTTACCCTGCGATTAAGTCACCGCCGTGAGCACCGCCGCCTACCACGGTGTTTGTTGGACACCCTGCAACCCCTTGGACCTCCTATAGCCTTGGTTTGCCTCACCACACGGCACAACAGCCTCCACGAGCTCACGGCCTCCCCGTTTTCACAGAAGCTTAGCTGCACCGCCACAGTGCCGCCGTGCACGGTTTCCGTCCAATAGCACCACCACCAACTCACCGTAAGCTCCCTGTCACTCTCTCAATTCACCAAAACTGCACTCACCCCCTGAATCGATCACCGTCTCCCCAAGTTCTTCTCTCTGTTTTCTGCGCACACAAGGTTTGCACGGTTTCAAAATGGACAAAGTGTGGCCGTGCACACTTTAGATCTTTGTGGAACAATCCAGCACCCCCACGTGTCCACAAGCTATAGGCCAGCCCAAAAATATCTGCCACTTGCCCTTATCTGATTGGGTTGAGGGAAAATGACCAAAATGCCCCTCCTGCACAAAATTACCATTTTGCCCTCAGACTTTCCAGACCCGTATCTTTTCCGTCCGACGTCCGATGACAGCGTGCCGCCTGTCGTTGAACTCAGGACGTCGAGACCTATCCAACGATCCTCGATCTATGTGAAAAATCACAAATCCTCCAAAAAGTCAACATTTCCTCCATTAACTCAAAATTACGGTAACGCCCCCAACCTTCCGTACATCATTACTTTTCCTCCGGTTGTCCGAATCGAACCTGCCGCCTGTCTACGGACTCGTGACGTCCTAACCTACGTCACGGTCAAAGGCTAACACTCATCCAATCGATAGTACAAAAAGTCAACTTTTTGTTTACTATTCACAAGGGCAAAATCGTCCTTTTTACAAAACTTCACAAAAATTACATTTTTACCCTTCCCGTAGGTACGGGTCGTTACAATCTACCCCCCTAAAAAGAATTTCATCCCCGAAATTCAGTGAAATAAGTAAGGGTACTGTTCCCGCATCAAGGCCTCGGGTTCCCAAGTAGCTTCTTCGACCTGATGATTTCTCCACAATACCTTCACTAAGGGAACCGTCTTCCTTCGCAACACTTTATCCTTCCGATCCAAGATTGCAACAGGTTGCTCTTCAAAACTCAAGTCTTCCCTTAGTTCCACTGGTTGTGCTTCTAAAACATGCGAATCATCTCGAATATATTTCCGAAGCATAGAAACATGAAAGACATTATGTACCTTTTTTAAATCTGCTGGTAAGGCCAACCGATAAGCTACAGGACCAATCCGCTCCAAGATCTCATACGGTCCAATGTAACGAGGACTCAACTTCCCTCGTCTGCCAAATCGTACAATTCCTTTCCAAGGAGATAACTTCAGGAAAACCCAGTCTCCAACAGCAAACTCCAAATCCCTGATCCTACGGTCAGCGTAGCTCTTTTGGCGGTCCTGCACTGCCTTCAATCGATCCCTAATCAATGCCACTTTTTCCTGAGTAAGCTCCACCAGCTCAGAAGTAGTCAACCTCCTCTCGCCAACCTCAGTCCAACACAATGGAGTCCGACACTACCGCCCATACAAAGCCTCGTAAGGAGCCATCCCAATGCTCTCCTGAAAACTATTATTGTAGGCGAACTCCATTAAAGGCAGATGTGATTCCCAAGTACCCTGAAACTGAAGCACACAAGCTCGCATCATATCCTCGAGAATCTGAATAGTCCGCTCAGACTGCCCATCAGTCTGAGGATGAAAAGCAGTACTGAAGTGTAATTTAGTCCCAAAATCTTCCTGTAAGCTCTGCCAAAATCGAGAAGTGAATCTCGGATCTCTATCAGATACTATCGACTTCGGAGTCCCATGCAATCGAATAATCTCATTAATAAACAACTGTGCAAACTGTTCCAGCCTGAAGTTCTCCCGTACTGGCAAGAAATGAGCAGACTTCGTAAGTCGATCCACAATAACCCACACACCATCGTGTCCCTTCAGTGTTCTCGGAAGCTTGAACACAAAATCCATAGTCAGGTGATCCCATTTCCACTCGGGAATCGGCAAAGGTTGCATTGCTCCATAAGGTCTCTGCCGCTCGGCTTTTACCTGTTGACAAATCAAACATCTACTGACATACTCTGCAATTTCACGTTTCATCCCTGACCACCAATAATGCTCTCGAAGTGTACGATACATCTTGGTCCCACCAGGATGCATCGCATAAGCTGAACAGTGAGCCTCATCTAGTATCACCTTCTTCAAAACTTCATCCTCAGGTACACACAACCGTCCATTCTTAACCAAGGCTCCATCCTCACGAATCTCAAAATCCTGTCTTTCTCCAGCCTCGACCTCAATCCGAATGATGCCCAGAATAGGGTCCTCAAACTGAGCATCAATCATCTGATCAATCAAAACGGGTCGCACATGGAAACTCGCTAGGAGTGCTCCCTGATCATCCACAGTCAACTCTACTCCCAACCTACGGAGCTCAACCAGCAAAGGTAACCGTACTGTCCTTAGATGCGACAAAGATCCAGCTGACTTCCTGCTCAGAGCATCGGCTACCACATTAGCCTTCCCTGGATGATACTCAATAGTACAGTCGTAGTCCTTAAGTAACTCCAACTAACGGCGCTGTCTCAGATTCAATTCCTTTTGAGTGAACAAATACTTCAAACTCTTGTGGTCCGTGAAGATCCTGCATTTCTCACCGTACAAGTAATGTCGCCAAATCTTCAATGCATGAACCACCACAGCCAGTTCCAAGTCATGTGTAGGGTAGTTCACCTCATGGGGTTTCAATTGCCGGGAAGCATAAGCAATCACTTTCCCGTGCTGCATCAAGACACAACCCAAACCTTGTAATGAAGCGTCACTGTACACCTCGAACTCCCCACTATCATCTGGAAGGGCTAACACAGGAGCAGATGTCAACCGCCTTTTAAGCTCCTGGAAACTCTGTTCACAGTTCTCATCCCACTCAAACCGAACTCCCTTCCGTGTCAACCTCGACAACGGTGCTGCAAGAATAGAAAAGCCCTCAATAAAACGCCGGTAATACCCTGCCAAACCCAGAAAACTCCGAATTTCCGTCACCGTCTTAGGCTGTTCTCAATTGGCTACCGCCTCAACTTTCTGAGGATCCACACGAATGCCCTCGGCCGAAATCACATGGCTAAGAAATCCAACACTGGTCAACCAGAACTGACACTTACTGAGCTTCGCATACAACTGATGCTCCCTCAACGTTTTAAGCACGATCCTCAGATGTTTCTCATGCGCCTTCGCACTCTTCGAATACACCAAAA
The DNA here is from genome assembly GCA_032719365.1 of Prinsepia uniflora. NCBI lineage: Eukaryota > Viridiplantae > Streptophyta > Magnoliopsida > Rosales > Rosaceae > Prinsepia > Prinsepia uniflora. The sequence goes on from CM064862.1 coordinate 50,020,438, forward strand.
TATCATCAATGAAAACAATCACAAAACGATCCAAGTAGGGCCGGAACACTCGGTTCATAAGGTCCATAAAAGCTGCTGGGGCATTAGTCAAACCAAAAGGCATCACCACAAACTCATAGTGACCTTACCTGGTCCGGAAAGCTGTCTTCGGTATATCCTCCTCTTTAACCCTTAACTGGTGATAGCCGGAGCGAAGATCAATCTTCGAGAAATACTGTGCTCCCTTGAGCTGGTCAAACAAATCATCAATCCGGGGTAGGGGGTACTTATTCCGAATAGTTACCTTATTCAGTTGCCTGTAATCCACACACAATCTCAATCCTCCATCCTTTTTCTTGACAAACAAAACAGGTGCTCCCCAAGGTGACATACTCCGTCGAATGAATCCTGTATCGACCAACTCTTGCAACTGGGCCTTAAGTTCCCTCAATTCTGCAGGTGCCATACGGTAAGGAGTCTGAGAAATAGGCTGTGTACCTGGTAGAAGCTCAATCGTAAACTCAAGATCTCGGTGTGGGGGTAGTCCTGGCAACTCCTCGGGAAAAACATCGGGAAACTCCCGTACCACTGGTATATCCTCCGCCCTCTCTGGCGTAGCACGCGTATCCACCACATGAGCTAAATAACCCTGGCACCCCTTACGTAACAGTTTACTAGCCTCGAGTGCCGAAATAACTCCCGTAGGAAGTGCACGCTGATCCCCCTGGAATGTAGTCTCTGACAATCCGGGACTCCGAAAAGTCACTCTCCTATCGAAACATTCGATAGAAGCATGATGTCTCGTCAACAAGTCCATACCCAAGATCACATCAAAGTCCCGTAAATCCAAGAGTAACAAATCTGCCAGTAACTCCACCTGGCCTACCATTACCGGACACTCTCTCAAAACCTGAGTCACTACCAACACCTCCCCAGTAGGTGTACTCACTCCTAACGCACAATCCAAAGTAGACACCTCCCTCTCCTTAACCAGACTACAACTCCGAGCTATAAATGAATGGGTAGCCCCGGGATCTATCAAAGTAAAAACAGTGTGACCAAGTATGGTGAGTGTACCTGTCACCACTCCCGGTGCTGACCTAGCCTCCTGCTGAGTCATCGCAAAAACTCGCGCCTGAGGTCCCGATGACCTACCGCGCCCTCTGGAACTGCTCGTGGCACCACCACCACCCCTAGGGCCTGCCGCCCCTGATACTGAAGCAGTACTCCGCCCGGGTTCTGCTGCACCTCTGCCTGCTCCACCCTCCGGAGCTAACAATGGGCACTCCCGACGGAAGTGTCCTCGCTCTCCACAATAGAAGCAAGTGTCCCTACCGGGTCCACCGGTATGCCTCCCTGTAGAAGCCACTGAAGTCGCACTCGCCTGAGGAGTCGGCTGTGACCTAGCTCCTCGAAATCCTGAGCCCTGGAAACTGCCTGGTCTGCCATACCGGGCTCCACCAGGCGATGATGATCCACCAAAATTACCCCGTTTCGGGGGCCTCTGACTCGATGCTCCTGGAAATGACTGCTCTCGGCGTCGAACACTGCCCGAATACTGTGGTCGAGCAGGTAAACTGGCCTCCACCCTGACAGCAGCATCAGACAACTCTCGGAATGTAGCAAAAGAGCCAGCTGTCACTATGGCCCTGATCTCTCCCCGGAGGCCCAACTCAAACCGGCGGCACTTCTCCGCCTCAGTCGCCACAAATGCAGGAGCAAAACGAGATAGCATCTGGAACCTCTGCTCATACTCAGCAACTGTCAAGTTCCCTTGCTTCAAGTGAAGGAATTCCGCTTCCTTCGCATCCCTAAAAGAACGGGGATAGTACTGATCTAAAAACCGCTCCCGAAAAGTCTCCCAGGTCACGGTATGTGCATCCCAGCCGGACAGTTCCAGCGTGTACCACCACTCGTAGGCAGCTCCATCCAACAGAAAAGTAGCTAACAATACCCGATCCTCGGGAGGACAGTGCATCACCCCAAAAATACGTTCTAGTCGGGTGATCCATCGGTGAGCTTCCTCGGGATCAGCCCCACCGCTGAACGTAGTAGCCCCAAGCCTCTGAGCTCTCTCGATCGAAGCGCTCTCAGTCCCTCTCGCCGCTTCATCTTCAGGTCGTGGAGGGGGTTCACGTCTCGGAGGCATGATCAATCGTACGCTGAAAGAGGCATAGAGTTAGTATAACAACCTAGACCCAACACAAATTGACACAACCTATGCTCTGATACCAATTGTCAGGACCCGTCCCAAATATCACCTCGATACTCGGGATGAACCCTGCTCCCGTCTGACAATCACACTTACAATACCAAAAATAAACTTAATACAACTATAAGCATAACCATCAGACGAAGGAGTAAATATATACAACAGTAAGTCAGAGCATAGTTCTACAAAATGGGCACCAAAAGTCCTACAAGTCTAAGTCCGCAACGGAAGAACGTCGGAAGCCCTATGCCTCGATATCTGCCTCAACGTTCACCCCAGCGCTATCACCACGACCTGGAGGGAAATTAAAAACAAAAGGTGTGAGTGGACCAAAAGGAATGAAAGTTTTAAAACCGTTTACCAGCAAATCAAAGTAAGGAAATAAAATCATTTGTTCCCTCCGGTTTAAAACCAGGCATGCCAATGAAGTATTAGAAAAGTCATAATATGAAACATCATAAGAAACAGAAACACTATAAAACCAATCATAAGAAACAGATACACTATAAAACATCATAAGAAACCAGAGTATAACCCGATCAAACCTGCTGGACCTATCCGAGTCTTTAAACTCAACCAGGCCTCACATATAAATCCGAGTCTTTAAACTCCCGAGTCTTTAAACTCAATAGGCCTATGGGGGTAATATCGTAATATCCGAGTCTTTAAACTCTCGAGTCTTTAAACTCAATCCGGGCCCGTCCCCCATCAATATCAATCCGGGTCTTTAAACCCATATCCAGATCCAGCAAATCCAATCCATATCCAGTGTAAAACCAATTCAAAATCCATCGCCAAATCCGAATTCGAAATCCCCGGTTCGAAGCCCTTCCGGCGTTCAGAACCGACGTTCCGAACCCAAATCCGGAAAAAGATCCATGCTCATAACAAAACCATAGGAAAATCCCAAAATCATATTCCACAACCTCTTTACCATCATCAGAAAACAATTTTTTAGGTTAAATTTCTGAATTATAACATCAAACTCTGAAAACCCGTTTTTTCTCGAAAAACGTGCAAACATCTCAATCACGTATAATCATCATCATGACATAAAAACACACATAGAAATCATAAAACAGTAATTAAAACAGTTTGGCATGCTCGGAAATAAGAAAGAGTCCACTCACAGTTTACAACACGTCACTCGCGCTCCGTGCGCTCCTCAACCGTCTCTGGCGTCTCCCGTCCTGTCAATAGATACCAAATAGGGTCACAACAACATCAAGGATACCTTCCCTATTTTCCCCAATTTTTCGGGAATTTAATCATATTTTAATCCTAAACCCTAAACCGTACGGATTCCCGAACCATTCCGTAACACCGTCCGATTAACCCGAAAACTATACCATTGGATTCCTTAGGACATTTAGGGCTAAACTCATGTTGGACGCTTGACCGGATTCCTCCCCACGCGCCCCCACGCGCCGCCCAAAGTGGCTGCGCGTGGGCCTCACGCGCCTGCTACAGTGCATCTTCAACCTCGAGTCACCCGGTTCAACTGTGTTGAACCGGCGTGACCGGTTCTCCTCCGTTCCTCCACCATTCTTCCCCATTTCAATTCCATTAGCTTCGTCCAGTCCCCTGCAACCAAACCCAGTCCTAAAATCTAGAAATCACGGCCTAAAACCCCTCGTCTTCAACCTCGAAAAACACTGCCCGTGAGCCCTGTTTTCCTTCCCGGCCGTCCACTGCTTCCCCCTTCACGGTGGTGATACCAGCACCCTCCTAGGACCCTACTTAGTCCTACCCAACTCACAGAATCCGTCGATGCATCCCCGAAGTCCACGACTTCAAGTTTGAAGTCACGGCCAAAAACAGAGTATTGGGTACTCGCCGTCGACTGAGCCCCGCCGTGTACGCCCCCGTCACGGCAGCCATCACAAACCAATCCTAAGACCTCCCTGAACAACACCCTGACCTCCTAATCCCTCGACTCTAAGCCCAACTCCACGACTTTGCATTTGAAAAATCACGGGAAACAGAGTAAAGAAACTTACCCTGCGATTAAGTCGCCGCCGTGAGCACCGCCGCCTACCACGGTGTTTGTTGGACACCCTGCAACCCCTTGGACCTCCTATAGCCTTGGTTTGCCTCACCACACGGCACAACAGCCTCCACGAGCTCACGGCCTCCCCGTTTTCACAGAAGCTTAGCTGCACCGCCACAGTGCCGCCGTGCACGGTTTCCGTCCAATAGCACCACCACCAACTCACCGTAAGCTCCCTGTCACTCTCTCAATTCACCAAAACTGCACTCACCCCCTGAATCAATCACCGTCTCCCCAAGTTCTTCTCTCTGTTTTCTGCGCACACAAGGTTTGCACGGTTTCAAAATGGACAAAGTGTGGCCGTGCACACTTTAGATCTTTGTGGAACAATCCAGCACCCCCACGTGTCCACAAGCTATAGGCCAGCCCAAAAATATCTGCCACTTGCCCTTATCTGATTGGGCTGAGGGAAAATGACCAAAATGCCCCTCCTGCACAAAATTACCATTTTGCCCTCAGACTTTCCAGACCCGTATCTTTTCCGTCCGACGTCCGATGACAGCGTGCCGCCTGTCGTTGAACTCGGGACGTCGAGACCTATCCAACGATCCTCGATCTACGTGAAAAATCACAAATCCTCCAAAAAGTCAACATTTCCTCCATTAACTCAAAATTACGGTAACGCCCCCAACCTTCCGTACATCATAACTTTTCCTCCGGTTGTCCGAATCGAACCTGCCGCCTGTCTACGGACTCGTGACGTCCTAACCTACGTCACGGTCAAAGGCTAACACTCATCCAATCGATAGTACAAAAAGTCAACTTTTTGTTTACTATTCACAAGGGCAAAATCGTCCTTTTTACAAAACTTCACAAAAATTACATTTTTACCCTTCCCGTAGGTACGGGTCGTTACATCGTGTGCTACACTCAATAAGGAAAATCTTGGTGGATGTCTTTCCCTCTTACTTACTCAGCCTAACGCCTTGATTCCACCGAGAAGATTGTCCAAGAGGGTTCCAATCCAAGTTTCTACTTTTTTTTTGAAAGAAAAAGTAACAAAAATACTTTATCTTCAAATAGGAAGAAAAAATAAAAACAAAAAACAAATATTTATGCTCAAACTTTACTTTAATTCTTTTAACTTTACTTTAATTCTTTTAACTTTACTTTAATTATTACCACTTTTCTTTAATTTTTGTTCTTATCGAAGATCACATACAGTATATATCCTCAAATATATCATATATGTCAGATGAAAACTAAAATCCTCAAATATATAAATAAAAAAATTATTTAGAGAAATAGTGTTAGAAATAATATGGCATTGTTAAGGCTTGTTGTGCTGAAATCAAGCCATAACAATAGGTACTTGCGGTAGTTACATGAAGAAAAGAATGGGCTGCCAGCAAGGTTTCTCAGCTTCCGTGGAGAGGAGGCATGGAGGCATTACTCAACCTTTGAACTGGAGAGATACAAGACTAGCAATAATGATGACTTAGTCCATTTTAGATGTTGTTACAACATCAAATATTTTTCCATCATGAACTAGTGTATTATTGCTTGGGCTCATGAACTAGTAGAAGAACAATCTATACTTTTATGCACATTGTTTGAGGTCGTCTTCTTAGCTAATCAACATCTGGATGGTTGTCGTATAACCGTCTAAGTGAGTATTTGGTCAGAATTAGATATGAGAATAATGAAGAATACCCATGTGTGTTTAGTAAGAAAATAAGTTTCAGGTTTGCTATTGATTGGTACTCCAAAAGAAACCAAAAAAACTACTAAGCATTTGAAGTTGGAATTAGAAAACAAGGATCTTGGGAGAATGAAGTTTTGTCTCAACTTGGAGCTTGAGTACCGTGCAGATGAGATTCTAGGCTATCCATCGAATTACATCTAGAAGATGTCGATATTACATCTCAAAATTTTTAAGACGCTTTAATTAGGATAAAGTGAAACCTTCACGCCTATGATTGTTTGTAGTCTAGATCCTAAAAATGAAGCAGATGATAACGAAAATTTATTGAGACCAGAAGATAAATGTAGCTATAAAGTTCATAACAGATGAAATGTCCGATTTAGTTCATTTGAATGAAGTACAATAATGTCTGATCTAGTGCATTTAAATGAATTTTGCGCAGATGCTGATCTATTTGCTGTTGAGAGAGTAAATGAAAATCTTCCCTAGCATCAATGACAGAAATGGGTTTTTCAACCGTTTTGATTGAATAATCAGATTTAATTCAAAGGTTCCTTTTTGTTAAATATCACATGTAGGAACTTTTGGAATACTCCAGTTTTCTAAATCTTTTTCTACGTTAAGAATTATTATCTCTTCAACATTCTTAACTCGCATTACTCTAGCGCTATCATTGCTACTAGAGCCGCTACTCCTACTAACAGTTCTCTTGCTCAAAGATCGAAGTAAACAAGCCATCAGAAGAGAGTTTCTCTACTTCTCTGTTCCCTAAGCGGAGTATCGTCAGACTTATCATCTACGCCTTAACACGCCTCACAAACGGCTTTAAACGACGACCTGGCCCGCTGGCGATCTCTTCCCCACTATAGTGAGATGTTCTTGCAGAGTATCTTGGTCTAACAACACAGCTTTAACCAAAAAACTTTGAACCTAGAAAGCTATTACCAACATTTTTTTGGCTCTAATACCAATTAGAGCGGAAGACTTTTGCAAGCATCAAATGTTAGTTAATCCATTTTAAGCTTGTAAACAGGCAAGTATATATATATATATATATATATATAAAGAAACAAAATAATAATCAGAAATTGAAAAATGCAGAGTTCTAGCAATGGATTTGAAAAGTCTAAATATAAAAATGAGATAAATATCATATGAACATATACTCACATATATTGAAATCGTTAAACTTGTGTACAGGAAAATAGCAAATAGCACACTCAAACAACACACTTAAAGACTCACAAATTTTATACACTGGTTGCACACTCACTCTCTTGCACTCATACAAATTTTATACACTGGTTGCACACTCAGCTGATGAAAAGTCCGATAAAAAAACAGTCTACAATTATGAGCGGCATCTTCACTTTTGACCTTTGCCATTCACGGACAGATATTTTGGCCAACAGGATAAAAAGTGCTACATGAAGAAGGTAAGAATAGCCGATAGTGTACCAAACCTTATCTTATATTTATTCACGGACGCATTTCATGCTATTTTGTTTTTTTATAGGAGGAAAGACTCCATAGCAGTCATTTTCATTTTCAAACCAACCGCAACTATCATCTGCATCTTGTTGAGAAGAAGCTGCTTCAGAATTTATTTCAATATCATCATCCATATCCAGGAATTTGAGAAATTGATCTTTCAGATCCTTTTTTGAACAAGATGAAAAGAAGGCCTCTATTAGAGACTTAAGATTTCCTGCTTGTGAAGAAGAGGAACAGGGACTGTCAATAGTTTTGGATTGTCTATCAGACAAGAAAAAGGATAAATTTTTGGAGTTGAAATTTTGAGGTTTCAGATGATCACTATGAAATTTATCCCACCAAGGAATAGAGATCTTTCTTTCAAGTTAAGGGATGAAATACCATACATCCTCATCATCTTCAATAAAATCATAATCACATTTTAAGATCCATGGAAGTTCATAACAAATCATGAACCAGAGAAATAGTTTCCTTGCTTCAGGATAGTCAACATTTTCTCTTTTGAAAATTTCAGAAAAAGGAAAGGACTATCTCCCAAGGTAAATATTCAGCATTAAGTCCCTAAACGAGGAACCATGCTTGGAACCAGTTAGCAACTTCTTTCAGAGTTCCAATTTTCAACTGAAAAACGAACATTTTGAACACAAAGGATTTGATCCCAGGCTTTCTGATAATCCTAGAAATTAAATCCTTTAGGGCTCATTTCAAAGCTACGAAAAATGGTGTAATTTATAGGGGATTTCTCCCCAATCTTCCAAAGTGATTACTTTCAGAACCACCAATTTGGAAAAAAACAATCATATTGTTGGTGTCGCTGTAATAGCAATGAACAACCTTCACAGGATCCGGTTTCTATCCAGTATCTTGGTTTTAAACATCCACGAATGTGATCACGAAGGTATTTTTCACCGACGTCTCTAGGAGAAGAGCGAAGATCAGAATCCTTTATAGGTATGATGGGTATGACCATAGTTTCCTGGAATGGATTGTTGGCGACAGCTTTCTCTCGTCCTTTAGTGTAGGGTAAGGCTGAGGAGAGAGGAGTTGTATTCATAGAGGTAGGAGTGGAACTTGGTTAAATTGAGGAAAATGCTCTAATAGAACGAGCTAGATGCTTTTTAGGATACATATCTAGTGCCGGGAGAATCAAACCACGATGGTTCAGGAACTATCGTAGTAGAGAGTGGCATAGGTTTATTTTTGGGGTAAAGGGAAAAGTAATCAAATTTTCCCGAGGGTTCCCCAAGAAGGCCAACCTTTGGATCTCCTGCTTCAAACCTCTATTTCAACTTTTGCTGGGACGTCTTTCTATGAACCCTGCAAAAATTCACGATTTAAGAAACTAGAAAATGAATTATGCTCGCCTTTAATATACTCAATAACAAAATAAAAAACAGATAAAATTCCTTGTCATTGAGCAAAGATTTTTTTAAATTCCAAGTTCTTAGCATCTTTCAAAAAAATGTCTTTTGCTGCTTTACAATCGACCCTAATCAGGAATCGCTTGTTAAGAAGATCACTTTCAAATTTGGTGACTGCATGAACTATAGATAATAGTTCTTTTTTGATTGTCGAGTAATGTTTCTAGCCTGGTTTCCAAACTCCAGAAGTGAAACGAACAAGGGCTTCTTTACCATTAGTTTTCTGCTTCAAAATACCACCATAGCCGTCATCAGAAGCATCTATTTCCATAATCTTAAACGCTCTCGGATCTGCCAAGGCTAGGCAAGGAGCTCCTTAAATTTTCATTTCAGGAGTCTGACTGCTCTAGTCTGCTCCTCAGTCAAAGGAACTATATTTTTCTTCAGCCGTTCATAGAGCGGCTTACTATATTTAGCCAAGTCTTTGTAGAAATCTCCTACATAATTCAGACTTCCCAAGAACCTTTGTAGTTGCTTCTTTTCGCAAAATTTCATCTGGAAATTTGTCCGCAAAGGCAATGGCATGATCAACTGATAGAATAATTCCATTGTGGATATTATGTCCTAAAAATCGAACCTTTTTTTGGAAGAGTTTCATCTTCCTTGTAGAAACAATTAGACCTGCATTCTTTACCACTTTCAAGAAAATATTTAGATGTTTAAAATGATGTTCAACAGAATTATAGTAGACTAGATCATCATCAATATAGACTATAGTAAAAGTGGAATAAGGATTGAATATATCATTCATAATATTTTGAAATTCAGAAGGAGCATTTTTCAGAACAAAAGGCATAACATTCCATTTGTAATGTCTGAATGGCACGTTGAATGCAGTTTTGTATCTGTCCTTCTCAGCAATTTGAATCTGCCAATATCCTGATTTCATATCCAATTTTGAAAAGATTATGGCTTGATTTAATCTTTCCAAAAGATTATTCTTATTTGGAATAGGATACATGATCCATCAAAAAGCTTTATTCAGGGGTTTGTAGTTTATAACCAATCTTGGTGCTCCCCTTTCGAGTTCAGGTGCGTTTTCAACATAAAAGGCAGAACAGCTCCATGGATAGTAGCTATTTCGAATCAACTTCTTTTTAAGAAGTTCATTGATCACCTTTTTTGCAGATTTCCATTAACCTGCCATTCATCTGAATGGGACGAACCTTTAGGGAATTTTTTCGTTCGTCAAAATCAAGCTTATAAGGAAGTTCAACTATGTGCCTTTTCCGGTTCCAAAAAGTACTTGGAACATCAGCACATACCTGCAACTCAAATTCCTTTTGGATTGAAACAATTTGGTTTTTAAGAGTTCGAGTTATTAATTGTTCTTCTGTTCTTTTAAGATATAATTCCTCTTTCAGATAACCAAGAAATTTCTCTTTATCTAGAATTACTTTTTGAATGGAATTTACATATTGTAACTGGGGTTAACAAGAAAAAAATGAACATTACCTTGATTCCCTCAATTTCAGTTTCTATTCCACTATCAGAAACTTTGAATGGGTAAAGCATGCTCAAAAATGGAGTTCCGAGAATCACAGCATGACTTAGTCCTCTAACCAGAACAAAAGAAGTTTGAAAAGAAACCTCATTTTGAATGATTGCTACATCAGTGATCTTATTCTAAATCTCTATTGGTTGATCAGTAGCGCTACGCAGACCTTGAGAAGTTTTTGAGAAGTACTTTACGAGCACTACTCCTTCATTGATGCAGTTGAGATCAGCTCCACAATCGATCAGTGTTTCGACGGAAAACCTGAAAGTTTTGTTAATAACAAAGGTAATTATAGAATACCACTTTTGAGAAATTACATTGTCGATGCTATTGACAAACTTCAGCGCGGAGATACTTCCTTCAAGTGTAACATCAGGAGGAATCTGTTCCATTTCAAGTTCAGGTTCTGAAGTCTTAACCTATTCAAAGTCTTTCAGAAGAGATTGAAACTCCTTTTCAGTTTCATTATCATTGCTTATATTTTCAGGTGAAGGATGATAGAGTTCCAAAATCTGAACTCTTCTTCTAAGATTCATAACTTTATCTTTCGTATCACGAATTTCATGCTTATTTCAGCAATTGTGGGTTCTTTTCGGGTTTTTTGCTGCGCTATTCTATCAGTGATTGTTTTAAAGCTATAAGATTCAATTGGCTCCTTAATACTAGGTTTAGGAGCTTCTTTTTCTTTATCCATATTGATGTATTTTTGCAGAATTTCTCTCTTTTCAAAAGGATCCTCAATTTTATCAATCAAGTCTAGAATCAGAATTTCTTCCTTAGTAATGACACATAGATTCATTTTAAAAGCACAATTTTCCTCGAAGTCTGTGTCACTATCTATAGTATCTGTGGATGAAGTAAACAACTCTTAATCTTCAAGAACTGCCACCTCATCGTCGCTGTTTTCAGATTCAGATGAGTTTAGCATGAGTTAAAACAGTTGTCGTTTTAATCCTTCATTAAGATTTAGATTATTAATCTTTTCCTTCATCTTGCATTCAGGTTGAGTATGTCCGACTTTTCCACATTTATAGTAGACGACTGTCTTTTTTCCAGATTCGTTCTTATCTTTTCCTTTTCTGTCTCGCCCATCCTTTGGCTTGCGGGAAGATGCTTCTTGATACCTAAAAGACTAATAAGGTTTTGAAGATCGAGAAGGTTTATCAGACTCGTATTTCCGGGAAAACTTTCTTTTCTTGTAAGAAGGTTTTCGACGAGTAGAAGGATCTTTAGGTTCAAACCCAAATTGTTCACAAAAATCGCCCATCTCTTTTTACCGTAGAATTTTCTGTTTGTCAAGTTGTTTCTTCAACTTCATATCGGTACAAAGTGCTAGTACATCAGCATAGATCTTAGATGTGAGCTCTCCATAGGTAGGCCTATCATAAGGTGTAATGTAACGACCCGTCCCGAATATCGGGATTTAATAATATTTAATTGTGATTTACTAATCTGGGATTAGTTGGGCGATTTCGGGAGAATTGTGCAAAATGACCGTTTTGCCCCTGGGCATGGGTAAAACGTTGACTTTTATTTCGGATGGTCAAATGGACTTTGACCGATGACCGTGACGTAGTTCGGGATGTCACGAGTTCATAGACAGGCGGCACGTTCGATTCCGACGTTCGTGGTGAAAGTTATGATGTACGGAAGTGCAAGGGCATTTTCGTAATTTAGACGAAATAAGGGGAAATGTTGACTTTTTGACCGAGATGTCCGATGGCCGAGGGCCAAAGACCGTTACGTAGGTTTCGTCGATACGAATCCAACGACAGGCGGCATGCCGAAATCGGAGATTCGACGACGAAGTTATGGTCAATGAAACGAATTAACGAACCGAGGCTCCGATTAAAATAATAATATAATAATGAACAGTACCCGGTGACTGAACACACTTGGGTGAGTGACAAGTGTCACTCATCCCTTAATTTCAAGCATAAAACCAGATCCCATGTTTTGGGGAAACATAATTATTATGTTTTATTAATTAATTAAATTAAATTAATCTTTTAATTTCCATTATTCCTCTCTAATTTCCTAACCGTGTACAACCCAAAACCACAATTCATTCCACTCTTAATCTCCTCTCCATCAGCTGATCTTGAGTGTGCAATTTGGAGACATTTCTGAGACGGATTTAGTGAGGGAAACACGAGGGATTGAGGGGGGCCGTAGACCTGGAATTCGGAAATTTGGTTTTTGGGAGGGAAATTCGAATTGGGAGAATTAGGCCGTGAGGATCGCAATTGAGCTCACATTCAGCTTCCTGGGATCACAACGATCATAATTGTCGAAGAAACGAGATGAATTGGTGCCGTTTTGGCTCTGATCGAGCTTGGTGACAGAGGAAGAAAATCGAGGTTGAGTCGTGATCGTGGAGTGTTTAGACGACGGAATTGAGGTGGGGAAACTACTTCTCATGATCCCACGATGCTTCTGGGTTCGTCAATTGAAAGAAAATGGCTGTGGTTGACAGAACTCCATGGTTGAACAGTGACGGTGTTCGTGCTTGAGTCGTGACGATTGAGCGCAGGATTGAAGCAATTGAGTTGGGGGAAATGCTTAACGGAGTCCATGGAAGCTTCTGGTTGAATCAATTTAAGGAAATCAATTGGAAATGAAGGAATTCCATGAACGAACAGTAACCGGAGTGTTCTTGGTGTTCATCATCGAATCGTGGTTCGTGTATGACCGCTATAACTCCACTCTGTACAGAGGCTTCTTGTAACGACCCGTCCCGAATTCCAGGTTTAGATTAGTGACTAATTAAGGATTAGTGTGGTGAATTAGTGATTAGTTGGGCGAAATCGGACGGACGACGCAAAATGACCATTTTGCTCCTAGTCGTGGGTAAAATGTTGACTTTTGACCAGGGAGGTCTGATGGCCGAAGGCCAAGGACCGTTACGTAGATTGGGTCGATACTAATCCTTAGACAGGCGGCACACCAAAATTGGACGTCGAACGGGAAAGTTATAGGTCACAGAAGTTCGATTGCACTATGACCCATACGAGGCAAAGATGATGTGGCAATATTTGATTGGGAAGATATTTAAGTGGGACCCAATGGGTTAAGTGACAAGTGTCACTCATCCCATTGGTCATTTCCCCAAAAAGTGGATCTATCCTAATTAAATAATATTATCCTAATTATTTTATAATTTAAACCCACCGACTTCTCATCCTAACCATCCATCTCAACTAAATCTCTCATCCTCATCGTCCATCTTCTTTCTTTCTCTCTCACCTGATCACCAGCTATCATCTTCTTTGTTTTCATTTCCAAAACCTGAGCACCCTGCTCCATTTTTCGCCTAAAACAAACACACACCCGAGACACCATAACCCTACGACCACATCACATCTTCATAGGCCATTGTGATTGGCTGAGAGGGAGTAACCTGAGGGACAGGGTCGACATGATGGTGATGGGCTGGGCACAGCGGGGACGAAGGTGGTGGTAAGAAACCATAACCCGTTTGAAACCAAAAAATGGAAACTGAGTTTTGGGCATGTGTTAACCATTAGGATCGATCCTAAAATGTGCTATGGACCAGGACGAGTCGAGTGGGACTAGTTTCATGGACTGGGGCGACCGGAATCAATGGCACAACGGAGTTGCAGGAGGCCGGTCTCGTTTCCACCAAGGATAGGTATGAAACGATCTTATTACTTGGTTTTTAAATGGTACAAGGGTTTTTGGGAATGAGATGAGGACATAGGAACAAACGGAGAGGATATGGAGGCCGGAATAGGGAGAACTGGCCAAGTTAGTCCGTTAGTTCGGTTGAACCAGACGGAACCGATGAATCGGTTCAGATCGGGTTGGCGAGAGGTAGACGATGAACAGTGTTTGGCGCATGGGCTTCACACGAAGCCGCTTGCGGCGGCGCGTGGGGGCGCATGGGATACTTTTAGGTCATGATGTCAACATGGCTTTTAATCTATTCGATGTAGCGAACATTTTGGGATTGGTTTCGTCTCGATCGGATTCCGTCTCGATATTTTTCGGGACATCCGAAGGTTTAGGATCGAGTTTAAAAATAGTTTAAAACTCGGGAAAATTACGAGACTTCAATGAGAGGTTAATAAGGTAGTTAGTAACCCTCTAGATTGATTTGGACAGGTTTGGGAGTCCCGATGACGACGATTAGCCAGTGAGGCTTACGTCACGCAAATCGAGGCGGCAGCTTAGCACAGTCTGTGAGTGGACCTTGATTTCTAAACTGTGATGCATGCATAAATGTTTTATATTTTTTATGAATGTGATTCTATGATGATGATTTGGATGGTTGTGATTTATATGATTTCACGTATTTCGAGTTGATTTACGTGCTTGCACGTAAATTGAGGTTTACAGTTTTGCACTTATTTTCCATGCATATAGTTTTGGAAATGATTTCATGAAAGGGTTTTGGATTTGAAAAGGTAAACTCGGGTTCGAGACCCATTTGTTTTGGAAACTCTCGGACTCAAATTCCATTTAGTTACGTTCTCAGGCTAGAGGCACAATTGGTTCTTGAATCGATTTCGGATTTGGAAATATGGAACGGGCACGAGACCCATTTGATTTACGAACTCTCGGACCTGAAGTCCATTTGATTTAACAAGGCATCAGGCCGAAGGCCCAGTTGATTTACGTATCGAGCACGATGCCCAGTTGGTTTACGAATCGGGCTCGGAGCCCATTTGACTACGTATCGGGCACAAGGCCCTTTTAGTTTACGAAATCAGGCACGCGGCCTAGTTGGTTTACGATTCAGGTCGGAGGCCCAGTTTGTATGTGGATTCAGGCTTAAGGCCCAGTTATGTTTTAAGATTGTGATTTCGGGTCGGAGACCCATAAATGGATTTATGGTTCATGACGGTTTATGGGAACTAGCATGAACCCTTGAAAGGTTTTTATGGTTCATGACAGTTATGGGGACCGTGCATGAACCCTTGAAAGGTTTTAAGAATGTTTTTAAATGGTTTTTCGTATACCATCCTTTATATATGGATTGTCTCCTCCAAGAAGGGTCGTTGGCTTGGGTGGACTCTGGAGTAGTCACAGAGCACTGACTGAGTAGAGTCGCCCCCTTTGGGTTCCTTACACTCAAAAAGGCTATGGATTATAACCCCCAGGGAGGGTTGTTGATCTACGGAAATTGACCTGGGTAGACCCTGGGGAGACTGGGCTTTGAGACCCCGGGTAGCACGCGCGTATCTCTAGATACCGTGACAGAATTGGTTATATGATATATACGATAAACATGATTTATTGGATTTGGAAAATTGTGTTTTATGATTGAGAAATGGATTTGGGCCGAGATCCCACATATGTTTATTATGTTCTATATTTTTGTAAATGGTATTGGGGAGGGGCCTGTATGGATTTGGTTATTGAAACATATGTGGTTTGATAAATGGTTTTTCTATTCTTGCATGCTTTTTAGTGAAGGACATAAAGGTTTTTTTTATGAAATGTGTTTTACTAAACTTATTACTTTTCGTCCACTCACAGTCTTTCTGTTTTCGATGCCCTTCAGATTGGATACGGTGCAGACTGTAGCAGAGACCGAGACATCACATATCTCTTCCGGATCCTGGCGTACTCTGGAAGCCAGTCAGGCTAAAGGTTCAAATTTTCCCTGGTTTGAGACCCCATGTCAGACGGGATCAGGAGCGTCCCTCGTTAATCCCGGGGGGATTGGGACAGGTCTTGACAAGTGGTATTAGAGCAAGGTTTCCTCTTACGGTGCGCGCAGGTCGAGGATGTGATGTCTCTATCGGCTGCAGTTCGTTATCAACCTGATAGTTAGGATGCCGGTTCGATAGTTAGTAGGATTGAATCGTGGTTCGTTTTGGTTCAGCATTTGATGCCGGGGTTGCCATAATTATGTCGTGGTTGAAAGTGTGGGACCCTACTGAAGGATGAACGTAACAATACTTTAGAGTTTTGATCGTGAGACGGTTAGTTGGGATCGTCTTTCACGATGTTGTAGGATCGATTTTGATGATAGTTCGGTGTTATGACCATTAGATGGTCGGATATTGTTGAGTTAGGTGGCTATGCTGCTGGGAGCAGCCGGGTTCAAGGAATGCTAATTGAACTGACGTTAGGATTGGATTAACATCCATACGATGTCGGGACCGCGGGGTCGGTCAGATTGTGGATTATACTACCTTCTGCAGTTAGGTTCAGAGGAACCCGTTGGCGTGATCGTGGAACCCTAAGGTAGGATGTATGGTTCAGAAAGGTGAGTTGGCGAGTGGTTTGACTTTGACGACTTTTCGGAGTCGAGACCGTCAGTCGGTCTAGTCATGTCAGCTTTGGTGATGGGACTGCACTCTGCAGTCGGGGTTATACTTATCAGTTAGACCTAGTTGGTTGTCGTGCTGCCTTAGTTGTGATGGATTGTTGGTACAGCTAAGGTCATGGACGACCTAGTAGATGACATTAGTTGAGTCAAGTTACGACTTGTTAGAGTTTGGTGGGATAGGTTATCAAGGCTAGTACTTGTCGATGGAATCCCGGAGTGGGGATACGGAATAGTTAGTATGGACGATTGATTCCATTGGATTCGGAGTCTCGATAGCGATGTCTGGTGGTTGGGTCTGCACGAGTTGTGGCAGGCACTACTATCGAGAGTGGTTACAATTGTGGTTGTTGAGAATCGGGGGACGTTCAGGGAACATTTCCTTTCCTTGTAAGAGTTTTTAGGATAACTGTGCTCGGAGTTGGGTACGAAGGAGGCAGAGTTTCTCCAACTTGAGTAGAGGTACGGGGTCATTGCTCGGTATGAGCAAAGTTTCAGGGTTATCTGATTTACACACGGTGTGTTGGTGTTAGTGATGTGCTGGTACTAGTGCTGGTACTGGTGCCGGTGATTGTCATGATGATGAGTCACGAGTCGGGATGTGACTCCGTCAAGATAGGCATGTGTTCGGTATTTGTGGTCCAGGAGTGGATCACAGATAGGTTCGGACTGGATGAGATTCAGCAGTAGTTGAGACGTGAGGATCGAGTAGTAATGGTCTACATCCTTTTGGATGTACATAAACGGTGTAAGCCAATAGGCGAACTTGGTTGTGGATTAGATTGGTTACGGACACGTGGTTGATGTCCAAGTGTGTTGGTTCCGACATGGTTGGAACTTCAGAATTGAGAGAGGTTGTGTTTAAGACGACGAGAGGACTGCGGGTTTTGCGCATTGGTAATGAGTATTTCGAAGTCATTTTGGGTGACTTCTCATGTTTTGCCATGGCAGATGATGGTTGTTGTCACCAGTGCATTGATCGTGTATTGGTTGGTGGACCCACGTTCTGTTTTGGGTCAACAGGAGGAGTTGAGTATTTTGAAGTTAGGGGAACGAGATTTCTCATTATCTGCTGGGTGGCAGACAATGTTGGGATACATGGTGTGGTGAGTGCAACGAGTTTTGTTTACATTACCGTAAGATGAATTTTGGTGTCATCGTTTTGGATCATCCTTGATTTTCCTAGGTGGAATGACAAGGATCGACATGAAATGATTAGAAAGAACCCACAGTCTCGACCTATCTCGTCGTTGACTGATTTGTTTAGATGTGGGATGTGACGACCCATCCTGAATTAACGGGATTAATTAAGGATTAACGACGGATTAGCCTCGCTAATCGAAGGCTAATCGCGGATTAGACGAGGATTAGCGGACATTCGGGCGAAATGACGATTTTGCCCCTAGAATGGGCAAATCGTTGACTTTTCATTCCGACGGTCAAATAGACTTTGGTCGATGACTGTGACGTAGTTCGTGACGTCACGAGTTCATAGACAGGTGGCACGCTCGATTCCGACGTCCGAGGAGGAAGTTATGACGTTCGGAAGTCAAGGGCATTTTGGTAATTTGGGTGAAAAATTGACTTTTGACCTGAGAGGTCCAATGGCCAAGGGCCAAAGACCGTTCCGTAGATAGGGACAATATGAATCCATAGACAGGCGGCACGTCGAATTCAGACGTTCGACGGCGAAGTTACGGTTCACGGAAGTTCCAGGGAACTATTTACGACGACACGTTTTACGAGATAAAAAGTGAAGTTTTTCCTTTTGTGGGCCCAGTTACTTTTCAGTGGACCAATGGATGAGTGACAAGTGTCACTCATCCACTGGCCAACCTCATTCATTCATGCATCTTCCACCTTCATTGATCATTCATTTTCTTTGTTTCCAAACAAACCAAACCGATCCACCCTTCACAACAATCCAAAACCCAAACCCCTGAGCCATGCCTGAGAGACCAGAGAGTGTTGAGAGGGACTGAGGATTGCTGCTAGGCGGCCAGAACAGCCGTGGACGGAGGCAGGGAGGAGAAACCCGAGAACGTACCCGGTTAGGCCATTTTCTCCCTTTAATTCGATTTTGGCATTATGGTTAGTTTTTGATGGTTTTAATGAATTAAATGGGTTACTAGGATTGTGTTAGGATGCTTTTAGGAAGCTTAGGATGGCTGTGAAGCCATGGGAGGAAGTTAGGAAACTTGAATCGTTTGGTTCAAAATCAAACCATGGGATTTAGACGTTTTTGGTTGAGTTTAGGGATTTGAATTGATGGAAAACATGAAAATAGGAAGAAAGGAATCAAAAAGGAAGAAGTAGGATGAAAAATGGGGAGTCTAGAGCACAGAACCGGTCACGCCGGTCCAATTGGACAAGCCAAAACAGGTGAACCGGTCTTCTATAGGTTGATGGTGCAGGAATAGTGCTCGGTGCTTGGGCTCACGCGCAGGGACTTCAGAGGGCGCGTGGGGGCACGTGTCTCACCTTTTGGGGAAGTGTTCAACATACAAAATCATCTATTCGATGTAACGAACATTTTGGGACTGGTTTCGTGTCGATCGGACACCGTTTCGATATGTTTCGGGGCATCGGAAGGTTTCAGATCGGGATTAAAAATAGTTAAAAATTCCGAGAACTTACGGGACTTTATTGAGGGGTTATATAAGTAGTTAGTAACCCTCTAAATCAATTTGGACAGGTTCGAGAATCCCGGAGGCGACGTTTGACCCCGGAAACGGTTATGGCACGCATATCGAGGCGCGGCTTCGGACGATCTGTGAGTGGACCCTTCCTTCGAACTTGATGCATGCATAAATGTTTTATAAGTGTTTTATTATATATTTTGTGATTCCATGAGTGCATTTGATTGTGGTAGCTTAGGATCGACATAATTGCACGCTTTTCGAGGTTTTTGGCTTTATGTCGTACCTTCGCGTACCGTGTTTTCGATAAGGGTTTAATAAACGGATTTGGATTTAGAAATATGAAATCGGGCGTGAGACCCATTTGATTTACAAACTATCGTACTTGGAGTCTATTTGAATTGATGAAGAATCGGACCGAGGGTCCATTTGTGTTGTACGATCTGGCCGGGGGGCCCAGTTGGTTTACGATTCAGGTTTGAGGCCCAGTTAGTGTTACTATCGGGCTTGATGCTCTGTTGATTTATGATATCGGGCCTGAGACCCATTTAGTTGAGATATCGGGCTTAAGGCCCCATTGGTTGTGAAATCGGACGTGAGGTCCTGTTGAGTAATGGTTTCGGGCCTAGGGCCCAGTTGATTGTAACATCGGGCTTGAGTCCCAGCTCGAATTGTGAAATGAGTATTCGGGCACGAGACCCTATTGAACCGAGGATTTGGGCCGAGGCCTATGAAAGTGATTTGAATCGGATTCGAGGAATCCTGTTGAAATGAATCGGGTATGAGACCCAGTTGAGAAATCATTTGAGAAAGAAAGAAAGTATTTGAAAATGAATGAACCCTTCATATACTTATATGGTCTCCTCCAGCATCGACCTGGAGAGTCACGATCCACAGACCAGAATGGGTATCCCCATAGGGATCCCGTTCCAGGAGTGGAGGTTACTTATGTTGTGGTCCTGGACCAGATTCTGGAGAGATGTGTGGACTAGATCTAGAGAGAGCTCGGACTAGATCCAATGATTGAGCCTCCCAGATGGAGATTCCTGGGAGAAGACTCGGAGTGAGACCCCGAGTAGTGTGCACACTAGTATAGATTTGACATCGTAACTATTTTGGGGATGTGTTCCCTAGGGGCTGTGTGCCCCGAGTTGGCATCTTCTCCGGAAGTGCCTAGGATGGGTTATACGTATATGTACGTATGTGGTACAGAAAGTGATTTGAGGGCGGAGGCCCTGTGTTTCATGTTTTAGAAAAGGTTTGGGGCGGAGACCCCGTATTCTATGTTTTGGTATTTCATTGAGAATGGTTTGGGCTGAGACCCACGTATGTGATTTGGGCTGAGTTCCCACATGTGTTGTTTTACGGTTTTAAGGTTGTGATTTCGAGTCGGGGACCCAAATGGATTTATGGTTCATGACGGGTTATGGGAACCGGCATGAATCCTTGAAAGGTTTTTATGGGTCATCACGGTTTATGGGAACCGGGCATGAACCCTGGAATGATTTTGAGAATGTTTGACAAATGGTTTTATAAACTTTTGATAAATGGTTTTTGAATGCATGCATATGCTTTTTATGAAGGGCATAAATGTCTTTATGCGAAAATGTTTTTATTCAAGTATTATTTTTCCACTCATGACTTTTAATGTTTTAATGCCCTTCAGGTTGATCGCAGATGTGGCTGTAGCAGAGATGAGACATCACTCCCCTCCTCCTAAGATCCTGACGCACTCTGATAGCCCCGGCGAGGGCTAGAGATGGAACTTTCCCTGGTCTAACACTTCGTGTCAGATGAGATCAGGCGGGTCCCACATTAATCCCGGGGGGATTGGGACCGGTCCTGACATGGGAATTGGTTAAGGAATGAGGTGACTGATGGAGGATTCAAGAGGGTGTAAAACCCTATGATCATATTTCAGGTGGATTGTTAGCTGAGTGAGCATGTGTGGATCCTGGGTGGATCAGGTTTTGATGTTGAGGACTTTGGGCATTGTGACGGTCGAGGATCGTGATCTTGATGGTCAGGATAGGATGAGAGTTTATTGTGTGTCTTGGTTTTCGGCTATGAGGATTATGGGACTGAACTTCTTTTCGAGGTTAATCCCGTATGGTGTACTAATCGAACAAGTACGTGTCCGACGAGGTCAGATTTGGTCAGCCTTAGATGTGTGAAGGATGAAATTGGCTTCCCTATGAAGTCAATCGAACATAATGAGGTAATCGATTGAGTAGGTAGCCGATAGGTTCGGAGTTGGTGCGTCTCGGTAGACGTGGTTAAGATTGTATGCCAATTCGCATAAGTGAGTATGCCTTGGTAGGCGTGAGTCACATTAGTACGTGTTGGATTACGTGATTAGAAATAGAAGTTGTGTTGCTGGTTAAGTGACCATGGGACTCGAAATGGATGATGGGTTGGAATTTTGATCTATCTGGTACTGGATTGGATAGATGGACTCCAGAATTGAAACGTGATTAGCTACGACCTAGGTTGTAGGCTGGTTGATGGATGGACATACGTACCCTATACATTGTTTGAGGTATGAATACTGGGAATACTTGTGGTGCCTGGTGACGGTATATGGGATATACCAGATGTACGTTGGTGAGCGTGTTGGTTGTCGGCTTAGCCCCGGTACCATTGGTTTAGTTGAGGACGTGAACTGGACTTTGGATACTGTGCACTGGGTCATGGTATTTCTAGTGGGCCCAATTACACACAGGTCGAGTGCTTTGTTGGTATACGTATACTCAGGTTGAGTGAGTTGGTGGTTAGTGTAACCACAAGTAAGTATAGTGTCAATTTTTAGCTGGCGACTGTCAAGTGGTGATAGTTTGTCGGATGTCTCAACGTAGATCAATTAGTGAGTTTGGTGACTCCCAATGAGAGCAAACTTCGGGATAAATTTGGGATAGAGCAAGGAACCGTCGAGTTGGTTGTGTTGAGAAAATGGTAGATTTTTCGGGTGGTATCAACTCGGAACGTAGGACTACTGTCACTCAAAGAGGTCAAGTGTGGTCGATACGACGTGAGTATTGGTGGAACATCTGGTTGTAGACAAGTATGGTATTGACTAGTGGGTGTACAAGTGTTCATTTGATTTGAGGTCGAATTAGCTTTCTACGAGGTGGTTGTGGAATCGGGATAGTTGGAATTTCGAGGAAAAAATTAATTAAGAATGGAAGGTTGTAACGACCCGTCCCGAATTTCGGGATTAGATTAATGACAAATCAAGGACTAGTGTCAGGACCCGACCCTCCTCGGTCAGGACCCGACTCATCTAGCATGATATTGTCCGCTTTGGGCCTCCTTGCCCTTGCCCTCACGGTTTTGTTTTCGGGAGCTCACGGTGCAACTTCCCAGGGGGTCACCCATCTGGAATTGCACCAGCCTCAACTCGCTTAACTTTGGGGTTCCAATCCCCCCCAAAGCCACTGAGCTCCCAAAAGGCCTCATGCTAGATACGTGTGTGCCTACACCTTTAAGGCACACCACCATTCCCTTCCCAGACCATTCCCCGTCGCAGGAATGTGGGATTGTTCACCGTTCCCTCCAGGATACGGGTTTTACAATCCACCCCCCTTAGGGTCCAGCGTCCTCGCTGGCACACTTCCCGGTCGGGGTCTGGCTCTGATACCAAATTGTCAGGACCCGACCCTCCTCGGTCAGGACCCGACTCATCTAGCATGATATTGTCCGCTTTGGGCCTCCTTGCCCTTGCCCTCACGGTTTTGTTTTCGGGAGCTCACGGTGCAACTTCCCAGGGGGTCACCCATCTGGAATTGCACCATCCTCAACTCGCTTAACTTTGGGGTTCCAATCCCCCCCAAAGCCACTGAGCTCCCAAAAGCCCTCATGCTAGATAGGTGTGTGCCTACACCTTTAAGGCACACCACCATTCCCTTCCCAGACCATTCTCCCTCGCAGGAATGTGGGATTGTTCACCGTTCCCTCCAGGATACGGGTCTTACAACTAGTGATGTTAATCAGTGATTAGTTGGGCGAAATCGGACGGACGACGCAAAATAACTGTTTTACCCTTAGTCGTGGGTAAAATATTGACTTTTGACCCGGGAGGTCCGATGGCCGAGGGCCGAGCACCGTTACGTAGATCGGGTAGATACAAATCCATAGACAGGCGGCACGCCGAAATCGGATGTCGAACGGGAAAGTTATGGGTCACACAAGTTTGATTGCACTATACACGCATTACGAGGCAATGATGATGTGGCAATATCTGATTGGGCAGATATTTAAGTGGGACCAATGGATGAGTGACAAGTGTCACTCATCCCATTGGTCATTTCCCCAAAAAGTGGATCTATCCTAATTATTTTATAATTTAAACCCACCCACTTCTCATCCTAACCATCCATCTCATCTAAATCTCTCATCTTCACCGTCCATCTTCTTTCTCTCTCTCTCTCTCTCTCTCTCTCTCACCTGATCACCAGCTATCATCTTCTTTGTTTTCATTTCCAAAACCCGAGCACCCTCCTCCATTTTTCCCCCTAGAACAAACACACACCCGAGACACCATAACCCCACGACCACATCTTATCTTCATAGGCCATTGTGATTGGCTGAGAGGGAGTAACCTGAGGGACAGGGTCGACGTGACGGTGATGGGATGGGAACGGCGGGGACGACGGTGACGGTAAGAAACCGTAAACCGTTTGAAACCATAAACCGTTTGAAACCATAAACCGTTTGAAACCAAAAAATGGAAACTGAGTTTTGGGCGTGTCTTAACCATTGGGATCGATCCTAAAATGTTCTATTGACCAGGACGAGTCGAGTGGGACCAGTTTCGTGGACTGGGGCGGTCAGAATCAATGGCATAACGGAGTTGCAGGTGGCTAGTCCTGTTTCCTCCATGGACAGCTATAAAACGATCTTATTCCTTGGTTTTTAAATCGTAGAAGGGTTTCTAGGAATGAGACGAGGGCATAGGAACAAACGGGGAGGAAAATGGAGACCGGAATAGGGAGAACCGGCCTAGTGAGTCCGTCGGTTCGGTTGAACCGAACCAAACCGATGAACCGGTTCAGACCGAGTTGGCGAGAGGTAGACAATGAATAGTGTTTGGGGCGTGGGGGCTCGTGGGACACTTTTGGGTCATGATGTCAACATTATTTTAATCTATTCGATGTAACAAACATTTTGGGACTAGTTTCGTGTCGATCGAGCACCGTCTCGATATTGTTTGGGACATCTGAAGGTTTAGGATCGAGTTTAAAAATAGTTAAAAAATTTGGGAAAATCACGGGACTTCAATGAGAGGTTAATAAGGTAGTTAGTAACCCTCTAGATTGATTTGGACAAGTTGGGGAGTTCTGGTGACGACGATTAGCCCGATGAGTCTTACGGCACGCAAATTGAGGCGGCAGCTTAGGACGATCTGTGAGTGGACCTTTCTAAACTTGATGCATCCATAAATGATGATTTGGATGGTTATGAATTATATGATTTCACGTATTTTGAGGCTATTTACGTGCTTGCACGTAAATCGAGGTTTAGGGTTTTGCACTGATTTTCCGTGCTTATAGTTTTGGAAATGATTTCATGAAAGGGTTTTGGATTTGAAAAGGTAAACTCGAAGTCCATTTAGTTACGTTCTTGGGCCAGAGGCCCAATTGGTTCTTGAATCGATTTCGGATTTGGAAATATGGACCAGGCACAAGACCCATTTGATTTACGGACTCTCGGACCTAAAGTCCATTGGATTTAACAAGGCATCGGCCCGAAGGCCCAGTTGATTTACGTATCGTGGCTTGATTCTAGTTGGTTTACGATCGGGCTCGGGGCCCAGTTGACTTACGTATCGGGCACGAGGTTCTTTTAGTTTACGAAATCGGGCAGGAGGCCCAGTTTGTATGTAGATTCAGGCTTAGCGTCTAGTTATGTTTTAAGATTGTGATTTCGGGTCGGGAACCCATAAATGGATTTATGGTTGATGGCAGTTTATGGGGACTTGCATGAACCTTTGAAAGGTTTTTATGATTCATGACGATTTATGGGGACCGGGCATGAACCCTTGAAAGGTTTTGAGAATGTTTTCAAATGGTTTTTCGTATTCCATCATTTATAGATGGATTTTCTCCTCTGGGGAACGTCGTTGGCCTGGGTGGACCCCTGAGTAGTAACGGAGCACTGACTAAGTGGAGTCGCCCTTGTTGGGCTCCTTACTCTCAGAAAGGCTATGGATTATAACCCCTAGGGAGGGTCATTGATCTACGAACATTGACCTGGGTGGACCCTAGGGAGACTTGGGCTTTGAGACCCCGGGTAGCACGCACGTAGCTCTAGATACCGTGAAAGGATTGGTTATATGATATATATACGATTAACATGATTACTTGGATTTGCGAAATTGTGATTTATGATTGAGAAATGGATTTGGGCTGAGATCCCACAGGGATTTGGTTATTGAAACATATGTGGTTTGATAAATGGTTTTTCTATGCATGCATGCTTTTAGTGAAGGGCATAAAGGTCTTTTATGAAATGTGTTTTACTAAACTTATTACTTTTTTCCACTCACAGTCTTTCTGTTTTCGATGCCCTTCAGGTTGAATACGGTGCGGACTGGAGCAGAGACCGAGACATCATATACCTCCTCCGGATCCTGGCGTACTCTGGAAGCCAGTCAGGCTAAAGGTTCAAATTTTCTCTGGTCTGAGACTTCGCGTCAGAAGGGTTTAGGTGCGTCCCTCGTTAATCCTGGGGGGATTGGGACGGGTATTGACACTTCATGTACTCCATCTTTGTATGGTGAGGCTATGGTTCCTTTCCGTCACAAATTGTATAAGTCTTAAAAAGATTCCCTAATGAACTTATACATTGAAGGTATTCAGAAAACTTGAATTTTTTTGCACACTATTGAAAGGTTTGGCAATAAAATCCCTTTCCTACCATGAAAGTATAGTGAAGTTTTCTCAAATATTTTCTGTTTTTTTCACTATAGGTTGTTTCTAACCAGCTTCGTTTAGTTTTGTTCTCGGGACTCAAGTAATTGTGTTCGATGGTTTTCATATCTAGTTCGAACCTAGAGATTACACAGATGTTAGATTCAACATCTTCCCATGAGAAATCAGGTTGAGGAGGTAAATCCCTACAATTCTTTGATGGGGTTGTGGCTTGTGTGTTTTCAACCTTATAAGATGGATGATGAACATGGTCTTGGGTTTTTCTTAACCCTTCAAAAATGAACTTTTCATGGTCCTGTTCGTAAAAGCTTGATCGTGGAATACTTGGAATGGTTGGTCTAGGGTAATCAATACTTCTTCTGCCTAGACTTAACCTAGTCAACCTATCATTATCGAAATATATTTCTACTTCTCCATCGTCGTATTGACTTATATGACTCGGTTCTCTATTCTGAATGGGCTGAGTATGAATTGCATCCTGTAATCTCCATCTTTCAGGAAGTGTGACCTCATTCCATTTTATCATTATTGGTACCACTGTGTTGGCTTTCCCTAAATTAGCTTGAAACAGAATGGTATGTCCTTTGATATCCATTAGTTTGGCACGAGGTACAATGGTATTCATTACCTTGTATGAAATTCGATAAATCACGCAAGGTTTTGAGATCCAGGGTCCATATCATACCCTTGAGTGTTTGTGCTAAGAGTAAGAGTCTTTAAAACTCCGAGATCTATTAAGGACATAGAAAAGTTAGGGTAACAATTAAAGTAAATTGGCCCCCTCACTTAACGAAGGCTCTATTAATCCTAACATAGAATTAACAAAGTTTATGTGCCTCTTATCGTGTAGACAGAGGAGGATTGATGTATTTAATCCCGTACGGGTTAGTGGTTTCACTGCAACCTATATCAATCCAATATGAAAATAGTTATGGCCTTTGCGCAGATGCTGATCTATTTGTTGTTGAGAGAGTAAATGAAAATATGCACTAGAATCAGTGACATAAATGGTTTTTTCCATCGTTTTGATTGAATAATCAGATTTAAATTCAACAGGTTTCTTGGTTCAAAGTTTTGTGGTTAAAGCTGTGTTGTTAGATCAAGATACCCTGCAAGAACTTCTCACTATAGTGGGGAAGAGATCACCAGCGGACCAGGTTGCCATTTGAATCCGTTTGTGAGGCGTGTTAAGGCGTAGGTGATAAGTCTGACGATACTCCTCTTAGGGAACAGAGAATTAGAGAAACTTTCTTCTGATGGCTAGTTTACTTCGATCTTTGAGCAAGAGAACTGTTGGTAGCAGTAGCAGCTCTAGTAGCAATGACAACGCTAGAGTAATGCGGGTTAAGAATGTTGAAGAGGTAACAATTCTTAACCTATAAAAAGATTTAGAAAAATGGAGTATTCCAAAAGTTCCTACAGGTGATATTTACCAAAAGGGAACCTTTGAATTTAAATCTGATTATTCAATCAAAACGGTTGAAAAAACCATTTTTGTCACTAATGCTAGTGCAGATTTTCATTTACTCTCTCAATAGCAAATAGATTAGCATCTGCGCAAAGTTCATAACTATTTGCATATTGGATTGAAACGGGTTGCGGTGAAACCATTAACACGTACTGAATTAAATACGTCAATCCTCTTCTGTCTACACGATAAGAGGCACATAAACTTTGTTAATTCTATGTTAGGATTAATAGAGCCTTCGTTAAGTGAGGGGCCAATTTACTTTAATTGTTACCCTAACTTTTCTGTGTCCTTAACAGATCTCGGAGTTTTAAAGACTTACTCTTAGCATATACACTCAAGGGTATGATATGGACCCTAGATGTAACAACCCGTACCTTCGGGAAGGGTATAAATGTAATTTTTGTAAAGTTTTGTATAAAAGGACGATTTTGCCCTTGTGAATAGTGCGTCAAATGTTGACCTTGTGATTGACCGGTCGGATGAGTGTTGACCCTTGACCGTGACGTAGTTTAGGACGTCACGAGTCCGTAGACAGGTGGCAGGTTCGATTCGGACAATCGGAGAAAAAGTTATGACGTTCGGAAGACTGAGGGCGTTACCGTAATTTTGATCATTTGAGGAAAATATTGACTTTTTGGTGGACTTGTGATTTTCACGTAGACCGAGGACCGTTAGATAGGTCTCGACGTCCTGAGTACTGCGACAGGCAGCACGCTGTCATCGGACGTCAGGCGAAATAGTTACGGGCCTGGGAAGTGTGAGGGCAAAAAGGTAATTTTAACACTAGGGGCATTTTAGTCTTTTTCTCCTCAGCCCAATCAGAGCAGGACAATTGGATTAGTGGGATTGGATATTTATGTTGCTGTCCATAGGATGATGGACACGTGGGAGAGGCCTAGAGGTTTCTAGGGAGATTTGTGTGTGCACGGCCACAAAATGTTCAAATTGAAACCGTGCAATTGGCTTCGACACAGAGAAATAAAGAGGAAGAAAGGGAGAGTTTGTGATCGATTCAGTGAAAGAGTGAGTAGGTTGTGGATTGTGAGAGTGACAGGGAGACAAGGCTGAGCTATTGATCGTGTTTTGGAGCTGCAATCGTGCACGGGGACACGGCGGTGGACGGTTGATTTTCTGAGGGAAACAGAGAGGCGGTGACCCTGTGGCGGTGGTTGTGTCGTGTGGTGGCTCAAACCAAGACAATAGGAGGCTCAGGTGACTGCAGGGAACTCAACGAGCACCGTGGCACGCGGCGGTGCAGACGGCGGAGGCTGAATCGCAGGTGAGACTCGAATCCCCTGTTTTCCCGTTTTTCTTGTTTTTAAAAGTTGTGGCCGTGGGTTAGAGTCGAGAGATTTGGAGGTTAGGTTGATGTTCAGGGAGGTCCTAGGAGTCGTTTAGGATGGTCACCGTGACGGGGGAGGACCTGGGTGGCCGGCGGCCAAAACAGGGCTCACCGGCCGTCTGTTTTGAGGGTGAAATCGTGAAGGTTTTGGTCGAGATTCTTCGAAGTTAGGACATGAATAGATTGCTAAGGATTGGACGAAGCCTCTGGGATTGAATTGGACTGAAATGGTGGAGGAATTGCAGAGAACCGGTCACGTCGGTTCAACTGTGTTGAACCGGGTGACTCGAGGAAGAAGAAACACTGTAGCAGGCGCGTGAGGCCCACGCGTAGCCACTTTGGGCGGTACGTGGAGGTACGTGGGGAGGATTCCGGCCAACCTTCCAACATGGTTTTGGTTCTAAATGTCCTAAGGAATCCATTGGTATGATTTTCGGGTTAATCGGACGATGTTATGAGATAGTTCGGGAATCCGGACGGTTTAGGGTCTAAGATTAAAATATGAATAAATTCCCGAAAAATTGGGGAAATTAGGGTTAGTATCCTTGATGTAATTATGACCCTATTTGGTGCATATTGACAGGACGGGAGACGCCTGAGACGGTCGAGGAGCGCACGGAGCGCGATTGACTCTTTCAGATTTGTGAGTGGACTCTTTCTTTCTTTACGAGCATGCCTAACTGTTTTATTGATGTTTTATGCTATTAAATATGTTTTTATGCTTCTTGTTGATGATTATATGTGGTTGGTATGTTTGCACGTTTTTCGAGACATTTCCGGGATTTTGCACGTTTTTCGAGAAAAGTTTAATTTCGGATTTTGATGCCATACTTAGGGATTTCAATCTATAACGGTTTTTTGATGATGATAAATGGATTATGAAACATGATTTGTGATTAAATGCGGGTTTTGGTTTAAAGGTGGATTTCCGGATTTGAGTTTGGAATGACGGTTCTGAACGCTGGAAGGGCTTCGAACCGGGGATTTCGAATTCCAGTTTGGCTATGGATTTAGAAAGGGTTTTACATTGAATTTGGATTGGATTTGCTGGATCTGGATATGGGTTTAAAGAACCGGATATTCTGATGGATGGGGGACGGGCCCGGATTGAGTTTAAAGACTCGGGAGTTTAAAGACTCGGACATTTATGATATTACCCCCATAGGCCTATTGAGTTTAAAGACTCGGGAGTTTAAAGACTCGAAATTACATTTGAGGCCTGGTTGAGTTTAAAGACTCGGATAGACCCAGTAGGTTTGATCGTAAAATGATGATTTGATATTCACGATTTATGATGCGATTTCATGATGCTTATGATATGAGTTTTATACCCGTTTTATAGTGTTTCTGTTTCTTATGATGGTATATGTTGTGGTTTTTCTGATACGTAGTTGGGCATGCATGTTTTCAAAACGGAGGGAACAAATATTATTATTATTATTATTATTATTATTATTATTATTATTATTATTTTCCTTAACTCTGATTTGATGATAAACTGTTTTTGAACTTGTATTTGTTTTAGTCCACTCACATCTTTTGGTTTTTAAATTTTCCCTCCAGGTCGTGG